>CM044016.1:34445808-34859061 GCA_024085815.1 Flaveria linearis | reverse complement strand
TTTAATATATACGTTATTTATCACAACTGTCAGCATGATAATCATATTCCATGCTATAGATCTTTATTGATCAGAATAATCATCCTTGAAAATGTACCTATATCTGTATATTTAAATCAAAGGCTTTATGAGGTTTTCTGTACTGCAGAAGGTAGAACAGAAGAAGAAAAGAATGAAAGCTGATTCAGATGTACCAAGGCTTTCTCCTTCTCTTCGTAACCACCTTGATCATCTTGCAAACTTAAAGGGGGAACAAGTATTTATCACACCGTTCACAATTCATCTTTTTTTTTAACTATTGAACATAATTACCTGGAATGTAAGATGAATGCAACATAATAACATGTAGATATAACATTTTCAGGTTGCTGCTAGGGTCACACAGGAGGATGCTGACAAATATGAGTGGTTCATTGTCCAAGTAATTCACTTTGATAGGGATACACGAGAGTAAGTGCATTTCAGTTTCAATTCGAAATCATATCTATGCTATTTGTTGATACATTGGAGTATCTGTTGATTATGGAATTTTCTGTGTGCTACCATAGTATATGGAATTGGTTAATCTGTTAATTTATATCTTCTGTTTACACATTAGTAACACTTCAAGTTATAAAATTGTATGTTAGGCACCCTGCACGTTGGCTGTTTGATAGTGATCTGTTTGTGTTCTTATATGAAACAAACCATACAGAACATATATGATTTCATTGACTGATGGCAGCTTCAAACACCTTTTAATATGAGCGCATATATGCTAATTTATTATGTGAACTTTTATCCTCTATAGTATTTGTTTATATGATTTGTGACATCAAGCAGATTGGAAAGTTCTTGATGAGGAACCAGTGTACGATGAAGAACCAGCTAGCCAGAGGTATTGGCTGTTATGATTAAATGCCCTAAATTAGCGTTAGCATTAGTGGGGGAAGTTTTAAGCAGTTCATCTAAAAATAATTTACTTGGTGTTTCTTTACTTTTAAGGGGTCAAATGGGCAAAATTAGGATATTAAGCTAAAAAGGAAACTATATATGGGTCAAAAGGTTAAAGTTGCCCAAATGTATTCAGGTGCATATGTATCATACTTAATACATTAGTTAGTTGTTCTTTTTTTAAAGGATCAAAAAGGGCATGGCAGGGCAACCAACCTGGCCCGTTTTTAATTCCGTGCAAACGTAGTTTGGTCATTGTAGCTGTAGTTCACTTTTGATTATGAAAGTTCAAATTTGAACCTTTTGAAATTAAAGATTACATTGATATTTCTGATTTTAGACATTGTTTTTCTTGATGCTATTAGAAAATACAAGCTGCCAATGTCAGATTATACCTTTCCCGAAGCGAAATGATCCATCTACTGCTCAAGATTTCCCACCTGGAAAACAAGTTTTGGCAGTTTATCCTGGAACGACTGCTCTGTATAAAGCAACCGTTGTGAATACTCGCAAGGTATATTTATTCCATAAAACTTTTGTATTGATAATCTAATATTTGAGTTTTATTTATGATGCCAATGGCATGTAACAAATGTTTTCATCTGTCTTTTTTTTTCCTGGACCCAATGCATTTCATCCACAGAGGAAAACTGACGAGTAAGTTTAAACTTATAATTTAATCTTTCCTATAAACTTGTAGCATTTGACTTGGCCGACATGAGATGCCAATTTCGACCATCTATATAAATTGATCATTTGGGTTGTGTTTTTTTTATCTCACGTGTCAAACCAAAAAGGGGAATGGGTCAAATGGGTTGAAAGTCATACAAGTTTAGTTTATATTACATACTACCTCCTAAATCGTGTTATTTAAAAGATTTGCTGTTATGTAATAATACGTAAGGCGCTGTTATTGTAAAATCGAAAATTGTACAAAATGGTGCTTACAAGTTACAACCCAACCTAACCGTACCAATAAGTGACCTGCTTTGACCCATAGCCGACCAACCCACTCATCTTCCCCCCTCTAGCAAATAATACCAAGTGGATGTTTTATCTGATATTTAAGATATATTTCAATAAAGAGTTAAAGACCTTCAAGTTGATCTTATGGATCCTGATGTTTAGTTTACTTGTAAGGATGATGAGGAGCAAAAGATTATAAGTCAGAGTCATTCCAAACATGTAAATGAGTCTTAATTTTGTTTTATTTTTTGGCAGTTACGTTCTTGAATTTGACGATGACGAGGAAGATGGATCTTTGCCTCAGAGGCATGTGCCCTTCCACAAGGTAGTTACCCTTCTGAAGGGCATCGGCAGTGATTTAAACTCAAAGTTATCATACCGCCCCGTTGTATTTAAACTCTTTTCTTGTGTGTTTTGTAATATAAACTAAAACCAACTGGCTTCATTTCTTTCTTTATGTTCTCAACAAATGAATGAAGCTGTATTAGGTTAATATCATTAATTTAAAAAGAATAGAGAACAAGTTTTTCTTCAGTTTACATTTGAACCATTGCAGTCAGTTTACAAATGAAATGAAGCTGTATTAGGTTAATATCTGTTGCAATACTTTCTGTAAAACAACTTATTGCAGACGTCATGATATTTGTGTTTGACTTTGTTTTCTACCTAAGTTTTTGTTGTGTAAAAATAAGTAATGAGATTATCAGAAGCTCTTAGTTATGTTTGATTAAGAGGTTCAATTTGAGGTCTTGTTAAGAGTTTAGTTATTTAATTCAATCAAGTTAAGCCATATTCAAGCTCTAATGACTCTTAGGGCTGTTTGGTAACTTCTGAATGGGTAAGTGCTGAACCAGTAAGAGGTCTGAACCAGTAAGAGGCCTGAATCAATAAGTGCTGAACTAGTTTAAGTGTGTTTGGTTGGATATCTGAATTATTGTATTTAAAAGATACACAACAAGCATGAGACATCACCCATTTAACTACTAGTTTAACTACTGACAGATCCATTATTAACCGTAGATCCCCTTTTATGCTCCAGTATTTAGCACGTGTCCCTTGTAACTATTGACAGCACCATTGACATTAATCTTGATTAATTTCTCCCCTTTTTATCATCTCAATGCATCAAGATTCCCTCACACCCTTACAATCTAACCCAAAATCCCAAATCTTTCACCAATTTCAACAACAAATTTCAATATTCATACTCCATCTATGATCTTGATCCCACTTCTAATTCTCCTCGCCGGAGCTGTTGGATCACTTCCACCCACCGTCTACATCGGCGACGGCTTCAACTTCATCTTCTCCGATTCACAGCTCGATGGTGTCATCGAAATCGAACCAGATGGTCAGATGGTTCACACCAACGAAACCCAGATGTTCGTGTGGGTCACACCTTCTACTCACGCCCCTTTCGGTTCAAAAGCTCACCCTTCGGCGACGCTTTCTCGTTCTCCACCTCCTTCGTGTTCGGAATCATACCAGAGGACCCACGGTACACTTTTCACGGGATGACGTTCGCCATTGCTCCGTCGAAAGCTGTAATCAACGCATCGTCGTCTCAGAATATCTTGGGTCAGACATTGTATCTTATCTGACCTAGTAAGAGGTTGGTAAGAGGCCAATAAGTGGTGTCTTTCAATAAGTGGGTAACCAACCAAACAACGGATCTGACCGAGTCAGAGTTATGAGTCTGACCAGGGTCATTAAGACCCAAACAAACAGGCCCTTAAACGACTTGTACACTTATCAGTTTATTACTTGTCATTTTATTATAAACGGTTAGAATAAGCTTATTCAAACTTTGTAGTGGAGCGTGATAGGCGGCGTGTGAAACTTATCTTACCCATATCCCCCCCCCCAAGGGTTATTTCTTAGTGATAGGGTCTTCGTGAGAAGCCTCAATGGCATGCGTGTACAAATCTAACAGTTGAAGATTAATCATGTATCGTTGGACCACCCAAAATTAACCGTTGGAGATTGTCTAACTAAAAAAAGTTAACATTTTTCCGCACTATACATATTAAACTAGGTGTGATGCCCGACGTCTTGAAAACCGAGTCTCAGACATCATCATTACAGCCATAAGTTAATTGCGTACTGATTAAACCGAGATTGTCTTAGACCCGTCAGCACACATCATGTTAATAAAGCAAGTTAAAAGACAAAGCTAAGAATCTCAAAAAAATTTGGGTTACCATGGCTGCAACATAGGTTGCAAGTGCAGAACACCCCACTTGCCGTCACCATGTATGCCACGCCAATCAACCACCTCAGCCATTGTCATCATAGCATAGTTACAACAAATGGGTTTCAGAATCATAATCGACTCAGTAACTTTTAGAAGCAACGAATGGACACTGTCATCAAGGTACCATAGCCACATCATCAAGATGAGGTTATAAAGGAAGCACACTTTCCAAGACAAATCAAAGCCGTAGATGTAAAATGGATGGCCACAATTTCCCATTTTACTATTCATCACGTTGGTTTTTTCATAGTAACTAGTGTTAATATGCAGACGCGCGTTCGCGTCTTGAAAACGCTGTAAATCGATACTCTGTAAACTATCTAAGACAGCAAGATCACACCGAGAGGACCACGTCGACCACAAAATGTCGGTAACACCACAGTTTGAGACTATTAAAATCAACAATTTTCCACTTTAATGTCGGGCTCAGAGTGTGTAAAGAAATGACTCCATCATGGCCGGAGGGCAAGTTGCAGGCAATAACCTGCCATCCTACACCCCTTCCAGGGCTAGACAATGTCCTCAATCAATTTTTACTCAGACCCATCAACTTATCACAACCCATTAGAATGAAATTAAAAGATGATACCTGAATCTGTAGCAAGATCCCATACTTCCGTAAC
The DNA here is from genome assembly GCA_024085815.1 of Flaveria linearis. NCBI lineage: Eukaryota > Viridiplantae > Streptophyta > Magnoliopsida > Asterales > Asteraceae > Flaveria > Flaveria linearis. The sequence goes on along the minus strand of CM044016.1, from coordinate 34,854,285 downwards.
TGATTCAATTGCACGTTCCTGAGGTAGGCAATTTCACAATTATTGGAATTAAATAATTTTTTGTAATCCTTTTTTACAAAATCATGTTTGAAAAGAGTTAAAATGTTAGGATAAAAAGTATTTCAGGTCAACATGGCCCGTTTCAATCCACACCAAAAGTTATTCTCTTGACCCATTACCCAACACGTTAATATGAAAAGAGCTGATACAGATCACTGTTTGCAGACCTCTTCCCTGCTGGCAAGCAAGAATCTAAGGATGCTTGGATCTGCATCATTTACATAATCTTCATCATCAATTTTTTCACCTTCTTTTTCAACAATTTCCTTGCATTTCATAATGAGTTCTTCAAACGGTTTCTCTAATTACAGTAACTGCTTGTTCAGCTTTTATTTGCCCTGGTATAATCTTACATAAAGCACTTATCTGCACAAAATGTAATCAGCCAACATTTATCTTTAGTCTTTACTTTTTCTTAACACTGCCATTTGAAAAGCAAGTGGTTAAAGTTTGACTAATGAGGCCAAACCTACTACTTTCTGATAAGAACAAAAGCACATCCAAACACTATTTGCTCTAACCCACTTTATAACAGATGATTATCACATAATGATTTATGATCATTCAAAACCACATAATCACTTTCGGTAAACACATCAAATTATCAAAACGCTCCCTTAGTCTGAGCTCAAAAGTCTAATAACATCTATTTTAAAAATGTATGAAAAAGGGTAGTATTAAAACCTGCCTTCCAATATGGTAACAGATCAGTTGAACGGGCTTCAGCTTCTTTCAATGCAGTATAAATAGAATCAATCACAGGACTATCAGCAGTAAGTGAATAAAATTGTAATTAAATACTGCTAGACCAATAACATCAAAGTTAACTAAGAAAACTGTTGCTCCATGTTAACAGCCGTGTCATTGCTCGCGTACGATTTGAGGTTTTTGACAAGTCTCTCAGAGCATTTGCAAAAGACTCGAACAACTATTACTGATAAGTACTTGTGAAGTGATGGAACGACAGCCCTGCGCCTCACCTATTGAAGCTTCTCAGCATATTGTTTATACAAATCATTCCTTTCCGACTGCCGATACGGGCCATAATCACCACCAACTCCAGGGCCTATATAATCAAAATCCACAAAGTTTCAAACAGATTCAACATCGTTTTAACCAATTCCATGGCCTATATAATCAAAATCAACTGAGTTTTAAACATATTCAATATGTTGAACCAATTCAGTGCCTATATATAATCAAAATTGACATTGTGAACCAATTCAATATGGTTTAAAAACCAATTCCAGGGCCTATATAATCAAAATCCAGAGTTTGAACATATTTAATATCTTTTGAACCCAATTCAGTGCCTATATAATCAAAATCCACAGGTTTTGAGCAAATCAACATCTTTGAACCAATTCCATAGTCTATAATATATAATCAAAATCGACAGAATTTTGAACAAATTCAATATCATTTGCATCAATTCCAGAGCCTATTTAACCAAAATCAACTGAGTTTTGAACAAATTCAACATTCTTTGAACCAGTTCCATGGCCTATATAATCAAAATCAATTAACTTTTGAACAAATTCAACATCTTTTGAACCAGTTCCATGGCCTATATAATCAAAATCAACAAACTTTTGAAAAAATTCAACATCTTTAAGCCTATATAATCAAAATCGACAGAATTTCAAATCAATTCAACATCAAAATCAATTGCAACCTTCATCCCAGGTAAGACCAAGCCAAGAAAGGTCTCGCAACACAGCTTCCTCCGACTCCTTCGTTGATCTCTCCAAATCAGTGTCCTCTATCTGCAGAATAAACTTGCCCCCTTTAGACCTGTGTCAAATCAACGTTACAAAAGCAACAAATTCCCATATCAAACTGATTAAAAAAATCGAAAATTTAACCTAACTAGCGTAAAGGTAGTTGAACAGAGCAGTTCTAGCCCCACCCACATGAAGATAACCGGTGGGCGACGGAGCAAATCGCACGCGAACTTTCCCCTCATTGACACCATTGCTATCGTCAGAAACCGATGCAGAAATCGCAAACGTTCGCTTTGGAACAAAGGAGATGCTGATAAAATTGCTGGTGGTTTTGTGGGTTTGTAGTGAAGGACGAAGAAACCTAGTTGGTGGGAAGATTTCGGGGATGAACCCGTGTGCTGCAGCTGACGCCGGTGCTGATTCCGGCGAGAGTCGCCATTTTCATCATCTACAGATGATTAGCAGGTGTGGGTGTATGAAGATAAAGATTGTTCTTGAAGGGTGTTAGAGGTTACGATTGATGGTGGATGTTGATCGGTGGTGGGAGTGGGGGTGTGGTGAATGATACGAAGAAAAGGAAGGAGGAAGAAGTGGAAGGGGCACTGTTAAACTATTCATCAGCAGTTACTATTCATCACTTGCTTTTTTCATAGTAGGTAATTACTATTCTCACGTTGGTTTTTTCATAGTAAGTAGTTAGATAACCACCGCGCGTTGCGCCTTTTGCCTCACAGTATTGATTATAAGGCTCAGAATGTGTGCCACGTTATGGCTGCAATTGTCATTTGTCACGCCAAAACAACAAAGTCACGCCTACCCATTTCTATCATCATCGCCTTATCAAAGAAAGTCAATTATCATCGCTTGTCAAGTAAAAGAGCCCCAGCTCAGTCTCAGATGAGCTAAGCTCACCAAACTTTAGCTTTGTCTCAAAAGAGCTAGATCTATCACAATCGCACCGCAACTCCAAACACCCCAAATAAAACGAAACCCTGACGCCCATCACAAAGGAAGCCGAGACCTCAACACTCAGAAGTAGTAAACCACATAAAACAGAAAAACAAAATGGATGACAACCTGCGCCGATGAGTCTATGCCTTTGGCAAAAACGGGGCTACCTTACACCTCACACCGATAGTGATGGAGACGACCCACGAAAGGTCACGGTATCGGTAGCCACTCCTAAAACCTTAAAATAAATAGAGAAGAGAGTAAATACAAAGAAAGATGTTATGTGAACAAAAATTCATTAAACGAAGACCTGCAATATAGATCCTCAAAACAACTAAATGAAAACCTGCTAACAAAAGAGAAAACATCATATACATTCACACCATACAACTTACAGTATAGACCCTTGAAACAACTAAGAACTAAAAGCCAAAAACCTAAGACTTGCAGACCCAAGAATGTCCAACAGAAACTAAACATAAAACTTTCACCAAAAAAATTCAAAATCCCCAATGCAGGCCTAAAAACATGATATACACAACACCTAAACAAAATGCTAGGAACGCCAATCATCATAACAAACACAGAGAAATGCCAACATCGCACAACCCAATCAACCTCACGAAACTACCAAACGCAAAGCCCAAACACCATCCCTATAATCCAACCCCAGCCTATCGTCATCTCTCAACCATAAGAAGAGAAAAAACCCACATGCAACACACAACAACAAACACTAAATCCCCTGGAGCACATATACAGAGAGGATCAACATAAGTAAAAGAGGAGAAGTGAAGAACAAACCCGTTCATCGGAGGAACGGCCGGTCAGATTATGACCACTCTGGTCGGAACTACCTCCGGCTAGATCTACAGCCAGACACCACTCACCAAGAGTCGGTGGTTGCCATGACCACTCTCAGACCTTCGCGAAGATATGTTGCTGGCATAATTACACCGACCAAAAAAAACCCTAAAAATCAAACCTACCAAAGCTCCGACGAGATCTACAGCCCGCTCGCTACCCACCAACAATCGATGGTGATTGGCATAAGAGAAAGATGAAGGCGGTGATACCTCTGCCACCACAAACAACAACGTGGATACGCCGACAGATGCCACCAAAGGCGTTCGTTACAGACCACCGGCGGCGGTCATGTCGGAGTAATCAAGACCACCGTTTCTCACGTGGCAATGACGGTGCTAGCGGCGGTGTTACAGGCCGTGGCCGTGCAGCGAGTGTGGTGAACGGAAAGATGTCAACAGGCGGTGCAGATCGGAGGAGCACCCCAATCTTTCCTGCTTTAACACATGGGGGGGGGCAAATGCAAAAGACATAAAACATATGTGACAAAAGTAAAAACCTTTGAAACCCAACTATTCCTCAAACTTGGTTTTTTCATATATAGAGGAATTTAACACATGGGGGGCGGGGGCAAAGGCAAAAGACATAAAATATGTGACAAAAGTAAAAACCCTTGAAATCCAACTATTCCTCAAACTTGGTTTTTCATATATAGAGTAATTTACCCTATACATGTATTGTAAAATCATTCTCTTCTGTCTAAAAACACTTGTACTACATACAAAGTTGCAATTGAAAAATATGGATTGTAATAATTATATTTGCTATTTAAAAGTATTTAATATCAAATTTTATTTTTGATGTTTACTTACTAATTTATATGTTTTTTTTATATTTACAGTATTCAATTCATACATATTTATGTGAAAAAAATAATAAAAAGAAATTAATAAACACTAATGAAGTAATTATTAAAATTTGAGTGTTAGTTATCGTTAGGGTTTGATTTACGTAATGTGTTGTGGTTCCCCTCTTCTCATTCCAAATATTTATAGTTTACAAATTACATAATAAGTCCTTTGATAATACTCAATAATACAATCAAGTAACCTAGTCTAATATACCCTCGCAGTCTAAGGTGGAGTGTTACGGAGACTTAGACTGTAACGAAACTCTTCAAATAAAATCCTGGGTACTCCTTTTATGAAAATGCCTAAAAATTGTGACGAGTTGGAACATGGAGAACCCGGACTTGACCACGCTGAACTTTTTCACGAACGAAGTGAATGTCAACTTCATATGCTTTGTGCGTTGATGATACACCGGTTACCTGAAAGGTAGACGGCACTAAGATTATCACTGTATACCAAAGAGGTGCGCTGAGGTGGAGCCCGTAACTCTAGAAGTAAGTTGCACAACTAACAAACCTCTGCAATAACATTTGCAACACCCCTGTATTCGGCCTCTGTACATGAATGAGAAACGATCGACTACCGTTTGGAGGACCATGAAATGAGATTGTCGCCCAAATAAACACAATAACCGGAGGTGGAACGTCTTGTGTCTGGACAACCGGCCCAGTCAGCATCGGTGTAAGCAACCAGAGAGGAGACAGAAGACTTGCGCATGCTTAGCCCCATATGTATAGTGCCCTAATATACCGCAAAATTCGTTTTAGAGCTAATAAATGAGCTGTATGAGGAGCATGCATGTGCATGCATACCTGCTGAACCGCATAGGATATATCTAGCCTGGTGAAGGTGAGATACTGGAGGGCACCGGCCAGACTACGGTACGTGGTTAGGTCAACAAGTAAGTCACCAGAATCAGAACTTAGTTTACCTGCGGTGTCCACAGTGTGCGTATAGAATCACACGTGTTCATCTTGGCCTTGTCAAGAATAGTCTGGGCATACCTGGACTGGGATAAAAATAAGCCATCCTGGAGGTGAGTGATATAGATCCCTAAAAAATAACTCAGATGTCCCAAATCTTTCATTGCGAACTCAGAAGAAAGACGTTGCATGAGATGTTGACGAAGGGCATGAGAGGAGGTATCATGATGATATCATCAACATAAAGAAGTATGTAAGCAATATCGGGGCCATGATGGTATATAAATAGTGAGTGATCACAATAAATCCCAAATGAGTGACATAATCTGTGAACCGTTGTACCAGGCACGTGGTGCCTGTTTGAGGCCATATAGGGATTTCCGTAGTCGATAAACATGGTTTGGATTCTAAGGATGTCGAAACCCTAGTGGCTGATGCATGAATACAGTCTCTGTAAATGCCCATGTAAGAAGGCTTTTTAGATATGTAATTGATTAATATGCCACCTATGATGTAATGCTAGGGAAAGAACAGTCCGGATGGTATCCGGTTTAACAACCGGACTAAAAGTCTCATCACGATCAATACCAACTTGTTGTGAGCGACCGTCACCGACTAATCGAGCCTTATATCATTCCAAAGACCCGTCTGATTTTAGTTTGTGTTTAAAGATCCACATGCACCGAATGATATTCATTATGGCTCACGTGGTACTAACTCCCATGTCTTATTATTAATAAGGGCACTAAACTCTTCATGTATGGCACGAGTCCAACAGAACTTGATAGGGCTTCCGAGGGGTTCCGTGGGATGGGTTCAAGTGTGGTGATGGTGTGGAGGTTAAACTGTATTTTAGGTTTGAGGTTGCCAGTCATGCTACGAGTTTGCATGGTGCGTGGTGGTGGTGGGGAAGGTGGTGGCGGGGGAGGTGGTGGGGATGCTGCTGGTGGTGAGGGTGGTGGTTGCGGTGGTGTGTGTTGGTTTTGGTGGGTAGGTGTGGTGGTGGATCTGCGGCTGTATGTTTTGGTGATGGGGTGGGCTGACGATGGATTAGGTGGTATGGGTGATGTAGGTAGTGTAGGTGGTGTAGTGGTGGTGGAAGATGGTGTGGTGGTTGGTGGTGTAAGTGGTGTAGTGGTGGTGGTAGATGGTGTGGTGTTTGTTGGTGCCAAAAAGATAGGTGATGAACATGATCCGAATGGTCTTGATGATGAAGAAATTCATAGGATGGAACGGGAGAGGAAGAGCTAAATGGAAAAACGGACTCATCGAAGACAACATGCATGGAAAACACAATCTTTTTGGTGTTCATGTCATAGCATTTGTATCCCTGATGGTTGGATGGATACCCTAAGAAAACACAAGGTGAGGAGCGATTTTAGAGTTTATTAATGGATGTAGAGGGAAGAAGGGGATAACATAAACACCCGAAAACACGAAGATGTGAATAAGTCGGATGCTTGTTGTAAAGAAGATGAGTTGGTGTATGGTTGTTTTGGTTTTAGAAGGTAGAATGTTCAAATATAAGTGGCCATTTCAAGGGCATGATACCAGAAAGAGGAGGGAAAGGAAGTGTAACGCTCGGATATTTCCTTTGAAGCCGACGATAGAAGAAAAAGAAATAAAGTCCAAAGTCGGGGGAACAAACTCGCCAACGTGAGAAAGTCGGGTAAGTGGGGGTATTTAAAGGGAGAGGGCAGCCCTTACCCTCTCTCAACACCCACATTTCAGCCAAAAGAGAGAAAGAAGAGAGAAAAGGGAGAAGAGAAGAAGAAAGCTTGGTTCGAGCGAGTTCGAGTGTGTAAAATCGCCGTGTAGTGGGTCTAAACGAAGCTCTTCTTCTTGTTGTCGTTGTGTGAGTTCTAGGACCCCTATTTTACTCATTTTCAACTGATTTGGGGCTGGAACACATAGTAAACCCGTTTTTGTATGTTGTGTGTTTGACCCATTTGGGTGTGTTTGCGTGTGATGAGTTTGGAGTATGTTATCGGGCTTGTGTGTGCTTGAATGGTGTTGTAGTATGCATTCCTAAGGTTTAGGATGGTTGATTTGGGCTTAGAATGGGTTTGGATGAGTTTGGAGGTCGAAAATGGCAGATTGGGTTCGGGATGAACTTCATTCTGCATCAGTTAGGGCTAAGCGACCGACTGGAGGCCATACGCCGAATGGAGTGCGATTGAAGTTCATTCGCACAATTGAAGCTCAGTCACACGACTGGAGGGCCAGTCACATGGGGAGTCATGCGACTGAGAACCCAGTCGTATAGGTACTCATCCGCATTAAGTCCATCCGCATGAGGTCCATTCGCATAGTGTTCAACCACATGAGGTCCATTCGCACGATTGGGTGTTCATTCGCATTGGTGTTCAACCGTATTAGCCCATTCGCATGATGTTCAGTCGCATGGAGGCCATGCGACTGACGGGTGCCCATACGCCCAAATAGGGTTGTTGTACCCGAGGAGGAACATAGTTAAAGTACTGACTTTCGGGGGAAGTGCAGATGTAAGTTTTGACATGGTAGTTCCCGTAAATACATGTAAGATGACCATTGAGGTCTTAGAGGGTAGATTGGCATGATAATGTTGCTTGTTTATGCATGATGTATGTTATGAATGTATGATGATGCCCTGTATGATGGTGCTATCTGTGTATGATGATGTTCCTTATTATAGTGTATGTTTCTCTTTCCTGTGACTTTACGTGTTATGTTAAAGAATAAGAAGAAAGTATTATGTAACGTAAGCGAAAGATAATGAAAGAGTAACATGATAAATGAATGCATTCATTAATAAAGAATGAGAGTAAGAAAGACTTGCAAGCAAATATAGGAGCTGAGCGACTTGTTGTCGCAATAGAATCGAAATGGAATCCTTGTCTTTCGACCTTAGTAATCGTGGCTGTGTGCCACGAAGAGGGTAAAGCTTGACACTGTGATTGATCATTTGTATAGAACCATTGCTGCATATCCTAGGTACTGTGGCCAGGAGGTGCGGAGCACCGTTATAGAAGGTCTATGATAGGCCTAGGTCCAGTACCACAAAACAGAAGGGTATTGCACATGGCAATGGTACACCTAAACCCTACCTTAGGTACTGTGGCCAGGAGGTGCGTTGCACCGTTATAGAAGGTCTATGATAGGCCTAGGTCCAGTACCATAAAGCAGAAGGGTAAGGTTTATGGGTGATGGAAAGAAAAGAGCTAATGATGAAAGAGTAAGAATGACAAGAAAGTACGATGAATGAACGAAAGTTAAAGAATGAACGAATGAAAGTAATGAACGGATGAAATGTAATAACAAAGTACGAAACGGATCCTCGTCACTCCACCTCCGTAATCATGGCTGCGTGCCATGAAGAGAGTAAAGCTTGACAGGATCTGGATAGAAGTAAAAGATAATGAATAATGAAGATAATAATGATATTATCTATGTGTATGTATGATGTATGATTGCGTGAAAGTAAAAAACGGTTTTAAAGAAAGTAAAGTATTTTATTTATAAAACTAAAACTCACTCAGCAACGCTGACTTTTTATGTGTTTCCAGTTGGCAGGTAAAGTTGCTGAGGATGGCACGGGCGGCTACTCGGCTTATTTTGGATGGCATTCTTTTGTATAATGTTTTTGCACTGTAATACAAACAAACAATGTTTTGTAATGAATGTTGTATTCGCTTTCAAAAGCATTTATATTGAAATAAAAAAGTTATCTCACTGATTCCGCTGCAATGTTTATTAAAGTTAATGAAATTATATGTTTTAAGAGCGATGAATGGCCAACTGTAAGCATCCCGGAAATAGGGCCTTACAAGTTGGTATCAGAGCCAAAGTTTAAGTGAAATGGGTAACTTTTCAAAATAAACCTTAACTTAAACTGAGAATAGGATGGAAAGGGAAGGGATGCCAATCTGAGTAGGTGCGTGCCATCAGTATTTTCGTTAATGTTAACCGATATTTGTGCGCATGGTATGTGGTTATGTGTTAGTTGTAGATTTAAATACTGATGTAGTCAGGACAGGTAATGCTTGGGGTATGAACAGTAAAGTAAGTGGCTAATCACAACTGGCCATTGTAATTAGGGACTTACTATACTTGACATAAACTGAGCTGTTCCCTTGAATGACCGTATTGGTGTTTGAATCTTTTAGTGTGTGATAGAGGATGACCGGTGGTAGATCATCTAAAGCCTCGCGTGGTGGGCTTGCTGCTACATCGCAGCCCAACAGAGGCAGGCCTAGAGTTGAAAAGGTGGTTCCTGAAGAACCCGAGACCCCTCATGCGGAGGGTGTAGATGAGAGCCCAATCGAGAGCTTCGGTAAAGGAGGCCGTAGTGGAGGAGATTCATCAAGTCATGCAGATGATCTTACCGTCTGTGGTGACTGAAGTGATTAAGGCTGTACGGGAAGGAGAACGGAAAGAGAGGAACAGGTCCTCGGGAGGACGGGAGCAACCAGAGCCTGAAAAGGTTCTTTCCGATGATGAAGAAGAGGAAGAATAGGAGCCTGCGCTGGAGACGGCACGAGGCTGTAACTATGGGGCGTTTCAACCATGCTAGCCCCCTACTTTTGATGGTAACGGCACTGCTGTTGCTGCTCACCGATGGGTGAGAGAAATGGAAGCTGTATTGAATATCAGCGAGTGTCGTGAGGACCAAAAGGTGAAGTTTGCTGCCCATTCTTTTGTGGACTCGGCTTTATGCTGGTGGGACAACATAGTCCAAGCCGAGGTAGTAGGGCTATCGGGAGGATGAAATGGTCGGAGCTGAAAAAGTTGGTGATTGAGGAGTTTTGTCCTCATCAGAAATGACAAGGTTGAGAGGGAGTTTCTGCAACTAGAGGTGGAACCATGACACACCAACAGTACACCACAAAGTTCAACGAAATGGCACGTCTGGTGCCGGATCAGGTGACGCCTCTGTCATGGAAGATTAAGAGGTACATTCAGGTTCGCCAGCGGACATTTGCAGGCACATGATCGCTGCCCGACCGAGCACGTTTAGGTCGGCGGTGGACTTGGCAGGGAGGTTGTATGATGAGAGGACCGTAGTGGTGGTGGCTGAAGGTAATAGGAAGGGTGGTGGTGATCGAAACTGGAAAGGGAAAAGGTTTGGTCGGGGTGATGCCTCGACTGGTAACAAGAAGGCACGGGTGGATGACCGCCGTGTGGTCACATCGGATACGGGTATGAAGAAGTGCGGTAAGTGTGGGAGAGAGCACAGTAGGGAATGTAGACTAGTTTTGAACGTCTGCTTCAGATGTGGGAAGCCGGGCCATATAGCCAGGGACTGTCATGCGGTCCGATACTTTAACTGTGGCGTGGAGGGCCACGTAACTAAGGATTGTAAGAAGCTTAGGGCTGAGGGTTCCGGGGTGAAGAAGGCGGGAAGTGAAGGACCGAGGGCGAACGCCAGGGCATTCACTATGACATAGGAGGAAGCTAGGAAGGACCCTGATGTCGTGTCCGGTATGTTTCTGGTGAACCATACTTTAGCTTCTGTGTTATTTGATTTGAGTGCCAGTAAAAGTTTTGTTTCTGCTGCCTTCTATGCTAAACCGCCTGTTAGTAGTAGACGTTTTGATGCGCCCTTTAATGTAGAAACTGCCATAGATAAGTCTACCAGGATTTCTGAGATGATAGAGAACTATGATGTGGAATTAGAAGGCCATAAGTTTCCTGTTAGACCGTTGTGATGACCCTAGGTGGTTTCGATTTGGTTTTTGGATGGATTGGTTGGCGGACTTCGAGGCGAATATAGTGTGTCGCAAGAAGATAATTTGGTTGATAGCGCCTGACGGGAGTTCGGTAACTGTTTATGTAACATCCAGTTTCTAAATCCGGACTTGTAATTATATTATAGTTATGTTTAATTAATTAAGTTGAGTTTTTGTTAAGATTGGTGTTCAGTCGCATGACTTATATGCAAATGAACTTCAGTCACACCCTTTACGTGCGAATGAGACTCAATCGCACGAATCATAGGCGTATGGGCTTCAGTCGCACGATTCAGTCGTGCGAATGGGGTTCAGTCGTGCGACTAAGTGTGAGGCGGTTAGAATGAATGTAGGGATAAGTAAGGCGGTTAAGAGAGTTTAAAAGCAGATTCCTATCAGCATCATCTTCAATCTCTTGTTCCTTTTACACCCAAACACCCTTGTTCTTGCCAAATCAACTAAGCTAACTCCGTTTCGGTAAGTTTTGAGTGTCACGGATCAATCCTACTATATTGTAAGCTGTGTATATGATTGAATCTGATCCAATAACCTGTTTAAATCATTGAAATTGGTCTTGTTCTTTTCTAAGCTAAAATCCGGGAATTCGGATCCGAGTTTTGTGAAGTTTTGATAAACAATGATCTGAAACCATCATAAACGATGTGTACATGATCTGTTTTGAATATGACATGATTTGGATGGTTAAAACTCAAGTTTTGAGTAAGTTTGGATAAAAAACGTCAAGAACACAGCCGCTGATCCGTTTCAGACGAATGGACTCAGTCGCATGCCTCAGTCTTGCGAATGAGAGTCTAGTCGTGCGACTGAGTGCGAATAAAGGTTCAGTCGTGTGACAGAGAGCCCAGTCGCCTAGTTAGAAAACCGAATGAAGTCGAGTGAACACTGTGTACGAATGAGGATTCAGTCGTGCGAATGAATGGCTAGTCGTACGACTGAAGGTTCAGTCGCATTGATGTTCATCCGCATAGGTCCAGTGGCATGAGTGCTCATTCGCATAAGTGTTCATTCGCATAAGAAGTCCTGTTTGAGAATAGTTTATTGAATCAAGGTTTATTGCTTTAGATATACCTTGATTAGAAGAAGGACTAGTTATCTCGTGTACGTGGATTGTGTAGATTGTCGTGAGAAAGTTAATAAGGTGAGTTCTAAGCCCTTTTCAAATGTTTGGTTTTAACATTCGGGCTAGCACACATACGATGATAAATGAATTGAATGTTTTAGCACCAGAATTGTGATAATGATGTTTATACATTACTAACAGCTCGTGGGGCTGTTAGGGTAAAGTTGGGGGTAATGAATGATTATCTGAACATTGTTAATCATTACGTGATGGTAATGATTCTAATGGGTCAGATAGGGTGTGAAGACAGATGAAATATATTAAACTGGTGCTAAAAGAATGAATGTGTGGTGTGTGTAAATTAATATGACGATATTGAAATGAGTAAAAGAAATTATTTTGATGTGATGTAAATCTCAACAGGCCAGTTAGGGTAAGATGCCTATGTGTGTAGACTGTACAGTGAGAAGGAGTGATGACGATCACTCAGCTTTGTGAACATCTTGTGGTGACGACCCTAGATGATTAAATTGGCATCCTACTGGATGAGAGATAATAATTACAGTTTCTAGATGTGGGAAACTGACAGTTTCTGAATCTGGGAAACTGACGTTCGGTGGGACAAAGTAAAGATAAAACTGATTTTATTATATTACCAATATAAATATGACTTTTGTATGTGATGAGATGTTGTTAATGTTTTAATGAAAATTTAGAACTTACCAGTTTATCTGATGTTTTGAGTGTGTTATATGTGTGCTAGGTAAGGAAGGATCCTCTAGTAATAGAGGAAAACAAGCTTGAGTTGAATCAGCATGCTATCCCAAGGCTATTGCTGGCATAGGATAAGAGTCATGTGTAATAATGTAAACGGATGTTTATGTAAAAGTTTTAATATGTAAAAATGTTTTAAAAGTTGGTTTAATATGTAGTGTTGTCTAGTCTTCCGCTGTAAATAGAAATCTCTGATTTGTGTTTAAATATTAATCCAACTATGTGACATGCCTCCGGTATCCTCCCGGGTTTAGGGCGTCACAGTTTACGAGGATCGGGTCACGACGATACCGAAAGTGATCTCAATGGCGGTGGCGGGAAAGTGTATGAGGCGTGGATGTAGCGCCTACTTGTGTTACGTAAAGGATGTGGAAACGCCAACACCATAACTATCTGATGTTCCGGTTGTGCGTGACTTTCCAGAAGTGTTCCCAAAGACTTATCAGGAGTGCCACCTGATCGATAGATTGAGTTTCAGATTGATCTGATACCAGGTGCCCAACCGGTTGCCAAGGCACCGTATCGTTTTGCTCCGACTGAGATGAAAGAGTTGATGGAGCAATTGCAAGAGCTGCTTGATAAGGGTTTATTAGACCGAGTATCTCTCCTTAGGGTGCCCCGGTCTTATTTGTAAAGAAGAAAGATGGTAGTATGAGGATGTGTATAGACTACCGTGAGCTGAACAAGTTGACGGTGAAGAATCGGTACCTATTACCGAGGATAGATGATTTGTTCGATCAGCTGCAAGGCACCAGTTGGTTTTCAAGGATCGACCTTCGATCTGGCTACCATCAGCTAAAGGTGAAAGAGCGGGATATTTCTAAAACAGCTTTTCGCACGCGTTATGGTCATTATGAGTTCCTGGTTATGTCTTTTGGCGCCAGCTGCTTTTATGGATCTGATGAACCGAGTGTGTCGGCCGATGTTGGATAAATCAGTGATTGTGTTTATTGATGATATCCTGATTTATTCAAAGAGCGAGATAGAGCATGCCGGTCACATTCGATAGGTGTTGGAGACGTTGAGAAGGGAGAGGTTGTATGCCAAGTTCTCCAAATACGCGTTTTGGTTGCGCGAGGTTCAATTCTTGGGTCACGTGGTGAATCCGGAGGGGATTCTAGTGGACCTGGCAAAGGTGGAAGTGGTGATGCAATGGAAGTCTCAAAAGACGCCATCCGAGATCCGTAGTTTCTTGGGTTTGGCGGGCTACTACCGAAGATTTATTCAAGACTTTTCCAAGATCGCTTCTCCACTAACCAAGTTGACCCGGAAAGATGTAAAGTTTGTGTGGGGTCAAGCTCAGGAGAAGGCATTTGAGGAATTGAAGGCGAGGTTGACCCAAGCTCCTGTATTATCATTACCCGATGGAAGTGAAGATCTGGTGGTTTATTCTGATGCTTCCTACTCGGTATTGGGGTGCGTGTTAATGCAGAGAGGAAAGGTTATAGCTTATGCATCCCGACAGTTAAAGGTTCATGAGGTTAACTATCCTACTTATGACTTGGAGCTAGTAGCTGTGGTCTTTGCACTAAAGATTTGGAGGCACTATCTCTATGGGATGAAGTGCACCATTTTCACTGACAACAAGAGCTTGAAGTACTTCTTCGAGCAGAAGGACTTGAACATGAGGCAGAGAAGATGGTTGAAGCTCATAAAGGATTATGATTATGAGATCCATTACCATCCGGGCAAGGCCAACGTGGTGGCGGATGCCCTTAGTCCAAAGGAAAGGCCCGAGCCGATTCGGGTGAAAGCATACCAGTTGATTATGACCTCTAATGTGATGAAATAAGTCAAAGAGTTTCAAGATGAGGCATTAAAAGAAGATCATCTTAACTCTAAAAGAATGAGAGGTCTGGTTGCAGAGTTGGGTGAAAACATATTTGGTGTCAGAACCCGGTTTGGACGAATGTGGATTCCATATTTTGGGGATCTACGGGTGAAGATTATGGATGAAGCTTACAAGACTTGACACTCTATTCATCCCGGTGCTACAAAGATGTACCAAGATATGAAGAAAGATTATTGGTGGCCGGGTATGAAGGGTGACGTGGTGGAGTATGTGAGTAAGTGCCTTACTTGCTTGCAAGTGAAGGCCGAGCATCAAAGCCGTATGGGAAGATCCAAACTTTAGACATACCGGAATGGAAGTGGGAGCACATCACCATGGATTTCATTATGAAGCTATCGCGTATCCCGAAAGGGTATGATGCTATATGGGTGATTGTTGACCACTTGACAAAGAGTGCTCACTTCCTACCGATTCGCGAGACATATTCATCTGAGAGATTGGCTGATCTGTTCATTAAGGAAATTATGACTCGTCATGGTGTGCTGGTGTCTATTGTGTCTGATCATGACACCCGGTTCACATCCAAATTCTAGAAGAAATTCCACGACGCCATGGGGACGAGGTTACATATTAGCACGACTTATCATCCCCAGACTGATGATCAGTCAGAAAGGACCATTCTCACATTGGAGGACATGCTATGGGCATGTGTGATTGATTTTAGGGGAAGTTGGGATGACTACTTACCGTTAGCTGAATTCTCATACAATAACAACTATCATGCCAGCATTGGTATCCCACCTTATGAGATGTTATACGGTAGGAGATGCAGAACACTCATTTGTTGGGGGTGATATTGGTCATAAAGAGTTAGGGAGCGTCGAGGTGATCGAGGCTATGACTGAGAAGCTTGAAAGGATCAAAGCCTTCATGAAGGCAGCCAAAGATAGACAGAATCGTATGCTGATAAACGACACAGATCGATTGAGTTCCAGGTGGGTGATCGGGTTATGTTGAAGGTCTAACCTTGGAAGGGTATTATTCGGTTTAGAAAGCGGGGCAGTTGAGCCCGAGATACATAGGCCCTTTTCGAATCATTGCTCGAGTAGGAGAGGTGGCCTATAGATTGGAGTTACCAGATGAGTTAAGTGGAATTCACCCTACATTCCACGTATCTCATCTAAGGAAGTGTTTGGCAGATGAAGATATGATTGTTCCACTGGAGGATGTCAAAGTAGACGAACGGCTTAATTATGTGGAGCAACCAGTGGCAATCATCGATCGAAAAGAGAAGAGGCTGAGAAATAAAGTGGTTCCTCTTGTGCGTGTACAGTGGAAGCACAGGAAGGGATCTGAGTCAACGTGGGAGACTGAGGAAGAGATGAGACATCATTACTCACGTTTGTTCGAGGAATAGCAGGTTTCGGGGAACCTATATAAGGGGGTGGACTTGTAACACCAGGATATTTTCTTTGAAGCTGACGAAAGAACAAAAAGAAATAAAGTCCAAAGTCGGGGGACCAAACTCACCAACGTGAGAAACTCGGGTAAGTGGGGGTATTAAAGGAGAGGGAAACCCTTATCCTCTCCCCACACCCACATTTCAGCCAAAAGAGAGAAAGAAGAGAAAAAGGGAGAAGAGAAGAAGAAAGCTTGGTTCGAGCGGGTTCGAGTGTGCAAAATCGTCATGTAGCGGGTCTAAACGAAGCTCTTCTTCTTGGTGTCGTTTGTGTGAGTTCTAGGACCCCTATTTTACTCGTTTTCAACTGATTTGGGGCTGGAACACATAGTAAACCCGTTTTTGTATGTGTGTGTTTGACCCATTTGGGTGTGTTTGCGTCTGATGCGTTTGGAGTATGTTATCGGGCTTGTATGTGCTTGAATGGTGTTGTAGTATGCATTCCTAAGGTTTAGGATGGTTGATTTCGGCTTAGATGGGTTTGGATGAGCTTGGAGGTTGAAAATGGCAGATTGGGTTCGGGATGAACTTCATTCTGCATCTGTTAGGGCTAGGCGGTCTACTGGAGGCCATACGGCCGAATGGAGTGCGATTGAAGTTCATTCGCACGATTGAAGCTCAGTCGCATGACTGGAGGGCCAGTCGCATGGAGTCATGCAACTGAGAGAGCAGTCGCATAGGTACTCATCCGCATTAAGTCCATTCGCATAAGGTCCATTCGCATAAGGTCCATTCGCATAGTGTTTAACCGCATGAAGTCCATTCGCACGATTGGGTGTTCATCCGCATTGGTGTTCATCCGTATTGGCCCATTCGCATGATGTTCAGTCACATGGAGGCCGTGCGACTGAAGGGTGCCCATACGCCCAAATAGGGCTGTTGTACCCGAGGAGGAACATAGTTAAAGTACTGACTTTCGGGGGAAAGTGCAAATGTAAGTTTTGACGTGGTAGTTCCCGTAAATACATGTAAGATAACCATTGAGGTATAAGAGGGCAGATTGGGCATGATGATGTTGCTTGTTTATGCATGATGTATGTTATGAATGTACGATGATGCCCTGTATGATGGTGCTATCTGTGTATGAAATGTTCCTTATTATAGTGTATGTTTATCTTTCCCGTGACTTTACGTGTTATATTAAAGAATAAAACGAAAGTATTGTGTAACGTAAAGTGAAAGATAATGAAAGAGGAACATGATGAATGAACACATGCATTAATAAAGAATGAGAGTAAGAAAGACTTGCAAGCAAATATAGGAGCTGAGCGACCTTGTTGTCGCAACAGACTCGAAATGGAATCCTTGTCTTTCGACCTCAGTAATCGTGGTTGTGTGCCACGAAGAGGGTAAAGCTTGACACTATGATTGACCATTTGTATAGAACCATTGCTGCATATCCTAGGTACTGTGGCCAGGAGGTGCGGAGCACCGTTATAGAAGGTCTATGATAAGTCTAGGTCCAGTACCACGAAACAGAAGGGTATTGCACATGGCAATGGTACACCTAAACACTACCTTAGGTAATGTGGCCAAAAGGTGCGGTGCACCGTTATAGAAGGTCTATGATAGGCCTAGGTCCAGTACCACGAAACAGAAGGGTAAGGTTTATGGTGATGGAAAGAAAAGAGCTAATGATGAAAGAGTAAGAATGACAAGAAAGTACGTTGAATGAACGAAAGTTAAAGAATGAACGAATGAAATTAATGAACGGATGAAATGTAATAACAAAGTACGAAACGGATCTTTGTCACTCGACCTCCGTAATCATGGTTGCGTGCCATGAAGAGGGTAAAGCTTGACAAGATCTGGATAGAAGTAAAAGATAATGAATAATGAAGATAATAATGATATTATATATGTGTACGTATGATGTATGATTACGTGAAAGTAAAGAAACGGTTTTAAGAAAGTAAAGTATTTTATTTATAAAACTAGAACTCACTCAGCAACGCTGACTTTTTATGTGTTTCCAGTTGGCAGGTAAAGTTGCCGAGGATGGTACGGGGCGGCTACTCGGCTTATTTTGGATGGCATTCTTTTGTATAATGTTTTTGCACTGTAATACGAACAAACGATGTTTTGTAATAAATGTTGTATAACTTGCAAAAGCATATATATTGAAATAAAAGTTATCTCACTGATTCCGTTGCAATGTTTATTAAAGTTAATGAAATTATATGTTTTAAGAGCGCTGAATGGCCAGCTGTAAGCGTCCCGGAAACGGGGCCTTACAGGAAGCGTGTGTGAGAAGAGTGCGAAGAACATTGTTTATGGAACGGATTTTACGCTCAGCTTTACCGTTTTGAGAATAAGTATGGGGGCAAGAAAATCTAAACTGCATGCCATTTTGTTTGCAAAAAGTGTGGAACTCTTTGTTATTATACTCGGTTCCCTTATCACATTGAAACGTCTTTATTTGTCTCTCGAATTGAGTTTTAATTAATGATTGGAACATTAGAAACGTGGAGAAAGCATTGGATTTGTTGGTTAACGGATATGTCCATAAAAAGTTAGTGTAATCATCAAGAAACAAGATATAATATCGATGACCTTGTGAACTACGCACGGGCGAGGTCCAAAGGTCGCTATGCACAATATCAAATGGTAAAGCAGTATGAGATAAAGAATCATAAAAAGGCAACTTCACTTGTTTACCAAAACACACGATTGACATAATTGTTTATGTTTAAAAGAACCAACTGAAATAAAATACTATTTATTCAAAACTTGCAATAAATCAGACCCCGGGTGTCCAAGACGTCGATGGCAGATATCAAGAGAAATGGCAGCAAATGTAGAAGGAGAGACAAGTTGAGTAGCATCAAGAGAGAGCGGGTAGAGGTCTCCGGTGCTGTTACATCGGAGGATTGGATCCTGGTCTGAAAATCCTTCACATCAAACCAAATGGATCAAACTCAATGGTTATTAAATTGTCAGTGGTAAGGCGACGGACATATAGTAAATTTTTTATTAGGTGAGGGGCAACTAAAATGTCATTGAGTTTCAAAAGAGAAAACAGTGGTTTAAGGGTGGAATTGCCCATACCAGTAGTCGGTATTTGAAACCCGTTGCCAACCATGTTGTTTAAAATTACCATTATTAACAAAAGAGGAGAGATTACCTATGGTGTTGCTCATGTGATTGGTAGCCCTAGTGTCCATATACCAAGTTTGATCCGGGTTTAATGTCATAATGTGAAGGGCCTGATCAATATAGGTTGGGATATGAGAGTATTCGGATGTTGCGTAATGAACAGAGGGACCTGGTCCTAGAATTCCTTGCTGTTGACGGTTAGGGGGACGCACCATGGGAGCTGTCGGGTAAGGGCAATGGGGATGGGCTGCTGCGGTCCACGGTGGTGAAGAGTAGTACCCATGTGGTTGTTGTTGTGGAGGGTACCATGGAGGATAGTTGTTGTAACTACCACGTCCGCGTGACCTACCGCCGCGACCACGACCGCGACCACGACCGCGACCACCCCTGCCACGGCCTCGATAAAAACTGTCTGATCTACGGCCACGAGTGGATGTTTGGTATCATTCAGGTTGTTGAGTGGTGGTTTGAGTGGATGATGAAGCATGGGTGGTTTGAGTATGTAGGGCAGTAGCAGATATTCTGTAATGCTTTCCATGCATCGGCGGCTGTTTGTTCATCAACAACAATGGTGAGTAGCAAATCTTTGGTGATGGTGGTATAGATCCATTGCAAAACTATTGCATCGAGTTGTTTCCCTAGATCATCTTTCTTAGATGTAGCAGCAGGAGGAAGGATATGTTCAAGAACTTGACATGCGGTACACTGCGTTTTGAAGAGAACTACCCATGCATTGTAATGCCACTCTTCGGTATCGAGAACAAGATTGATATGATTCTTGATGTTGGTGACAGTTTTGGCCGGATGGAGAGCGACAACCGACTTGGTCCCTTCTTTGATTGAATCATCAGTCATGGTGGATTAGAGATTGAAAGAAGAAGAGAGAAGGTGGAGAAGTAATTGTGGTTTTCGAGAAGAAGAGGGGAAATCGTGGAAGGTGGGGTGCGGCTGCTAGGGTTTCAGGTATCACGCTCTGATACCATGTCAGAGTTTGATTTACGTAATGTGTTATGGTTCCCCTCTTCTCATTCCAAATATATATAGTTTACAAATTGCATAATAAGTCCTTTGATAATACTCAATAATACAATCAAGTAACCTAGTCTAATAGTTATCACACTGCTACCCTTATATTTTTTGGAAAATTCCCAAGATGTTTCTTTTCTTTTAATTCTTTCCTCAAAATGCCCTTATAATTATTTCTCAAAATGCCCCTTTCAATAAATTATTGTTCAAAATGCTCATGCGTTTGTGCCTACTTGTAGAGGCAGCACTGTCTTATTCGCATGGGATATTTAATAATATTTTTTTTTGGGTGTGGGGAGGGAACATTTTGAGGGTTATGTTAAGAAAAATGGACATTTTGATAAATTCTCTTATATTTTCCTATCAGTTACATGACAACACTTATTTCTTATTACAGACTCTATCATACTTTTCACTACTAAAGGTCTCAAAAAGACCTATTTACGTAGTATACGCCCTTGAAAAACTCAAAAAAAATCAACTCGATTTACAAGATCTTAAATAAAAAAAGTTTACAGGATCTTAAGTGCTTTAATAGAAAAAAATTCAGAAAGAAAACATCCTCACTGGATGTTCTGCGATTTGCCTTCGAGTCTTGTTAAATGATACCAAAATTTCCTCATATGATTGGCAATAATTGACTTGTCTTGTATGATCATCAACCCTTTGATTGTTAGAATACAACCCTATCGCTTAGTAGTTGACGGGTTGAGTTGTTCAACTAAACATAGATCTATATTTAAGCGTACAAATATAAAACATAACCCACATTTAAAACGGCGTAACCTGAGCTCGACCCGTTTAACTCGTTTATCTAAACGTGTCAAATGCACATCAACTGTAAAACATTTTAATTAGGTATGTGGGATGTAAAAAATGAGTTAAAATGATCGTAAACAGTTTAGCGTGTCGACCCTTTTCATTAAATACGTTGGCAGGTCATCTTGATTAACTAAACGGGTTAAATAGATTAACATGAACACAATCCGCTGAATTAAACATGCAAACTTGAACCAATCTATTTTTAAACTGGTTAGATATATCAACTCAAAGCTTGTTTTTCTCGTGTTGTGTTTTGAGTCCATTTTAACTAGTAAATATCCTGGGCTGTAACAACGATCTATTTTTAAACTGCATAGATATGTCAAGTCAAGATGTTCTATTTTCGGATTTTATAATCCAGGATAGGTTTTTTGAACCGCGTATAATATCACTTTTAAATTAAAGCATTACATGGGTATATGAAATTTTTAATACGATGAGAAAGAAAGTAATTTCAAAAGAAAGAGTGTAAATTAAATCAGAGCAAATGAATCTTCATATAGATGGTTATCATTACAATGAAATCGTTACAAGTTTTAATAAAAAAAAACATGACAGTTGATGATTATAACCGTCATATAATAATTATAACTATCAACAATTTACAATTAGATTAACATAAACTCCATAAGTGGTAACATAGTTAGTGTCCATCCCTAGTTGGTGCTAATTAGTTACAACTGACTGATCAAGTTGCCACTCATGATCTTAATTAGTACTAAACTCAGTTAGCATTTATTATCGAAGAAAAACCGTTAAAACTATCCATTTCTACTAATAATCAATAACAACTTACAATTTCTATATAATATATTAAGTTTAATTGTATTATATATGGTATCTTATAAGTTTATAAAATTATTTATGAAATGATAATGAAAACAAGTTATGTATTCCGTATTTAAAATAATAAAAGACAATAATGTTATACATTGATATTTTAAAAGACCATTAGAAAAACAAAAGAATTAAGGAAGAAATTGAGTAGACCAAACGATGACTTGAAAAGGCAGTCAATGAATTTATCCAATAACAACTGAACCGTTGCTTTTGCTAATCCACTTTCGATGAACTGTGAACCACAAATTATGCTCTTTCAATCACCATAATCAAGGTTTGTAATCATGTAGATTCATTACTCTCAGTCTCTCATATCGATTTTCCATTTTAATCTGCCGATTACATTCAATTTCACGGAGGTCAACTTACGATCATCAATGGTGTCAAAATTTCAGAAATTTGTAAATTCAGCTTAATTGATTTTGATTTTTGATTATTAGAAGATGAACATTTACACACGCAGATGTTATATGCCGTAGTTTGACGTTCATCTATGAAAACCGATTAATCAGCAGATTCTGTGTAGAAGTTTGTTAAACTTGTTATCTTCTTTTTCTACAAATGGATAAAGGAAATTTGTAGTCGTACACGAAATAGTAATCGCCGAAGATAACAGTCTGTAAGTGCGACGTTGGTGAAGCTTTAACGCAATCGGTTGTTAGGGTTCATGAAAAACAGCAGCGTTTGATGCTCGTGAGTCCGTAGGCCCATGATATTCGTCGTTTTGTAGCTTTCAGGATAATTTTTATATTCTGTTGGCGGCTGCTCAAAAACTTATCTGGTTTTACTATAATTAAGATATTTTATGTGGATTTAGGGTTCACATTTGCATCGTCAGTTTGCTTTTGAAGGTTGTTTGAAGGAAGATTGCATTGTAATATTGCAGGCAGATTGAATTTAATTGTGGTTGGATTTGATGGGGGGCAAGAGTTCTAAAGAGGAGTATAGGAGTTACAGGCAGTCGCCATCTTTTACTGGAAGCCAGTATGGAAGCATGCCTCAACAATCTTATTCGTATCCACCAGAAAACATTCAGAGTTACCCTGTTCAGGAGGCTTATCCGGCCTATCCACAACAGTATTCGGTTCCTGTTGCTGCACCTGCTCCGTCTAGACCGCAGAAGAAGCTTGACAGGAGGTATTCGAGGATTGCAGATAATTATAGTTCTTTGGAACAGGTAGAAGCTTGCATTGTTTGTGAGTTTGTATGGATTGTTTTCTGGTATAGGTGGGGTGATAACTTTACTTTCGCGTGCAGGTGACTGAAGCTCTTGCTCATGCAGGACTTGAGTCTTCTAATCTTATAGTTGGTATTGACTTCACGAAGAGCAATGAATGGACTGGTAACTTTAGCATCAAGTTCTTTTTCCTACATGACAATAGTGAATGAGAAACATGTTAACTGTTTACTTGCCAAAATAGGTTCAAGGTCTTTCAACAGAAAAAGCTTGCATCATATTGGAGATGGTTTGAATCCATATGAGCAAGCGATAACTATTATTGGGAAGACATTAGCTTCCTTTGATGAGGATAACTTGATTCCATGTTATGGTTTTGGAGATGGTATAGTTCTGTAAGCTGGTAATTATTGTTTTAGTGATCATTTTCAGAATATGGGTTTGTGAATTTTACACTTTGCTATCAACTGGCAGCATCAACACATGATCAGGAAGTTTTCAGCTTTCTTCCAGAAGAAAGGTTTTGCAATGGCTTTGAAGAAGTATTGAGTAGATACAGGGAAATCGTCCCTCATCTAAAGCTGGCAGGTGTGATATATACTCTAATGTTTTCTTTATATTGCTCTCTATGCAAACTTTAGCTAGTGGTTCTTTTAATATCTATGTTTATTTGTCATGTTGCTATAGGACCGACATCATTTGCCCCTGTGATTGAACAAGCTATGACTATCGTTGAGCAAAGCGGGGGGCAGTATCATGTGTTATTAATTATTGCAGATGGGCAGGTAGTTTTGTTCTTTGGTAATTTGAGTTTCTTTGTTTTTTATGAATGTTGACTAGCTGATCTTCTAAAGCTGACCATGTGTTTCACAATTTACAACAATGGAGTATGACTGGCATGCACTGCCATACTGGTTAATAATAATCTGAATAGTTTTAATGATAGTTGAATCCAATAATGCAATTACAAAATACTTAATCGGTTGATTATCACACAAAGTCTATTTCAAATGCGGTCGACCTCTAAATTGTTTTTTTTTCCTGAAGGAATTTTGATTTTTATTGTAATAATATGGCTTTTGTATTTATACTTGACTTATTTATTATTTGTAACATTTTTTAAAGAAATTGTTTGCAGCTAACACAACCAGAAGAGAATTTTTGTTAACTTGTTCTTAAAAATGACTCCTTTCAACCAGAAACTATCTTGAGTTGTTAGTCTCTAACTATATTGTTGTGCAGGTAACAAGAAGTGTTGATACCGAGCCCGGTCATTTCAGTCCACAAGAGCAGAGGACTATAGATGCCATAGTTCAAGCAAGGTGATTGTCTGCAAACTTCTGTAAAAATTATATTTTAAAGAAATATTTTCCTATATGCTCATAATGATATATAACTCCCCCTTCATCTATAGCAAGCTTCCACTCTCCATTGTTTTAGTTGGAGTTGGAGATGGGCCTTGGGATATGATGAGAGAGTTTGATGATAACATCCCCACTCGTGACTTTGATAATTTCCAGGTCAGCAATAGTGCTACATTAAATAGTATTTTCATGGGTGTTACTTGTTAGCATTTGGGATTGCCATATTATACCTGGTTGTTGGAAATTGTTTTGATTATTTTATCTTTGCATGTTAGTTTGTCAATTTCACAGAAATCATGTCCAAGAATGTGCCTCCAACTCGAAAAGAGGCAGAGTTTGCTCTTTCAGCTTTGATGGAAATTCCTACTCAATATAAAGCAACAATGGAACTGAATATACTAGGGTAAGCACCCACCCCACCCCAAAACCAGCCAATAATTGACTTCCATGCTTAACTATAGCAGGGGCAAAGTGGGTGGACTGGGTAACATGACAAAATGAGTCTGGCCAGGTTGGGTTGGGTTGAAACAGTTTTGTCCAAGTTCTAAATGTTTTATAATACAGTCAGCATCCCAAATATTATTCCAATATCCGTGTTATTCTTCATCCATATGACCTAATTTCTTTTAACTACTCATAAGTTATAGGGAATATCTACTCAGGTGTATTTGACTTCGTTTTTTTTATATATAGTACCCAGAAAGGAGTTTCTCTACCCAGGGTTGCCCTTCCTCCTCCCATCCATAGCACCTCCGCTTTTAGCCACTCAAAACCATCATATTCAAGTAAGGGCTCACAATCTATTTACAGCCAAAGTCGCCATGCTCCCTATCATGATCAAACTAGTTCTCAAAGCACGGCTCCACATGTTCCAAGTTCTACATATGACAATCAGGTACATTGGAATACTTCTTTTACCGCTTGGTTGCACATTCCCACACTTCATCCTACCCTGGATATACTCTTCTCTGCTTAGCATTAATTTTATACAGCACATACATCAGAAAAGGTGTTGGAAGCTTTAAATTTGTTTGGCCTGTCACTTTTTTTAGCTAATTCTGCAAATTTTACTTGTTTGGACCTTTAAATGTAAAACATCACCTGATCGATCCACATAAGTAAATGGGTTGTAATCGTCACCTTCTTTCCGTTGTAGCTACATCTTTTCATTTTACCCATTTGGATTGTTAGAAATAAAACTTCACCTGAATCAACCTGACTATAACAAATTGCGTTGAAACTGCCACTTCTGCCTCCAATTGTACCTGACGTTTGGCTTTCATGTTATTGATTCATCACAAGTGTTTGTAACGTCCTACATTGTTTTATCAAAAAAAAAAGAATCATTATGTTAGTAATAATTATTCAATGATGTTACGTATATTAATCATTTATGGAATTAAAAAGAAAAAAGAATAAAAAGGAAGTCTTGTTGGGTCAACAGTAACACACCTGTTTTAATCTGCCCTCATACATTTAACTTGTTCTGATTTTTACCGCCTATGATCTCTGTGCTTATATTCGATTTCACCTTAGCGTTGATTTAACATTTTGAGACGGGCCGCAGGTGTGTCCCATTTGCCTTACTGATCCTAAGGACATGGCTTTTGGCTGTGGCCATCAGGTAACTATTTTTCTTGCAAGTCTACTGCATTCATGAAAGGTTCTAAATTTTCAACCGTTGTGGTGGTATTTTGCAGACGTGCTGCGAGTGCGGACAGACTCTCGAGTCTTGCCCGATTTGCCGAAAATCGATTGAAACTAGAATAAAGCTCTACTGATTTTGTTCATTTGTCTTATGGTTAGTGTGAGCCTCTGTTTGGTTTTATTTTGGTGCTATTGGTGGCTTGTATGTTCTGTTTGGGGTAAAATATGGTGGATGTGTGTATACAATAACCTGTGAAGTACAAGGGTTAGATCAGTAGGGTTTCCACTGACGTGGCATTCATTCATTTGTTGATAGGGGATAAATTAATGTTTTTAGAAACTTAATGATTTTAAGAAAATAATGAAAATCTAATTCTTTAAGGAATAATGAAAAAACTTAATGGTTTTAAGGGTGAACAATTAATACACGCATTAAAGATTACTTGAAGGTTTGATTAAACTAATAAGCTTGAAACATCCATGATATTTAAGAGATTTTTACCAAACACTATTCAAACGGAAACTGAATATGGCGGGCTTACAAACTCGATGGCACTCGAGTTCTTAAACTGGCAATAGAGACAGCAACCTAACTGCCAAGAGGTGATATCTCAAAAGGTGGCTGGGGATGTCTCAATATCATCCATGGTGGAGGAGACACTTTTGGACTATCCTGTAATCCACCAATCATACACTGTCACATCACAAATACTCTGAACTATCCAGAAACACTCAAAAAGCTGCAAATGTTACCCTGAACTATCCTGGAACTTTTATTTTAATATTAAAATAATTCAAAAGATAATTAACTTTTATTAAAAAATAAAAATTACAATAATTCAAATAATAAAATATAAAATACGAATAAAATAAAAATACAAATACAATAAAAAAAATATTAAAAAATAAAAAAAACTAAAAATCACAAGGCTAATTATATTTTTTGGTTATTTTTCATTTTCAGTCCATTATTATTTGCAACATTGGACCGGTGATGTGATCATGTGGTTTCATAAATATTTTTAGGTCCCGTTCCATCCGCTGCTCTCTTATCGTCTGTGTTTGTTCTTTTAACAATACGATACTTTTATAAAGTTCTTTTTTTACGGCGACCAACTGTTCTTTCATTGAAGCGTAAGACGCGAGCTGGTCGCTTAAACCATCATTAACGCTCGACGAACCGGCGGACGTTTTTTTACGGTCGGTCGGTCTCGTAGGACCTGTGTTTTCGTTGAGGTCGGACATGTGAGGCGGTTGATGGTCATCAGGTGTGTTCGGGTAGTTCCGAAGTCCGAAGACTTTCTTTTTTGGCCGGAATGATTACCTGATGACTCACCCATGACCGGCACTTGGGACCATTTTACATGATCCTTTGAAACTTCCCAAGCTCTAAGGTGATTGAAACCGGAGGGGTGTTTCTTTTGATAATCTGTTAATGCCCTCCTCATCACGTCAAGATCGGGACATCCGCTACACCGTAAATGTTCCGACAATTATAAAATAATAATTATTTTTTGTAATTAAATACATACTTAAATTTGGATTTTGGTATGAAAATGGATCAAACATCGGTGGATGTTGCGGTGAATACCCTTGTGGTGGGTATCCGTATTGCGGTGGGTAATATTGTGGTGGTGATAGTTGTGGTATATAAGGTTGCGGTGAATACCCTCGGGATGCGCCACCACCACCTCGGGAACTCGAACCAGCACCTCTGGATTTTTTGCTTCTAGTTTTTTTTACCTTTGGGGATCAATGACAATATGTTATGATTGTGTTTGTGTTTGTGTTTGTATATGTGTGTTTGTGTAGATTAATATTGCGTATGTGTGTGAGTATTTATAGTGTAATTTTTTTTCTCTTGGCCTCCAACGGCTCGCCAACGTAACATTAACGGCATTATAGCCGTTAGAAATCGGGTTGTGTATCGGCTAGTAGAACCCGAGCTTGGAACCCGGTGGCCAACCCGAGAGGGTGGCGGCGGTGTTACCGCCCGGGTATGGCCTACCCGAAGGCCCCTTCGAGCACAACCCCCTCCTCCCTAAGATGATTTAATGTGTTCTTAGGGTGGAGAAATGATTTCAGTCGAATCTTTACTATCAAGTGATTCGTGAGTACGGGGAATCTTGTTTCCCATACCACTAAGTAAGCATTCAACACCAGTGTAGATGTTGGTATAGTCGTTTAGGGCAGGGCTGCTCACGAGCCGAACTGAGCGGACCTTTACTCGTGCTTGACTCGTTTTCAAACCCAACCAAGCCTAGCCGATCAGCTTGTTTACAATCGAGCGAAAAATGGAATGAATATTTCGAGCGTTAATTCTTTGATCGAGCGTTGAGCAAGCGCAAACAAGCTGCGAACAGTTTGTACAACTCAACTATATAGTGTGTCATGCGATTTGTATTGCAATTTTGAGAGGGCGACAATTTTGGTAAAAGTTTTAATGTTATAACTTGACATTTTCATGAATCATAATACGTTGTGGCCGACGGTGAGGTTAAAACTGTAGTCGATAAGTGGTGAGTATATTGCAGAGAACGATACATGAGAATGGGAGATGATCGATTATAAGTAAGAGAGAGTAAAAAAAAATCTTTCTTCGCGACTTAAGATTTCACTTTATGGTTAGTGTTAAATTTTTAATTATGTTGATTGATCTAATATTATAATTATAATTGTATATTCGTATAAAATGGTTAAATCTATTAAATAAAAGATAATTATAGCTGAACCGAGCAGAGAGAACATTTGCTCGTGCTTAGTGGCAGAGCTTGAACCAAACCTTAGAGGGGGCGGGAGCGAAATTAAACTATTTTAGAGGTGGACTCTATACTTATTAAAAAATTTCCACTACCGGATCAAAATTTACACTACCGAGTCGAGATTAACACTACTGACGAAAAAATGGGGGGGGGGGGCTGGCCCCAAAGAAGCTTCACCATTGCTCGTGCTTGGCTCATTAACAAACCGATCCGAGCTGATGGGCTCATTTACAACCGAGCAGAAGTTTGAACGAGTATTTTTCGAGCAAATTTTGAACAAGCGGCGAGTCCTTTGAACAACCCTATTTTAGAGCCCCACAAACGGCCGTTTATGGCCTGTGTATCAGTCATGTGGATAACAAAAACATACGACCAGTTTGATCCAGCGTAAACGGTCGTTTACCCCATTTTATACTTTTTCTTTTGCAGACTTTTATGTAAGATATAATTTATATATTTTGTTATATATGTTTATTATGTAATTTATATTATATATTATATAATTAATATATAATTATATATTTATATTTATGTAACTAACATATCAAATATTTATTTATATAGTTTATATTATATGTTATAATATAACTTAATATTATATATATAATTATAGAACTTAACATATTTGTATATTATTGAAAACGAAATAGATAAATAAATCAATAAATACATAAATAAATAAATTTCTAGTTTTTATAAATATGAATACTTAAAAAAACAAATGAGACTAATATGGATTGAAGCGACTAACAGTTTTATTTTCAAGTAGATATTAATGAAATTTTGAATTCTCTCATCATTCATTCTTTCCCAGCAAACCGTATTATTATTTCTACAAATATACTACAATGGCGTTATTAGAGGCATCAAGCATTCACTCTCTATGCGTAGAGACGTAGTGGTATCCATACACATATGCAATAGTAATAAATTTGTGGTACATGAGTTCATGTGGACTTTCTAGAGCGGAAAGTCGGTCATCTTTTCATTGAGGGATACGAACTGATGGGCCCAAAGAAGCTTCACCATTACTCGTGCTTGGCTCATTAACAAATCGATCCGAGCTGATGGGCTCATTTACAACCGAGCAGAAGTTTGAACGAGTATTTTTCGAGCAATTTTGAACAAGCGGCGAGTCCTTTGAACAACCCTATTTTAGAGCCCCACAAACGGCCGTTTATGGCCTGTGTATCAGTCATGTGGATAACAAAAACATACGACCAGTTTGATCCAGCGTAAACGGTCGTTTACCCCCTTTTATACTTTTTCTTTTGCAGACTTTTATGTAAGATATAATTTATATATTTTGTTATATGTTTTTATGTAATTTATATTATATATTATATTATTTAAATATATAATTATATATTATATTTATGAGGGGCCTTGGCGCAGCGGTAAAAGCTGTTCCTAAGGGACCGAAGGTCTCAGGTTCGATCCGTGGAAACGGCCTCCCCACAAATGTGGGGGAAAGGCCGCGTACATCTTCCCTTAAATGGGACGGACCCTCCCTGGACCCTGCGAAACGCGGGAGCTCTTTGCAGCACCAGGTACGCCCTTTTTATATTATATTATGTAACTTAACATATCTAATATTTATTTATATAGTTTATATTATATGTTATAAATAACTTAAATATTATATATATAATTATATAACTAACATATTTTGATTTATATTATTGAAAATGAAATAGATAAATAAATCAATAAATACATAAATAAATAAATTTCCAGTTTTTATAAATATGAATACTTAAAAAAACAAATGAGACTAATATGGATTGAAGCGACTAACAGTTTTATTTTCAAGTAGATATTAATGAAAATTTTGAATTCTCTCATCATTCATTCTTTCCCAGCAAACCGTATTATTATTTCTATAAATATACTACAATGGCGTTATTAGAGGCATCAAGCATTCACTCTCTATGCGTATAGAGACGTAGTGGTATGCATACACATATGTAATAGTAATAAATTTGTGGTACATGAGTTCATGTGGACTTTCCAGAGCGGAAAGTCGGTCATCTTTTCATTGAGGGATACGAACTGATGGGCCCAAAGAAGCTTCACCATTGCTCGTGCTTGGCTCATTAACAAACCGATCCGAGCTGATGGGCTCATTTACAACCGAGCAGAAGTTTGAACGAGTATTTTTCGAGCAAATTTTGAACAAGCGGCGAGTCCTTTGAACAACCCTATTTTAGAGCCCCACAAACGGCCGTTTATGGCCTGTGTATCAGTCATGTGGATAACAAAAACATACGACCAGTTTGATCCAGCGTAAACGGTCGTTTACCCCCTTTTATACTTTTTCTTTTGCAGACTTTTATGTAAGATATAATTTATATATTTTGTTATATATGTATTATGCAATTTATATTATATATTATATTATTTAAATATATATATTATATATTATATTTATTATATTTATATATATTTATATATATTATAATATATATATTATATTATATATATATAAATATAATTAATATATTATTGAAAATGAAATAGATAAATAAATCAATAAATACATAAATAAATAAATTTCTAGTTTTTATAAATATGAATACTTAAAAAAACAAATGAGACTAATATGGATTGAAGCGACTAACAGTTTTATTTTCAAGTTGATATTAATGAAAATTTTGAATTCTCTCATCATTCATTCTTTCCCAGCAAACCGTATTATTATTTCTATAAATATACTACAATGGCGTTATTGAGGCATCAAGCATTCACTCTCTATGCGTATAGAGACGTAGTGGTATACATACACATATGCAATAGTAATAAATTTGTGGTACATGAGTTCGTGTGGACTTTCCAGAGCGGAAAGTCGGTCATCTTTTCATTCAGGGATACGAACTGAAGAATTACATTAAATATGTGGGCGATCAAATTTCATGTGTAAGGCATGAGCATCCAGTGTTGATTAGAAGCCTACCTCGATTGTTGCCGTTATAAGGTACGTTCTGTGTAATCATATGAGTTAAAAAAACAATTTTGTATAAATTAGAATTATTATGTAACTCGTTTAAAAGCTAATACCTCATGTTTAGCTAATATCCCTCATCGAATCCCAAGGAAAAGAAACCTCATGAAAATCACAGTTACCATCACTATTTATGTTCTATATATGTGTAATGTATGAATAGAAAATTTTTGAAATTTATGTTAGTAAAGGGTGGTGATATAAAGATGATTGAGTTATGCTATCTATGTATGAACTGTGTATCAAGAGGGGAGGGGGTTCGACTCCATGAAATCATAGTCGATAAAATCATCTCTTGTCGTGTAGCTACGACACAGCGTAGGTTGAGTAGGTGAAGAGTATGTTTTGTTTTTGAGATTTGACTGTTAATATTTCACGAGTGTTTTTTTGCACTATAGGCTCATTAATATTAATGCTACTAGGATCCCTTATGTTTTTAGTCTTTCTAACCAGTTTCTTTTCATAATGGAATTTTCTTATTTCTAGTAAGCTTCTTTGAACATGTCAAGTTCCTCATCACACTTATATCCTTTTCAACTTGGTTCAACAATAATAGTGAAAATTTAAGCCTCCTCTAATATCTTCAGGAAATTACGTAATAGCATTAAAAAATCAGGTTGATAAGTCTCCTGAAATATGTATAAACCCACCAAAACACCAAATTGGCCACAGAAAACTTATGTGGCACAACCCCCCAACACGTAACAGCGTAAAAACCTATTCCACGGTTCATTCATCATATTACGAGCATGGGTAATTCTCAGACGTCCTGCAGGACGGTTAAGGGATGGTCAATACAATCAGTATCATAATGAGAAGAGTGTTAGAACACTTAACAGTTCAAATAAGGAACTAGATTTAAGAGCAAGATGCAAAGAACACAAGTAACAGTGAGACAGAACTCAAGAACAATATATATGGTTTTCAACAATGTTGTATATTAATCTCAAGTTCTTTTACAAGAGTTACAATGCATAAGTTCAAATACAATACAAGACCCTGAGATACTTTATACTACATCCTACAACCGACTATACTTGAAAGCCAGTTGAAACAGTGAAAGACAACAAAATCAATGTAGAGTCAAAGACAGATTGTCTTTTGACTAGTGACTATGACATGTCATAGCTCACATCCTAATATATTACAAAAAGGATAAAAGTGTGAATCCAAGGATCGCAAACAAGAATTATTAGTATTAGAATGGAATCAAATTAATGATTGCCGAATCAAATGTATTTCATTAAAACTGAATAATGATTACAAATGAATAATTTATGAATGCTATGAACAAAGCTGCTTCGATCGTATTGTTGTTGATGTATTGATATGACGGCGGCTAGGGTTTGATTGTGTGATGTGATGTGTTTTTGCCATAATAATGCTAAGTGTTCAATCATTGATGTGAAACCTAGGACTCATATTTATAGACAATTATGAGTCTGTTAAGGACACACCGGATCTCTTGAGATTCGTAATTGACTTGTTGACTTGTAAGATGTGTCCAAGTGTTTTTGCTCTTCCGTAGGAACTTTGTCTTCCGTAGGAACTTGGTCTTCCGTAGGAGATTGTTCTTCGAGATTGTTCTTCCGTAGGAGATTGGACTTCCACAGGAACTTTGCTCTACCTTGTGGTGTTTGTTCATCAGTGAATACTGATGGTTATCCGTAGAAGATCTTCGGATGTTTTGTCTTGTCTGAAACATATCTACGGAATGACAAAGATGTTCATCTGTAGATGTTTCTTACACTTAGTTGATTCTAAGAAATTCACCAAGTATATTGCTTTTACCTGACATCATACACATCAAGCAACACATATATGGGTTAACCTATATAATCAATGCATACAAAAAGATAGTGAGTTACAATAATTTATTACATGAATTGATTAAAGTTCTAAGCCTATACAAAATAATCTAGACCTATTGTTCCTAGATCTACGGATGGTATATGTTGGGCTACTGACAACTCTTTGGAATGCAAAGGATCATCTCCAATGTTTGGAGCATCTGCTGAAGCATTATTCATATCTCCGAATGAAGGATGATCATCTGCGGATGCAGGATCATTAGCTGCGGATGCAGTGTTGCCATTTCCGGATGTAAATCCATTTTGCTGAACTGGAAGAGCATCATTGTTGATATTGGTTGTTCCTTGATCCAAGATACTTGAGGTTTGTAGTCTTGGAGGATCAGCTGATAGTGATACTTCATTTAGATTTAGAGGGACAAATGGATAACATGTATCAGTAGAACCTGCATTAATCAAATAACTAGAGTTAAATGAGTCTATTAATGCATCTATATCAAACAACCATGATGATCCTTTTACAAATATGGTAAACATGGATTCATCAAATGAAACATTAGGAGTTTCTTCCATAATGTTATGTTATGGAATGTAAATCCTATATGATTTAGATGTTGAAGAATATCCAACAAAGAAACCATCATAGGCTTTCTCAGAAAATTTTCCCAATTGTTCTTTTATGTTTAATACAGATACATGACACCCAAAAGCTCTAAGATATCCTATTAAAGGTTTTCTTTTGAATAAAAGCTCATAAGGTGTTTTATTATGTTCTTTGACAATTAAAGTCCTGTTTTGAACGTTGCATGTTGTGCTCACAGCTTCAGCCAAAAATGTGATAGGCAATTGAGAGTCAGCTAGCATTGTTCTTGCTGCTTTAATGAGAGTTCTGTTTCTTCTTTCAGCAACTCCATTTTGTTGAGAGTTCTCGGTGCACTGAACTGCCTTGCAATGCCTTTATTCCTGCAAAAAGCATCTAAATCAGCATTAATAAATTCAGTCCTATTATCACTCCTGAAAATTTTAACTTTTAAATCAAGTTGATTCTCCATCTTGATGACAAAGTCCATTAATGTTTCAGATGTTTCACTCTTTTGTTTTAAGAAGAAGACCCATGTGAATCTAGTGAAATCATCCACTACCACTAAACAATATTGCCTTTTTCCAATGCTCGTGACATTGGTTGGATCAAAAGGTCCATGTGAAGCAATTTGGGTGGTGTAGTGTTGGTATTGATAATTTTGGATTTATGAGACACTCTATGTTGTTTTCCTTTATAGCATGAAGAACAATGATTCGAACAATAAAACTCTTTCTTTGGCAGTCCAATGACTAAGTCATTTTTCACCAATTTATTCATATTCTTCATGTTGGAATGAACAAGCCTTCTATGCCACAATTGATATTCATCTTCTGAAGACTTAGATAGCAGGCGTGTTTCATGGCTTGTGAGTATGGTATTGTTTATATCCAAAACATATGTGTTTCCTTTTCTTGATGCTTTAAGAAGGATCCATTCTTCTGGAATTGAAAAACCTGGCTTAAGAATGTAACAATTAGTATTATCAAACAGTGTTGTATAATTTTGATCATAAATTTGAGACACACTTAATAAATTATACTGCAAATTTTCACAATAATTTACTTTCTCAAATTTGAGTACATCATTAGTTACCATTCCTTCACCAACTATTTTACCTCCCTTCTTATCCCCACTAAATGCCACATATGAGCCATTTTTATGCTTGAAGTCATGGAGAATAGAACGGTTTCCTATCATATGCCTAGAACAACCACTGTCAACATACCACTTGTTGTCAGCTCTCCACGATTGAACTTGCACAATTAATGAAATCAATTAGTATTGACAACCCAAGCTTTAATGATCTTGGGGTTGTCAGCATGTCTAAAGTTGTTACTCCTTCATGAATCAGTCTTGAAGTTTCAGTGTTAATTTTAGGCTTAATTGATTCATTCTGAGTTGTTTGTGGTGAGGATGATTCTGTTGAAGATGAGGTTATGGAATTTGGATCTGGTTTCTCAATCTCTTCTTCATTCATCTTGTCTTTCTTTGATTGATGCTTTGATTTTGACACTGAATCATGATTTTTGAAACTTTCATCATCTTTTGATTTTGAATGAGACACATGTGTTCCCTTTTCAAAATTATCAAAGAAAACATCATCAACATTTGACTTCTTGTCAGTCAAGTCCACCTTTTTATGAGGTGTTTTGGATTGACTTGATGTTCTTTTCTTCAAAGGTTTACCCTCTGCAGATGATTTCTCTATTGGTTTTGGCTTTTGTTTTTGTTGCGACTTCTTTGGTTTTGAATCTTCTTGACTATAAGTGGATTTAGAGTCTGATTTAGCCAATTCAGATTTTGACTTCTTTATGCTCTTTGTCTTGTTCTTTTTATTAAAATAACATTCCTGAGTTGAATGATTATTTTTGTTACAGATTGCACAATGTTTGTTGAAGTAGCAATCAGAGGTCATGTGATTGTTCATATTGCAAATAGAACAATAACTGCTGAAGTAGCAGTCATCAGTATTATGATTTTTCATATCACACCATTTGTAATACATTTCCTCAGATTCTTCATCAGACTCAACTACCTTCTTTTTCTTTTTTAGCTTTTGAGTCTTCAACTCCTTTTCCAATTGAGCACTTGATTTATCCTTGCTTTTGCTTGGTACACTATCAAATGATTCTTGTTTAAGTTTTGATGCATTTTGTTGCTTGACATTCAACGCTTTCTGATTAGATTTGTTGGTAGTTGCTCTTGTCTTTGGCAGATCTTCCATAGACTTGGATTTTGCTTTCCCTAGATGTTCTACGGATTCAACAGATTTTGCCTTCCGCAGATCTTCTGCTGAAGTAACTTTCTTTTGCTTGTTTGCTGATTGTTTCTTCTTGCCTTTATCTACGGAGCATAAGTGTACCTCCGCAGTAGATCTGCCCTGATCGACTCCTTTAGTTGAAGATTTTTTATGCTGATTAAGTTCTTAAAGTCCTTCATTTAATTGAGCAATTCTCTTGCAAATAGTCTTCAACATATTTCTTTGTTTTGGAGGTTATTGCAGTTTAGATTCGTTAAGAACTTTGGGAAGGACAGTTTCAACAGCAACATTCTTACCAATGTTTAGTTGATCATCACCATGTTCATCAGAATCATCCAAGTCATCACACTTATCAAAATCAAATTCTTAGTCATTATGTTTAAAGCTTTCTGATTCAAAAGACTCAGTTTCACTCACCTCAATTTCATTGTTATTATTTTGTTGACTAGATTTTGTTTCAAACTTGGTGCATGGCACAAAATGATTTGTCAAAGTGTTTGTCATTGTTTCAGGTAGAGTTATGTAGTTATCATTTATTGGAGGTGCAACAGCATTATATCCCAACCCATACCTATTCTTTGATTCAATATGAGAATTTAACAATTTCTCATATTGCTGAGATGAAAGTTGAAACTTCTAAAGTTTCACTTTAGTTAATGCATGATCAGCCATGGATTTGGTTAAGGAAGTAGTCAGATGCTCAACTTGGGCTTTTAAGCTATAATTTTCTGAAACAAATTTTTCGAAATCCTTTTGTAAAGAGTTAATTTTGATTTGATATAATTTATGTTCTCTTACATGAGATTCATTCAAAATCATTGTTTCTTTTACTTTATCGCCAATTGTTGAGCATGGACTCTATATCTTTCAACTTCCTCAACACATACTGATGAACACAGTCTTTCTCTTACCTCTCTAGCCATTGGTGGAACTTTGTTTTCCATATGGGCCATTAAAGCTTGATTCTCTTCCAAGACTTCCTTCTCATACATGCTCCAGTCACAGGTTCCATCTTGTAGTATGATCAGCCTAGATTCTTTTGAATTACTAGGTCATGCTGAGTCATTTGTGGCTGGTGGGGATGAATTTGTTAG
Organism: Flaveria linearis; assembly: GCA_024085815.1. NCBI lineage: Eukaryota > Viridiplantae > Streptophyta > Magnoliopsida > Asterales > Asteraceae > Flaveria > Flaveria linearis. The sequence continues at coordinate 34,816,615 of CM044016.1, read as the reverse complement.
CTAAGGTTGTCTGAAAGATCTTTGAGATGTTGATGACTGATGAGATTGATGTTTATGAGACTGATGCTGCTGATATTGTCTTAAGTCTGGATTTGATTGTTGATTGCATTCTCTAGAGAAATGTCCATAAAGATTGCACTTAAAGCACCTTACCTTTGACTTGTCAACACCAATCTTTGATGTTTTACTTGCTATAGCTAAATTTTTGTTTCTTCTAAGATACTATTTGGCTCTATAAGCAATCATTGCCATTTGCCATTGAAGATCCATCTCCTCTACTACATCAGGATGCAGTTCTTCCAAGTCTTGCTGGCAAATGTTTACTGGTCTTAGAGAACTTCCCAAGTAAGCTTAAAAACTTGAACTAAAAGCTGCAAAGGCTGCTTTTTGTTCTTCAGAATCCAGAATCACAGTAATGGGTTCTGATTGATTGTTCTGTTGTAAAGAATTTGCTGATGTTTTAGATACATCTCTTCTGTCAGTGGTTCTTCCTTTTTTCCTTTCCATGTTTACTTTGAAATGATTTCTTTGAAGGATTTGATGCATAGAAACTCACTCCCTCTTCATCTTCACTCAAAGTACAAGAGTTCTCACTATCATTGTTGGAAATAAAGGCACTTCCAGCACTTTTTGTTTCTTTAAAATGATAGGTGTGACATGAGTTCTCACACTCTTGTTTCTTGATTTTTCATCCATTTCAAAAGCTTCCACTTTAGTAACCAGAGTATCTAAACTGGTTGATTTGAGATCTATGATGTTCTTGAACATGGACACAGTTTGCTTCCAACTTTCAGGCAAAGTATGAAGCATCTTTTGTTTAACTCCTCATTAGTGTACTTCAACTCCAAGATGTTTATCTCTGTTACAAGCTGCATAAATCTATGGAGTTGTTGAGGAATTGATTCACCCTCAATATGATGAATGTTTCATATTATGAACGAAGGTGTCTTTCCTAATGCTTCTGATTTCATCACTCCCTTCACAGAGTGTATGAAGTATCTTCCACAAGAAATTTGTTGTTTTGTAGTTCTCACACCTGATAAAGATCTCTTCAGGTAAAGCCATACTAAGCAGGCTGTATGCTTTGATATCAACTATGACCTTCTTAACATCATCAGGTGATAGATCTTTTGTACTTACGGGTTGGTTTTGTCATTATAATCCGGCCTAAGGGTGGTTGGAATATATTGACCCTCAGTTATTGATTCCCATAGGTCAGAATCAGTATAATTCACATGATTCCTGAACTTGATTTTCCAGGATTTGAAATCCGCCTTTGTTTCCACTTTGGAGGTTGGTATGATCCATCAAAAGTACTCATTTAGTTAAAGTCTAAGAATTTAACTATAAAAGAGTTTCTATTAGGTAATGAACTAATCAGTGACAAAACTTAATTAGTGATAATTAAGTTATTGTGACCACAAATCAGTCAATCCTTTCAATTATAATTAATTATCAAGTCAAGGACTTCGTTAATGTATAACACTTAATGACTATCAATCAATAACTCAGATCTACTACTCAATTAATGTGAATATAGATCTAAATTAACCAAGCAATGAAACAGTACTCGCTGAAAGATAAATCACGGTTTTAAATGATTAAACAAAGAGACAATTAAACAATTCTAATACTAATAGATCAATCGATCTAAATCAATAAGCACCTGCTCTGATACCACCTATGAATCTAAGGATCGCAAATAGGAATTATCAGTATTAGAATGGAATCAAATTAATGATTGCGGAGTCATCATTAACCATTGCTTAATTGTTTTAATTTAAAGATTTAATATCAGAATTAATGCTTGGTATGATGAACACAATTATGTCAATGCAATAAATAAGAAAACAAGAATTGATTCAAATGTATTTCATTAAAAACTGAATAATGATTACAAAAGAATAATTTATGAATGCTATGAACAAAGCTGCTTCGATCGTATTATTGTTGATGTATTTATGTGACGGCGGCTAGGGTTTGATTGTGTGATGTGATGTGTTTTTTCCGTAATAATGCTATTGTGTTCGTTCATTTGATGTGAAACCTAGGACTCATATTTATAGACAATTATGAATCTGTTAAGGAAACACCGGATCTCTTAGGAATCGTAATTGACTTGTTGACTTGTTGACTTGTTGACTTGTTGACTTCTAACACTTGTAAGATGCGTCCAAGTGTTTTTGCTCTTCTGTAGAAACTTTGTCTTCTGCAGAAACTTGGTCTTTCGTAGGACATTGTTCTTCCATTGGAGATTGTTCTTCCGTAAGAGATTGGACTTCCGTAGGAACTTTGCTTTACCTTGTGGTGTTTGTTCATCAGTGAATACTGATGGTTATCTATAGAAGATCTTCAGATGTTTTTTCTTGAAAGAAATATATCTACGGAATGACAAAGATGTTCATCCGTAGATATTTCTTACACTTAGTCGATTCCAAGAAATTCACCAAGTATATGCTTTTACCTGACAATATACACATCAAGCAACACATATATGGGTTAACCTATATAATCGATGCATACAAAAAGATAGTGAGTTACAATTATTTATTATATGAATTGATTAAAGTTCTAAGCCTATACAAAATGATCTAGACCTATTGTTCCTAGATCTAACAAAAAGTACATAAAGTAGAAAGTTACAGACTCAAGACCTCAATGTACGGTTGCCAAAGCATGGACCTTTTCACCAACATATGCAAGTTAGTAAGTCTTCGGAGTTTCAGTGAAAAGTGTGTCACCTTTATGCAAAAGTACATCCGAGAAAAGCATGTTCTCCTCTGTCTTTCTAAGAAATAAGTCTTCACTTCATTTGGCTTCGGAAGACTTTATCTTTTGGCTTCGGAAGATTTGGTCTTTGGCTTCAGAAGATTTTACACTTAGAATATTTATGAGTATAGTGTAAAGCTTTCGGAGCAACTTTGGCTTCGGAAGATTTATACTTAGAGCAATTCTTGCTCCAAGTATAAAACTTTTGGAGCAACTTCTACTTGGTACTGAGTGCATGCATATAGGAAGCCTTTGGTTGCTTTGGTTGCATCAGCCTTTATGTTAAAACTTACAAACTACCCCTAAGCTGATGCTACCAAAACAGAGAAGGTTATCATAAGTTGACAGTCCTTATTAGGATCAAGACCATTCCCTTCTTCATCATTTGGTCAGGATCCTTCAGACTCTTATAGTACTTTCTCATGTCATGGAGATCATGCAGAGGTAGATCAAGCATGTCTTGTCGGAAATAGACATTTTGACCACCTTGATCTCTGATAACATACCATCTGTCTGGATTAGTAGCAAAGGTCCAAGACAGGATGGGTCTTCTAGTTGCAAGAGGCTGTGCTTGAGTACGAGTTGGTTGAGCGGCCTCTTGTTGCACTTTTTAGGATGCTCTGACTAATTCTGAGGTTTGGAAGTGGATGCCTTTGTCTTCTTATATACTTTCTTCAGGGCCATCCTTTTCTTCCTATTGGAAGTGTTTAACTGAGAGGGTTGGTCTTGATTGCCAGGTTGTTCTGTTGTGCCTCTCTCAGTTGGGTCCTCTTTCCTCATGGGTTCAGAAGGAGAAGGAGTAGAACCTGTTGTGGAATAGAAGATGAGGTCGACTGAGATGCACCTGAAGGTCCAGGTTGTATTGTCTGTGTTGGTTCAACCTTAACCTCTACCTCAGGAGGAGCTTGGCTTGGTGGAGAATGCAAGTCCACAAGCTCTCCCTTTTTAATCTTTTTCTTGATAACTCTAATGTACTCATCCATAGTGGATGGAGACATTGGACCAAGCCTCCTTCCGGAGAAGCCATAAGCCTCAAGAAGCTCATCATTATTTGTCTGTCAGCATACTTCTTTTGCCTCTTCTGGATGATGGCTTTGCAGTTTCTTCCCTTATCTTTCTCTTAGCAGCCTTTTGTTCATTGATGAACAACTTCTTAAGATGCTTAAATTCAATATATTCATATGAAAGGAGAAGAAATGCAGATGCCTGATAGAGGCCAGTGGCAGTCAGATAGTTGATCATGTTTTGTCTGTCAGCCTCCTTGTCTACCTAAGGTTGTTCAGTTATCACAACCTCTCTCTCAAGAAGTTTATGAACTGGGGAGAGAGTAGGAGCATGTTTATACAGCCTCTTTTGCCTTTCTTATTTAACCTTGAGGAGCAATTCTGCATCCTCTACCTCCCTTTTCTCATTTCTTAGCTCTAAGTCTGCCAGTTCATTTAACTCTTCTAAGGGAAGAGAGATGAGTTGATCAATGTTGTAGTTCATGATTCCCAGATAGTTCAATCTAGCATCCTTTAACTCTCATCTTAAGTGTTTGGCCTGGGGGCTATCCTGATTGTAGCTTCCATGAAGCTTGGGGAACCAGTTGAACTCTCTCTCCTTAGCTTCCTCTTCCTCTCTCTTTCCTCTTCCTCAATCTCGTCAGAGGTCATTTTCCTCTTCCCTTTGTCACACACTGGTCTTAGTAACTCAGGGTGGAGAGAGATTTGGCCTTTATTGCTTGATTCAGCAGTCAAGATCTGGCCAAAGACAGGTTGTGAAGCACCTTCACCAATTGGTGCTTCACTGAGGGTAAAGGATGTTGAAGTAGTTATTTTTGTGACAATGCCACAGGTTCTGTCAATGGGACTTCAGTCAAGGTTTCCCCTTCAAAGCTAATTTTGGGTTGCACCTTAACATCCAGTTGACCAATGACATCACCTGTTTGTAGTTGTCTTCTTCTTTGTCTGAACTCTTCAACAATCCTGTCTTGGATTCTCTCAGCTAATCTGTCAGCCTGCCTATGTTGAGTTGGGTTGGCTAGTGGCATATTAACTAGAGAAAGAATATCATAGAAGTTCAAGGTCTAAAAATTAAAGACTCAATTAACAATGATTCTTGACTTGCAAGGGATAGTAAGACGGTCTGTTAGCTACATGCCAGAGGAAGGAGAGATAATCCACGACCTGTCAGATGAGCAGCTGGCTAAGATCTTCAGGCTGAATCCAGACGAGTTGGTCAAAGATGCTCCTACAGTTGATATGGCAAGTGATGATGAACTTCACGATGTTGATGAAATCGAGATAGAGGATGTCACTGCTGATCACTATCCTCAATACACTGATCCGGAAGGACATGATATCCCCAATTTGGGTGAAACCTTCGACAGTGCTACATTTGAGAAGTTGGATGAAATGGAGAACGAAAAGGAGAAAGATGAAAGTACTACCCAAGCTACATACGAAAGTGTTGATGCCAAAAAGGCTGAATGGGCAGCTTGTTTTGCTGAGATACAAGCCCAACGCACAACTCAAAAGCAAAATGCCTACACCAAGCTCTACAAGGTCAAGAAGCATCTAAAGGTGTCTGGCAAAATTATTGCGTGGGCGTATTTTGAATATCTTAACGTCTATGCACTTAAGAGGGAGAAGAGAATAGAGTACTTCAGATTTCTACATGATCTGAAGACTCTCCCTGGTTTTGAGCTCAACCAGCTGGCAGGCCTAAATCTGTTATATGCTGATCCTAGAAAGATGTCGGGTTCGTTTAAGGTGGCATTAAGGAAAGAATACCACACCAGGTGGGTAAACTTCAGACCTCAACAACCGACGAGGTACATTCATAGGTCTGAAGTAAATCCCATTTCTGGAAAGCCTAAAGTGGTGCTGAAGTGGAGTCCTCCGCGCATAATGTCCAAGATTCCCATAAGGGAAATGCCACAGGACTTCACTCCACACTTCAAATGGTGGTACTATGATTGGAGAACAGGTGAAGCGGTCATAGTTCTAAATCGAGCAGGAAAAATGGAAACTATTAGGGTATTCCATCCTATGTGGCTAACAAACTTGTCTGCTGAAGATGTTTACATACTATACAAGTGGCCACTATTCTATGATGCGCAAGATATTGTACAAGCCCTCCAGTTCCAGAACGTTATATGACTCTATTTTGCATTTAAAATACATGCAGGAGTTACTCGAGAGGAGAAGTACAAGAGGTTTGAGGAGCTAATGAAGAATGTCAGTTATTAATGTAAACTAGGTCCAAGGGGGAGTTTGTTGATACATATGTACCTAGTTTAGGAGCTTAATGTAAATGTCTGTTATGTCTTACATATATGTAATGAATGAGTTGAATGAAATACAATGTGTAATTGATGTAATGGTTTGATTGAATGATATAAAGTGCATTGTGATGTTTGATTTATATTTTGATTATGTCATGATATCATTATATTGAATGTGTTACACATGTATGATCTAACTATATAGGTTTGATGTTGTTTGATAGTTCATGCTAATGGCCCATGCTAATGGACCATACGCATGATTTCATCATGCTTATAGACCAGTCGCACGACTGAACCAGGAAACTGGATCAGTCATACGATTGAAACATAAGACTGACTCAGTCGCACGACTAAATCTTCAGTCGTGCGTATGAATCAATCGCATGATTCAGTCGCACGACTGAACCATGCTAATGGTTCAGTCGCACGACTGAAGACATGAAACCTATAAATACCACGTAATTCGTGGAAAAACAAAACACTTTGAATACTTGCATACCCTAGCCGTCCAGAGCGTCCCTGTTCATCATTCCAACTTCATAGTTCGTTTCTTATCAATTCTTGTTCATTCTTAACCTTTGTTTCATCGTAGGATTGATCAGATTGTCGTTCTCACTGATTGGATCACCAATCGAATAGGATTACGAACTATTTGATCTGGTTTCACGTATTATCAGTTAGTACTCCGTACGTACACGGTCCTAACAAGTGGTATCAGAGCCTTGGCTCTTGATTTTGCATGTGATTCGATTAGTTTTCGGTGTTAAACTTAACGTTTTCATTCAAAAGAGTTAATTTTTTGAGTTAAAAGGTGTTTTCAAAGTTTTCTGACCTTAAAGTTTTGATTGTTCACTATACGGTAGATTAGGGTTCTTGAAAAATCGCGTTTTTGTGTCCAAGGGTCAAAACCATCGATTTTGCCATAACAACAGCCTTCAGTCGCACGAATAGCTCATTCATACGATTGAACTCATTCGTACACTCCATTCGCACGACTGAACTCAGTTGCTTCCTTCATTCGCACGACTGAACAACTCTATTCGTTTGAGTCCATTCGTCTAGTTCATACGCACGACTGAATCCAATCGTACGATTGAATTCATTCGCACCCTTCATTGGCACGAGTGAACCATCCGTATAGTCCATTCGTATGATTGAAATTGTTTTGTTCTCCAAGTCTCAAGCTTATACAAATGGAAGATCAGTTTGTTGCGTTTACTGCCGGGAAGGACTCACGCATCCAGAACCTTCTGCTTCTGGAAAATGAGATAGGAAATCACAATAAACCACCAAAGCTTATCACGTTAGATGATTATCCATAATGGAAATAGTGGTTCGAGATTTACTTAAATGGAGTTGATCCAAATCTTTGGACTTCTATTGAGACTGGTTACGTGGTGCCATTCAGTGCTAATAGGGTTAAACTTACTTTGGGGGGAATGAGTGAATCATAAAATTCTTTGCATAGTGCCTAAAAGAAAGCTTATGCCCTGCTGACTCAGTCAATACCTAAAGACATATTTCATCAATTCTCCGAGAATAAGCAGTCTAAGAAGCTATGGGAGGCCTTGGAAAAAGAGGTATGAAGGCAATGAAACGTTATAGGCACTGAAGGCTAAGGCTCTCAAGAAGGAGTTTGACAATTTCTCATCAATTGGGAATGAGAGCCTGGATGACATAATTGACAGGTTCTATCATCTCATGAGTGAACTACACACTCATGGTGTAACTACATTAATGGAAGATAAAGTCTCAAGTTTTGCTGATAGGTTACCTGAGAAATGGGATTCATTTGTGTCCAATCTCAGACAGAATGACATTTTAGCAACGTTGGACATAAATGACTTCACCTTGAAATTAAGAGAAGAAGAGCTGAGGATGAAGTACAAGTAAAAGAAATGATCCTATGTTCAGAATCCTACACTCTACAACTCAGTTTCATCTCCAGCTGTTTTAGGAGCACCTCTCTAAATAGCTTATGTGTCCAATTCATCTGCTACTGCCTCATCCACAGCTTCAGCACCAGAAACGTCAGGGTCATCTCCTACTCAATATACAGTGCATGAAGCCAATTCTACAAAGTTGAAGACCGAGAATCTCGGTAATATCACTGTGGAAGTTACAAATGAGCACATGGATCTTCTAGCAACGGTTGTCCACTCCTATGATGGTTTAGTTGCCGGGAAGATTGGAAATTGTCACTTTGTAGATGAAGACTACGAGCAAGTTGATGAAAATGAGCTAGAAAGAATGGACATTATATGGGCCCTGACAAGTGCAGTTAGAAGAGCTAAAAAGTTTGTCAAGAAGACGGGACAGAACCTAGTAGCCACGAAGGACATGACGTTTGGTTTTGACAAAACCAAGGTAACATGCTCCAACTATGGTGAGAAGGGGCATTTTAAACATGAATGTGTAAAGCCCAAGAAAACAGGTAATAGAAACCCATTTTCATCTTTCACCCATCAAGACAAGGAACAAATTAGAACTGCTTCCTCAAGCAAAGATACAAAGGCTCATATAGCTCAATAGACGATGAGTCTGCTAGTGAAAGTGAGGGTGCAGCTAAGCAAGCAATGTCAGATGTTGAAGAAGCTGCAAATGTGGTAAATCACCTGGTTGAAGAAGATCTTAGAGCAACAAGTACAGAATATCCTGTCACAAGAGGATCTGATTCTTCTTTGATGACTAACTCAACCAATTCATCACAGGTAAGTTCTCTAGACCAGTTATTTGATAAACATGATTGTCATGACTGTGATAAGTTTAGAGAAAGCATTGACTTGAAATTTGCTAGGTTATCAGAACATAATGATAACTTAGTAAATGATTTACAACTATGCACTGAGGCTAATCGTATTTTAAAACAAAATAAGTGCAGTTTTAAAGAAATGATAGAACTTTTGGGAAAACAACTAAGGGAAATCGAGGTTGTTGCATTAAATCAATCAAATGATATAAAGTTTTATTTAAATTCTTTAGAAGAGACCAAAAAGGAAAAATCAGTTTTGGAAGTCGAGGTAAATTTATTAAAACAAAAACTTCATAGTTGGGCTAGTTCTTCTCACATAGTTCAAAACCTAGTGAAAGAACGAAACAATGAAGAAGGTCTGGGGTACAAGGCAGTAGCACCACCACATGAAACCCTTTTAAATACAAAGTATAGACCTGTAAATGACAACCCAGTAAAGGATCATATGGTAACCACTCCTCTTGTTAGTGATCCCGATTCCACAGTCATACCTATACAGAAGATCACTAAAAGAAGGAGGCTACTTTGAAATCTAAAGGTAAGATGCATGTTGTGAATTTGGATGAACAATTTGAAAAGGTTAATGTAAAGTCAGGTTCAAACATGTCTATTTCTGAATCTAAAACAACCAAATCAGTTAACCAATCACGTGCTCCACGTCAAAGTCCAAATAAACAAAAGGCTAAAGATGTTAAAAATGTTCAAAAAATGAATTTTGTTAAAGAAGCAAGTACATCTAAACGAGAAGTGTCCAAACCCAACCAGACTCAAGTCACACCTGTGCAAAACTCAAACCCTCATAAATATTTTCCTCAATCTGTAGAAGTAAGATCTTGCTACAATTGTGGAAAACGAGGACATATCTCTTCAAATTGTCCTTACTATCAGACTCCTAAAAAGAAAATTGAACTTAATGACACCAAACAAAGTTTTACAAAGGAGATCTACTACTCCACCAAAGAGTATTAGTGAACCAAAAGTTCAAACAATAAGGCAGTCGTCTGTCTATCACAAACAGGCCTTACACAAAACTGGCTTATGGAAAGAAAAGTCAAGTATTTTGTTTGATAGTGAGGAAATTAAGAAGAAAGATATGCCCTCATCTTCTGAAGGTCAATGGATTAAGTTTATGATATGTGATTCCTCCGGGACACCCAAGCTAGTTAAGGCTTGGGTCCCATATCTGAACTGATCATTTCCTTTTAATATGTAGGGTGTCCATTATAGTGCTATCATAAACACATGGATTATTGATAGTGGGGCGTCCATGCACAAGACAGGAAACTCATCTCTTATTTTCAACGTCTGACAAATTAAAGGGGAACATGTTTCATTTGCTGGGAACAAAGGAGGTTACATAACAGCATAAGGCGAAGTAGGAAATGAGAAAGTTAAGTTTGACAAGGTCAACTACATTCAGAAACTATAGAACAACTTACTTTCTATTTCCCAGATTGTGACAAAGGATTTAAGGTTGTATTCAGCAACAAGAAGTGCTATGTGTTGAAGAAGGATTACATTATCCCGGAGGACCAAATCTTAATTTCAGCTTCGAGATATAATGACTTATATGTCTTGGATCTATCAAAGGTCTCTACAACCGATCATGAAGTTAAATGCTTCTTATCAAAGGAAACTGAGAAAGAGTCAATCTCCTGGCATAGGAGAATGGGATATATAAATCCAAGGAAGATGAATCATTTGGTACAGAATGATTTGGTAAATGGAGTAACTGTCAAAAACTTCCAACTTCCTGATTTTTGTGTGGTGTGTAAGAAATGGAAACAGACCAAGAAAGCTCACAAGTCCAGGAAAGTTCATTCAATTGATCTTCCACTCGAGCTTTTACACATGGATCTGTTTGGTCTTGTCAGTACACAGAGCATTGCTGGTGACCGGTATTGCTTTGTAGTAACAGATGATTACTCAAGGTTCTTTTGGGTGATGTTTCTGAAAGCCAAATCAGAAACTTTTGACTCATTCAAACAGCTGGTTACTACCTTGGAATCACTCTGCAAGTTGAAAGTCCGACAGATCCGATTAGATAATGGCACTGAGTTCAAAAATCAGTGGATGGAGACATACTGTAAAGAAAGAGGAATTGTACGTCAATTTACTTCTGCTTATACTCTACAAATGAATGACGTTGCTGAAAGAAAGAATTGAAGCTTGATAGAGACCGCCAGAACAATGCTAGCTGACTCGAAACTGGCAATTCAATTTTGGAATGAGGCGATAGCTAATGCTTGTTACACGCTCAATCGAGTCTTAGTGGTCAAACGACATGGGAAAACATGTTATGAACTGCTCCAGCGACGTAAACCTAATCTGGAGTATCTAGAACTGTTTGGCGTACCATGCATGCTGCTGAAGAAAACTCAGATAGGAAAGTTTAGTGAGAAGGCAGTAGAGGGTATATTTCTTGGATACAGCATACCAGACAAGAGAGTTTATAACAACTCAACAGGTCAGGTAGAAGTGTGGTGCAATGTTGATGTTCAAAGATTCACCACCCTTTGCTGGAAAAGGACCATCATTCTTCTTCGATTATGATGGTTTCTTTAAATCCTTCAATCTAACATCTTCTCCCACTGATGATGAGTTATCGACTAAAATGATATACGAGGTTCTCAACTCACCACCACAAGACTCAACAGCATCGATTCCATTAGATGATTCCTCTAATACTTTAGGGGGAGCACTTGATGTAAGCGACTCATCTCCTAATGATGAAGCAGTTGAGACTGAAAATGTGGAACAGACAGAATGAGTTCCTGCTAATTCAAGTACACCCACAACTGAACCAGAAGCTGCCGAAGCATCGGAACCTCAGACTCTAACAGCACATGAGATTCCAAATCTGGATAATGAAGTAGTTGTACCTACCACTCCCGGATCTCGACTTAATGTATATCATCCTCTGGACAACGTCATAGGGGATGTATAATCGGGAGTTCAAACAATAAATCAGCTATACTCAGCTAATTATGCCTCTGTCATGGAAAAAGGCTATCCTCATGACGGTGTGTTTTGATGTTTTGTGTCTCAATTTAAGCCAAAATATGTCAGTGAAGCCTTAAACGATGAGGCATGGGTCAGTGCCATGCAAGAAGAACTCCTACAGGTTAAGAAGCTAGGCGTATGGTCACTGGTGGATAGACCGAAAGTAGCTGAGGTCATTGGCACTAAATGGGTCTTGAAATGCAAGAAAGATGACCACGGGGTCATAATTCGAAACAAGGCTCGACTTGTCGTTCAAGGTTTTAGACAGTCGAAGGAATCGATTACAATGAAGTGTTTGCACCTGTGGCTATAATGGAAGCAATCCGTATCTTCCTAGCCTATGCATCTTACATGAAGATCAAAGTCTATTAACTAGATGTAAAGAGCACATTCTTTCATGGGGAAATTCGTGAGACAGTGTATGTCAGTCAACTCGAAGGATTTGAGGATTCCTACCATCAGAACAGAGTTTACAAGCTGGATAAGGCTCTCTACGGGCTCCATCAAGTCCCGAGAGCATGGTATGAGAAACTCTCAACTCATCTGGTGAAACATGGTTTCACAGAGGGTTATTGACTATACACTATTCATCAAAGAAAAGGATGGAGACTTACTGCTTGTACAGATTTATGTTGATGACATAATCTTCGGTTCTAAAAACGAAGAGTTATGTAAAGAATTTGAGTCTGTCATGAAAGCAGAATTTGAGATGAGTGCAATGGGGGAGATGAAATTCTTCCTAGGATTACAGGTGGATCAGACACCAAAGGGCATCTTTCTATAACAGACCAAGTATGTAGGAGATATCTTAAGTCGGTTGATATGGAGAATGCTTCAGCAGCCGGAACTCCACTTGCCACGAATCATGATGTGGCACCCGACGAAAATGGTGATCTGGTTGATACTACAATGTATAGAGGAATGATTGGATCCCTGATGTATCTCACAGCATCTCATCCTAATATCATGTATGCAACATGTCTCTGTTCCAGATATCAAGCAAAACCAAAGTCAACCATCTCATTGGTGTTAAACGGATTTTTCGCTATCTGAAGGGTACTCCAACACTCGGGTTGTGGTATCCTCATGACGATGATTTTGAGCTTACAGTGTATAGTGACTTGGATTATGGCGGATGCAAAATGAATTACAAGTCAACATCAGCAGGATGTCAATTCTTTGGTAGACGGTTAGTCACCTGGCAGTGTAAGAAGCAGACCTCCGTTGCTCTGTCAACATATGAAGCTGAATACGTTGCTGCTACAAGTTGTTGTTCACAAATCATCTAAATTCACCAGCAAATGCGGTTCGCAATTCTCGAACACTCCTATCTATGTCGATAATTCTACTGCTATAGCCGTAATAAAAAATCCAGTCCAACATCCTAAAACTAAACACATCGGCATTAAGTATCACTTTATACGTGATTGTTTTGAAAAGCAATTAATCGATGTTGTTAAAATTAATACGGATTTTCAACGCGCCGACCTTTACAATAAAGCAGTTGATAAACCTTGGTTTTTATATCTATTAGAGGTCAATGGCGTGAAAAGAAAAGTGATGTGATCTAGAGGAATCGAGTTCGTAGTCCGTCTGTCCAATTTTTTTTTTTTTATTTTTCCTGTCTTAAAAATCCAAAAACACAAAAATATTTTCCGTTTTAGAAATTTAGGGGGAGATTAGTCTAGGTTCAGTATTTATTCAGTATTCATTTACTTAAAAAAAGGAGGGGTGGGGCGGGCAGATAGGCTGAAATCAAATCAAAACTGTGAGATTCATTCAAAATCATAAAAAATGATAGTATACAGGGAACTAATTGTTTAGGACTTTAAAAGGACTGAAAAGATCATAATGTTATATTAAAATTACAAGTCTGAGAAGTCTAAGCCAAATAAAGGAAAAATGATAGTACACTAATCTGTTACTGAGGTTACATAGAGATAGTAGGCCTAGAGGTTGCTAGTTCATTGTACGATGTGTCGGTAGATTCAACACTGTTGGAGCATATATAGTCATATATAGTGTGTCCGTCGCTTGACGAATAGTCTAGGCTTAATGTTATACACCTTGTAAACACATGAAACTGGGTCATTCGCAGGAGCATATGCGAATGAGAGTCAGTCGTACGACTGAGCCATGCTAATGGACCAGTCGTGCGACTGAGAGATGCGATTGGGGCATTCGTAAGACTGAGCCATAAGAATGGTCCAGTCGTACGATTGAACCATACGTATGGTCCAATCGCACGAATGGGCCCAGTCGCATCTAATATGGGCCGAAGCCTATATATACCAGTTTCAATGTATAGAAACCTAAGGGTTTTCATAGTTTTCCTGGCGCCTAGGCGCTGCCGGATAAGAGGGGAGATCATGCTCGATCTCCCCTTGCCAAAAGTCTTGATTCTTAAGTTGTAACGAGATTAAAATCGTTATGTTTTATCAATAAAATCATTCGATTATTGTTCGTACTATTGTTTATCTTTTGGTTTATCGCCTTCCGTCAAGAACATGCTCGGATGTCTATCGATCCAGTGACTTCACAAACACAATAGACAACTAGACTTCTTTGGTGAAACAATTTAAACTAAATTGTTCAACAGGCTGTGGGCTTCCATCTTATCCCTGGTTAACACAATCAACGTATTTTCAATAAGGGGTGATGAGCAAATAAACGCCACAAATCTGTACGGATGACCATTAGAATGAGCAAAGCACATGAAAGAATGATAAAGGCAATCAAACTAATGACTAATGTTGTTGGTGCGTTATGTGTAAAAGAAAAATTGCTCTTACAAGAAGATAGGTTGTGTGCCTCTCTGTTGTGCGATGGCACTGACCTGAGGATAAGCACAACCTAAATATTCTAGAATTCATTGTGGTTTGCGCCTCTCTGCTGTGTGATGGCACTGACCTGAGGCTTTGCATCTCTTTGAAAGCTCATAGAGTAGTTTATTTTTGTCTCAATACCCGTAGACCGCTCAAAAATCTCCTGAGGAATGTTGATTACCATATAAGTGTGGGATCCACAAACGCTGGTTGAAATAATACTATCTAATCACCAACGTGAGTCAAAAGTCTGTGTATGGATTTAAGTGGACAACAATACTGATAATCGTCATGGCTGCAACTCTCGACAGTCAAAATCATTGTGTACCTCTTATAGGCCTAGTATGATTTCCTGTGAGCGCTTATGACTCTGAGAGTAATAAGGATCATCAATTTAAAGATACATCCAAGAGTCCCAAATGATTATGATACACCTGTATGCTTCCATATGAATCTCTCCAGAGATGATCAATCAAACTTAAGCCGTTCTGCTCAGGGTGAGAAATCGGTTAAATGATAATTTAATAGTTTTCAACCCACCTCAAACAAAAACACAAAAATATGTCTTGTTTTGTTTAAGTTTCAAGTTGTTTTCCATTTCTAGTTATTGTCTTTCATGTCAGACTATGTAATAAGATGAACTCTGTGAATCATACTTTAAAAGGGTCACGTCTGAGGTGACCAAATTATTGCAAAGTTAAAAGGATCACGTCTGAGCCTCTGAGGTGATCAAAAGGTTTCAATTAAAAGGATCACGTCTGAGGTGATTATATGGTTTTCGTTAAAAAGATCATGTTTGAGATGATCGGTGCGCATAATGTTTTATCAATCAAAAGTGACAATTGAAAGTTGGGAAAAGTATGAAGTCAACTCATAAGTATGACTCAATCGAACGATTGGATCATAAGTATGAACCAGTCGTACGATTGAATCATAAGTATGAGCCAACCGTACGATTGGACCATGAGAATGGGGCTGGTCATACGATTGGACCACAAGACTGAGCCAGTCGTACGAATGAAAAGAGGAGTATGGTTCAGTCGCACGACTGAACCTCAGTCGCACGACTGAACCTCAGTCGCATGATTGAGCCATGCGTATGGGTCCAGTCGCACGACTGGAACCCTAATCAGTATAAATAGAGGCTCAGTCGGTCAGAATCCCCACCAGACATCAAAAATTTCCAAAAACCGCCTTTACACTGTTATGCTGCCAAAATTTTGAACTCTTAAGTTTAGCTTCTGATTTGAGTTCTAACATTGATTATACTTTTCTACAGGTAATTTGCGAACGATTCAAGGTCAAACAACCAGTTAAAATAAATCTAATGTGACCTAAATTGTCAAATCAAATAACCAAAGATAAACCCTAAAATAGACCACTTAAATGAACAAGATTGTTGATTTAAAGGTGTTTAAGTGATATATCGGGTCCCTGCGAACCATATGAACCCAAAGAAAATGACTAATTTCACATAATACCAAGATTCAAGATTATGGTGTCGCACAGGGGTTTATACGATTGGACAGACTGATGAACTCCAATCGTACGATTGAGCCTGTCGCATGCTTCAATCGCACGATTGAACCAATCGGTGATTCAATCGCACGACTGACTCAACCGCATGGACTTGCATATGACAGAATTCAATCGCATGGTCAATCGTACGATTGAATCCAGTCGTATGGTTCAATCGTACCATTGAACCATAATGGTCAAAATCTATTCTAAGTCAAAATGTTTATCAATTATGAACGAAACTAACTTGTTTGCCCCTTGTATTGTAGAAATATGGCGGATCATCGGACGATGAGTACTAAGCACAACATATGTGCTCATCTGGACCCCACTTCTCAGAATGCTCCCGAGTTTACAAAGATTATAGGTTTTCTTTGACGATCTAGGATCTTCAGGGCTATATCTACACAGTGTACTCCATACAGATCACTCCAGCAGACCTTCTGGGAATGGGCCACCGTTGATAGGTCCACTGAGCCATACTATATACGGAGCTCGATCTTCGGACAGGAGATCAGCATTACTGCAGCTGATCTCAGGCAAGTCCTGGACTTGGGTGATGATGAGGATCACGCAACCAAGCTTCACCCTCTGACGGTTAGGGGGTGCTTTCTACGGATGAAGTACTCTGGGGACATCAACGCAGGTGTGCTCAACAAAAGCAATCTGTGTCCCCAGTTCAAGTACTTAGCACACGTGATTCTGAAGTGCATTGCTTTGAGGAGAGGGGGATTTGACGAGCTCTCAGATCAAATCCAGAATGCCTATGTGGCTATGGTGCTGAACCACCAGTTTAGTTTCTCCCAGATGATCTTCTCGTACATGGTCGAGAATATAGAGGCTAAGGGGAAGGAAGGGTCAGCATGTACCTAAGATTCCTACAGATGATCATAGATCAGAAACTTCCTTCCCTGCCGAAGGAGAACGACGACGCTGTGGTGCTTGAGGTGATGGATGATACCACCTTGGCAGGATGAGAGTGTACCGGGGGAAGCAGGTGAAACCCCCGATCAGGAGGCTATTTGGGTATCTGGCCCGTGAGGATTACATGGCACCAGCTAGGAAAAAGTGGCGTCACGATGATAGTGATTCGGATGTTGAGCCGATACTGGCTCCGATTGATGACAACGATGATGACAACGACGACGATCATCAAGGTGGTGGAGATACAGGCCAGAGTGCACCAAGGGCCACTGAGGCAGATACTATGTCTCCACCACCCCCACATGACAGTTCATCAGCACCCGGTGGATTGGAGCAGGCGCTTATCCATTGTGACTTTCTTCATGATGAGGGAGATGAAGAGTCGGATGAGGAGCCACTCACACGGACTGTGGGTAGTCGTGTGGTGGCTACAGAGAGGGGCATGGAGGCAGTTAGAGGACGTCGGGCTAAAGGAGAGAGGACAGACACTGCTAACCTTACATACTCTCCTCCTCAGCCAAGCCTAGGGAAGCACAGAGCTCCAAGAGCTCACGGTTGAAGAGGATGGCTCAGCCGTATGGCAAGAAGGCCAAAAGAAGACGTATAGTGCCGATGACCTCCTCTACCACCATAACCACTACATCCACTATCCCTACTACACCTACCACCACCTCAGCCATTACACCTACGACCTCTACCACAGCCACCACTACTACCACTACACCTATTGCTCCCATCACACCTACCACCACCACTATAGCTACCACCATTCCACCCACTTCATCCATTCCACCACAAACCACTACCACCACCACTCCCATATATACCATATCCACTACTCCACCAACCACATCCCAGGCCGGACCTTCCACCTCATCAGTACTACTGAGATCCTCTCTGCCCAACGTTAGGCTAAAGGAACAGCTTGCCAGCCTCAACCGTCTGGTTCTAAAATTGCTCGCCACCGATGATATACGAGCAAACCAGATGAATCAGTTGATGGCTGTCAACGCTACACAGGGCAAATAGATTGCCCTGCTGACAGAGAAGGTGAATGCTTAGAGTGAACAGATTACACAGCTGACTAAGAAGCAAGCTGGACTTGAGAGAGCTATGTCCCGAGCTCACCGTACCTTGACCACACAGAGTGATCTTCTGAAGGTATCGGCGAAGCGTATTAATGATGTTAAGAGGAAGAACAAGCAGCTACGCCTAAAGCTAAAGAGCACTAAAGGCGAGCCCCTTAAGATTAAAGGGGATGGTGATGATGGTGGTGATGATGATGACGAGTCATCTGATGATGATGAGTCTGAGAATGATGATGATATTAGGGGAAAGGGAAGTGGAAAAGATAGGGAAGGGGGAGACGAGGATGAGCTTGAAGGTGATGCATCTGCATCAGCCTCAGATCCTGCAGCTCAGGAACGGCAGACAAAACGATGACAAGAATCAGGATCATCCACCTCTGCCCCTCAATCTGAAGAGCAAAGTGATCAAGACAAGAGTAATGCTTAGATGTTTTAATTTTGATTATCTCTTGTATTTTGAAATATGTATTACACTTATGT
The DNA here is from genome assembly GCA_024085815.1 of Flaveria linearis. NCBI lineage: Eukaryota > Viridiplantae > Streptophyta > Magnoliopsida > Asterales > Asteraceae > Flaveria > Flaveria linearis. Next base: position 34,797,985 of record CM044016.1, on the reverse strand, counting down.
AATTAATGTTTATCAATGTCTATTAATATAAATGTTTTGATTACTGATGTGCTTGTGTTTGGTTTGTAATGTTTAATCAAACAGATGAAAAGCAACAGATCGATGAGTTAGATGTCCAACCTCTTCAGAAGGTTAAGACTCAATTAATAATGATTTTGACTTGCAAGGGATAGTAAGACGGTCTGTTAGCTACACGCTAGAGGAAGGAGAGATAATCCATGACCTGTCAGATGAGCAGCTGGCTGAGATCTTCAGGCTGAATCCAGACGAGTTGGTCAACAATGCTCCTACAGTTGATGTGGCAAGTGACGATGAACTTTACGATGTTGATGAAATCAAGATAGAGGATGTCACTGCTTATCACTATCCTCAGTACACTGATTCGGAAGGACATGATACCCTAATTTGGGTGAAACCTTCGACAGTGCTACATTTGAGAAGTTGGATGAAATGGAGAAAGAAAAGGAGAAAGATGAAAGTACTGCCCAAGCTATAGACGAAAGTGTTGACGCCAAAAAGGCTGAATTGGCAGCTTGTTTTACTGAGATACAAGCCCAACGCATAGCTCAAAAGCAAAATGCCTACACCAAGCTCTACAAGGTCAAGAAGCATCTAAAGGTGTCTGGCAAAATTATTGCATGGGCGTATTTTGAAGATCTTAACGTCTATGCACTTAAGAGGGAGAAGAGAATAGAGTACTTCAGATTTCTACATGATCTGAAGACTCTCCCTGGTTTTGAGCTCAACCACCTGACACGCCTAAATCTGTTATATGTTGATCCTAGAAAGATGTCAGGTTGGTTTAAGGTGGCATTAAGGAAAGAATACCACACCAGGTGGGTAAACTTCAGACCTCAACAACCGACGAGGTATATTCATAGGTCTGAAGTAAATCCCATTTCTGGAAAGCCTAAAGTGGTGCTGAAGTGGAGTCCTCCGCGCATAATGTCCAAGATTCCCTTAAGGGAAATGCCACAGGACTTCACTCCACACTTCAAATGGTGGTACTATGATTGGCGAACAGGTAAAGCGGTCATAGTTCTAAATCGAGCAGGAAAAATGGAAACTATTCGGGTATTCGACCCTATGTGGCTAACAAACTTGTCTGCTGAAGATGTTTACACACTATACAAGTGGCCACTATTCTATGATGCGCAAGATATTATACAAGCCCTCCAATTCTAGAACGTTATACGACTTTGTTTTGCATTTAAAATACATGCAGGAGTTACTTGAGAGGAGAAGTACAAGTGGTTTGAGGAGGTAATGAAGAATGTCAGTCGTTAATGTAAACTAGGTCCAAGGGGGAGTTTGTTGATACATATGTACCTAGTTTTGGAGCTTAATGTAAATGTCTGTCATGTTTTACATATATGTAATGAATGAGTTGAATGAAATACAATGTGTAATTGATGTAGTGGTTTGATTGAATGATATAAAGTGCATTGTGATGTTTGATTTATATTTTGATTATGTCATGATATCATTATATTGAATGTGTTACACATGTATGATCTAACTATATAGGTTTGATGTTGTTTGATAGTTCATGCTCATGGCCCATGCTAATGGACCATACGCATGAATTCATCATGCTTATGGACCAGTCGCACGACTGAACCAGGAGACTGGACCAGTCGCACGACTGAACCAGGAGACTGGATCAGTCGTACGATTGAAACATAAGACTGACTCAGTCGCACAACTAAATCTTCAGTCGTGTGTATGAATCAATCGCATGATTCAGTCACATAACTGAACCATGCTAATGGTTCAGTCGCACGACTGAAGACATGAAACCTATAAATACCACGTAATTCGTGGAAAAACAAAACACTTCGAATACTTGTGTACCCTAGTCGTCCAGAGCGTCCCTGTTCATCATTCCAACTTCATAGTTCTTTTCTGATCAATTCTTGTTCGTTCTTAACGTTTGTTTCATCGTAGGATTGATCAGATTGTCGTTCTCACTGATTGGATCGCCAATCAAATAGGATTCCGCACTATTTGATCTGGTTTCACGCATTATCAGTTACTAATCCGTACGTACACGATCCTAACACTTCAGTAGAAGAATCGGTGGTAGATGAGAGAATTGGACCTAAGTCTTCTTCCTCATCATCAACTTGTTGTTCTTGGATGTTGGTTTTCTCCTGCTCACTGACAACTTTAGTTGAAGCGTCAATAGGCTGGGTTGTCATGGGTGAGGTCTAAATGATGTAATCACTTGCAAAAGTGAGAGCCTCTTCATATGGATCTTCTGAACAGGTTCAGGAAGATCGACCTCAGTGGTGGTGGATGATATGGGCTAGATATGGGTGACACAAGAGTACTCATCTCTCTTTAAGCAGGAAAAGAGAAGAGAGACTCATGATACTCATTGAGAGCCATATCCTTATCATCATAGAAGTCTAGGCTAGGAATTGGCTAGTTTAAATCTAGAGGCTGGGGATAGTAGCTTCCCCTTGAAAGTTGTTCACTAGAGTGTTGAGACTTTGAGTGGAGGCTTAAGGCTTCTTCAGTGATAAGCTCTTCAGTTTGAGCATGATAAACCTCATGACTGAACATTTATGAGATGAGAGTGGTTTGCTCCTCAGGAGAAGTAGGAGCTTCAATGTCCATTTCTTATTGTATGGGTGGTGATATGGGGTCCTACAAAGGTTGAATAACCTGAGCAGGGGTTCGTTTAGATTTTCTTTAGTAGGTGATGGTTATTTATGGTTGTGTGGTTGTCTTGAAGTGTAAGGTATGGGTTCAACACTAGCTGGTGCTGCTAGGTTATCACCTTGAGCAATGAGCTCTGATATTTTTGGGACTAAGGTTGTTTCTACCCCTAAAAAGCCAACAGTTTGCTTTCTCATAGTCTTAAAGATGTCGGGTTTCATCAGTCCTAGTTTTAGAACATTACCTGTTCCTCTCAACTATGAGCCTAGTTCATAGTTGAGAATGTGCTGGACATATCTAAGGAACATATAATGTTTTAAGGAGTCCAATTTTTCAAGCAATTTATTGCACACAAATTGTGAATACCTGAACTTGACTCGATGAACCATCCAATGGACTATGAAAGAGAGATCTTCAAGAATTTGGTCCCGACCTCCATGTTTGTTAGGCAAACTGTGGATAATAACATGGAGAAGGTATTTCCATTGAGGATAGACCTTCCTTTTCTTGAAGGTTCTGACGGAGAAGTCACCTTCATAGCCTATCTGCTCAAAGGAGTAGTTTAAAACAGATTTTAGGAATGATAATTCACCTTCTGCATCATCCAGTTATAGATGAGAGTTGATTGAAACTGGAGTGATGAAGATTGTCCTCCCCCATATTATGGTAGACAGTGCCTGCTCCTCATCCATGATGGCCTCTTGGCAGGTCCTCTAGAAGTCAAACAGTTGATCCTCATAAAGTGTAGGATCAATGGTGAGGGAGGTAAAGTAGTGAGACAAAGAAAGAAAATGACAAACCTTGAGAATTTGTATATTTCTTAGAGTTAAACAGAGCAACCTGATTCTGTTATCAGTGAAGCTGCATGGAAAAATCTGTTTGGTTTTTGCGGTCAAGGTTGGCCATTTGTGGTAGCTTGAGATGAAGAAAGTTAAGAACAAAGGTGGTGAGTGGAAATTTAGGTTAGAGAATTTGCAGATTAAGAAGATAGTGAAAGAGGGGAACCGTTGGGTATATTTATATGAAATGGACTTGAGACAAAGCTAAGACAAAATGATAAACTTTGAAGTCCGAATGTCAGTCCCACCTCTGATAAAATGCCCAAAAAGGTAGTTTTCTTCAAAATTAAAACTTTTCCGAAGGTTATTTGTCTTTGGAAGTTTTGGAAACAACTCCGAAGCCAAATTTTGACTTTGGAAGATATTCCTAAGTTTAGTGAAAAATGGCTCTGGAAGAAAAATTACTTATAATATTTCTCTTCCGAAGAATATTTGGTTTCGGAAGATATTAAGAGTTGAAAGTTTTATTCTAAAAGAGAATAAGACTTCCGAGGCATAATTGCTTTCGGAAGAGATTTGTTCTTTAAATACATATAATTACTTAGAAACATATTTTGGCTTCGGAAGAAATGTAAGCATTTCTTCCAAAGGTAAATTTCTTTTAAGTAGTTATGTGATTTGAAGACTTAAAATTCTTCAAAGGCAATATTAATGTCTTCCGAAAGAAAATACACTTGGTAATTTTCAAAATGCTAAGGAATATCATTTGAAAAAGATTTTTTCCCAAGATAAACTGGGCTTATGCAGGTGATAAATTAAAAACTTAGGACACACAATTCCTTTTAGAAATAATATATATTAATTTTTTAGAAAATCTATTCAAGGTTAATCATCCCAATAGCTGATATAAGATATTTAAATCTCTGTTCATCAAAAGCCTTTGTGAACCCAGATCAGTATATTGTTCTTTGTATTAACCTTGATTAGTTTTATCAATCCTTTTTCATGATTATCTTTAATTAGATGATACCTAATGTTGATATGCATTGTCCTTGAGTGTTGCACAGGATTCTCTATGATAGAGATAGCACTGTTGTTGTGTATGTGGATGGGAGTCTCTTGAAGTTGTATCCATAGTCTAGTATCTGATTCTAAATTCAAAGTACTTGAGCACAGCAGCTCGCTGTAGTAATGTAACAGCTTCAGCAGTTAATACAGATACACAGGATTGTATCTTGCATTGCCATGAGACTATCCTTCCACCAAGAAATTGACATCCCTCGGATGTGGACTTTGCAGTCATGTTATAGCCACCATAGTCACTATCTATATACAGATTAAAGTCAGAATTCTTTGGATACCAAAGGCCTAGCTTAGGAGCACCCTTGAGATATCTAAGAATCCTTTTGACAATAACCAGGTGTGACATCTTGGGGTTAGCTTTATATCTAGCATATACGCATGTAGCAAACATGATATCAAGACTGTTGGATGTAAGATACATGAGAGACTCAATCATAGCCCTGTAAAGATGTTCATCTACACATTCCCCCTTAAGATCAGGTCTAAGGGAGTGGTTTCTGGCTATGGGTGTCTTTGCAACCTTACATTTAGTCATGTTGAATCTTGTAAGTATGTCCTGTACATACTTTGACTGACTTATGAAGATGCCATTGTCAACTTGCTTCACTTGAATTCCTAGAAAGAAATTAAGTTCTACCATAGCACTCATTTCAAATCTATTCTTCATTAGATTCTTAAAGTCTTTGCAGAGATTTAGATTAATTGACCCAAAGATAATGTCATCTACATATACCTAAACCAGCATCAAGTCATTCCTTGTTCTTTTAATAAAGAGAGTTCCATCTATACTACCCCTCTTGTAGCCATGCTGACAAAGATATTAAGATAATGTCTCATACCACTTTCTTGAAACTTGTAGCCCATAAAGAGCTTTATCAAGCTTGCAGACATAATCAGGATGATCTGGGTCTACAAAGCCAGGTGATTATTTGACATACACTTCTTCATCAATCACCCCATATAAAAATACACGCTTGACATAAAGTTGGTAGACCTTGAAGTCCTTGGATGCAGGAAACGCCAAGAATATCTTAATAGTTTCAAGGTTTGCTACTAGAGCAAAAACATCAGTGTAATCGATTCCTTCTTGTTGTATGTATCCTTGAACAACCAGTCTTGTCTTGTTCTTGATAGCAAGTCCTCTATCATCTTTCTTATCCTAAACACCCATTAGGTTCCTATGATAGTCTTCCCTTGTGGAAGAGGACATAGACTCCAAACCTTTTGCCTTTTGAATTGAAGTAGCTCAAAGCCTTATCAACTTTCTTTGGATTTATTTAGGACAAGAAACAGAGTATAGACAAACATTTTTGCCATGGGTTTGTCCTCTTGTTCTCGCCCCCTTGTAACATCTTCAATGATGTTTATGGTGAGGTATGAATGTGGATCCTAAGTTGAGGGATCACATCAAGTTGATTAGATAGATCTAAATTTTAGAAGTTTAGATCTAGCAATAAAGTTTCTCTCACCACATCAGCACACTTATCAAGAGAAGCTTGATCCAGTTAGTGTGTGACATCATTGATGTTGTCTTCAATGGAGTGGTTGTCAGCATCAAGAAATTCTTGATCACTGTCACCACTACCATTTCCTCCTACATTTTAAGTTCCTTCAATTGTGTTTCGTGCCTCTGAGCTAGAATTTTCAGGCACTTCAGATGTATCAGCTTGATTTGTCATTGTTGTGTTGATAGGAACTTCACCTGCTGGGTTAGTTACAACTGGAGCTAAAGTAGTATTCTTGCTTGGTCTTCTCAGCTCAAACCTTTGGTCAGGATCTTCTATTGATGTATTACCTATAGATCCTAAAACATCTTCACAAGATTTGTTAAAACAGTTGGTAACTAAATCAAGATCAAATAGCTAATCAGGACTAGAACCTTTCACATAGGGAGTGCGCTCATTGAATCTCATATTAGCTGGTTCTTCAACTACTATAGTTCTGAGATTGTATACTCTATAAGCCTTAGCGTAGGAAGAGTATCCAATAAAGTGTCCATTATTTGATTCTCAACAAACTTGGCTATTTGATCTTTGGTATTCAAGATGATGCAGGGACATCCAAATAATCTAAGAAAAACCAATAAAATGTCTTCTTTTGTGTCATAGTTCATAAGAAGTCTTACTATGAGTCTTGACTACTAAAACTCTGTTCTACACATAGCAGGTAGTGTTAACTGCCTCTGCCCAGAAGATGATGGGCAGTTTAGAGTCAGACAACATGGTTCTGTAGCATCAATAAGGTGGTGTTTGTTTTTTTAGAAAAAGAGCTTCTAAAGCTCTTTTGTCTACGCCAAAAAGAGGCGGGTAGATGTTTGAGGTCTGCAGAGTGTTTGTTTTTTAAAGACGTTTCATTAAAAAACGTCTGCGTGACCTCTTCTTGGAGAAGAGGTGGACTAATGTCTTCTTACCTCTAAAAACCTCTTCTAACCTCTCTAGTCTACTCTTCCAAATTCAACTTCAATTTCCTCCTCCGTCAACCACCGCCACCCACCACCACCACCACCACCACCTCGAAACAAACCCAAATCTCTCTATAGTCTTCGTTTCCGACCACCGTCACCGAAACCCTAACAATGGCCGACCACATCCGCTGTGAATCAGAAGGTGAAGAGGAAGAACGAGAGTTCTGATGTGAAGTATGAGTATAGGACATTGAAGCACCGAAGGTCGAACAAAGGTTCTACGACAACTGAAAGTTCAAATCGAGGTAACGAAGAAGATGAGAAGAAGAAAGCGAGGCTGATTAGAAATCGTGAGAGCGCACAGTTGTCTCGACAGAGGAGAAAACAATATGTTGAGGAATTAGAGGAGAAAGTTAAAGGAATGCAAGCAACTATTCACGATTTGAATGCTAGAATTGCTTACATTGCAGCAGAGAATGCAACATTGAAGCAACAAATGGTTGCCGGTGCCGGTGGTGGTGGTGGTGGTATGTGTGTTCACTGCTGTAATGTACCCACCATACCCTCCAATGGCGCCCATGGGATACCCATGGATGCCATATACACCTTATGGTGTCAAACCACAGGGTTCTCAAGTGCCATTGGTCCCAATTCCACGGTTGAAGACTCAACAACCTGCGTCTTCGCAGAAACCGAAGAAGGATGGTAAGAAAATTGAAGGTTCATTAAAGACCAAAGCCAAAAAGGTTACTAGTATTAGCTTTGTTGGATTAAAAAGGGCGTACCTGGTGCTGCAAAGAGCTCCCGCGTTTTCGCAGGGTCCAGGGAGGGTCCGTCCCATTTAAGGGAAGATGTACGCGGTCTTTCCCCCACATTTTGTGGGGAGGCCGTTTCCACGGATCGAACCTGAGATCTTCGGTCCCTTAGGAACAGCTTTTACCGCTGCGCCAAGGCCCGCCCTCTATTAGCTTTGTTGGATTGTTGCTGTTATTGTGCTTTTGGTGGGTTAGTTCCGATTATGAATGTGAAATTTAGTGGAGTAACATTTGGTGATCATCATGTTAAGGTTAATGATAAGCTTGTGAAGATTGATGGTAGTTTGATCACCATGGGAGGGTGTTGATGGGTCATGAACATGTCAATGGAACTAGCTATAACGTGAGTGAGCCTCTTGTTGCATCCATTATGTACCGAGGAATGATAAGCTTGTGAAGATTGATGGTAGTTTGATCATCCATTCTGTTCTAGCAAGTGAGAAAGCTATGAAATTTAGGGAAGAACAAGAAATGAGTAAAGGTTTGGTCCTTGCAATCCCTATTCCAACAGTGAAAACAAATGGTGGAATAGAGCCTCGTGTGTATAGAACTTCAAGTGGTCATCAAAGAGCTCTTCCATCAAATAAAGAGAATTTGCAGTCGAAACATGTTGATGGTAGCCTGCAACAATGGTTTCGTCTCAGGGTTCTTCTGATTCACTTGAACCCTGTTGAGCTTCGATTGGTGTTAGTTCCACCTGAACCTGATCATCACTTGAACCCTGTTGAGCTGTTGGTGCAGCTGATTGAGTCACTGGTGCACCTTGATTGCTAGTTTCAGTATCTGACCCATCATCCATTTGATACAAACCCATTTTTTCTCGTTTGTTGCGCATAATGTGTGAACTCCATAGTTTGTGCACACACGACACTCGTAGGACCAATGCTTTGAATCCAACGACTTCCTACACATTTTGCAAACTTGGTTGTGACCGCCGGTTTGGCTGCTATAGTTAAGGTATAGCTCATGTGGATGAGCTTTATGAGTCACCTATTTGATCAGAATATAGATCGATTTCGTATGAACTTTCAAAATTGAAATTGAAAGTGAAAGAGGGAGATCAAATGATCTACTGTAGTTCTCTCGACAGATTTACTGATTTACATATTCTTTAAAATTTTGCTTATGTATTATGTAATTTGTGGTTACGTATATACACTTAAATTTGATCAAAGTACAGATCGACTTTCATTTGAAATTGTAATTGAAAGAGGGAGATCAAATGATTATTTTAGTTTTATTAATTTCAGTTTATTTCAGCAGTCTTAGACGTTACAAAACAAACAGTCTTCTTAATACAGGCTGCAGAGGTTGGTCCACCTCTTCTCCTACAGATGTCTGCAGATGTGGTCTGCAGACTGCAGACGTTTTACCTCTTCAGAAACAAACAGCACCTAAGTGTCATGTTTCTCCTCTTAGAACACCGTTTTGCTGAGGAGTCCTGGGAGCACTATATTGTCCTGTAATACCCTTTTCAGCATAAAATGTGCAAGGATTTGGTTCTTGAATTCAATTCCTTGATCACATCTTATGATCTTGAACTTGTGATTATTTTGATTCTCAATTTTCATAATGAATTTCTTCAAGATCTCAGGAGTTTCATCCTTAGTTCTAAGGAAAAAACCCAAGTGTATCTTGTGAAATCATCTGTGATCACTAAACAGTATGAGGTCCTTCCTAGACTCATTACATTGGTAGGGCCAAAGAGATCCATGTGTAATAAGTATAGGGGAGAAGTGATCGAGTTCTTTTCCTTTGTCTTGTGAGACATAAAGTGTTGTTTCCCTTTCAGGCATGCAACACAGTGATCATCACTTGTAAACTCTTTTTTTGGCATTCCAGTTACCAAATCATTCTTAATTAACTTGTTCAAGTTCTTAGTTTACATGGCATATTCTTTTATACAAAAGAAAAGACTCATCACTATTGGCTTTAGATAGAAAGCAAGAAACTTCTCCTGAGGGGGATGTTTCCTTCAAATCCATCTTGTACATGTTCCCTTTCCAGGGTGCTCTAAGCAAGATATGCTCTTGAGGGATGACCACCCTGGGATTGAGTACAATGTACTCATGCTCAGTGAAGATCAAGTTATGTCTCTGGTTATAAAATTAGGATACACTCAGTAAATTGTACCCAAACTCCTTAATAAAGTTTACCTTCTCAATGCTGAGCTTACCATTTGTGACCCTGCCCCTTCCTGTAATGTAACCACAGCATCTCCTCCAAAAGCAACTGACCCTCCATCAATTTTTTTAAAGTTTAGAGCAAAGAGCCATTGCATGTCATGTGTGTGGAACAGCCACGGTTCATGATACATACATTCTTCTTGGTCCTCAGTTGTTCCTACATAATAAAGGAGAATTAGTTACATTTGGAAACCCAAGCCTCAGTGGTCTAGTCTCTTCAAAATGAACTGAGACAATACAACAGTAATTGATCCTATACTGAGACTTTGAGGATCATTTGCTGTTGTTAATGAAGAATTCTTAGTCATATGGTCTTCCTTTATCTGCCATACCATCTTTGAAAGATTAGACTTGACCTTCAAAGATTAAGAAGTTTTTACAACTTCAGAAGAATTCTCAGTCATATGGCCTTCCTTGATTGCTTGAGTTGCCAGATGGGTTTTGCATGTGCATCTCCATCTGGTAACCATTGCGTATGCCATATAATTCAGTGAGAGTGAGGGTATTAAGATTTTCAGTCCTCTTAATAACCACACAGTAGTTTGTCCATTATCTTGAAAGAAAGGACATGAACTTTCTCACAATATCCCTGTTCTCCAGTTTCACTCCAACGTCTTCCAGAGTGTCCACAATCTCAACATACTTGAAGTATTATTAAGTCATGGTTTCACCTATTTCGAAGGTGAAGTTCTCGAACTACTGCTTCAGAAGGTTTTTCCTTGTTTTCTTTGGCTTTAGTAGACCCTTCATACATCAGCTTCAGTGCATCCCAGAGCTGCTTAGTATTTTTGCACTTCTTGAAGCCTCTGTAGATGGCATTTGAAAGAGCAGTTTGGAGGGCAGTCATGGCTTTTTGATCTACATCTATCTTTTTCCATCTTCTTCAGAGTAGTCAGCCACTTCCTTGGAATCATGCCACCTCCAGCAGCAGCTGAAGATGTGCGGAATGTAAGGTCTTATGTAACAACTCCCACATCCTGTTGTCATGTGACATGATAAATCCTTCCATTCTTAAACACCAAGTATCAAAATCATCAGGAGTGATCATGGGACTTTACCACAGTACCGGTTTCCATATCAGACTTGGATGTTGCCATTTGAGATGTTAAGTGTTTTGTGAGAACTAAGGAGATTTAAGATGGTGAAATCTTACAATCAAGAGCCTGGAATTGCTCTGATACCAATTACAGGACCTGTTAAGGGATTGCTATACAATCAGTCTCATAATGAGGAGAGTGTTAGAACACTTAACAGTTCAAATAGGGACCGGATTTAGAACAAGATGCAAAGAATACAAGTAACATTGAGACAGAACTCATAACAATATATGGTTTTCAAGAATGTTGTATATTATATCAGTTCTTTTACAAGAGTTACAATGCATAAGTTTCTATTTACAATACAAGACCCTGTGATACTTTATACTACATCCTACAACCGGCTATACTTAGAAAGCCAGTTGGAACATTGAAAGACAACAAAATCATATAGAGTCAAAAGGCAGATTGCCTTTTGACTAATGACCATGACATGACATAGCTCATATCCTAATATATTACAAAAAGGATAAAAGTACATAAGTAGAAGTTACAAACTCAAGACCTCAATGTACAGTTATAAATGCATGAACCTTTTCACCAAATCATGCAAGTTGGTAAGTCTTTAGAGTTTCAATAGAAAGTATGTTAGCTTTATGCAAAAGTACATCTAAGAAAGCATGTTCTCCTCTGTCTTCATAAGAGAAAGCAGTTTTCACTTCATTCGGCTTTCGGAAGACTTTGTCTTTGAAGTTTCAAAAGACTTCATCTTTTGGCTTTGAAGATTTTACATTTAGAATATTTCTGAGTATAGTGTAAGCTTTCGAAGTACTTGGCTTCGGAAGATTTTATACTTAAAGAGTATTCTTGCTCTAAGTATAAAACTTCCGGAACAACTTCTACTTGGTACCTGAGTGCATGCATGCAGGAAGCCTTTGATTGTTTTTGTTGCATTAGCCTTTATGTTAAATCTTACACGTCCTGTAACAAGTTTCAAGATATTGAACGTGAAGGCTCAAATTCTTTATGTGAAATCTTTTCAATTCTTTTATGTCAACTGATCATTGACGAAACTAAAGCTAATGGTGATTTGAAACACGAATCGACATCACCTCTTGACGTAAACTTGAAGCTATTATCTAAAATAATTAGAATCAGTAACAAAAGAGAATGTATTTAACTAAAATGTATGCTAATAATAATAATAATCTAACCTTGTTTTATACATGATCTTGAGAAGTTGAAAAAATTGAGTGGATGATGGAGAGTAATTTTTGAGTCTTTTGAATGTGAATGTGAATATAAATGTGGACCTTTACTTTGAATTTATTTTGTTTGAGATGCTGGTGAATTTATTTCGTCTAGATGGTGGTTGGATTTTGGATTCTAGATCTTTAAAGTAAACGGTTTGTTTACAGGGGCCTAAATGGCCGTTTTATTGAGTTGTCTAATTAATGCATGCTACGAGATTCCTGAAAAAGTATCAAAAAGCTAAACGAACATTTACGGGTCTCGTAAATGACGTTTAGCCATAAATCAAGAAAGGGCATGTAAATCAGATGGTGTAGCAAACAAGACCCGTGAGCAAATGCCTAGTCAAATCTGTGTAATATGTGTTTTTAACCCGTAAACATATATAAATTTAAAAATTCATTAGTACAGTGGTAATCATTGACTCATTCAACCGAGGGGTCCTAATATAATTTGTTTTAGAGGAAGACCTTTGTTACCCCCCTACATATATAGCAAATTATATATTTTTAAAAATAACTAGTTGATGTCCAGTACGCGCGTTGCGCGAATCTAATTTTCGCTCACATTGCACATATACTAACGTCCAAGACTCGGTCGATGCTTTAAATAAAATATGGTAGCTTCTCAGATTACGCACTAAAATCGTCATTGAACTTACGAATATCCTACCATATCACTTTGTCAACTGACCATCAAAGACAGTATGCGGCTAGAACCAACAGTTTTAATATACAATTTGCGGATACAGCCACAGAACAACGAAAACAATAATAGATTAATAAATTAATTGCGGTTAGAGCTCAGAGGTGGATCGTTCATTGTGGCTGCAAATAACCGTTTACCACGCCAGAACAATGAACATAACAACCTTTTCTCTTTCTTCATCGCCTAATCCATATTCACACAACAACAAATATATCAACCAACACATGGTGCGTCAACAAAAGTGTCGGACGAGTGCACTCGTCGTCATCGACTGGAACATACAGATAGTACATGCATTCAACCAGCCCAGGACCGTCAATCATTCCGCTATCGGACAGCCTCGGTGCCACCCGCCGGCCGTCGGACAGCGTCAGGCGATGTCGCAAAGCCACCACCGTATCTCAGAGGCATGCGACCTCCACCCTGGTCCAACAAAAAAAAATGAATCGAAAGATTTTGCTGAAACGAAAGTCTCAGATGAATTTTACCCATCATCATCGACATGCTGCGACCACCTACTTTTAAATCAGAACATAAATCAGCGACTCAGATGAGTAGTCGCACATCATCGTCGACCAATCGGAGCCACGCAGACGCCACCAAAGGCGGTCGACAGACCGCCGGCAACATCGGGCCCACAGATATAAGCACGTCGGCGTTAGACGGGTCATTGGAGCCGCCACCCATAAACAATACCATCGACCACCAACCGCCGGCATCGGCGTATCTTGGCCGACAGAAGGGTGAGGCGGCGTAAAAGTGGAAAAAAAAAGCAGCGACCCAACGATCACCGGAGTAAGAGAGACGGCCACGACCGCAAAGGGGTGTGCCATGGTCGGCAAGTCGACGAGTCACCGCCTCCATGGCCAGAACCCTAAAACCCCTTTCACAAATTATTTTGAAACCCACAACCCCAAAAGTAAAATTGTGTTATAAGGTACAAGGAGGGGGTAAACGCCAAACACCAAACTTGTGTGGCCAGTATCTAAAGTACATAAACATCTCTATTCATATTATTCATTTCACTTCTTTTTAAATATAGGGTAATAAAAATAATAAAAAAGTAATAAATGTATAATCTAATTACGATAAAGTAAGAAAAAGTACTGTAATAAAAGTCACCTTCTTCGATGTTATCGCTTCACCTTTTTTAACAAACAAAAACTAAAGCAACTCATAAATTATCCTTTACAGTTTATGTTTCATCTTTTTACCTCTCTTTTCTCCCTAGAAATATAAATATATACTAGAGTTAATTACACAAATGTTCCCTGTGGTAAGTTTGATTTTCATGTTTAGTCCCCTAAGCATCATTTATTACAAGTTAACCTACTAAATATGCTAAATTATAAGAAAATTGTCTCTGCGTTGGATGAGTGTTAACTTTTTCTGTTAAATGTACGTAAAATGACTATTATACTCATTTTCTTTTGGTTAATCTAGATTGCATCACTACCACACCACCATCATGAAAGTAGCACAACCACCATCGACCACCCTACAGCCACCGCACCACCACCACTGTCAACCTAGTCATTCATTAGAGTTAGCCTCCGCCACTCTCTGGACACCTCCCCCTCACCACACAACCCGCTTCAATCTACCCTCTTTGAAGCCATCACCACATCTCCAACAACCGTCAACCCCTTTCACCTGCGTCTCCCCCCACTTGCCCTGTTATATCCAATCATATCCTTATGTGAGAATCCTTTTTACGATCATCAATCGTAGGTCGAGTAGTTGTGGATGTTCGCAAGAATAAATCCGAAATTGTTTTTCAATTTGAATGATGGATGCAAGATAATGAGGTAACAAGATGGTGATGGTGGTTTCAGATTTGATTACGACGAGATGATGGCAGTATGGTGGTGGCAACTGTCGGAGATGATGAATAACTTCCATGGAGGATGGTGAGATACTGAAGAAGAAGATGATGATGGTTGGGTTTAAGGTCAAATGTTTTTTGAAAAGAGTTAGACAAAGGTTTTAGGTTAGTATTTTTAGGGGTATTATGATTATTTTTTTAAAATTTAACGTTAGTTGGAGCTAGGGGCAATTTTGTTACAATTTGACATACTTAGTAGGTTAACTTGTAATAAATAATACTCAAGAAGTAAACATGAAAAACAACCTTACCATAGGGACCACTTGTGCATTAACTCTATTATACTAATACTAGCTTTAGTAAATCCGTGCATACACGGGTAATAAATAAAATATTAAATAAAATAAAAATTATTAATTATAAATACTAAGACATAATATAGTTGGAATTACGTCTGATTAATAACTCTAATTAATAAAATGATAATTGAACTTTTTAACAATTTCATTTTTAAAGTAAATATTTTGTTTCAAATAATGTTTTAAACAATTTTCATTTTTTAAAATTCCCTTACTAATTCATTTTTAAAAATTCCCTTACTACTATTTTAATTATTTTTTTCACAAAGATTTAAAAAAAACCAATTCTAAAATATTACGTAAAATAGTTTTATTTTTTTTAAAAAAAAAATCTTTCTATAGAAATAACATTAATAAAAGATCTCTTTCTTAGTTTATTAAAAGATTAATCATAATGTAAAAACAAATAAATAATATTATTAGTAATTAATATAGTTATTTAATAGAAGATAGAAAATAAAAAAATAATTAAAAATAATGTGACGCTGACACGCAGTACCTTATTTTTATTAGAGGAGAAAGATGTTTAAAGAATTTTAACCCATTCTTAAGCTTGGGCCTTTGTAGGTGCAGAGGCAACAGGGCAAACCATAAAAGTAGAACTAAACTCGTTTATCAGTCGCTTTAAGGGTGTGTTTGTTTTTGTTCAACCCCTTCCCCACCTCTTCATCTGCTCGCACACAGACGCGGGAAGAGGTTTTAAGTGCGCAGACTGTTTGATTTTTGGAAGACGTTTCATTAAAAAACGTCTTCCTGATGTCTGCGTGGAGAAGATGTGGACTTACCACTTCTAAACTCTTCTCAACCTCTTCTCACCTCTCCTTTAAACTTCCCCCCCAACCTGAAACCACCTTCACTTCTCTTAACTCTTCACTACCTAAAATCACAAAGCACCGCCCGACCTCCGCAGCCCACCTCCGCCGCCCTCCGTCGTGCCGCCGAGCACTCCGCCGCACCCTCCCCCTGCGCGCTGCCCTCCCCCTGCGCCTCTCCCCCCCCCCCCCCCGTGCCACCGAGCACTCGCCCGACCCTCCGTGCGCCTCCAATTTCGTTTTCACATATACCTTCGTTTTCTTGCCAATTTGGTGATAAAAGTCAAGATTTCTTCAGCTCTGCAGTCCAACGATCGATGGAACTTTCTCTGCGATTTTCACCTTCTTCTTCTTCTTCGCGTTAGGTGTGTTTTCAATCTTCTTTTGTCATCGAATCTGATCGTAATTTCACGTTGATTTTGGGTGTTTCAGTTTTTGATTGGGGCTTTTGTGAATTTCAATTTGTTACATTTTTTTTTGTAATCATTAGTTTTTCTATTATCTTTTGGCTCTTGATTGAAGTAAATTGATTTCTATTTTTCAATTTGCGTGGTACTTTGTTAGGAGCAGGTGCTTGATTGATCAAGAACAGAGAATGGGTTTTTAGGGGTGTTCAAATTTCTACATTTTCTGTTGTAGATGTTAAAAATGATTTATTTTAGTTATAAATATTTCACTGTACGTTTTCATCCAGAAAAAAAAATCGCCTAAGATCATTCTATAACCCGTTCCCTATAATCATGTGAGTGTGTTTGGTATATTATATGGAATGATTTTGAGGGTTGTGAGTGAAGGAGAGAGAAAATGTATTGTGGATTAGTATATTGAAGAATCACTGTACAATCCTTAAAATTTTTTAATATTTTTGAAAGTAGTTGTGTAGTGAAGGAGAGAAAAAGTTAATGAAAAGTATAATAAAAATATTATTATTTAATTGAAGAGGAAGGAAGAAGATAGTGATTTTTAGTGTAATTATATGGATAAAGATAAGGAATGATGCTCGGCTTTAAGGGTACTCATCTCTGTTGGTTACTATTTCTTCACAAACCCTCACAAGAACCCTCGTCATCTCTAAATAAAACCTATGAAGTTTCTCCGATCAATCTCCGGTAGGTTTCCTATCAATTCCATTTCATCATTCATTATTCTCCAAATCTCATCACTAATCCGATATACATTCACTTGTGTTATCTCCTCAGCGAATCGTCAGTCACTGCTCGCAGCAATCGGCCGTCGTCAATTCGCCGTTTCCGCCGATGATTACGCGAAGAGAAACT
The DNA here is from genome assembly GCA_024085815.1 of Flaveria linearis. Lineage (NCBI taxonomy): Eukaryota > Viridiplantae > Streptophyta > Magnoliopsida > Asterales > Asteraceae > Flaveria > Flaveria linearis. The sequence goes on along the minus strand of CM044016.1, from coordinate 34,780,785 downwards.
ACGCTAACAATGTGTCGGAATACAACACTGTTATTGGATCTATCACTTCTCAACGGAAGTATGTCATTCTGTATTGTGATTTCAATGGTTTTTGGTGTTGGTTTTTCGTTTAAGTGTTGTGGAAATTGTCGTTTAGGAATTGGTTGCTGAGGATGTTATGAGGATATGATGTTGGATGGAGTGAAACCGGAAAAGGATACGTTTCGTGCGCTGATTGCTGGTAGCATGAAAGGTGTTCGTTTGCAGGATTGTTTTCTTCTTTCGTGATCAAATGAAGTCCATGGGTTTGATTCCTGATGTAAGTTCTTTACTACACATCTGTTCTGTTGTAGTTTCTTTGGGCCTTGTGAATGTCGTAACCAATTTCGCATTGATTTGGATAAGTATTTGATGTTGGAAACTTAACATTACTTGAATATAGGTTTATAATATGATGCTGTATTTACTTGATGTTAACACTGCTTGTGATTTCTGTTTGCACTGTATGTTATTTAGAATTCATGTATATTGGTTTGTCACTCCTGCTGCTGTTTGGTAGCTTAAGTTATTACTCGTCAGTTGGTTTTTTTACTCTTTATTGTTTGATGACAGTGTTTATATCTATTATAGGTAGTTTTGTACAACTTCATGATCTCAACATGCGGGAAGTGTAAGAACTCTGTTGAGGCAACACGGGTATCTTTTCTTTGTATCTTTATCATACATTTGTAGGCAATGGCATATGATGGTGTAAATATGATATTTTTATGAACTTTTAACCATTTGTTGTTTCTGTGATTGAAGATTTTTGAAGAAATGAAGAAGCTTGATGTAAAGCCTAATGGGCAGACATTTATTTGTTTGATTAATGCATGTGCAGCTGCTGGTCGATTAGATCAAGTGTACGCATTTCAGTGTTTCCCTAAAACTTTCATCCTTTTTGTTGCTAATTCTGATGTTTCCCTTTGCAAGAAAAGTGATTCGTTGTGATTATGATCAGATTTTCAGTGACATATGATCATTCCCAAAATGTGTAGTAGTACAAGTGATGTCAGTTGTTGGTGTTCATAGTAATAGGCTGTTCTTAAGATATTTTTACCACTGTGAATCTATTACACTCTCTATCCACTTCATTGGAGACCTGTTTTGGTGGTTACTTAATATTGGTATAACATTTTAGATATGCGATTATTCGTGATATGACTGCCGCTGGTCTTGGTTTAAACAAGTTTTGCTATGCGGGGCTCATAGCTGCACATAAGAACAAGACACCATTAGCCAAAGACACATCTGCCAAGGTAAAATAAGAAACTAATCCTGTTATATTCTGTGTTACCAGTTTCAAAAGTTTAAATGTTTTCATTTGCATGAAAAAGATTCTGGAGCTTGTTGAGCAGTCCAAAGGGTGGTCTTCACTGGAACAGACAAGGGACAGTGCTGAAAATGTCATGATGGGCATTTCTGAGGAAGAGTTATACAATACCCTACTGCTAACTACATTCACAGGAGAGGTGGTTTTGTGCTACGGTTCCTCACAGTATATCATGTTGCTTTCCATGCTTGTGCTGACCTCAAGGATGTTCAGGTACAATTAAAAAACTTAAATTTGTTATAATTAAACATGTAAAATCCATTCTGTTATCATGAAAATTATTTTGTTAGCAAAACGTTGTACAATTCAACAACATTATTTGTAGCTCTATTTGTCAGTCTTTATAATTTTACTATCTAGTAGTTCTGAATCTCAAAGTGCAATGACTGTTGAATCTATTGCATGTGGGTTGCTGTATATTTTACTACAATTATCGTCAAACTATTGTTTGTGCATTGCCATATTGCAACCGTTAATCCTTTTGCCCTGTTCATTGCTGCAGGCTGTGGATACCCTTCTGGAGATGCTTAAGAAGGAAAATAAAAATCCGGATGTCTTCATATTGATGCAAGTTTTGAGGTGATAAGTTATAGGAGTCAGTCATGACATTTTGTTAATCATTCTAAAGCATACTTCTCTATTTTATAAGTCAGTGATGATGAGCTAATTAATGCATTTGGATATTGGTTGTCAGAGGAAAATAAATTCTGCCATGTTGAATGCCCATTCTAAAATTATATCTCTGTTGATCCTTTTTGGGTCATGTTTCATATCTTACACGGATAAACTGCTTAATTTTTTTCTATAATTATTACCGTAGGTGTTACCTAAATTCTGGAGACATCGATCGTGGGCTTAAAGTCTTTGAAGACTACATGAGCTCAGGCAGCCCACCTATGCCAGAGCTCTATGCTGTAAGTTTAGGATAATGCATTTAGTGTGAACAACAAAAACGATTATTTTGCTGCTGTACTTTTTTATGCCTATATTTGACCAATTGGGTTCCTATTTTTACTGTAGACGCTTATAGAGGGAGCCATGACTGGTTACACTGCTAAGGGTATGGAAATAGCTCTTGAGAAACTGGTAAATTAATGACGCTCTGGCACCATATATGTACACATAGACTATAGTATGTTAATGCTTGTTTAATATGTTGCTAATAGTTTGTTTTGTTGATTCAGAAAGAGATGAATTCTAGGGGCTTTATCATGCTTCCCTTAACAGGCAATGCCCTCCTTCTTGCAGCTTCTGGTGAAAAGGTAAGCGAGCTTTTAGCATTTGAATTAATTTATTTATCTTGTAGTAGTTTGCTGGTGTAGTAGTTTTTTCTTAATCTATTTTAAGTGTTTAAATATCTTTATGAAATAATTTAATTCTTTGTTTGCAGACTGGGGGATATACAATTGCTAATATGGTATGGGATATGATGCAAGCACGTAATATAACTCCATCTCTTCCTGCTGTTCAAGCATATTATAATGGCTTAAAGGTAAACCTCGTTTCATTTAATCTCAGTGATGGTTAGTTGGTTCATGGGCTGGTTGATCAGGCTAGATAACAGTTGCAACAGGTTTGTGTCAAATAACAAGGCCTCCATATATGTTATAAATAATTATTGGATCATTGACAAGTACTAAAGTTATAATTCAATGAGTATATTTAATAAACAACGTAAAGGTTTTATGCATTATAAATGCCCTTTGAACTACTTTTGACGTGTTTGACATGTTTTCCTTTTAATTAATTTTTTTTATCTTATGCCCGTTTGACCTGTTGTTGACCCATTCTTAAGAAAACGGCCTGAGCTGCGACCAATACATGTAAATGTGGTTTTGCACGCCTTTGTTTGTTCCTGTATTGATAGTTTTCGCATGGACAATTAGGATCGAGGATACCTGAAGATGATCCAAGACTGTTGGTGGTGTCACGTACTCTTGACAATTTGCGTGTAAGATTTGGAAGGAATCCAGGACAATTTGGAGACAGAAGATGAAGATAAGGTTCATCAAGTATTTCCTTTTGTTGTAATCTAGGCTCTAAGTTTTGATATTAATTTTGGATTATTATTTTTCGTTCCTCATATAATTTTGCTAGGCTGACAAAGTTTTCTTTTTTTACGAAAACATTCACGATGCCAATAAATGGTAGTGGAGGGTTTTGTTGCTCTACTAAAATTTATGTTCATGAATATGCACATACAAACGGGTCAGGTCGACTTGAATGATATTATACCCCCTCAAAGTATGTTTTGTTGTTTGCACGTGTATTTCAACTTCTCCATTTTCATTAAGTTTTGGATTTCGTCGCAAAAATCCAGTTTCATTACACAAATGGGGTCATATTTCTTCATTTTTATCTACTAATCCTCATGTGTTGTTGAAGCGCCTTTGGTGTTTCCATTGCATATTCACTAACCCTTTGTATTCAAACTGTTTCATCTTACGGTCCAAAATAGCAATAGTCTCTTCTTTTACATAGTTGAGCTTTCTTAGTGGTTCCCCATATCCAATCCGACAGGTCTTCCTATCTTGTTTGCAACAGCCTTTTGCTGGCGTTGAGAACTTTCATCCTTATACAGATTTTGGTTTCTTTTCTCGATTGTTACTGTATCAATTTCATCCCCATTGAGCTCGTGTTGACCCACATCACCTCAACAACTTGAGGCCCTACATTTTCTTCTGATCGTCACATAAGGATATTTACCTGATGCTAGAGAGATAAATGTTATTGCAAGAAGACTCCACCAGTGTTAGGTTGGTATTTCAAATTTCCTATTTAGTCAATCACACATGCTCACAATATATCCTTGAGAGTCTAAGGTGCTGTTGTTTTTTCTGCAGGAAAACGTCTGTAGTCTGCGGACCACATCTGCAGACATCTGCAGCAGAAGAGGTGGACCAAACGTCTGCAGTCTGCTAGAAAAAGACTGTTTGATTTTTTTAATATCTGCAGACTGCTAAAATATGTTGTAATTACAGTAAACCAAATTTGACTTTGCTCAAAAACAACATAATCCAACTGTTACTACAAAAACCATAATCCAACTGTTACTACAAAAACTATAATCCAACTGTTAAAGACCCAATTGCATAATCGTCTTCTCTATCACCATAATCCAACTGTTACTTCAAAAACAACACTTTTCTTCAAAATTAAAGACCCAACTGTTTCAAATCTCAACCATAAACAAATCTCTTCTTTAAAAAAAATCACACAATCAATCTCAATCAATCACAGTGAAGTAAGAAAGTGAACCTGAGCTGCAAGGGAGGGGGCTGGCGGAGCCACGGAGGTCGCGAGGGAGGGGGCTAGCGGAGCGGGCGGAGGTCGTGACGGAGGAGGCTGGCGGAGCGCGGACGTCGCGAGCAGTTGGGCTAGCGGAGCGGGCGGAGGTCGTGACGGAGGGAACCGGTGGAGGTCGCGAGGCGGCAGCAGGAGGTCCGGTGAAGGGGGCCGGCCGGCGGTACCTTGGTAGGTGATGAGAGGAGAAGAGGTGGAGGGGGCTGGTGTTTTAAGTTTTGATTAGGGCACAAATACTTTTGTGAAGAGAGAAGTGGAGAAGAGGTAAATGTCTTCCCGTCTGAAGTCACTGTCCATGTCTTCCCTAAAAGACCTCAGGAAGACATTTTTAAATGAAATATCTTCCGGAAATCAAACAGTCTGTTCTATTAAAACCTCTTCCCGCGTCTGCGTGCGCGCAAATGAAGAGGTTGGGAAGAGGTTTTTATAAAAAACAAACACCACCTAAATCACTCTCTCACTTTAAGCACGGAACTGCACGTGGTGCACCGTACTCACTAACAACCTTGTTTGAACGTTTTCTTTCAACTTTCTTCAAATTTGGAGGCAAATATAGTTTTTCCATCAGACACCGTACGCATGAACCCAATGTCTTGTAATAATATCTTTCAAGTAGACAACAGGTTTTTCAGAACACATGCTATAACTTCACCTTTGTATTAATACACACCATAACCTTAGAGGGATGTTATGAGAGGGAAAATCTAAGTGGCAGGATCAAGTTTGTTGTTTTATCTTGTAACATTTAGGCCTAATGTAGTCGTGTTACTTGTTCTGTTGTTTGGAGTTTGAACTCTTCAAGATAATCCTATAGAAATAAAAGGCATGTTTTGGAAAGAGTCTACTTAAGCTCAATATGTAAAGCTTAGGCCGGGGCTTGTTTATTAAATAAACCCTTTATAAGCACAAGCGTGGACTTGAACTTGTTTGATTTGAGTTTTTAGCAAGTCAATCTCAAATACCTCATGAGCGGCTTGACTCCGTCGAAAATGTTTTGCTATGGGAAGTCCATCTTGGAAAAACTTATGAGATAAAGATTGCAAGTATTAAGATCAAATGTTAACTTTGACCAAATAAATGATTTAAAGTCATATGGGTTAGTTTTCATCATAATTATGGTCATTTGACCATACCATCAGTAGAATGTGAAAAAATTGGATGTTACATGTTCTCAATCAAGCAATCAACAAGCATCCAGAAGTATAATACTTGACATTTTGACTTAAAATATGTAACATCCACCCAAAGGCTCTCATCAAGCAATACAACTTGCAGGTTAACATACATTATATACACATGAAAACCGTTTTTATGTCATTCACACAACATGATGACCGAGTCCATTCAATATGGCAGAAACCAGTTATTAATATATATTACATGTTCCAAGATTCGGAAACGATGATATGTAAATATTATGCTGATTGAGAATTTGAGATCAACTACAACATCCGCCACTCTGAGCAACTGTTCCATCTCTTGCTCCCGTGCCTTGAGGACGCCCATATCCAACCTTGATCCCAGATGACTAATCATTTTATATCACCCAAAAACAAATTAACCGTATTAATAAAGCCCAAGTATATAATATCAAACTAGAAAAGAAGAAAACATTGCATGGGTTTACCTCATTGGACACATCAAACACACCTTCCTGGATCTTCTCAAGTATCTTCTCAGCAGTCTTTAGAAAAGCCTGTATGATAAAAAATGTTAAGAGATTCGTACAGTTGGCAGTTCTGACTTATAATGGTTGATAGGGATTTCGTCTTATCTCAAACGGTTCAAACAGAAGATTTAACTATAAGGGGAACCGTCGCCAAGTCTATTTCCAATGCTTACAACCTCCTAAGTCCAATTATTCCAATAATGCATTTACACTCATAACTAAATTTCTGAACCACTATAATTTCTTTGATCCACCAATACAAACAAATGACCCATTTCAACCTAAGGTCTTATTAAACATGTTCCCCAACTAGCCCGACCCACATTTTTAGGTATCGTTTATACAAGATGATGTGTTGATCTTAGCACAGAGATGAGACACACAGAATAGTACCTCCTCAACATTTTGTGATGTTCTTGCAGATGCCTCCAAGAACAAGAGGCCGTTTTCCTTTGCAAACTGCTCTCCTTCCTCTTTACTGACGGCCCTTCGGTGGGAGAGATCACTTTTATTCCCTACAAGCATGACTGTCATGTTGGGGTTGGCATGTTGACGTGCATCTTCAAGCCACCCAGCTAGATGGTTGAATGTCTCTCTCCTAAAAAGTTCAACCACACAACACTCGTTATGCATCATAACAATATCCTAAATTACAGATGAAAGCTCGAGTTTTAACCAACAAGAAGATGCCTATAGGTCATGAAAACAACCTGTTTATGTGAAATTCATGTGGAACAAAAACTGGATAGTATAATCACATGTACCTAGTAATGTCATAAACCAGAAGTGCTCCAGCTGCTCCTCTGTAATATGACCTAGTGATTGATCTGAATGACTCTTGTCCAGCCTGAATAATAAAAAAAAAAAAAGAGGTTTCTATTCAGAATCTAGCAGTCAACAAAAATGATGCATGTTCATGCGTTCTGCAAGTATATATAATGACACATTTTTTGAGTCTGAAAACCATGATAAATCACATCAGAACCACATAATACAAGACAACTTCAAGCTTCTAACTTTTATTCTTTAACTCTTTGATCCAACTATATACCATTCATCCTTAGAAGAGAGTTATTTTCCTCAGTGCTACCTATTTTAATCAAAACTTCTTCAAGATCTTTTTATGTTTGTTTAACCTCAAAAACATCACCACAACAGAATTTCTGCTACGGTTTTGGTGGCATCTCAAGATTTTATTTTTCAGCCTTTTCTTAAGGTGGATGTTGTGACTTCTCAGATTGTCTTAATAATTCTATTTACTGGTTTACTACAGTGAACACTTTCTTTAATTTCTTATCAGCCATCAGAAACACTTAAACATCTCACCTTTCAACTGTTCCCTCAGTTGTCATCATCTATTATAGATATGCACAGATCACACTTATATAAAATTCACAACCTTAACGATAGTTCTTGTCATCATCTATTATGGATATCTGCATCGTTCTTTTACATCTTCCATCAAATGTCACCGAAAGAATCATCTTTGAATCATCTTTGTTTGTATCATATTTCTTTTTCATCCCTATGACAGGATCTATCACCATTATTTACACTCAAATATGCCTTGTCATACAATAATAATCTTTTTACACAACTTCCATGGAGCTTTTCCAGAGTCCATTCCAGAAAATCTTCAAATATGATCCTAATTATACATTCCTATTTACTTCTAAACAGCATAGCTATTTCACTACATGTGAACCATTTATCACTGTTTATTTATTTCGACTCATAAATCCTTTACCCTTCTTATTTCCTTTGTTGCCTATTTGCAATTTGCATACTATTCATTATCATATCCCATAATCCATCTAAACTGCAACCCCAAGCTCCTATGTTTTCAGCTATCTTTATTATTTCCGCCTTTAACTATCTATGGCCTTGATTCTATTAAACTTCAGCCGTGTTTCGCAAGTACATTTCCAACAATGCTGACGTTTACATAAGTAAATATTCATTCTTATCTATGGCCTTGTTTCTATCAGTTTGTTAATATTTACTACTAACTCTATGATCCTTGATTAGATCAATCCTATACCCATTTAATCAAGGATGCTATTAATCCTTCTATTCATAAATAGGTATAAACCACAATCTTTTACAGTTTTTTAACCCTTATTGAGACATTTCTTTCTTTCGAGCTTACTTCTCCCTCACCTTGAGACTTACTGCATATCACACGCCTTGTAATTCATGTAGAGTTGCAAAATACTGTCCACCCTCATTCCCCCAAGCAGAAGAATTGTCAATAAGTAACCTGATGTTATGTGACTGGCACATGTATTTGATCCTAACTGATATCTTTGCTTGAGAACAAGAGTTGGACTGAACCAAAACAAACCCAACTCAAAAAAACCTACTCTGCATTTTCACCAAAATCTGACCACATTCAGAGCATGAAGTGTTAAACAACCACACCGTCTATATCAGTACATAAAAAACTGAAAATCTCTGGAGATAACCATTTTATGATTATAAAGTAAAGATCGCAGGCTAAAAGGAATTTTCTACGATAACAACAATGAAATAATATTATTTTACAGTACTATAAACTAATAAAACTCCTCAATATCATCAAAACCAAGAACACAAGCACCAGCACCATTTTGAACTAATTCGTGAATCATATCGGTAATCATCAAGCAATAACAAAAACACAAAAAAAATTACTATCAACATGAACCAAATGAAGTGGTGCCCTAAGCCCTAAGGATAAGTTAGCAAAACACTTACAGTATCCCAATCTGAAGCTTCACAGGCCTGCCATCAATGGTGACCATACGAGCACCAAATTCGACTCCTATAGTCAAATCATGAACCGGTTGAAACCTCTTATCAGTGAATTGCAACAACAAACACGATTTCCCTACACCTGAGCATCCAAACACCAAAAACGCTAACTAAATCGTCGTAGAGTTGAACTAGGGTTGTTGATGTGAAAGATGAACGTAAATTGTTAGGGTTTTCATGATCATGATGAGAGATTGAAGTAGTGGAAGAACTCAAACAAAGGATTGTGAAGTGAATACCTGTATCGCCGATGATTATGTATTTGAAAAGGTAATCGTACGACATTGTTCAACCTAACGCATAAACAGGATGATGATGAATGATGATGAATGATGATGAATGATGATGATGATGATGATGATGATTTTGTTGTGTTGAATGTTGTGTTGGAGTGTTGGGGGTTTATGCTTTTTGGAAGAAAACTTGACGTGGAGGATACCCTTGATAACATCATGTTTAGAATGCTCTTAACATGGTAATTATTAATCAATCTGAGTAATAATTATTATAAAAAAATAAAAAACGCCCCAAAAGAAGATGATAAGATGTTTGTATTCTAGTGTCGGGTAAAAAGTTTGCGTCTCGTGACTTGTTTAAAAGCAGTTTGTTTGAAATCGGTCTATTTATAAACTAAATTTATGTGTTATTTATATATAGACCATAGACATATGGTTAATATGTCGTTCTAGAGTTTTGTATTAAGAGCCTCTATATACAAAAATAAATACTGATAGATGAACATAGTTAATTCAATATCAATTATGTATAAATGTTCAACGAATTTACGGAAACAAATATAAAATAGCATTTTTTTCATTTTATTATACATAAATTTGTAAAAACAATAAAAAAGATTTAATAAACAAGTTAGCTCACAAGTCGAACCGACTCATTTATAACGAGACGCCAAAACCCACAATTGAGCTTGGTTAAATATAAAAGCCGGCTTAGCTCGTTTTTAAACGAGCCAAGCTCAAGTTCAACCTAACTTGTCTTGTTTACAGTCCTATTTTATTCTATATAAAGAGTGTGAATCAATACATAAGATGCATATATAGATAACTAATAAGATTTATTAGGAGTTGTGAAAGAAATAAATAAAGATGTATGCATTTATTTTAACCTTTTCTATTATTATTAAGAGTAAATTTTGATTTTGGTCCCTGTGGTTTAACCATTTTAACTATTTTAGTTCAAAAAGGAATCTTTGATCATATCATACCCTGCGGTTTTATTTTTGTAACGGTTTTGATCCCTGACACTAACTCTGTTAGTTTTTTACAGTTAAATGTGAGGTACTTTGGTCATTTTACATTTGAAGGGCTAGTTATGTAAATTATATAAGATTAGGATAATTTTGTATTTTTTTAAACAATAAAAAAAAACAAAACCAGAACAACCACCACTCTCCGCCACCATCACCATTAACCACCACCACTTCTCCTTCCTCCGCTACGTCCCCACCGCCACCCCGCCACCCACCTCCCCCGCCACACACCTCTGCTTTGCAATCCAACATCAATGGCGACTCTTCGATTTCACCATCTTCTTCACCACCCTTCTCCCTCTTCATCATCTCACCCCCCCGCATCGCCACCAGCACCACCACCGTAAACCACCGCCAACACCCCTATCGCATTCTCCCTATCCCTGTGGTCTCTATCCGCCGTATCACCACCACCATCGGAAACCCCTACCACCACCCCGTTAGATCTACCACACCCAACTCTACAGAACCCGAACCAAACACCACCGCTAACCCTAACCCGTCAGCCACCTACCTGCCACCACCACCACCCGTAACCACTCACCCAGTCACACATCCCTCAACCGATTCCTCCCTCGATCGACCCACAATAATATCTTTCAGCTTCTCTCTCACATTCCTTGGGTTTCAAATATCTCACCGGAGCTTTCGACTGGAAGCAATCGTCGGCCAATAGTTCAAGTTCGCCTCTTCTCGGACCTTTTTCCGCCGATGGATCTGGCTTTTGTTTCTTGCTGAGCTAGGGCTTCGATTGATGAAGTTAGTGGCTTGAGTTTCTTGATGTCTATTAGGGGATTGTTAGGTTTGCTTGTTTGTTTGTTAGGGTTGCGGTGAAGTGTGGCTTGAGTTTCTTGATGAAGTGTGGATTTACGGTGGTGGTGCTGGAGATGAAGGTTGAAGGGGATTGTTAGGTTTGCTTGTTTGCTAGGGTTCCTGCTGAACATGATGAAGTGTGGATTTACATGATGTACGGTGGTGGTGTTGTAAATCTAATATATTTACATAAATAGTCCTCCAAATATAAAATGACCAAAGTGCCCTCACATTTAACTGTAAAACTAACAGAGTTAGTGTCAGGGACAAAACCGTTACAAAAATGAAACCACAGGGCATGATATGATCAAAGATTCCTTTTTAGACTGAAATAGTTAAAATGGTTAAACCACATGGACCAAAACCGAAATTTACTCTATTATTATAATAATACTGAAGGCTCAACTGGGAGAGAAAACAAACGCTTTTTCTCTGATGATATTCCATTTTCTCTCTCCAACTTTTTTTATTAAAAAAAAAGATAAACATGACTACCGAACTACAGTGATGGACTGACCGTACCGTAAAGCTTCTTTGTAAATAATTAAAGTGTGGTGGAGATCCTAATAAATAGACATCCACTTTTTTAAATCGACACCCCCTATACGTCGCGTAAGGGTCCATACGCGGCCCATGCCCGGCGTATAGGTATCGACCATTAATGCGACATTAATGACTGACACTCGACGTCACTTCAGTTTACCTATACGAGACGTATAGGTCCATACGCCACGTATAGGTCGGTGTCGATTTAAAAAAGTATATAAGCTATACGCCGCGTATGGACCCATACGCGGCGTATAGATCCTCGGAACCACTATATCTTTTAACCTTTCTCATTTTAACACACACTTCGAAAAAAAAACTCTCTCGTATAGCCTATACTACACGTATTGTTCTTTGATTTTTCTACATCCAGGTATGTATTATTGTTCCTACATCATTATTATGATAATCGTTCACTGATTTAAACGTTAAAGTAGTGTTTTATGCCTTATAATGGGTGATTTAAAAACTGGTAGATAGAACTATATGCTACTACAGCCTCGCGTATAGGGCTATACGCAGCGTATAGTTCTATAGTTGGGGAAGAAGACCCATAGGTGGGTACCCTATATGCGGCGTATAGCTCTATACGCGGCGTATAGCTCTATACGCAGCGTATAGGGGGGTGACCATACGCGACTTGTGGCCCATACGTGGTACCCTATACGCGGCGTATAGGTCTATACGTGGCGTATAGGGGCGGGGTTGACCTATACGTGGCTTATGACCCATACGCCGGTACCCTATACGCGGCGTATAGCTCTATACGCGGCGTATAGGGTAAATACATATATATGTATATACACATATACATATATATATACATATGTATATGTACATACACATACACATACACATACACATACACATACACATACACATACACATACACATACACACGCACACGCACACGCACACGCACACGCACACGCACACGCAAGGGCACACACGGGCACGGACGGGCACGGACGGGCACGGACGGGCACGCACGGGCACGCACGGGCACGGACGCGCGCGCACCCACCCACCCACCCACCCACACCCACCCCCCACCCACCCACCCACACGCACCCACCCACCCACACGCACCCACCCCCACACGCCCCACCCACCCACCCACACGCACCCACCCACCCACACCCACCCACCCCCACACGCCACACCCACCCCCCCACACCCCCCCACCCACCCACCCCCCCCCCCCCCACACCCCCCCCCCCCCACACACCCCCCACACGCACGCGCGCGCGCGCGCCCGCGCGGCCCGCTTGCCCGCGGTTAATGAGTTATAAAAATAACTTATACGTACATACATGGTCGGTTAATGAGTTATAAAATATAACTTATACGCAAAATTTATACGCAAAAATCTTTAGAAAAATATACGTTAAAAAACACAAAAAAACACCATAACCTATACGCCGTGTATGGCTCCTACGCGGCGTATAGTTTGTTTAATCTCAGCCAAGGGCCCAGGACAAAAAAATAATGGTAGCCTATACGCCGCGTATGGTTCCATACGTCGCGTATAGGGTATAAAATGTCAAATCAACAACCCCCCTATACGCCGCGTATGGACCCATACGGCGCGTATAGGGTATAAAACGTCAAATCAACAACCCACCATATACGCCGCGTATGGACCCATACGCGGCGTATAGGGTGCAGGGGTGTTGATTTAAAATTAGGGGTGTCTAAATAAAGGGACCCATTTTTAAACCTATAAAAACTAGTGTAGGCATCGACCTAGGGGTATTATAGTAGTAGTAATCAGTAATTATTGTACATCTTAGTTAAGCGTGCCCTTTTTAAAACCAGTATGTTTCTAAAAACACAAACATGTTCTATTGTCATGTTTGGAGTGCATCCAACTTTAAAATTTAAAAAGGAAATGTTTGCAAATTTTGAACGTAAGGCAAAAAAATTTACATAAATTAATTTACAAGCATAGGTTATAATTAGAAACATTTTGTTAACGTATATCGCATTATTATTAAAAATAAAATGGTAACGTAGTTGTATACAGACGTGCAAATCCAACCTTGTTAAATCAAGGTGTCCGCTCATATGCCAATGATACAACTTATATCATACAAGTATCGTACGGTTAAATTTATACGTAATGCTACATCGTACTGTGGTTGTATAGAGACATGAAAGTCCAGTCTTGTGGTATCAAAGCTACCTAGTTGTATCTAAGTTGTCTATTGATCTTATAGTGCCTTCACCCAGTTTTTAAGAACATACGACAAATAATTATCATGCATTATTTGGTTAGCCAGATTGATATAATCCTCCTTTAGTGTATGAGATTGTCTAGAAAATACAATAAGACCCAACATAATGTCTAGTAAATCGAATAAGATTGGTGAATGAATATAATAAGACCCGATGTAGGAGTACATCCGACAAATTGATTGTTACCTTTGCCGGTGTTATATCATCTAGTCTTCGACTTAAAGGCTCCTGATTCATATTACCCGTGACATGTAAATAGTGGGAGGTCATAGGTTCTAGCAAGGAGTTTTCTTAATAATGAGTTTCCTCCTGAGGGGGTTGAGGGAGCGGTCTCGGCTGGAAAACAGATATGTGGGTCCGATTAAGATAACATTTATCTCCGAAGAAGTGTCGCACATTTATCGTTAAAAAAATTGAAAATCTTCCAGAGTTTTTAATTTTAAATGTGGTATTGATAATACATGCGTCAAATACCATTAAAAAGTATTCTTTTCAATACTAGTCTTGTTGTTTAATAAACTATTTCGGCTCCTTAGTCCTTTATATCTCTTTTTAATTGATTTGCCATTATTTTTTGCTAACTTATTATGATACTTGTAAAACATAACCGTATTTATATATTACTAATTACTAACTTTTTTAAACTAACAAAGTTGTACAATATGCTTAATAAGTTATATCCATATTTGTCTCTTTTTCTAATCCTTCTCTTCATTCTTATCTTAACACAATACTTTTATACTTTTATAATTTGACCTCAATACTTTTATTACTTTTAATTTTGATCTCTTATATTTTTCATATTTTATAATTTTTTTTGTTGTAAGGTTTGGGTTAAATATTGCGAGTTAACTCACATAGCGTGCATGTGTGGTTCAACGTTTTTACCTTATATTTTCCCCGTTTAACGACCTCATCGCAACGTGCTTGTTCTAGATCGGCTTATTTATTGTTTTATATGTTTTACGTTCCGCCTACGTTGTTTAACATTTTTACACCTACTTTTCATTCGTTTTATTTTTGCTTTTTTACTACGAGCTTTTTGAATGTTAGTGGTATCTGACGGTGGTATCATTTTGCTATTTGATACGGTTTTAGACCCCGCTGCAACGCAGGAGCTTAAGACTAGTTTGATTTATTTACTAAATAAATGAGTCAAAATTAATTTGCTACCTTTGGTTTTCGTGACTTGGTAATCACACTTAAAGTGGGTGCATCAACACGCTACGCTACTTAAAGAACATAAACCATATCGCATTATTCAAAAGTAAACGTTCAAGATTAACGCCCATCTCTGGTTTAGGATTCATCACTCAAAATGGATGCATCACACACGAATGATCAAACCTGTAATAGTGTAGTCAAGCAATAGCATCGTTACCGTGATATAGATGTGATGGCAAACTAAGAAAAAGAAACAAATATACCCAGCAAAATCCCACTTCACACTCATAGTAGAGCGTGAGGAGAATAAAATAATGAAAAACCTTATACCTATCAAATGAAATAAAGAGATCGATTCCTAAAAAATTGTTCATGTCAGAAAAACAAGGCATCATAACAGTGAAAATAAAGCAAGGCATCATAACATGCATTTATTTATAGCATAACATAAAAGAAGGGTTGCTACATCTAAAGACACCCCTTAAGACTACACACTTTTAAATGCATTTCCTTATATAAGAAGATCCAAGAATCAGCCATCAGGTGATAAGAATATACGTGTTGGGTAATGGATTAGACGATGTAAATTAACTACAGGTAAAACCGAACCATAAACACTTTTCTATCCTTTTCTAACATTATATATAAATGGGGGTCATGGGTTCAAGCCGTAACAACCAGTCTCTTACACAAAGTGTAGGGTAATGCTACAACATTAGATCGCAAAGCGATCAAGCCCCTCTTCAAAACAAAAGGTAAGTCAAACACTAGTTACGCGTTTTTTTCTAGCATTATATATAATTAAAATATTAAAGAGATTTTATACATATAGATACATTTTAGATGACTTTTAATTTGTTTATAACCCATTCAACCCACCCATATGACTCCTATTTTTGTTTACCTCAGGGCCATTTGGCATGTTAAAAGATGTCACATAACCAAATAGACCCATTTATCATGTGAGAATTTTGATGTTTACTTAAAATTTATTAAATAATAACAATAATAATAAAAAAGAAGACGGCCTTACACTCTAGGACCATATATACAAGCTATCACCTGAACAGAACCCTGAATAAGCATCAGCAACTATAGAAATGATGATACTTTAAAAATTAAATTGAAAAAAAGAAAATCAGTACAAAAATTATTATAGAATTGCAGGCATCATAGAGATACAAAGCTCAGGAAAAACCTCAGATAAACTTGAATATCATAATAGATATCCACTGGGGGTTGATGTTTTAGTCTATTTAGAACTAAGCTGCTTTGAACAAAAATGAGGAAGCTAATGTAGCGACATATATGGCGCTGAAAAGCATAGATTTATATCGTTAAGGGGCTCTGTCGAATGGTTTAGTATCATTATAGCACGTTTCCCAAACAGCTTCCATTGCATCTTTAGCAGCTGCATTTGAACAGTAAGGATTGCTCGCCAATGACTTCATTACTCTTCTTCTCACGCAGTCCTTAATTAGAAAACACATAGACTCGGTCATTTGTTAGAACGTAAAAGTAGTCATTTAACAGAGGGAGTCTGATAATGTTGGAAGATAACACAGCAAACGAAACGGAATTCATTAGATGAATATGATGAGGCAAATGAATGTCCCAGCTTCACTTTTCTCTCCAGAGCCCAGCCTAATATTTATTCAAGAACAGGAATGAAGGGGAAATGCGAAACATTAGAACTAGAGGTGGCAAAACGAGCGAGTCGGTCAAATAAGCGATTTTGTTGTGCGTTGGGTTCATTACTTCATCCCAACACCTTTTGTCCAGTCTTTTTGATTTTTATGAGCAATTAATTTGTCAAATATTATTACAAGAATATATTCTTTCAAAAATAAACCTTTTGAAGGGAGGTTTCATGAACTAAAAGATACACTTAAAACCCATTTGAGTATTTGACTTGTTTTTGTTTCAGCTAAGTTTTTATATTACCTATTTCACCTAGATACAAATAAAACACAACCCGAATCATCCTATGCCAACCAGTGTTGCAAAAATCGCGACTAGCCTCTGATTAGTCGGCGATTAGTCGCTAATCGGAGGTTAGCCGCTTCGATTTCACCAATCGGAGGTTCTAGGCAATAGTCGGTCAAAATTGGTCAAAGCTGGACCGAATCATTCTAATCGGCGGTGTTCTGGTGACGATAACCGCCAGATTTTCCCATTTCGGCGTTGGATTTGCCGATTCGGGAAAGGATTTGTGACTCCGGCGACGGAACGTGAGAAAGGACAACCGGCGGTGGTGACTGGAACGTGGGAAGAAGACGGTTGTTTTATGTTTAGGATTTAATGACTCAACTAAGTTTGTGTATTTTTACATTTAACCTCCTCAATATTCACCAATTTATAAATTATCGCCCAAACTTGTAAATTAATTCATAAAAAGGTATAAATTTATACATAAATTTGAAAATGTAGATATAAATCTGAAAATATATACATAAATTTGAAAAATTATACACAAAAGTTTGATCCCGATTAATCCCTAGTCCTTACCTTACCGCCCGACTAGCGCCTAGCGATTTTTACAACATTGATGCCAACTCAGATTAGACATGATTAGTGTTGCCATTGTTGGTATTGCAGTTCAAGCAAACTAGCATTCGCATTAACTGATACGCACTAATTAAGTAAATTATAGGGAATGCACACTAAACTTTGTAAATAATCCTCTAAATGTTAAAAAAATGTAGGCTCGTCATGGACTGGAGATCAAAGGCAGCATATTTACAAAGGAATTCCTATGTTTTTGTCTTTTCTCTTAGCATCTTACTCTATGAATTGACTTTTGTAATAATTCAATTAGAGCATAGTGTCGAACTCAGAAGATCAATTAGAGCTAGTAACCTTATTCAGAGCTCGGGAAGCAAAGAATAACAATTAGATGGTTGTTGAGGTTGCTTCCATATGATTTAGCTCAACTTTCAAACAAAAAACCACGAATACAAATTTCTATTTAGCAAAATATTGTGAGGCGAGATAGCTGGACCCATCTAACTAAATGTCATGTATTGAAAACAAACTTACTTGTTCATGACCTCTTATTTTGACAAAACCTCGCAATAATTCCCTCTTATAGTGGCAGTCACCACTAAGATGGCCAGCACGGATCTGTTTCAGATATAATCAAGAAAAACACGAGGCACTTAGAGGATCAAAATCTTAAATACACAGAAATAAGAGAGTGGATTAAAAATT
The DNA here is from genome assembly GCA_024085815.1 of Flaveria linearis. NCBI lineage: Eukaryota > Viridiplantae > Streptophyta > Magnoliopsida > Asterales > Asteraceae > Flaveria > Flaveria linearis. Next base: position 34,762,431 of record CM044016.1, on the reverse strand, counting down.
CAGACCTCACTACAGGCATGATGAGCACAATTCGTCCAATCCAAGTTTGAAGCTCGACAGTCATCATATGCATGAATCAACTCATGGATAACCACTTGAGTTACCTCATCTTGAATGGTCAAATGATTACTACATACTACAATCTAAAACATTCAAAGATTCAAAGAATTCCAATCAACACAAGCATATGTTTAAATCAAAAGAACATCTATACATTAAAAGATAGCACAAACCAATCAATTATCAGCCATTAACATTCTGAAAACTTAGATCCCTTGAACTATGTTGCTGAGTTATGTTGGTATTTTTCTTGAGAACATGATAGTTACATAATCCGTGCCTAAAATTGAGTAATGGTGACACTTCAATCTTATCTATAGGAAAACTAGATTATAATAATCCAAACCATGACCAATTGACCCAAAATAATCAAAACTAATAGTTTAACTATTAACACTCCCAACTTTCACTGTTGTTACCAAAGCAATCCCACAAGCAATAATCTTCACATATTAGCAATTGATTTCCACTCAATTTCACTAATAATGATGATTGTTAACCAAATGGGGAAACGTGCAAGTGAAATAAAGTGGCAATCAAGTGTATTGAGGGTAAATCTACGATAATTATGCGACTGAAATTGTCTTGGTAATAAAAATGAAAGTTGAAAATGTTATTGGTTAAACTGTTAGTGTGTATTATCGACCAATAAGAATGTATTATTGACCGATGAGTATTAACATCTAATTTGCCTAATCTAGAATACAAACAGGAAGAACAATCAAACGAGCTTGATTAAGCTGAATCATTATCAACATAATGATAGTAATCAATGGAACAAGAAAAGATTACCCCTTCTCCACGAACATAGCCACCACTCATCCGCTGGTTGCAGTTTGCGGCCTTGATGAAATTGGGCGCAATACTGCATCCACTTTTCTCCAAATGCTCCCGTAAGAACTTCACAGTTGGAGCTGTAATATCAATCTCAAATCACATAACTATGACGACAGATTCAATCATTAATAGGAACAAATGAAAGCTATAAACCCTAAACCCTAAGAACAAAACAGAATTAGAATGGATTGATTACTTCTAAGGCTTCCTTGGATCATGTTTTCGCACTCCTCCACCGTCATGCCGCCGTTAACGGCGGACGAGAAGCTGTTGCCGGAGTCGGATCCGGCTGACATTTTGTTATTGGTGCCGATAACCGGTGACTGCTTGTTGGCCCTTGGTATGTAGTCTTCGGGTTCGCTCCGTTTTCATGCGGGTCGAATAGGAAACGGGTCAAATACTGCACGAATATCAATCTTTTTTCAACAAAAGAAAATTGTTGTTTAATAGGGGAGTGTTTGAATGAGCTTATTTTCAACTTTTTTTACTTTTTTAACTTTTCAAAAATTAAAAAGCTGATGTTATTATGTTTGGATAGAAAAATCTCTTTCAAATTCAACTTCTTCGCAAGTCTTCAAAAAGCCAAAAAGAGAAGTTAAAAATACTAACTTTTCAAGGATGTTTGGGATTTCATTTAAAAAGGAGCTTATGATTTTTGAAGGGGTAAAAAACAGAAATACCCCTCCAAAAGTCAAGTCAAGATGGAATAACTTCTACTGGCCTCTGAAGAGATATTTCTGTTTTTTTACCCCTTAAAAAATCATAAACTTCTTTTCAAATGGAATCCAAACATGCGCTCAGACCACCACCACCATCTTCCCATTAATACCCCTCAAACTACCCTCTTCATTGTCGGCTCCGAGCATTGACACCTCCTTCACCAGAAATCTGTCGGCTCAGAGCATTAAAGACACCTCTTCAATAGACAACCACCACCGAGAGCATTGAAGACACCCGTCGAGCAGCGCCGTCGCCGCACCCACCCACTCAAGCAGCAGCCGAGCATTGAAGACCGATCTCTCACATCGCCGTCGAGCTCCTGTCACCCATCATATCGCCAGCGAGCTCCCGTCGAGCATTCAAGACCCACTCGATCTACCCTCTTAAATACACATGTCTGCTGCTCTTCTGCAATCCCCCAATCGCCTGGTGTGTTGTTCAAGTTTTTATTTTGTTGCTCTTCTTCTTTCGTTTGATATCAGTTTGTTGCTCTTCTGCTTTCGTTTGATATCACTTTTGTTTTTGTTGCTCTTGACTGCCGATCTCAAAGTTTTGCGGTAGAGCCGACCACTTCATGTGTTTCACAAATTTAGCAGCATCAGCATCAGGTATTCATCACTCTATCGATTTGTAGCTAAATTGTTCTTGATTGATAGTTTCTGAGGTTTGATTGCTGAATGAACTGGATCTCATTGTATGCACATGTGCTTACGAAACTGCACTGATAACAGATTTACTGTGATGTTTTTTGTTGAATTGTTCTTGATTGATAGTTTCCGAGGTTTGATTGCTGAATGAACTGGATCTCATTAGATCTTGGCTGGCTCTCTTGTTTTTTACTGTGGATGGTAAAATGGGTTGGGTAATTGGTTAAAATGGGTCAGTTGGGTTTTCTTGAAATAATATTTGTCCAAAAGTTCAATTATTTACATGAAGTAACATTTATAGCATCAACGTGGTTACATATTTTTGGCCCAAGCTGCAGCATAAACTCGTATTGTAACCCAAACTGAGATGTATACATGAAGTAACATTAGTTATCATTATATATCTATAGTTTCGTATTATGGATGATGTCACTCCCCAACCTTGACGACGGAAACGTCAAGGGGTGAGGGTTAAAATCGTTCACAGCCACATAACGTTATTAATAACCCAAATATATATTAACCATAAGTTCCAATTGTACCATTACAAACATAAGTCTCAAAGAAAGTAAATAACATAATATAAGATGTAACAAGCCAATTTATTTTATTTATTTAACTAGGTTCATTCCTAGATGAGAAAGCACTTCAAGATGTCAATCAAACTTGAGCATTTCCTGAAACATGTTAAAAATAAAAGGTCAACAATAATGATGGTGAGATTTCCATAGTTTTCAATACATAAGTATATAAAAGATGACAATTTATGTTGTAAGTTAGAGAGAGCAAAGTAACTAGGGATGTAAAACAGAATGCACAATCAAACCTTGACAAAGTTTTACAAGTCTCAAACGTTTACAAGTATATACGATTAGCTAAGTGTACTTGGATCAACCAAGCAGGCTTGTCAGACCCATAGATCTATGACGTCGCCAGGCTAGCAATAGTTAATGATTGTACATATATTCGACATTACATGGTAGCTACAAAGGTCAACTAACCACAACATACAGGTGAAATGCCATAAGTTTACAAGAATTAAACGTTTTACAAGGGCAATGGTTATAATTTAACATGTTTCACTCCAAAGTGTGAAAATATGAAAAGGGTATAGAAATACTCACTTGGTCAATAAATATATAATTGACGATTAATAAGAAATATATTAGGCAACGTTCCAACGTAGTTTTTCACAAGGTACCTAAGTATATATATTTACAAGATTTAAGTTAATATTAAGGCTATTGATTTAACGTGAACTAGGGTATTAGAATTTTAGGGGTTTTTGTAAATAAAATTTGTGTACTTTTGTATATATTTTGTCCAATAAAAGATAAGGTACCATTTATGTAATTTTTAAAAAGACACAATTCTTTGTACATAACTTGTGTATTTAATAATTAAATATATTTAAAATTTATAAGTATCATGATTAATCCCTACCCAAAGATGATCTAATGTCTAATAATAATTTTAATAATTTAAATTGTTATATAAGCCTATTTTTATAAAAATATATAGTTATAACATTTGTAAATAATTTTTGTAATCAAATGTTAAAAGGTTTTACAAGAATTAATTTACAGAAAATATTTAGTTGATTTTAGAAATATTTGAAGTTTGTAAAACTTATTTTTATAGTTAATAAAATTTTTCTAAAATAAAGTTAAGGCTAAAAGGCCTTTTTAAAAATAATAAGAGGGTGCCCGGGTTCGAACCCGGGACCTCTAAGTTGAATTGTGGAGTGTGAACCGGTGAACCAAGGCTCTCAGCCGCGGTATAACCCGATTCCAATTTGTTTTAACATGAATCACAAGACCGCCCCCAAACCTTAGAACCCTAACTTCGATTGATCCAAAATTAAAGTATCAAACGATGTTATTAACCGAATTAAGTTTGGGGCTTTTGTTTCCCTAGTAAAATTGAGTTTGAACATTCATTTAATTACCCGGTTGAAAGTGGATTCGAGATGAACACGACAATGATCAACCCGCGGACGTTTGACAAACGATTCGATGTATATAATGCCGATGATAATGAAATTAAACTCGTGTGAAGCTTCAACGAGTAACCACGACTCAAATCCATTAACCAATTTCAGCTTTTGAAGTGCAGAGGATAGTGTTCGGTTTGTTGTAGATGCGCGAAGAAGGGGTGATCAAAACTTGATACTTAGGTTTGTTTCAGATGCAATTGTGCGTTGCATTCGACTAATGATTGATAGAGGATCGATTAGGTTAGGTTAATTGGGCTATTATGATGTGTAAATGCTAGAACGGCTATAAGATTTAATGTATATCGGTTATGTAATCGATTAAGCTAGAAACCGATGTTTAAACGCAATTAAAGTATGAATTTAAGTTCGAACCACGCTCACGAATCGATTTGGAACGATTTGATTCATAACCCGACGAGTTTAAATCGTTTTTTTGACTTCGTCGGAGCTCGCCGGAGCTCCGCCGGAGCTTCACCGGAAATACGGGGGAAGGAAGGGTTGGTTTGGGTTTGTTTTCGAAATTTACACAAATGGTCCCTGCTGTTTGGTTCTTTATTATTTTATGCTTAAAACTCTCTTTTAAGGTTTATAAATTGGCAAAACTAACCCTTGAACTTATTTAACTTAAACCTTTTCAAAGACTAGTAATATTTATAAATTAAAATTATTATTAGTATTATTATTATTATTTCTATTGAATTTATTATTATTATTAATTTTGTTATATTGTTATTATTATTATTATTAGTTTTATTATTATTATTTTTATTATTGTTATTATGATTATTATTGTACAATTTAATACTTTAATTACTAACTTTCATAATTTAAAATTTAATGCCAACAAAGAAAATAAACATAGATAATCTATAAGTTTCATGTATGGCAATAAAGGCCCTTACAAAAATTAACAATGCAAACTTATAATTAACTCTAAATTACATGATGTTACAAATGAGAATAGTTCAAATATTGTTAGTTGTAAAACATCATATAGCAAGAATAAATCAAGATTCTTGTGGGATGATATTGTGTTCAAGGAGTTCGTTGAAGCGTGCATGTTAGGACCTAGAAGAGGGGATAGACCTGGTACTCACTTTAATAAGGTTGGGTGGGCGAATATAATAAAAACTATGTATGAAAAACCGGTAAAACCCTTGACCATAAACAAGTAAAAAACAAATGGGATGGCATGAAAAAGAATGGAAGATTTATGATCGTTTGACGAGGCTTGAAACTAGGATTGGTGGGACGAAGAGCTTCATAGAGGCATCGCCTGAGTGGTGAGATGAGAAAATAAAGGTAGATGGCTATATTATGCAATTTAAGTTTCGTTATATTATGAATTCCACTAAACTTAAATATATATATATTTTTTATAGGTGGATAAAGACTATACCAAATTTAGGGGTGTAAATTTGGACATCTTGGAGACTCATTATGCTATATTATTTCGGGATTCGGGTTGTTGTAGGAGATCATGCCATGACTCCTTTACAATTTCAAAAAGATGGCAATATGGGTGTTGGAAGTGAAGAAAATGTAGAGGAAAAGGAGATAATGATGAAATAAGTTTAGGTGATGGTGTTCCTTTGTTTCCTAGTTACGGTGAATGTAATTCGAGTAAAAGGAAGAAGCCTGTAACATCCAAAAGTTCAATATTATATATTTAATTAAATTTAGTGTTCAGTCGCATGCCATACGTGCGAATGAAGCTCAATCGCACGAATGACGGGCGTATGGGCTCAGTCGTACGATTGAGTCGTGCATAGGCTATAACCTTTCTTCTTTGCTTAACACGCACCCCAACCCCGAGTAGGAAGCATCAGAATAAACTACCAAGTCTTCACTTCCATCGGGTAATGCCAATACAGGAGCTTGGGTCAACCTCGTCTTCAACTCGTCGAACGCCTTCTCTTGAGCTTGACCCCACACAAACTTTACATCTTTCCAGGTCAACTTGGTCAGTGGAGAAGCAATCTTGGAGAAGTCTTGAATAAATCTCCTGTAATAGCCCGCCAAACCCAAGAAACTGCGGATCTCGGATGGCGTCTTTGGAGACTTCCATTGCATCACCGCCTCTACCTTTACCGGATCGACCATAATCCTCTCCGGCTTCACCACGTGACCCAAGAACTGAACTTCACGCAACCAGAATGCGCACTTGGAGAACTTGGCGTACAATTTCTCCCTTCTTAACGTTTCCAATACTTCTCGAATGTGACCGGCATGATCTATCTCGCTCCTTGAATAAATCAGGATATCATCAATAAACACAATCACTGATTTATCCAACATCGGCCGACACACTCGGTTCATCAGATCCATAAAAGCAGCTGGCGCATTAGTCAAACCGAAAGACATGACGAGGAATTCGTAGTGACCGTAGCGCGTGGTTCAGCACCACATCCGCCACCACCTCCACCACGTGGGGCTTTAGATGATCTACCACCGACCATCTTCTATCACACACTGAAAGGTTCAAATGCCAACACGGTCATTCAAGGGAATAGCTCAGTTTATGTCAAGTATAGTAAGTCCCTAATTACAGTGGCCAGTTGTGATTAGCCACTTACTTTACTCTTCGTACCCCGAGCATTACCTGTCCTGACTACCTTAGTATCTAAATCTAACAGTAACACATAAACACATAACATGCGCACATAATACTGGTTAACTTCAAGGAATACCTGATGGCACGCAGCTACTCAGATTGGCATTCTTTTCCTTTCTGTCCCATTTTCAGTCTAAGTTTAGGTTTATTTTTAAAAATTTGCCCGGTTCACTTAAACTTTGGCTCTGATACCAACTTGTAAGGCCCCGTTCCCGGGCACCTCACAGTTAGTCATTCATTGCACATAAAACATATAATTTCATTAACATAATAAAATCTTGCAGCGGAAACATTCAAAAGAAACATCTTATTTCATCTTAAAAGCTTTTACAACGTATTACATCGTTACCCATTACAAAATGGTCATAAACAATGACCTCTAGTATAGAAACATTAAAATTTTATTTAAAGAAGATTCCTTAAGTAATCCCGTTTATCGGGATCCTCAAGGAACACTTGCACGCAGCATAATGCGTGGCAGCATTATCAAAAGGAGAATGCCATCCCAAAAGAGCTGAGTAGCCGCCTCGTGTCATCCTCCGCAACACTACCTGTCAACTGGAAACACATAAAAAGTCAGCGTTGCTGAGTGAGTTCTAGTTTTATAATAAACATACTTGTTTTCATTAAAATCATTCCTTTCTTTCTCGCGATCATACAACATACGTACACATAGATAATACATTTATCATCTCTTTCATTCATCCATTCGTTCGTTATACATCATTATCGTTCAGTTCTCATATAGATCCTGTCAGGCTTTACCCACTTCATAGCACGCATCCATGATTACTGTGGTCGAATGACAAGGATCCCGTTTCATCTTTTCTTGCACATTGGATATCTTTTGTACCAATACTATACGCTATACCCCAATCAGTCTTAGCTACTGGGCCGAAGTCATTAAATGAACAGCAAGCGTATGCCACAGTACTAGAGGTAAGCGGTAGAGGCACCATACATATGGTCAATCACAAAGAAGGACCCGTTTTCTTTATCCAATGCTTGCAAGATGTCTTTCGTTCGTTCATTAATGCATGTATTCGTCATCATATTTCTTTTTCATTCATTCATTAATACATGTATTCGTCATCATGTTCCTCTTTCGTTATCTTTCACTTTACGTTACATAATAATTCGTTCATTCATTATCATAATTCGTAAAGTTTTAGGAAAGATATACATACCATATCATAAGAAACATACACATGTCATTCATACATCATCATGCAAGGTGTCATAATACATAGCCTACATCAACAGTCATCCACAGGTACTTACGAAAACTTCCATGTCAGGACTTACTACTGCACTTTCCCCGAAAACCAGAATTCAACTATGCATCTCTTTGAGTTCAACCGCCCAAATTATCCCTCCTAAACCTTGGAGAATCATACTAGGACATCATACAAACACATGCAAGTCCACAATCGTACCTTAAACATACTACACATGATTACACCCAAATAGGTCAAACATACACATTTCAAGAACGGGTTTATATATGTGTTCCAGCCCCAAAATCATTTGAAAACCAATAAATGAGGGGTCCTAGAACTCACCTGTACTTGATGAGTAGCTTCTCAATCAAGCTTTAAAAGAGAGGGTCGCACTACACCGCCTGCAGATAAGTTAACACTCAAAAGAGTTAATTTCTGCCTAAATTCGCTGCTAGGTTCGCTGCTAGTTTCGCTAAGTGGTTAGCAGTTTCGCTGCTAGTTTCGCCAGCAGTTTCGCTAGGCGATCAGCAGTTTCCCTGCTAGTTTCGCCAGCAATTTCGCTGGTAAGTTCGCTGGCAGGTTCACTGCCAGTTTCGCCCAACTTTCATTGGTTAACATTGTCGGCGAAATTACCCGCGAAACTATAGTTTCGCTGGAATACTCATAGTTTCGCTGGATGAATACCTAGGTTCGCTGGATGAATGCTTAAGTTCGCAGAACGGGCTAAAAACTACGAACCAACCCATTTTTAACCCAAAACTTCAATCTTTTACACCCAGACCTTGGTTTATCATCCATGAAGCTATATCTAAGCTTTTTACATGTTTTCTTACATAAAAACGTGAGTTTTGGACGATTCTTTGCCACTTTCAAAAACCCCAAAACTAGAATCCGGGTTTACATCAAAAGGAACGATTAAACGATGTTTCTTACCTGGATTCTTGGTCTTTTCTTGTTGTTAGGATGCCAACGAACACCGATCTTCAATCCCTTGATCAATCGAGCCTCGAATCGACACTTTCTCTCTCTACACACTCTCTCTAGAAGTTGGGTGTTGAGTGCAAATAAGAGTTGCTCAGCTGATCCGTCTATATATATATATATATATCAGGCGTTCCCGGGACTTTAAACTCGTCAAGCTTATGACCCGAAGAGTTAACTCGGTCTAACACCCATAACCATCCTATTTTCATTAAATGGTCTTGTCTAAGCCCATTATTATTATTTGGCTTGCTTAGACAATACTCCAGGTGTTACACAAATCGACACAATGATTTATACCTAACAACCCCATAATCTCATTACGATATGACGTGGGTTTACAGCCTGAAAATCACTCATCACCCTTTGTTGAACTTTAATTAAAAATATGAGACTTCTTGGGATTTTGGTACCTTTATGTGGGTATAATATATTTGTTGATAGCTAGGTTACATAATTCTTGATTATACATTAGTGTACACATCGATGATTATCCTCCAAGTTCATGAACAACTTCATCTTCATCAACCATGTTCATTTAGTGATCATCCTCCAAGTCAAGAACAACCTCATCAAGTGGATCATCAAGAACCCAAGAAGCAATTCTCTAAGCCTTCTTTCATTCCAAACAAGGTTTGATCCTTAAAACCTATGATTACCAAGTTAAGAAGTTGTATATGTGTTTAACCGACATATATAACCAACCCTTTAAGTTAAATCATCAAGGTTATTTACAAAACACATGAACACTCCATTTTCTATGAAAAGTCAGTAAGAAAAGGTTCAAAAAACAGAAAAATTGAGAATTCTATAAAAACCAAGGAGTTAAATAAAAATAAAAGATTTAAAGGGTTGAAAACATGTATTGTACATGATAAATTACATAAAATGCTTAAATGATTGTAATGTGGGAATAAAAATTTATAAAGTTATTATAAAATATTAGAAATAATAAACTGGAAATTATGGAATAATTGTATGGGATATATTAATTTATATGATTAATTCAAGTAAATAGAAGGAAATTATCAAACAGACGATCTGGACTAAGTAAAAATATGGAAAATTATATAATAACCCTTATATTTTATAGGAACTACTAAATAAATTTCATGACTTGATTCGCATATATGAAAGAGTTTTAAATTTTAGAATATTCTGAAAATAGAAAATTGAAAGAAATAGAAAAACAATGAGTTAAATCATTAAAAAATCATGTAAATTATGATATTAATATTATAACAGTTTTTATGAATTTAGGAATTTTTAGTGATGTATACTATTTATTCTAATTTATTTAAAACTTGTAAAAATCACAGTAAACTGTCTATTATGAGTTATTAACTTAAAATTTTATGAGATAATGTAGATTTCATAATATTTAGTTTGGTTAGTTTTGATAATTTTAAAAAACTATAGCTATTTCTTCTATTTTATATAAATCTTGTAAAAATTCTAAGAAACTATCTGTAAATAGTTATTAGTTGAAAATTTTACATGTTAATCTGAATTTTAAGATGATATTGTTTATAAACTTCGGTAATATATGGATAGCTATAGCTACTGTTTTGGAATTTTTATTTGATTAAGAAAAAAATGCTTAAAATTTTAAAGAAATAAGATTTATTTCTAACATATAATTATTTTATAAGGTATTTACTGGATTTAAGGTGAGTAACATGGCCCATTTTTTATTTATAAATTTTTTAGGGAAAAGCATATTGTTTATTATTGAATTAATTGATGTAAATTTTATAAGTTTTGATATATTACTGTCATATTGACACAACCATTAATTTGAATGAGGAGTCGTCAAATAATATAGGTAGCGCTACTTAGGAATATGTCAACCTGCATCTGCCGGATGAGGGCAGTGATATTATATTATTTGATTCTGTGATTTGTATTTGACAGTTATAAATCACTTGACATTTAAGTAGGTTTGGTTGTGAACTTGTTTATGATGCATCAATTAAAAGAAGTTGTGTTATTGAATAAACATATGTTCTCACCAACTTTATGTTGACTATTTTGAGTATGTTTTTTCAGGTCAGCGTAATGTATTATAATCTTGTGTATACCTTCAACATGTACAGTGATCAGTATGGCTACTTAGGAAAGCTGTACATCTGGTTGACTATTGATATGTTTGACTTTAGTCTTTACGTGGATGTTCACGTCCACTACTAGCTAAAGATTATGTGACATGTTGAAGACATGTGCTTTTTATTAGGATTATGAAATTGTATATGTCTGAAATATTAGACTCAATCTTGTAAATTGTAATCCTAATATTATGAATTAATAAAAGTAATGTTAAGTTTATTTTTATGATTTGTATGTTTTGTTAATCAATGTGTTTTGAACCGACGAGTCACACCCAAGCATTTCACGCTTCCGTCGGGATGTGACATGGGTTTACAGTCTGAAAATCACACATCACCCTTTGTTGAACTTTAATTAAATATATGAGGCTTTTTGGTATTTGGGTACCTTTGTGTGGGTATAATATATTTGTTGATAGTTAGGTTACATAGTTCTTGATTATGCATCAGTGTACACATCGATGATTATAGTGCTAGTATTGTTCTTAATAGTTTTGTATATGCATTGATGATTGCATATGTTACCCATGTTACACATGTTATATTTTTAATTATGCATTAATGGTGATTATACAATGAATATTGTTGTCGATACTTTTGTATAGAAAAAAGTATACATAATAGTAAGAAAGTATTTTAAGTGTTTCACTAATCAAAGTCATCCAAAATCCTTTGCGTAGGTTCTTACTCATCTTTCATGAGGTGTTCCAATCTTGTGAATTCTTTTAAATATTATTTTTCTATAATTAAGTGACCTAAATGGATCATATACCTTAGTTACTATATATTTAGTGATTATTTTTTCTTTATATTTAACTTAAATTAAAAATTATAAAACTTGGTTATTATTTAGTTCGTTTTTAATGTGTTTTTGGTTGTTTTAAGTTAATCTGAAAAAATAATCAACAAATAGTAATTATGGTTCATATATATATATCATTTATGTCATTTAATATGTAACTTTTTACATTTGTAAAAATATTCATAAGAATGAAACACCTATGACTTCCGTAGAATACTTAGAGGAACAAAAGCTTCTAAGTGACTTTAGTAAATACTTAGAGGAACAACAAAATATTATATGACATTAGTAAAATATTTAGAAAATTTGGTTACTATTGTGTGGAGTTACACATGTTTATAGTTATATAGTATAGGCATTGCTTATTAGAGTACTAGTATTGTTTTTTCATATTTCTCTGTACATATTGTATGTCTCAGTGATTATGCTACATCTTGATATTGTATTATTGGTTAAGTGATTATATACTTTAGTGTTTTAATTAATGAGTACATTATTAGTATTGTTTTACATACTTTTCTATACATATAGTGCATGGATTAATGATTATACTGTTGGTATTATCTTTTATAGTATATATAAACACATACATCATACGTTGTGATGATTACAATGCAAGTTTTTCTTTATGCATGAGAGTATACAATATTAAGGAATATTCATCCTACTTTTATGAATATTAGTGTCCTCCATTGATTATTAAAAGCAAAGCTCTACCATCCATCACCACTCATAACTATATCAACCTCTCATTGCATCCACCACAAAATTATCTAAAATATAAACATCATCCCTTTCCACATTTAGCTTATAATGAAAACTTCTTGTTTCTTCTCAAACTCATAGATTGTTTTCTCCGTTAAAATATCCAAAAATGTCTCGCCAAATGATCATTCTTGCGCTTGTCTTCATCGCCCTCGTGGGACTCAGTGCTGCGGCCGATAGCTCCCCGAAGGCATCGACCCCATCATCCTCTGATACACCTGCAACTTCCCCATCTTCTGATTCAACACCATCTGGTGGAGCTTCTCCCAAGGCTGATGGCTCATCATCCGACGATGGAGCCGCAAGTGATGAAGGTGAAGCTTCATTTGCAGCTGCCTCATTGAGGGTCTCCACCATCGTGGGTGCTTCAACGGTTGTCAGTTTCTTCTTGCTCTAAAGAATTGTTGATAAAAAATTTTTCCTCTTGAATTTGTAATAAAAATAAACTAATGGATAAGAAACCATGGGAAAGTTGTATAATGATATGTGAAATCCCTTGTGTTTTCTTTAAGGATATTAACAAAATGTAAGTTTATGATCGCTTAATCTCAATACAAGTTGTATTTTTTTTTTTTTGAGTTATTTCTAATCGTATGACGACCCACAATTGCTAAAATAATTATATTTTGATTGGGTTTATTATTATGATATACAATTATTCATTAATCGTTGAAGTCATTTAGTTGTTTATTGTTATTTCGGACCTAGCGCACTTTGATTCATGCAAGAGCTTGGAGAATTTTGCAATGACATAAGTGTATTTGTTTTTATGAATTTATACACATGCCATCATCATCAAATTATGAATATTACTACAAGCATATATGTCCTAAGAAGGCATGTTTAGGAGATTCGACGAATGGCTCATAGATGTTGTCAAATAAAAAATATACCGTGGATCGCAAACCACAAAGAGTCATGCTTAATTGTGATTTCTTTTGTGAGTAAAAAATTGAATTGGTGATGGGATTTGTGTAGAATCTTAGACTTCTTTAGAAATTGGGTGTTCCGTAAATCCTATTTTATAGATCTTACCTATGGGGCATGGACCACCAAAACTATGTGTCTATGTGGCATGGAATATAACTCATTGCTTGACAAGGTACTGGTAGCCTGTAGTCACATAGGCAAGATCCGTAAATGAGATTTACAAAAGACCCCTTTGCTAAAGAGTCATCGGATATCACCCAAAGACTTCATAAATTCAAAATTTTACCCACTTCATATATATATATATATATATATATATATATATATATATATATACACACACACACACACACACATATATATATATATATATATGTATATATATATGTATATATATATATATATAGAGAGAGAGAGGGGGGGGTTTGGTTATAATAAGAACCTTTAGTTTTTATGAAAACTCATTAACCCTATTTACACTGTTAAACTCGTATTAATTTTCTCTTTAATTCCCATATAGTGTTGATATATTTTTGTGGTTTAGTTCGGACGCCTGCAGTTACATCACTGTAACTAGCATGTGTAACACCTAAAAACATTTTACAACTTGTAAAACTACATGTTACACCAGTATAACAAAACTACACCACTGTAATACTAATGTTTTTTAATGTAAATCAAAATAAACCATTGTGTAAACCTATGCAAACTAAAAACATATGCACTACAAAACCTAAAAAAATTGTAAACTAAAAGCATATGCATTAACACCATAACAATTCAACCATTAAAAAAAGATGTCAATTTATCAGGTTATAATGATGCAACATAATACAACGCTTATTTATAATGACTTGCATCATGTTTATTTGAGTATAAATTTTAATACTTACGGTAAATTACATCATATTATAATTTCTTATGGTGAATTACAATAAGAAAAATAAATCAAAAGCCAATACAAATGCAAAATCCTAATACTTACAGTGAATTATATCGTAAAATTCTAATACTAACAATGAATTATATCATATTGTCATGTCTTACGATGAAGTACATTATATTGTAATTCCTTATGATGAATTATATATGTACTTGAAGTATTAATCAACATCAACATAAATAATAATAAAAACACACCAAACCATATAATTACTAACCAAAAACCACAAAAAGTTATTGTCTGCATTGTTGAGCGCAAAAATAAAAATAAAATAAAATAAAATAAAAACTACAAACACTTCTATAATACTACAAAAATAATCCATAGGGGCAAATGATATATAAAGTTCATGAATGCTTATTGCATCCATTTTCAACAAGGTAAATTAAGGTATGTCCATCGCAATTGTATCTAAACTTATTGTTTGTTCTAGGGAGCTTCTAGAGGCACTTATCAAGAAGCGGTAGAGGTGAAATAGCCGGTGAACTCTATGTACTCTGTGACAATCATGGTGCCTCTAAACTCAAAACTATAAATCAAAGATTGTTGCCCCAAGATGACGATGATGATTACAGATTTAATGTTCTACAAAAGCCTAAATCAACCAATCTGATATGATTTTGTGAGAGTAAACGGGAAAAGTTATTTTAGGTTTTCGAATCATAGGGTTTGATGGGTTGATTAGCGTGGAAGATGAATAATGGAAGGGGAACAATGGTGTTTGTTGGTGACTGATGACTTCTTATGTACCTTCGGATCCGGTGGCGATGGTGAGGCGGTGGAGCGATGGTGGAGCAAAGGGGTAGGTGGTGGTGGATTAAGGATAAGATGAAGTAGTAGGTTAAATGAGAGAGATAGAGTGAGATGGGATGGGATCCAGTTCGATTGGTGTTTATGTTTTTTGAAGAGAAAACAAAAAAATGAAAAGTTTTAATCAGAATTGAGTGTGTGACCTTTATGTAATTGTGTCAGGAAGTTGAAGAGCGCAGAAAGACAATAAAAGACTTGAATGTCCTTCAACTCATCTCCACCTTTAATATGACATCTAGAATTTTATATATTAAACTCATCTCTTTGTTCTACATAAGCATTTCAAACTCATGTTTATAAATACTTCTATACGTTTAGTGGCATTCGTTTTTAGTCTGATCAATACTTTTTGGAAATCATGTAAACAATCAATATCATCATAAGCCCACGTGTATATGTTTAAGTGGTGCATATTTTATATTTAGTGGGTTTATAGTATTCACAGTTTGTCTTATTGTAATTGGAGTTACTGGTCCTACAGTTTGTCTTATTGTAATCTTTTTGTTTTGGTCGATGGTGGTGGCTTTTTCTTTTTTTTTTCTACGTCGTTTCGATGAAGGTGAAGAAATTGCAGAGGATAAGGTTGAAGAAGATGATGGTGATGAGTGTGAGATTGAAGGTTGTGACCAATTCAAACAACCAGTCACCTTCACTCCCATTAGAAAGCTCGAATTGCTTTCACACCCAAATCTCCAAACAATCGAAGCGAAATCGAACAACAATCATTCGAAAATCTCAAGGGGAATGCGATTATAACAACTGAGATGAAGAAATCAATCAATTATCAGTTTATCACCCACTTAACACGTAATTTGAGGCGCTAAAGTCGGATCGAACGACAGAAATCAATGGAAATTGGAAAGCAAAGTACGATTGATGGATGGTGGGTGTTGAATTTTAAAGGGTCAACAGGATTCACTGATCTTGAAGGGCTATTATTGGTTTCGCCGGAAGTTATGGCGGTTTTCCGACGATTGTACCGGAGATCAACTTTAGAAAAGGAGGTGTGTGAGGGGAAATAAATAGAGGTCAAGAGGAGAGTTGTAACGTATGAGGAAAAATCTATGTAAATGTCGATTTCAATCACAATCGTATGAATTGGTGTATTGACATATGAACCGTATGTATGTAGGTTGTATGTGACCGTATATGAGAAATGAAGTTGAGATGTGTCTTTTGTGTTAGGAATAAGACGTTTCTATATGCGTTAGGGACCGCGTGATTATTTTGTGGGTTCAAGACGATATAAAATATCATGTTTTTTTGTCAAATGTTATTGTTATAGGAAAATGTAGGATTTTTACTAGGGGCAAAAACACAAGTTGGTTAAAACAGGCTAAAAAAAGGTTATGATGCGAGTAGATTAAAGTACAATTCTTTTATTTATGAGACTATTGGCAAAGCTATAACTCATTCTTCACGCAAACAAGACACGCAGTTTTTTTACTTATTCTTTTACGAAACACATTTTAAAATTTACCAAGTTAATTACCGGCTAGACCAGTTTGATTGTTTAAGGGTTTGATGAGGTGCATGATGTTTCAAATTTTTATCAATAGTTCAAGTTAAATTATCTAAAATAATAAAAATGATTCGTAATAATAAAATATATAATTGGTTTAGTGTCATGGTTGCATGTAATTATAATATATATTCAAAGGTTTGGTCGGTGGTGGTGGCTTTTCCTCCCCTTTTTTTGTTTTTCTGTGTTTAAAATTTTCCTTTGTTTTTTTTTTTAATTTTTTTCTTTTTTTGTTTGTGTTTTAATATGGTTTGTTTTGTGTGTGAGTTCGCTATAACTAATGCTCTGATACCAATCTGTCACACCCTCATTTTCCACGTACGGGGTTTTACCGTCAGGCGTGTGACACAACCAGGATCTCAGATAAGCATCAGTTACACCAAACGACTCGATAATTACAAATCATATAATTTGTTTAATTTTAATGAAACAAACCAAATATATTTAAGTAGTGCGGAAGCGAAAACATGAAAACATTTAACAATAGTTTTGGAACACGCAAACACGCGTCCAATCCAATTTATGTAAAGTAAATGCAAATTAAATCCTGAAAACAGTTTGAGATGAATGCGGAATGACATGCAGTGGATGCTGTGCTCCTAGACGTGCCACATCAATATCCTGAGAGAAAACATGCAAAAATCTCAGTACAAGACTGGTGAGTTCACAGGTTTATCAGAAAACAGTAAGTATCAGTAATGAAATCCCCGGATTATGTAATCCGGTAAGTATCAGTAATGAAATCCCTGGATTATGTAATCCGATAAGTATCAGTAATGAAATCCCCGGATTATGTAATCCGTCAAGTATAATGAAATCCCCGGATTATGTAATCCGTCAAGTATAATGAAATTCCCGGATTATGTAATCCGTTAAGTATAATGAAATTCCCGGATTATGTAATCCGTCAAGTATGATGAAATTCCCGGATTATGTAATCCGTCAAGTATAATGAAATTCCCGGATTTTGTAATCCGTCAAGTATAATGAAATTCCCGGATTTTGTAATCCGTCAAGTATAATTAAATTCCCGGATTTTGTAATCAAAGCATACAATGGGTAGCTAGTCCATAATGATAACTATGTGTATAAATCGCGGCCGAGCTGACATGTAATCAAATAATAAACAGGCCCGGATGTGGATCACACACCACAACACTTGTAATTAGGCTAACCGTTTACCCGTTTGACGAACGTTGTACTAGCGCGACTAGCCCGGGTGGGGTATGTCAATCCCAGTAGTACTACTAACAATTACCTCGCTAAGTCCATATTAACGGTCCGTTGGGCAAGTATAACACCATAGTATCAAGTATATGCAGTATTACAAAAATCCAATGTAATGTAACATTTATGAAAACAACATGTTTCTCTCCGCCAAAAAGAGTATATAAGTAAAAGTGGGGCTGTAAACTCACCTTGAATTGATGTAATAAAATGAACGGAAGCTTCAATGAATAATGCACGACCAAACACGATCAACACCTTTTATTAATTGTAATTAAGTTTTTAAAATGTGCTCAACGCGAATAATCACATTTGGTCGGATTCGGGTTGGTTCGGTTTGACGCACACGATTTGATATACCAACAACACCATGTATTAATAATATTTCCAATATTGATATTAACAATAACAATGGTATAATTATAATGATAATAATTGTATTTGTAAATAATTTGTGAAATTATTACATATAATTTCTACATTTATCATAATTAATCCATAATTAAAATAATATAATGTTCATTAATATCTTGATGATTATTGTTTAAAGTCTATTTTTATAAAAATAACTATTTATAACATTTGTAACAATTTTTAAAAATATAAATAAATAAGGTTTTTAAAGAAATAATTTTCAAGAAAATAATTAAATAATTTTTAAAATTAACAAAGTTTATAAAAACTATTTTTATAATTTTTAGAAATTTTTCTGTGTTTTTGAAAGGTTCAAAAAGGCTTTAAAAAAATAAATGTTGGGGGCAGGGTTCGAACCCGTGACCCCTAGGATTGGAATTGGACCGGGAACCAGTGAACCAAAGGCCTCAGCCGCACCATAACTCGGTCCCAATTCCTTTTAACACATCCCAGTCGAATACCCCCAAATCATATAAACCCTAACTTCGATCCGAATCAAATTGAAGCCCGAAATTCGAATGATCACTGCAATAGACATGGGGCTTTTGTTCCCCATGTCAAATCGAGTGTATACATATGTTCAATTACCTGATTTGGGTTGAACTAGATAAAGATGAGCACAAGAACAGGCTCGATCAGTGTACCACTGGTTCGATGCTCAAAACACAATGAAAATCAAATTAACTTTGAGGTTAGCTTCGAGTGAGATTCTTAATGGAAAGCCCTCTATCAATTTTGTGTTTGGAAGCTCTAAGCATGGTTCCCCATTAAGTTGCAGGTCGCGACAGAGAGTTGAATTGGTTTGATTTGTTTGTGTTTTTTTGTATGAAATTGAAATCGATGGAAGCTTTTAAATAGTCAAACGACTGTTAGTGTTTCATTATTTTGATTATTGTTTAGGTTAGTGCTCGATTATGGAGTTGGTCGGCCGAAGTGGGTTAGGTGGATAAATCGCACTCCATTCGATTGTAATATTCAAATTGGTGTGAGTCTCAGGTTCGAGCCATCCACGCGACGCTGTCGGGAGCATTTGATTAAGCTGAAATTGGCTAAATGTAGTCGTTTGGCTTCGCCGGATTGTTGGCCGGAGATCGGCCGGAGATGGAGGTCGACGGGGGTATGGGGCTGTGTTTAAAAAATTACACAAATAGTCCCTGTGGTTTATAAGGTTTTTATTTCATGTTAAAAGTATGTAAAACAAGTTTTAAAATTTACAAAATTACCCCCTTAACCTCTTATTTTAAACTTTTAAATATTTAAAAGTTAATAAACTTTTATAAATTATTTTTATTAATAACAACACTAACATTATTATTATTATTATTATTATTATTATTATTATATTAATAAAGGTAATATAAAATCACATAAATAAATCACGAATTTTTTTCGGGTTGTCACAGTCTTTCTCTGGGTTCCTGCTTTCTTTCTTTCGTTATTGCTACCCTGACGATTCTCGCTATTAAGGTTTGGATTTTCCTTTTGTTTGCTCTTTTTGGGGCTTTGATTTCCATCCGTTTTCTATTTTGGACTGTGTCATTTTCTTACGTCTTTGATTTTCGTTTGTTTTGTGTATGGTGTTGGGCTTTGATTTAGTTTTTGAGTTTTGCATGTTCTGGTATGGATTTGAGGTTTTGGTGTGTTTTACTTTGTGTATTTTACTGATTTTGTGGTTTTGAACCTTTATCTTGATTTTGATTTAGGGTTACATTAAAACTTGCATACGCGTGGCAACGCGCGCGCCAAAATTACTATTCTAATTAAAAGGTTTGGTCGGTGGTGGGTTTTCCCTTTTTTTTTTTTTTTTTGTTTTTTTGCGTTTAAAATTTTCTTTTGTTTATTTTTTTTAATTTTCTTTCTTTTTTTGTTTGTGTTTTAATATGGTTTGTTTTGTGTGTGGGTTTGAGATTTTGGGATGAGGTTTTTTGTATCTGGACACGTGTTTTTGATTTGTAGGGTTCGTTGACGTTGTCTTTCTCCGGGTTCCTGCTTTCTTTCTTTCGTTATCGCTACCATGCCGATTCTCGCTATTAAGATTTGGGTTTTCCTTTTGTTTGCTCTTTTTGGGGCTTTGATTTCCGTCCGTTTTCTATTTTGGACTGTGTCACTTTCTTACGACTTTGATTTTCGTTTGTTTTTGTATGGTGTTGGGCTTTGATTTAGGTGGTGTTTGTTTTTTAGAAAAAGAGCTTCTAAAGCTCATTTGTCTGCGCCAAAAAGAGGCGGGCAGATGTTTCAGGTCTGCAGAGTGTTTGTTTTTTGGAAGACGTTTCATTAAAAAACATCTGCAGGAGGTCTGCATGGAGAAGATGTGGACCTATGTCTTCTGAGATCTTCTAACCTCTTCTCACATCTCCCCACCCTCCCCACCTCCCCATCGGCCACCTCACCTCCCCCATCGACCACCCCACCTCCCCCCACCGGCCGGACCGCCGCCGCCCCACCACCAGCCCTTCCACCAGCCCCGTCATCCACCTTCGTCACCGGAACCATCCCCTGTCGATCCACCCCACACCCATCAACAAAATCTTGCAATCAGCAGTAATCAACAAACTACACTTTCAAGATTCAAAACCCAATCAGGTAAACTTCAAAATCAAACTAAAAAACACAAGTTCAAGAAACCAAAATCGAATGAAAAACACAAACATCAGCAAACATCAAGAAATCTTGCAAACCTTTTGCTTGAAAGCACAAGAACACCTGCAGATTCTTGGACCCAGATGGGTCAAAGGCTCAAAGAACAACAAGGACTTTCAAGATTCTCTTTCTTGAATGGATGAATCAGAGATCAAGAAGAAATGGGGTTGAAAGAGTAATCTCGAAAGCATATGTGCTGTTGTTTGATGATTGTGATGATAAGTACGCAGATCCCTTCGGTATTCCAAGCGTGCACACGATTTACTCTACAAGATTTCAACTTTCCGGCCGGACCACCGTCATCCACCTACGCGAAGGTGCTCCGGCGTAGGTGTAGAAGGTGGGGCAGGTGGGGTGGCGTGGGGCGGCTCCGACGAGGCGTCAGCCGCTGGAGAGAGAAAGTTGTAGAGAGAGGGAGAAAGTTGCAGAGAGATAGAGGGAGAAAGTTGAGATACCATGTGCATCTGTAACTATTTGTTCACAAAACAATGTTTTAACGGAATCCAAGTTAAATTTTCACTTGATTTTAATTACCTAATATTTTAATAGTTTGCAGACGTTACAAAACAAACAATCTTCTTATTACAGACTGCAGACGTTTGGTCCACCTCTTCTTCTGCAGATGTCTGCAGATGTGGTCCGCAGACTGCAGACGTTTTACCTCTTCAGAAACAAACAGCACCTTAGTTTTTGGGTTCTGCATGTTCTGGTTTGTTATGGATTTGGGGTTTTGTTGTGTTTTACTTTGTGTATTTTATTGATTTTGTGGGTTTGAACCTTCATTTTGATTTTGATTTAGGGTTACACTAAAACTCGCATACGCGCGGCAACGCGCGCGCCAAAATTACTAATTAAATGCTTTGGTCGGTGGGGATTTTCCCTTTTTTTTGTTTAAAATTTTCTTTGATTATTTTGTTTGTGTGTTTATTTCTTTCTTTTTTTATTTGTGTTTTAATATGGTTTGTTTTGTATGTGGGCTCGAGAATTTGGGATGGGGTTTTTTGTATTTGGACACGTGTTTTTGATTTGTAGGGTTCGTTGATGTTGTCTTTCTACGGTTTTCTACTTTCTTTCTTTCGTTATCGATACCCTGACGATTCTCGCTATTAAGGTTTGGGTTTTCCTTTTGTTTGCTATTTTTGGGGCTTTGATTTTCGTCGGTTTTCTATTTTGGACTGTGTAGCTTTTTTACGACTTTGATTTTCGTTTGTTTTTTGTATGGTGTTGGGCTTTGATTTAGTTTTTGTGTTCCGCATGTTCTAGTGTGTTATGGATTTGGGGTCTTAGTGTGTTTTACTTTGTGTATTTTACTGATTTTATGGTTTTGAACATTCATTTTGATTTTGATTTGGGGTTACATTAAAACTCGCATACACGCGGCAACGCGCGCGCCATAATTACTAGTTAAACATTTAAACGCCAATGGTGATATCTTGCCATAACATCTGATATGATGCGTGAAATTTTTAATCAACTGCATAAATCAACAAACCTAACGTAATATTGAAATATAACTAGATACAAGCGAGCAAACAAAATATTTTAATTGTAAACAATTAACACAGTGGATTTCCCTACTAATTAACCATCAATTTGAAGTCTAAAAGATGATTGACTTTAATGGTTCACTATATTATCGATTTAGTGATCGGAAACGAGGTAACTAATAAAAATAAATAAGATTTTATAAATCTAAAATGTTTAATCAGTCCCAAATAAACAAAAAAAGCAATAAGCGAATGATTAAATCCGGTTCTAATCTAAGATTACACATAAACAAGTTTAATCCACTCTACTAACACGTTCTTACGCTCAGGAATGACCATGAGTGCTTTAACCTAGCATCATCACGAACAAATGTCTTCAATTTTGAATTCTGTTCTCGAAGTTTTGATTGGGGCTGCAATTGGAATGATTGAAGACTCTAACGAAATCATACCACCAAAAGTGAATCTTCCTTCTAAACCTTAATAAATTGATTTAAACAGAGCAAGATTTGCGGATTTATTTGGTGGGCGACCTTCGGTGTATGATGTATTGTGACAACCCTGAAAATTTTTTTATGGTATTGTGTCAAAATATAAATAAATTTTACGTATACATGTTATATGCATGTATAGATAGAGAATGCACGTATGCATGTTTACATGCATGCATATATATTGAGAACTATTTACGTGTGCATGCATGTGTACATATATGAGAGTTTAGTATGCGTGTTTACATGCATGTATATGAATTAAGAAGGCATGTTTTTGTATATTCTAATATGCATATACATAGATATATTCTGCATGTATATATATATATATGTACATATATATACCCATAATTTAAACTTATGATTACTACATATATGTATTATAAACAAACATGGATACCTGCTTGTAAAAGTTTACTTATGCATGTATTAATACATATCTATAAATACATCCATATATATATATACAAATTAAGAGGACTAAAACCAAAACAAACACAACCAAATCAAACCTTCAAAACACTAATTAAAAACTAAGATTAACATTAAACTAAAAGCACGAAACCACCCTCCCAAACCCTCGGCTAAATAACACCACCAAAACACCACATAAAAATCACCATCATTGCAAAATGAATGTGGCAATTTCATAGACAACCTTCAGCCACCTTGCATTCCCACCATACCACCCTCTAAACCGCCACCACACCACCCTAATCATTAAGGAATATGTGGCATTCTCTCGTTAACTTCTTGGACACCAAGATCACCACAAACCGCCACCACATATCCCTCATCATTTCGGGACTAAGGTGGCAATCTCCAAAGCCACCTCGGCTGCCATGGTGCCACCTAGAAAAGCTATGGTTTGACTCACCTAAGCTAGGTGTGAACATCATAATGGCAACCAATTCCTTTTGCACCATAAGAAGTTCTCGGGACTTCTTACAAACACCAAACATCACCTTCCAACAATCGCAACCATCACCTTCAAGCTTCATCATTATAACCCGTAAATCACCACCACCTTCAAACCACATCCCTCGACCAACACCACCTTTGCCCCTCTCCTCTCGGCTCTCACTACAACAATCAACAACCATACCACTATCATCATCTTTTAACATCACCACAAACACCATAACCCGTAACCATCACCATTCACCACCTTGATTCACTCACATCTCTCAGCTTTCATACAACATCTTTAAGGTCATCATTATCATCATCATCAGCCTTCCTCATCTCATTTGTATAAGGTTAAGATCTTTCTAAAAGTATTTTAATACAAAAAGTTACATATGTGTTATAAACACTATAAATTGTTTTGGTATATGTATATGTACCAAACTAACCTTAATAAATCTTGAAACCTTAATATCTATCAAAAACCAGTAATGAAATCAGAAAACTTTATAAAAGATGTATTTTTGAATCTATGAGAATTTAGTCTTGAAATATTAAAGAAATTAAGTAAAAATACTAAATAAATGTGATTGTGGGAACAAACATTGGAAATCTTTAAGAAATATTAACTTATTATTCTAAGAATTTTTAGTAAAAATATAGTTAAGTAAAATAATTTATACAAATTATTTAAAAATATAGATAATACTCAAAAATACAAATAATTCGATAAAATTATGATAAACTCACATAATGATCCTTTTGAAGTATAAAGGTCTCTGGAATTATTTCAGAATTTAATTCCTTATTATAATTGAGATATGAATTTTTATGTGTTCTAAAGTAGAAAAATCGAAATAAATATTTAAGTATATAATAAATTCTGAGAAAATCATGGATGAAATTTTAAATCTGAATCTACATAATATATAAAGTTTATAAATTTTTGAGTTATATAACTATTTTTTCTAAATATTGAGATTATTGTAAAATTTACAGAAACTGATATGCTACGAGTTAGACTTTGATATATTTATATGATGTTATATTTTATATAGGAAACTTTATGTAAAATTTTAGGAATTTATTGACTACAGAATATATTTTTAATGAATTTTGGGAATATTATATAAATTACAGAAAATAATTTGTTGAGAATTTGATGTTATAAAATTTATGTAATGTTAAAAACTGTCGAAATAGTATTCTGTAAATTTTTGGTAATTTTTGAGTAATAGTAGCTATTTTTGGAGATTTTTGGAAACTTTAGAATTAATATAACAATTTATATATAGTGAAATAAAGTGGAGAATTTTATAGGAATATTAGCTGATTATTTTACAGATAAAACTCAAAAAGTTGTTATATCTGAGGTTCTAAAAATTTTAAAAAAATTTTGTCTAACTTATAAATTATTTTATAGGTTACCATTTGGAGACACGGTGAGATTCATAGCCCCATTTTTGACCCTTTTGGTATTCGTAAAGTTTTTGGGGGAAAAAGCATACTGGTTATGTTGATGTATTTTCTTGAAAATATTTTGAGACTTACTGTCATTTGTGATACAACCATTAGTTCGAATGATGAACCGTCTGATAATATTAGTAGCGCTACTTAGGAGAATATTTGCAACAACATGATGAGTGTTGTGATGCTATTTTCCTGCACCTAACCGAATGAGGGTTGAGATGTAAGATTATCTGATTTTGTGAATTATTTCGTGGCAGTATGATTATGTGTGTGAACAGGTTTGGTTGTAACTGGTGCATCAACAAAATATTTTGTCTGGAAATAAACCTATGATCTCACCAACTTTATGTTGACTGTTTGAGTATGTCTTTTTCAGAAAATGATGCCTAACACGTTTGACTTTAGTTTTGATGTCCATAATGGCTGGGGTGAAATAGTTGGAAAAGTTGTTTGACCATAACTGTCAACATTGTTGACTACAGTGTGTACGTGGACGCGCACTTTCATCGCCTCTGAAGACATGCTATAGTTTAATAATATTGTAGAAAGATTATATCAAATTTTGAAAACCTATGTTATATGATGTAATCTCGGCAATTATGAATAAATGCATGTCTTATTTTATGATTATATGTGTGTATGCTTATTGTATTTACCACATTCTAAACAATGCACTCTGATCAAACAAGTCACACCCAAACAACATTTCACGCTTCCGCCGGAATGCGACATGTATCATACGCTATAAGTTGGTTTCGACGTATCATACACCAAACTTCATAACACATTTAGGCTAAAACGAAATCATGATTATCATTGTTGGGGTCTACTATAACCAAAAAAAAAAAAAGAAAGCAAACTATAGAAAGAAATGAATAAAGATCAAGAAACAAGGGTAGCATATGAAACTTTCCTAATTATTATTTGATACATCCCGCCTTCTGAACAAAAAGGGGAAATTCTCGCTCCATTTTCACCTCAAAACCCCCAAAAACAAAAGCATCCATCTTCTCCGATCAACACCATTTCCGGCGAATCACGAACCGCCGTTCGCCGGAAAATGTCTACGTGGCAAGTGTTCTCCGACGCCGGAAATAACTTCAAGTGGCAACGTTCCCACACGAAGCTCTCAAGTGAACCGCAGAAATGTCTAATTGAGAAACCTAACCCTCCTCACCATCTTCCTTCTATCTCCGATCTATTGCTTCAAGGTATTATCTTCATAAGTTTCAATTTCACATGTGAAAATCGTATATTTGTAGCATATGAGTAATCTGAGAGAGGTTATTGAGTATAATGATTACAATACATCGAATTGATGCATTTGAAACTGAATAAACACATACACATGCATTTTTAAGCGTGCCTTTAGGCGTAGCGAACTAGCTATTTGTAGTGTTGGAGTTTTTAGGCGCTCCTGTTCTCTTATATTTGCCAGATATGATACTTGTTTGATTTTGTTTTTTGTCTTTTATATTTGTTTTATTTTTCCTATTGTATATTTATTTGTGTTTAGAGGTTTTCTGGAGCCGGGGTCTCTCCAGACTCCAGGAGCAGCCCCCTTTATCCTATGGGATGGAGGTAAGGTTTGCCCACATTTAGCCTTTTCAGACCCCACTATTGAGTGGAATTTTACTTGGTATGCTTGTTTATTTGTATTGTGTTGAAGGTTCAATCTTGCGACTTGGTTCAAGTATTTGTACATGCCCATAGCCTTGTAGCCTAGTGACATTTGTGATTGCTCTCTACAAATGTGGTGTGAGTTCTAATTTTTCAGTGTGCAACTAGGTGGTGTTTACTGTTTAGGAGTAAAAAAAATTGCTGTTGAAAAAATGTATATGTACATACATACTGAGTTTCAGCTGTATATACACAGATAGTAGAGTGTTAACAGTTAAAATGTTGCTTGTTTCAAAAGCAGGATGTGCAAATCTATATGAGAAGCAAGTGTTGAAATTGCGAACCCTCCGACGTTTAGAACTGGATCGGGGAAACTTGTTGCAGTGAAGCATTCTTCCTTAGCCAAAGCATCATGTATTCTTGGAAATCAAGACACTGGAGATAATGCAGACGCAGTTAACTTTGGTTTGTAAGCTTTAGTTAACGTTCATAAATGTTACTTCAATGAATTTACTTGAGGAGAATAGATTTTTTACATCCTAAGCATATTAGTTAAATTAATGTTTGCTCATGATATCAACAAGGATTTTTCATTTTATGATTTTCTCAGTATTGAATGATGGAGTATTACTTGTTTTGAAGCAGAATTTTCAAAGCTAGAGGATAATTCGGATGGAGTTCGCACCCCTTTTACATTTCAGACCGGATCAGGGAAACATGTTGCTATAAAGCAGTCCTCCATGGCAAAAGCACTATCTATGTTTGGAGGCCAAGATGATGATGATGCCTTGTTAGATACAGGTCTTTAATTATCTTATTTTTGATTATTAAAAAATTTTTCTCTTCATCTTTCTGTAATGGTGATGAAAGTTGATATATGAATTGCTGTGACAATGTAATTTTTTATACTATTTTTGCTAATCATCCAAGAAAGAGACATGAAGTGGCATTTTGGCTATGGCATGCTATCAATATAAAAGAAACTAACCGTGTCATCATAGTAAATTATGTATACCCATTTCGTGATCCTGCATTTTTTTCCTCATATAATGCTGGACTTATATGGTCTTAATAGCATCTGTAGCATTGAGAAAGGAAAATGGGCTATCAAGGCTGCTTCATTTTAAAAGATTTTGGACTAAAAGTATCTAGAATCGGTTTCAAAAAGTACTTTCATTTATCACAAAGATTTGTCAATGTAGAGGACATTGAAGTTTTGAATATGCATATATCTTATTGTTTTGAACAGTACAGATATTAATATCATGTTTTAGTTAATATGTATAATTCTGGATATATCATACTGATTTCTACTGTCTTGTTTGTTCTAACCAGGATGCTTTAAGGCACATGAAGATAACAATGATAATGTTGAGACTCCTGTAACATTTCAAACTGGATCT
Source organism: Flaveria linearis (assembly GCA_024085815.1). Classification (NCBI taxonomy): domain Eukaryota; kingdom Viridiplantae; phylum Streptophyta; class Magnoliopsida; order Asterales; family Asteraceae; genus Flaveria; species Flaveria linearis. The sequence goes on along the minus strand of CM044016.1, from coordinate 34,733,818 downwards.
GGGAAATTGGTTGCAGCAAGAAAGTCTTCCTTCGAAGCGGCGTTCTCTATTCTTGGAGACTTAGATGATGAGGCCTTTTCAGGTAATGTGTCACTTCTTTTTTCTAGTTGAAGGCAATCTTTTCTTTGCTGTTGTACCCCTAAGTTAATTGCTCTTTCTCATTCTATTCAGTTAAAAACATTAAATTCCCACTTCTTTATAATCAAGAGAATGATTTTCTTATGAGGCTGTGGGCATAGTTAAACTCATACGAGTCAACCCAAAGAACACTCAAGCGAGCTGACTTGGTAGCAGAACTCATAAATACATGGTCATTGACGCACAAGTCTATGACTGACTCGGTCTGAGTGGATTCAACTTGAACTTGCATTAGTCAGATGAAATAATAAACAATCAGTAAACCTTGGCCTCTAAACCAAAAATTGAAGAAAGGTGCAAAACATACGCCTAAATAATCAGAACCACAACTACTCAAGATGAAAATTAACTACATTTACATACCCGGTTTTTCGATCTTGCCATTAGCTACCAAATCACTCATCTTTAGGCACTTAGACCCTCACCATAAACCCAGGTTCTTGTAGGAGTCAACGACTCAAGGCTTCTGCCTTTGGTTTGGAGCTTGTCTTTTGGTCATGCTTTGAGGCTATTATTGTTGCTTTATCTTCTTGGAATCTCTCAGAAGTTGTTGATAATGATAACTACTGTTTCTAGGTAGTTGGTGAAACCAAGCTCCAAGGTGAATAAACTATTATGTTTACCCTACCAAATTAATTAATTATAAACTAAATATACAATAGCTAAGGGGCTGTTTGGTAGCATCTGAATCAACCTCTTAATGGTTTAGATGTCTGAATGGTTTAGCACTTAATGGTTCAGACTGTTTGTTTCACGAGCAAATGTTTGAATGGTTCAGACATTTCTCTGAATAGTTAAGCATTATACTAATGCTGAATGGTTAGGAGGTCTAATGCTAAATGGTTAAAACCTCTTATCTGAATTGGTTCGACATTTGTCTTTGAATAGTTAAGCGATATACTAGCTCTTAATGGTTCCGACCTCTTAATGGGTCAGCACGTAATGGTTCTGACCTCTTATTGGTTCAACACTTAATCATTCAGAAATTGCCAAACAACCCCTAACATTTACAAACTATTGTGTTATTAATAAACAATAAAACATAATTACAAATTAGTATTTTATATATATATACACACACACACACATACATACATAGATAAAATATAATATGATATAATATGTTTTCATTTATTTTTGTTTTTAAATAGATAAGTTGCGAATGCATATATCGGTGAATAAAGTGGCTTCTAAATATTTAGTGGTTCTCATCCGAACCCACCAAGGTTAGGAACGGAATCGAGCCTCGAGGCGAGCCGAGGCCTAGGCCCGTGGCGGAATTAAAAAATAAATATAAAAATCATATATCTTATAAAAATAAAAATACTAAACATCATACAAAGAACTTTCCTAACTAATTTCATCAATTCATCATCATATTTGGTAGTCATAAAAATGACACAAAGTCTAAAACATCAAAAAGACATGGAATGTTTGAAATTGACATAGAAAGTCTAAATCATCAATGTGAACCGAGTCGTAAGCCCGCCTCATGTGTTTTCTTACCGCCTTGGCCCTTAGAGGTGTACGCTCAAACTAAACCCATAAGGTCCCACCTCATATTTGTTTTCTTACCGCCTCGTCTCAAGGTGCGACTTGAGGTGTATGGCTCAAATTTTTTTTAAACCATGGAACTCACCACTACACACACACATACATGCATGCATGCTCACACCTACACACATACATGTATGATGTTCATGTGTGTATGCGTATGTATATATCTCATAACCAGGAGTCCAGGACCAAGTAAGAAGCTGCATATTCGAGCATCAGCTTTATGAAGTTGGGCCTCAGCTCTATTGATGATTTGATGCTCAACCTTGCATTTACTATGTGTTTAGTAGATTTGTCAATATGCATTTTGCAAATTTAACATGTGTTTGTATAAATTTGTTGTATATATTTTATATTAAAGTTGGCTGTTAAGTTGTTAATTCAACCATATACATGAATGTATTCTAGGGTCATTTACATTTTTACCTATTAGCTCTTAGATTTTCAGAATCTGCCAAATAATTAAACAACTGGTCATTTAATGACGACAGTCAACTTCAAACAGCATAAGCACATCAAACATTATTTCTTGCAGCTAGTCTTGTTACAACTGATTATCTGATTTTATATCACTATGTATAATCACTTTCCAAACATAATGGCAACACCTTTGTCCTGCTGGACCTACACGGATGAAAGTTATTTCTGAACCTTTGACCAGGAAAATATGTTCATTTGGGTCATCTGAAACAATCTGTATATGATTCATTAGACTGGTAGGAATATAGGACACTATTATAATACTGGGCGCTTGCATATTCAACACCAATATTCTGCTGTATAGCTTGAATGGAGTACAGCATGGTTTTTCAGTTATGTTATGCATTTAGATTCTTACATATTTGACCTTAGCGATCTGTCATTCTGATTTTGTTTGCACTTTTATATGTAATACATATTATTCTAATATGACAGATTACACAGTTGGTCCAGATGACGGATTCGGCTGCATGTTCAAAACAGGGTCAGGGAAAGCCGTAAACATATGCTCTACAGGTCTAATTAAAGCCAGAACACTGTTAGGATTGGAAGAAATTTCTTCGCTTGATAATGCTTCCAAAGGCCTCGAACAATCAAGTTGTGCAAGTGCTGGAACTAATTTAGGGTTTCAAGAGGCTAAGTTTGTTCCAGATTCAAACTTTAAATTTCGTTCGGGAGGTGAAATCAAAGATAGAAGATCACAACCACCACCTATTAAGTTTCAAACAGCTGGTGGAAGATCTATAAAAGTTTCTGGTCATGCATTGAAACAAGCAAGGAGCCTTCTAGGAGATCCTGATTTGGGGAATTCTTTAAGGAAGGAAATGTGGTATTTTCATCTAATATGAACAAAGAAAACAATAATGTGTGTACATCTTTTAGTGATAATATGCCAAAAACAAAAGCAAAGCAAATGTCTAATAACTTATATCCCCGTTAAGATCACTTTCATCTGATAATCAGACTGCGGTAAGATCAGAAGGTATAGGTCTGAAAAGTAATTTGATCAAAGAATTTGATGCAGTGGAACATGATATCAAGCAGTATAATGATAACACATTAGGTGTGCCAAAAACTTTGAATAAGGTATTGGTGGATATTTCAAATACTTTTGGTGCTGACAATAAACAAGTCACAGGAGAAAAGAGGATACCATCAAATCGAAAATATCCTTCTCCATTCAAGAAGCCACGGAATTCCAAATTTATCCCTCCGTTGAATAAAAAGTCAACACTAGTTTCTAGTGGTAATCTAAAATACATATGTTCAAATTTGCTTCTTTAGCTCCAGTACGTAAATGAGCCGATCTGCTAGGCTGTTTTGAACCTTATGTATAAATGTTTATTATTCAATTATATCAGGTACAATGCCTAAAACTTCGGAAGGATCATGCTGCAAAATAAGGGCATCCACTCGATACCCTTTCCAGTTTTCTCGCAAGTACATCAAAGAGTATCTTGGAGAGCCTCCATTTTGTCAGAACATGGTTAGTAGACCCTAAACATACACACATCCTCATTGTTTTGATATGGGATTTCATTTCACTCTTGACACAGTTTGTAATGCATTTATGTCATAGTTTGAGAACTTCCCTGAATGGTTAAGAAAGATAAACTCAGAGAATGCAGACAAACACATGTTTGAGGACGACTCTGGTTTAAAATGCATTGGTCTGGATTCTTTCTTTCACATGTTGGCTCAATCAGGATGTTCAGTACTTTCAAAAGAGTAAGTAGCATATTATTTCTTAATAGGTCTTTTTCCTCTAACTATCTTGAGATTAAGCTCTCTAGTTCCAAAAAATATAAGTTGTGGGCAGTTACATTAGCTTCGCCATTTTTTTTTCACATAATCACCGGATGCAGTTATGTGAATATAGGTAGTGAAAAGGACTGGGGCTGGTATACTTGTGTGACAATCGTCTGTCAAGGTGATGTATCCAGTGGCTGGTACCCAACAGACACTTGAGTTAATGCGAAAGGACATGGATTCTATATGATATAAACTACCGACCTCATGTTCTAACTTCTAAGGCCTTTAGGGTTCTCTATCATATTGTAATCTACAATGTCATTTGCTGATTAATTGTTTTCCTAGTGCATTTGCCTATTTAATTGTGTGAATTATTCATTATTCTATTATCAATCTGATTAAGATATTAACCATCATTAGGGATTTTCTTTATATGCAACTGTAGGTGGATTGCAAATCACTACAGATGGATTGTCTGGAAACTTGCATGCTATGAGAGATGCTATCCTGCTAAATTTTCCGGAAAACTTTTAAGTGCTTCCAATGTGCTTGAGGAACTGAAATATCGGTACTTGCACTTCTCTAATCAGGGTCCTTTATTATATTGACTAATTTATTGATTACAGGATAAGTTTTCAACTTTAAACTTACATGCTTGTTTATGAGAATTAGGTATTATGACTAGTTCTTATAAGATTTACATTAGTTTAAAACAGATATTCAATTTGATATAAATTTAGATTTTGGGAAAACCCTCCGAAGCCAGAAAGATAAGAACTTTTCTGAAAATGCTATTTATGTTTTTCTTATAGATACGAGAGAGAAGTTAACTATGGTCAGAGATCAGCTCTGAAGAGAATCCTAGAAGGAGATGCTCCCCCTTCTTCTCCTTTGGTACTTTGCATAGCATCTATACAGTTGACGTGTAATGCAGAACCAGATACCGAGACATCCAATGCCACTGAAAGTTCAAGCATAGAACTAACAGACGGATGGTAAAGAGAAATTGAGTCTCTAAATTTGAATATTCTGGATGGCTTTAAATTCTGATATTCTGGATGGCTTTAAATTCTGTGTCTTTTAGGTACTCAGTGAAAGCCCTGTTGGATGAATTACTTTTAAAGCAGCTCATTTCTGGAAAATTGTTTGTTGGACAAAAACTTAGGGTACCTAGACATTTCCATTTCTTTTAATTTGTTCGATGACTCTTCTTTTCTTACAATTCCTTTTTTTAAATTAAATTTAATCACCGTTTGAAGATCTGCGGAGCTGGTTTATCTGGTTGGAATGCACCTGTTTCACCCCTTGAGGTAATTGCCACCCTTAATCTTGTTAATACAATTGTTTTACCAATACTGCTTTCATTAAAACTTCTTTTGCTAGGCATCAAGGATGATTAGCTTATGCTTGCACATCAATGGGACATATAGAGCTCATTGGGCTGACCGTTTGGGATTCTGTAAGAATTCATTACGTATATGTGCAAAGTTTGCTTCTAATTCCAGTATACATGTCGTCTCCCCTTTCTGTTTTTTCATCAAAGGTGCCTGCCAAGGCCGGGTTAGGTAGGTTGGATAATGGGTCAGATCATCGGTTCTGTTCAAATGGATCATGGTTGTGTCCATGTTTTAAAAATTATTAATAAGAATGTGCTATTTATAATAAACTTATATTAGTAACGTAATAATAACAATTTTCCCTCTATATTTTTAAATAAAGTTATTTAGGAGATTTTAAGCATTAATGCCTTTAGACAACTTTCAGTCACCCATTTTGATCCGTCTCCTTGATAGCTATTTTTTACATGTTGATCTATTATCGACAAATAGAATCCAAAATATACTGCTTCTTCTAGATCTCATGTGTGGACCATGGTTATGTTGCTATATATCTAGGTAAACGTGGGTGTCCTCCATTAGCGTTCAAATGCATTAAAGGTTCTGGAGGGGTGGTTCCCAGCACATTAGTTGGAGTCACTCGGATATACCCTGTTCTATACAGGGAAAGGTACACCAAAGCTAATATAAGATACTCTAAAATGCCTACTTAAGTTTTTTAATAAAAATAAATAAAGGTTTTTTGTTTCTCTTACTTTTAGGTTAAGCGACGGTGGTTTTGTGGTGAGATCAGAAAGGATGGAAAACAAACGAATGCAATTGTATGACCAGAGGTACATCTGTTTCATCAGTTAAAGTTATAAGTGGCAATTTCATATTACATATAGTTTATATCTTCATATTTGATGCATTACTTGTTTATATTTCTTAAAATCGACATGTGTTGGAAACCTGATCTGACCACTACTGACAAAGCACATGTTTTGCTATACAATTACATATGAAGGCCCTTTCTCTTTGTTCAGTCAGCTCCAGCTTTATACACTAATGACTTAATTCAATGCTCACTAAATTTATTGTTACTAGCTGCTTTTCATTGAGGAGTTACCCAAGGCCCTAGATAGACATCATGTTGATTTCTTGGTTGTCATACCAAGTTTCTTATTATGAATATGTTTCAGTTGACATTTGATGCAGTAGTTCGTATCTCTTATCCAAATGCTTTTCTTCAAAAACAGCCACCTTTTCCTGCTATCGTGTTCTATTTCTTGTGGACCATTCTATGTAGCATTTCAACCCATTTACCTAAAATGAATCAACTTAGGTTATATTCTATATCTAGTGGGTCAATTGGATTAAATCTAAAACACTAAAAATGAAAAGGTTTAAAGTTCCAGAAGGTATATTCAAATGCTTACAGCTTCCCAAATCGCTTTAAAACTTAGATTGTTATATTGTTGGTATAGGTTTTGTAGTAGTTTTTACATCTATGATTATAAACTTCTGAAGAAAGACAAAAACAGTTGTGGTAATTTACTTGTTGATAAGTGCCTTTTTCATAAGATGAGAGACTTTCACATGTGAATAACTAATTTCTCTCTTTCCTCTCACTTCAGGCTTTAACTTTGAGATATAAGTTTGCATACCTTAAAAGGGCCAGGATGCCTCTAGTAAGACATTGATAGTTAATATAATTAATGATGAGAAGCTTGCTGATTGACTACTTTGTAGACGTTTAAGCATGATGGAGGGCATCATGGCTGAGTTTCAGTCAGGGCACAAGTGTTTCCAATTGATGACGATGAAGGGGAGAAGATTTCAAAGCTACTGGAACAAGCTGCTGAACCAGACGTTATTATGGCTGACATGAGTTTGGAACAACTGACGTCATATGCTACTTATCAAGCAAAAGTTGAGGTATATGTTTATATCTAATGGGTGAAATGGGCCAAACCAAAAAGACTTGTTATTAAAAGGAAAATGTCAAATGGGTTGAAAGCCGCCAAAGCGTAATTGTTTTGGCATACAAGTGTACAAAAATAGCTTTATGCAAAAGTTAGATTGTTAATTTAAGAATAAATTATATATAATCGTATTTAGAGCATAAGTTATTACAAAGCAAACTGGACAAAAGATTGCAGGCTTTGACCTGATTTATTTTACGCAACCCACCCCACCCCACATAAATTGGCTGCTTCTAGATTGAATATATAAATGTTTCTGGTTTGTTTGTAGGAGACTAGACAGTCAGAGATAGATAAATTAATTGAAAAGGCATTGGAGGAAGCTGGACTTGTTAGAAGGGAAGTCAACACACTCATGAGGGTGAGAGTGGTTGGTTTGACTAGCCGAAGCCATATTCAGAAGAGTTGCCCACAGCAGGGATTGATAACAATATGGAACCCAACTGAGAAACAGGTGAATCACGTGCCATGACTCATGCCTTACTATCAAATTATTTCTACTTTCTTCCATATTTAAAATTATAGCATATAAACTTGATTCCTCTTTTCCATTATATCTTCAAGATATTTGGAGGAAAACAAAAATGTAACCAACACTCTTGAATGACCTTCAAACTTTCAAAATTTGACTTCAGGTATGGACACCTTTGCAAACAATGACTTTTTTACATGGCGTTACGAGACCAGTTGAATCAAAACTTTTAAAAAGTTCTAGGGTTTTTAATGGGTGGAAACCGAGTTGGTATCTTTTCATATGCAATTAACCATTTAGGAAAATAGCCCATGCCCATCTCACATAAAGTGTATCTGAGCAGAGCCTGTAAAACTACAACACAATGAAATGAATACAAAATAATAATAAGCACGATACAAAGAATACCAATGACAACAATTTTTGTTGCTTGCTTTTAGAAGTCATGGATTTACCTGTTGTTATTGCAGCAATCAGAGTTGGTTGAGGGGCAAGCATATGCTGTTGCAGGTCTCATACCGATTAACTCTGATACAGATACTATTTATCTGCGTGCTAGAGGATCTACAACCAAATGGCGGCCTTTATCTTCATTGACAATTGAACATTTTCAGTAAGTCTCCATTTATTTTATCTATTTTCCATAATGGGATGAATATTTTATTCTTATGTCAATTTCATCCCTTTTACATATGATTGGGTCAATCTGATTTTTGTTTTATTCACTAATGTGTCAAATAAAAAGGAAACAGGTCCAGCGTTGGCCTATGTGTATTTCACCATTATGAATGCAAAAAACTTTGAAATCATTGTAATAACAGAAGTTGTTTATCATTGAAATAAATTAATAATATAATTTTTGTAATAATATTTGACATATCAGTTGATAAAGTGTTTTATAAAATCTAGGACAAAGCTACCTTATCCACAACCTGCTTGGCCTGCCATTTTGTGATTTTTGTCTCTTCTATCTTGCATGACAATTTTTCTTTCAGGCCATTTTTCAATCCTCGGAAACCGGTGTCATTATTAAAAATGGGTGAAGTTCCGCTGTCCAGGTATATTTCTTCAAAAACACACAATTGGTATCTGGAAGTCAACATGGTCACCATTCAATTCTCATGATTTTCAGTGAGTTTGATATTGCTGCGTTTGTTATATATGTGGGCGAGGTGCATAAATCTTCTCAACAGAAAAGGCAATGGGTTTTTGTGGCTGATGGTAGTGTTTCATCACATCCACACGAGCTGTCAGATGCTCTGCTTGCCATAAGCTTCTGTTCACCATCTGTCGACTGTGATTCCATTGTACCAATCAACTACAACCTTGTAGGATCAACGGTATGTGATATCCATCATTCTTTATATAACAGCCTTTCATATGTCCCTCACAAGTGCATGATAACTAATGGAAATGATTTCAGCATAATATTCAAGATGTATTTATTGTGCTTTACTTTGTAGGGTCAGTTACTTTGTAGTGTCCCTGATAGGATTACAAAATTAAAACTATAAAAAAGTACTATTTTGATTTATTTGTTTTTAAGAGTTCTTTTTCGTTAGTACTACTCTCTGGGTTAACTGTGACTTTTCGACCCATTTGACCTGTTTCTTTTTTATCTACTTTATTGGGTTGATAGAGATGAACATAAAGTGAATCAACCCATTCATGAGTAAAACATGTCATAATTGCAATCTCTACTGCAGTTTTATGGAATTGATGTAACATGGATCTATTAGCCAACGACATTAATTTACACGTTTAGTCATTTGCATTACTTCATATTCAGCATTTCCTTACTTCCTACCAACTGGATTCATCAAACACACTCCCTCAACATTTTCAATTTAGTGTGACACCTGTTGTTGAAATTTCAACAATCATGTGCTTGCTTATAGAATTGTTCTAAGAGCGTGTTGGTTTGAGGCTCTGACATGTAGTGTGACACCTCTCTCCTCCCTATCTTCTTTTTCTATTTTTTATAACAACTAACAATAATTTCGATTCTTATAACCATCTTTTATAAACAAACAACCTTGCAACCATTCTTCTTCTTTTTTTTCTTTTTTCTTTTTTCTTTTTAAATTTATCATCCCTCTCTTCCTATCCAATCCCATTTAAAAACCACACCCAAGTGTAAATAGTATAAAAGTACCTTCAGCAGTTATAATGTCACTTGAAAAGTCGAATTATTCATCCTCTTTTGTAGTTGAGGGCATATTCATCAAGTAAAATATTTGAATTAAGGAGGGTTACAACTAACCGCTTTCAATGTTTGGTGCAGGTTGGATTTTGTAATCTTGTAAAGTGCGCCAAGGACCAAATAAATCATATATGGGTGGCTGAAGCGTCCGATAACTCTACATACTTTCTAAGTTATGATGGTGCCAATTCCAAGCACTTGAAGGATGCAGCTGCTTCTGCTGATCAATGGGCAAAAGCCTCAGCCCTGGTATGCGTTTTAACTAATTTGGAGTTCTGATAAAAGAATACTGTACATCTTTAGGGATCTTATTGCAATTTCTCTCAAATGCAGACTATCGAGAAGCTAAAGGAAAAAGTATCATCTATTGTGGCCCGAAAGGTATGAACCGTGTTTTGCTGACCTGACTGCCAGTATGAACCATTCCAAACCACCACCACAATTAGAGGTGGAAAAACAGCTGGGAAGAGAGGAGGCCCGGGGGACACGGGTTGGCTAACAGGTTAGAAATGTCAATTTTGACCCATTTACGGGCATATGGTTGGAAGTCACCTAAAGTGCATTCCACATGTATAAAACATTCTAAATCGGTTTATTAAAATCAGATTGTGGTTGTAACTATGTAGTTTTTTAATCATATATAAAGTATTGGTTATTTATAAGTTTCAAACAAAAACAAAATATGTATGGGTCAACCCAACCGGATGTGACCCATCTGGACTACCGGAGATAGCAATTCTAACCCATTTACTTACAAACGGATTGATTTGAGCTATGTTTATATCTCAAACTAGTCAAACACGTGGCATATAAAACTTATATAGAAAGAGAATGGGTTGGGATTCACCTAAAGTTAGTTTAAAAAATATAATTTTCTGTAACAAACTTTATATAAAAACTATATATATATGGAGACAAGTATAAAACTCAAGAATTAAGAGTGATGCAAAATGAAGTTGACATGTTAGATATGTTCACCAACGCTACCTTTACATGTTGCAGTAGCCAGAAGAGTGTGTTTCAAGTTCCCGTGGGTTTTGGAGTTCTTGACACTTTGTCCGATTGGCGACATTTGTAAACATAATAAAAAATCAACCTCTTCAAAAAAATTCCCTTTAAAACATTCTTTTGTAACAACTCTTACTTTTGTAGTATAGTAGTGATGTAGGATATTATGGCAGAACTATTATGTACATTGATGGTACCATATTATACATTTATAGACATAATATATTAACTTGACCAAGCCCTGGACCCCATAATACTGAACTGGGTCTGAATCTAACACTTAGGGGTTCACATAGTGCACCTTGATATGACCCCATAACCTAAGAACGAGTAGGCACGTGAAATTCGGATTGTAAGTACACATCGAGTGGTGGGAAGAGGGTTCATGGAAAGATCAATGATTTGGTCATTTGTTATTGGATTGCTACCAAGGAAGTGACTATAGTTGATGTTACTTTGAATTCAATTCTCTCTTTACATAACAATAAATATCTTGACAACTCCGGAACCGATTTGAATCAATTATTTGTTTGTTTATTTATTAAGATTTTAACATAGTTTTGCAAAACCCAAAAAACAGCTGATTTATGAAACTAGAAACGAAACTCAAATCTAGTTTGTTTTTTTGGTTACAAAAATATAGTTGTTTTGAAGGTGTTGATCAGACTTAAAACGAATATTGTAACACCATCACCACCATAGGCTGAGCAAACAGTAAAGACGCACCCAACAAACATACAATCGATGATCAAATACATTTAATAACATAGTAGTACAACAGACACAATAATCAACCCCAAAAAAGATGTATGAAATCAAATCTAATTATGATGGCCTTAGATGAATATGTTGTTAGGTATTACGTGTACGCGGTTGACTCGAGGATTCGGATAGGGCATGAAATCAATACAATACTATGGCTCGGGCCTTAAGAACTTATCGGTATTTCTAATTGACTTCTAAAACGAGTGACGAGATAATGATAGCAATAATAGTAGTAACAAAATGTAACAACGCAGCGGAATAAACAACCAACTAACAAAATGAAACTAACACAAAAGAACCTGTTTTGTGTTCCCTGTTTTGTCCGAGAAACAGCAGAAAAACAGCAGTGGCGGCGGCACTGTCACGGCGGCAGTCAGCAGCGATGAACAGCCTATTAGCGGCGGCTGCTGGTGGGCTGTTGGTGGTTGGCGGCGGCAAACAGCAGGCTGCTGTTTGCTGTTTGTAGTTACTAAACGCAGCAGAATGGTGGTGACGATGAAAGGCAAACACAAACACAATAATAATAATCAAAGCGGTAAAGAACACAACGATTTAACGTGGTTCGGTCAAAGATTGACCTACGTCCACGGGCTACGAACCAGGGTTTCTTTTTATTACTTTCAAGACTAAAGATTACAAGTACAATATGTAGGTATTTATAATACAAGACACATAAAAACTTAACATAAATAAGTTGTAGCAGATTAGGGTTAAGGCCGGCTGCCCCTAACCCTTTCTGCAGCTTGTCTGCGGGCTGTTTCAGGGCCCGACCCAAGATGGATCGGAGCCCACGACACAACAATCTCCCATTTGGGATTCGAAACATCTTTACTAGCCCTTCACATCAATGCGTCAAACACTTCAACCTGCTTCCACCTAGATGCGTGAAACATTTGCCCCTGCACTTGTCTCATACTTCTATAATCTTGAACCTTTATGAAGAGAAACCTTCATACCACCTGATCTGCAGCCGCCTTCATCTGCAATTAACCCTGAAGGCCAAATGAAGCTACACAGAGCTTCAGTTTATCCAACGTGACAACTTTAGTGAACATGTCAGCTGGATTCCTATACCCTTTGATGTTATTCAACTGGATAGTACCATCACTGATTAGCCCCCTTATGAAATGATATCTCATATGAATGTGCTTACTCTTCCAATGATAAACTGGATTCTTTGCAAGTTTCACAACACTTTCATTATCACAGTACAACGGATACTCTGCCTGTTTTCTGTCTAATTCACCCAGAAAAGTCTTCAACCAAACAAGCTCTTTACTAGCCTCAACGACTGCCATATACTCAGCCTCTGTAGTTGAAAGTGCCACGCTCTTTTAGAGCCTAGACATCCAACATATTGTAGTATCCCCCATAGTAAACACATACCCTGTTGTACTCTTTTAGGTCTCTTTACATCCACCCAAATCTACATCAGAATAACCCTTGAGAATTGCATCTCTACCCCTGAAACATAAAGCCATTTTTAAAGTATCCTTCAAATATCTAAGCAGCCATTTAACTACTTCCCAGTGTTCTCTACCCGGATTAGACATAAACCTACTAACAACTCCCACTGCATGAGCAATATCAGGCCTTGTGCATACCATTGCATGCATAAGACTGCACACAGCTGATACATAAGGAACCTTTGCCATGTCGGCCTTGTCTTCATTTGTCTTTGGAGACTGATCTTTAGAAGCTTAATATGACTATCCAGTGGTGTATTTCGGGTAGTTGTCTTCTCATGATTCATCTTAAACTTCTCTAATATTTTCTTAATATACTTTTCTTGAGACAATATTAAGGAACCGTTATGATTCCTGGTGATGCTCATGCCGAGTATCTGCTTAGCTGGACCTAGATCTTTCATTTCAAACTCTTCAGACATCTGTCATTTTAATCTGTTGATCTCTAACATGTCTGAACCGGCTATCAACATATCATCCACATAAAGGAGAAGGATGATACATGAATTCTTGAATTTCTTGAGATAGCAACAGTGATCCATCTCGCATCTCCTATACCTATTTCTGCTCATAAAATCATCAAACTTGATATACCACTGCCTGGGCGCCTGCTTCAAACCGTAAAGACTCTTCTTTAGTTTGCACACCATGTTTTCCTTACCAGTTGTCTGAAAACCCTCTGGTTGTGCCATGTAGATATCCTCCTCAAGGTCACCATGCAGAAAAGCAGTCTTTACATCTAGCTGCTCTAGATGTAAGTTTTCTGCAGCCACGATACTAAGCACCAGTCTGATTGTAGTCATTTTAACCACAGGGGAAAATATTTCATTGTAATCAACCCCGTCTTTTTGTTGGAACCCCTTAACTACCAATCGTGTTTTGTATCTCTTAGTTCCATCAATTTCATCCTTGATTCTGTATACCTATTTGTTTTGAAGCGCCTTCTTCCCTGCGGGAAGTTTAGTAAGAACCCAAGTCTGGTTCTTTTCAAGTGAACCCATTTCTTCTTTCATTGCCCGCTCCCACTGAGACGAATCATTCATACTGATAGCCTCTGAGTAGCACTGTGGTTCACCATTTTCAGTGAGAAGAAAATAGTTAACCGATGGAGAATATCATTGAGGAGGTACAGACGTTCGAGTAGACCTCCTAACCCAATGTGAAGTATTTGGATTTCCAGAATCATTTGCTGGTGGGGACCGTTCATCTGTAGGATCTGAACTCCCACTATCAAAGAGATCTTCTTGTTCACCAAATTCTTCCTGATCATTATCTTCAGTTTCTGAACTTTCTTCTTCTGTATTTTGACTTTCTGTCTCTGACCCATGGCTTTCTGAACTCTGGTTATCATCTTCAAACACCACCTGATCTTTATGAGTTTCTGGTATGGTTGAATCCTTGTCTTTGTAGAGTTTAGCTTCATTAAAGACCAGATCTCGACTCCTGATAGTTTTCCTGGCTTCAAAATCCCAAAGCCTATATCCCATCGATTCAGATCCATAGCCAATGAAGGTGCATTTCCTTGCCTTGGGATCAAGCTTATCCCTCTCAAAGTCTTTCACACCAGTGTAGGCATCACAACCAAATACCTTTAGATGTTTGTAACTAACCTCTCTTCCAAGCCATTCCTCTTCTGGTATTTTGAAGTCAAGAGGAACCGAAGGTCCTCTGTTTATCAGATATGCAACAGTATTAACTGCATCAGCCCAAAAAGTTTTGGGAAGCCCTGCATTCAGTCTCATGCTTCTGGCTCATTCATTCAACGTCCTATTCATTCTCTCAGCTACTCCGTTCTGTTGGGGAGTACTGGGAACCGTCTTGATCATCTTGATTCCTCTTTCAGCATAGTAATTTACAAATTCATTGCTGATATATTCCCCTCCATTATCTGATTTTATGCACTTCACCTTCAGATTGGTTTCCATCTCAACATCTGCTTTCTATTTCTTGAAAACATCAAACACATCATACTTGTTCTTGAGAAAATAAACCCATACCTTGCGCGTCGCATCATCAATGAAGGTAACATAATAGTTGGAGCCTCCTAATGATGTCACAGGAGTTGGTCCAAACACATCAGTGTGGACAAGTTCAAGTTTTCCAGCCTTAGGTGTTTTTCCCGTCTTCATAAAAGTAACACGTTTCTTCTTACCAAGCACACATGGCTCGCAGAATCCAGTTTCAAGTTCTACTTTCTTCAAATCTGGGAATTTACCTTTCTCTGCTAGTATCTTCATACATTTCTCACTCATATGACCAAGTCGCTGATGCCACAAACTGGATTGACTTGATCCACTGGTTACTGCATTCACATCACCTATCGGTACCTCAACCATGTACAACGTACCTTTCTTTTTCCCACGAGCAACTACCAAGTTTCCTTTGATGACTTTCCATTGTCCACCCCTGAATAACACATCATAACCTTGGTCATCTAGCTGCCCAATAGAAATTAGCATCCTCCTCAACTTAGAATTACCCTAACATATTTCAGTGTCCATGTATTTCCTAGAGGAGTCTTCCGATCAATGTCTCCCATCCCGGTAATCTCCAGAGTCTGATCATTAGCCAAACGAACCTTGCCAAAGTTTCCTGTTCTCAAATTCTTCATCTTCTTGAGCTAAAGGTAGCGTGAAAAGAAGCGCCAGAATCCATGATCCATGACTCTGTAGTGTTCTCAACGCAACATATAAGAGTATCATCATCAGTGTCATTTGTAGCAGCGTTAACCTCTTTCTTTTCTTTAGATGTCGATGGTTTAGGACATTGACTTTTGAAGTGCCCAGTCTCCTTGCAATTCCAGCAAGTAATATCTTTTCTTGGTCTTGATTTACTTCTTCTTTTTGATTTAGATTGGCCCCCTGTTAACTCCTCGTTCATTCTTGCTTCCTCTGCCTTCAGTACTCAATAAGGAACTGGAAGACTCACCAGTGCTCCTCCTTCTAATGTCCTCACTCATAATCAGGTCGTGAACTCTATCAAGTTTAAGCTTAGTGTTTCCGGATGAACTACTAACTGTTGTAACGGTTCCTGACCAGCTTTCAGGTAACGAGGATAGCAATAGTAAGACTAGGACTTCATCATCGAATCTGATATCGACAGACACTAGGCGAGAAATAATAGAGTTAAATTTTTTAATGTGAGTATTAACAGAGCCACCTTCCAACAATCTCGTGTTTACAAGTTCCCGAATTAGAAAGACCTTGTTGGCTGCGGACGGTTTCTCGTACATGTTAGACAGTGCATCCATGACGCCTTTGGCTGTCGTTTCCTTCAGAATGTTAAAGGCAACATTCTTCGTCAGCGAGAGTCTAATCACAGCAACAACTTTCCTATCAAGTGCAGCCCAATCAACATCTTTGGTGTTTTCAGGTTTATCACCCAACAACGTTGTACTAAAATATTTCTGAACAAGTAAGTCTTCAATCTGCATCTTCCACCATCCAAAATCAACGCCATCAAACTTCTCGATTCTCGTTTTACCCTCATCAGCCATAATACCGGAGATCAAAGGATGATAGCAACCAAGGCTCTGATACCACTTGTTAGGTATTACGTGTACATGGCTGACCCGAGGATTCAGATAGGGTACGAAATCAATACAAACTATGGCTCGGGCCTTAAGAAATTGTTGGTATTTCTAATTGATTTCTAAAACGAGTGGCGAGATAATGATAGCAATAATAGTAGTAACAAAACGTAACAACGCAGCGGAATAAACAACCAACTAACAAAACTAAAACTAACACAAAAGAACCTGTTTTGTGTTCCTTGTTTTGTCCGAGAAACAGCAGAAAAACAACAGTGGCGGCGGCACTGTGACGGCGGCAGTCAGTAGCGATGAACAGCCTGTTAGCGGCGGCTGCTGGTGGGCTGTTGGTGGTTGGCGGCGGCAAACAGTAGGCTACTGTTTACTGTTTGTAGTTACTAAACGCAGCAGAATGGTGGTGGCGATGAAAGGCAAACACAAACACAATAATAATAATCAAAGCGGTAAAGAACACAACGATTTAACGTGAGTCGGTCAAAGATTGACCTACGTCCACGGGCTACGAACCAGGGGTTCTTTTTATTACTTTCAAGACTAAAGATTACGAGTACAATATGTGGGTATTTATAATAAAAGACAAATAAAAACTTAACATAAATAAGTTGTGACAGATTAGGGTTAAGGCCGCCTGCCTCTAACCCTTTCTGCAGCTTGTCTGCGGGCTGTTTCAGGGCCCGACCCAAGATGGATCGGATCCCACAACACAACATATGTATTAATCCTTATTGACACATCAGCACCATCATCAAGCAACACATAATAGTCACCATCATTGGTAGAACAATCAACCTTAAAAAAGATGTAAGAAATCAGATCTGATTAAGATGACCTCAGGTGAATATCGTTTTCGACGCAACACCACCATCAAGCAAAACATAACCGTCACTATCATCGATAATTACTAAATGGAATAGAACCTTGAAAGACGTCTCATATAAGGCACACCCAAAATCATCGCCTAATTCAAAGACAACGTCAACAAATAGGCTAGGGTTTCTACCCAGAAATAGTAAATCTACCTCTCAAATGAGCGGTGGCCCAACATCTTCAACCAATCGGAGCCTCAAATTGTTTAAGGCGACAAAACGACTGGTTGGAGGCTATGTCTGTCACTGATTACCCCTTATGCTTTCTCCTATAATGTAAACATGACAAAAAAACAGAGGGGCATTGTGAAACCTTAGGAAAAGTTTGTACACAAAATGATAAACATGGATCTCCAGGGTTAGAAATGGACATTTTAAAGAATTAAGGTTTTGCCCTTGGTCGTGCATCAACTAGTAAGCTTAATGGTCCATTAAGGTATGGATTAGGGTTTCATATCCTTATGGCATAGCGGACCGCTATGCCTTCCTTGCAAACCCTTACCGGTTCGCTACGTCTTCACCAAACAAATTCTTCATGGATTGACACATGGCATGCTAATGAGAACCCAAAGGATGTCACATGGCATCCTAGAGTAACAAATGTCTGATGACAAAGCATATGATTTTGATACATGTTGTCATGTGTTAAATTTTGATTGGTTGTTAATATCCTGAGCCATGACAGCTTGGTCACGGACCGCGACCATCCTGGATAAAGATCCATGATGGTGGGGTTGACCAGGCTATAAAAGCCCGCATATGTCAAACGAAATTGTAAAGTTTCTTCAAGACTTTTACTTACTTTTAAGATGTTGCACCCTTATACTACTTTGTCGAAGTTAGCATACTACCCTATTAAGCTCGAGCATCATTTGTGGATGTGCTATTTGAGGTTCTAGAAGCATTAAGCTATGCTTCTAGCTTGTTATTTAAGGTGAACATGCTTACCAAACTTTATTTACATGCTATTGTCATATGTGCACAATGTTTATGAAATGCTTTAAAGCATATTTATCAAATATTTATTGTCACACCCTAACCTTAACGACGGAATCGTCGAGATGTGAGGGTTAAGATTGTTCACAGCCACATAACACTACCATTACATATAAATACAATTATCATAAGTTTTAAATAAACAATACATCCAAATGCCATAATGCAACAAAGTAAACAAATATTCAACATCTAAGATTCAAGATAATTTATTATTTCCTAGGTCCAAATACTAGGGGTAAGCATGCTTCAAAGATATCATCAACCTTGTACATTTCCTGAAACATGTTAAAAATAAAAGGTCAACTATGAAAGTTAGTGAGTTTTCATGGGTTAAGTATACATAAATATAGCAAAAGATTTACAAGTAGCAATTCAGGTCAATGGTTATGAATTATGCAAGTTTATAGAATACATATAGCTACAATCAAACCTTGACCGATTACAAGATTACAAGATTAAACGATTAGCTAAGTGTACTTGGTCCCCATAGTGCTCAAGAATACGACACTAGGGCCACCAAATAGGCTTCTCAGGCCCATAGATCTATGACGTCGCCAGGCTAGCAATAGTTAATGATTGTCAACGTATAATGTATATCATATAAAACTCATAAAAATACAAATAACCATGACAAAAAGTAAAGATGAATTGCATGTGCGTTCACAAGTATCAAAAGGTTTACAAGTGTAAGTTGATAAGTTAACATGTTTCACCCCAAAAGGTGTGAAATAATAAAAGAAGGGCATGGAAAACTCACATGATGTATATGTGTATAAGATGATAATAAGAATAATAGACGATGTTCTAACGAATTCCTTTACAAGGTATCTAAACGTATATATTTACAAGATTTAAGTTAATGAAAAGATTAGCGATTTAACGTGAACTAGGATTTTAATAAGAATTTGAGGGTTTTTTTTTATAATAAATGAGGTTAGTTATTAAAATCATATATATATTTTAATCCAATAAAAGGAAATATTATTTAGGAAATTTTAAAGGAATTAAATCCTTTTCAAATAACTTGTGAAATTTAATTATAAAATATATATAGATTCTACAATTATCATGATTAATCCACAATTAAAGATAATATAGTGTCCAATAATAATTTAGTGATTTAAACTATTATTTAAGTCTATTTTTATAAAAATAATCTAAGTATGACATTTGCTAAAAATATTTTATATAAAAATATTAAAGTACTTGAATTAATAAATTTACAGAAAATAATTAGGTGACTTTAAAAATAACTAAAGTTTATAAAAATGATTTTTATAATTATTAAAAATTTTCTATATTTTTTAAAGGTTGAAAAAGCCCTAAAAATGTTTGAGGTTGCCCGGGTTCGAACCCCGGGACCTCAAAGTTAGAATGAGAGTATGTTACCATTAGGCTGTGTAGCCTATGCCTGCTAAAGGCCGGCTCCCTTATTTTATAAACACAAGTCACATGAAAACCCCCAAATCACTATGAACCCTAGAAAACAAATCGTACCAATTAATCATCAATTCGTTCAAGATAATGAAATAAACATTGGGGCTTTTAATCCCCAAGTGATTTCGAGTCTATAGACATATCAAATTACCCGAATTGATGTTTAAGTTGATAAGAACAGATGCAGATGAGTTGCCATAGATGCTTGAATCCGTTTAACGTGCAATTATTGATGTTAACCAAATTAAACTCATGTGAAGCTTCAAAGGACAGTCATGAATCAAAGCCCTCAATCAATTTCAGGTTAGATAGGTCGGAAGATGGATTTCGATTGGGTTGCAGGTTCGTGATGAAAGTGGGGATTGAATTCGATGTTTGTGTGTTTTCAGGTGAAATTGGAAGTTGTAATGGTTTAGGAATAGATAGATGATCGATTATGTTGAATTAATTGGATTATTATTGTGTTTTAATGTTCGAACGACTATGAGATTAAAGAGCTTCGGTTATTCGATTGTTTGAGGTTTGTAACCTGCTTATAAACGCAATTAAAAGGTATAATCAAGTTTGAAACGTACACTCGAATTCATTAGGAACGGTTTGAGGTCGTGATTTGTAGAGTTTCGGGTGTTTTGGAGTCGCCGGAGTTCGGCCGGAGCTCCGCCGGAGTTGTAGCCCGAACAACGGGGTGAGGGGGGGGGACTTGGTTTGGGTTTTGGAAATTACACCTTTAGTCCTTGCGGTTTTCATTTTATTATTTCATGTTTAAAACTTTCATTTAAAGTTTTAAATTTAACATAAAGGCCCCCTTAACTTAATTAAACTTTAAGTTTTAATGTTTTTATAACTTAACAATCATTTAATTTTTATAAATTATTAAATTATTATTATTATATTATTATTATTATTATTATTTTGACTATTATTATTATTTTTATTATCATAACTAAATGTTAAGTTTTAAACAAAAGTTGTAATTACTATTATTGTTATATTATTTATTAAATTAATTTATTAACTTTTAACTTAACTAAGAACCAAGCATTAACAAGCCCTCAAAGTTTCATAATGGACATAAATAGTCCTTACAAGAATATAACAAAGTTAACTTTTATTTAATAAAAACACGAAAGGTTACATTTATTTTCAAATGTTTATGTTTATACATAATCAACAAGTGGTTGTATAAATCGGTCAAGAAAAATATTAAGTGACCATGGCACGATATATGTATATCGATCAAGGATACATGTGTTGATGGGTTACTGTATGTGATGCCACAATACAGGTGAATTCATTTTAACATATATGAACTGAATGATTTCAGTATATACCATTTGTCCGGTATGAGTTTTGTCAATATAAATCGGAAAACTATAAAACAATTTGTGTTAATGATTATAATACTAGTCATGCGGTTATAAAATGTCTGGTAACATGATTTATCAATTTTATGCTGACTTTTTATTTTTTTAATTAGTTTTCAGATAAATGAAATGTATATATGTTTAAAACAAGGTTTATGCATTAAATGGGAAGATGTAAAACATTTCAGTTAGACTTTATTGCTCTAATCTATCTTGTATTACTTTCAATGTCTAACATTTGGTAAACAATTTAAAATGTTAACGACTTTTCTAATCCTTATTTGAATATACGAACTTTTGAATCAACTCCAAGTGTTCAATTATCTTTTGAGTGAGGCTTTGATTTCAATCAACAATATTAACCATTTCAATTTAAGACGTAAAATGTTTGGATAAGTGGAATGATAATCAATCGATAAAGTTATTTATTTACAAAAACTTATAAAGCATTCTAAAGACTTCCGGTGAATTTGAAACTATGATTTATTATTATTTTGAATAAATTCTAAGACACTAACATGATATCAATCGATCCGGCTCACACGCCCGGGGTATCCCGAATTCAGGGTGTGACAAGCACCACCGACATTGCGAAGGCGGACTTCAAATCCCAGTTGATACGTATGGGGTAATTAGAGATGACAAATACGGAAAGACACAAACCACAGAGGGAGTATGTAACTGGAGGTGACGACCGATGCTGCCTTACCCAAAACGGGTGGCTAAGAGGTGACCGCCTATACCCGATGACAACCCTAACAAACCCGATCTCTCCCTTTAATAGCAAAGTGAGGAAGATTCCTTCCTTATAAAGCTGAATAAGGGGTAAAGACGGAAAAAAAAAAAAGAAAGAAAAACTTCGTGACCAAAGTCAAAGAATGGCAAAAACCCACTATTCCTTTTATTATATAGGTTAATTTTTTGATTTACACGTGTGAAACTTATTTCAAATAATTCTTTAATTTTTTATAGTTATACACTTATTTATTCTTTATTTATTTATTATAATAAATGATTTAGTTTAGTTTTCATGATTCCTTGTAATATTTGTAGTTTTGTAAAGAATTATTGTAACATTTTAACTTTTTTTGTTATATATATATTTATATTCATTTATGTATTATAATAAATGATTTAGTTTAGTTTTCATGAGTCCTTGTAATATTTGTGGTTTTGTAAAGAAATATTGTAACATTCTAATTTTTTTGGTTATATATATATATATATATATATATATATATATATATATATATATATATATATATATATATATATATATATATATAAACCATGAAAACCAAGGATTACATATGTAAGTACATGTTACAAAGTGTACAACTAAGAGTTACGTATATGTAGGGGTTATGTATATGTATATATGTGTTACCAAATGTACAACTAAAAGTTACGTACATATAACTAATACAAGTTACGTATACGTAAGTCGTTTCGTCATCATTGTCGTTCCTTGAGTTTAAACTGAATAATATACAATGACAGCAAAAAATAAGATTGAATTTTACTTAAATATACTTTAAACAATTAAAAAGTTAAATCAATTATAAATTATATGATTCGATAGTGGTTGTTGTTATGATTTTCAATTATAAATATGGTTTTCATTTGATCCATCTTTTATATATATATATATATGTATATATATTAAGAATTATACTTATGACATATAAATTCAAATGTGAGGACTCTCGTGAACTGGGCTTCATAAGTCCAAAGTTTAATTTTCAAAGATCACTTGCACGTTGCACCTACTACGTGCTGGGCTAGTTTTAGCTTTCAAAGGTGTCATTCGGGTCTTTCCAAATATTGCGTATGGTTAATAATTCAACTATGAAATCCATACCAACACTTAATATATGCCGTTAAGGAAAAGTAGATATACAACTAATAGATAAACCATGTTCAAGATGCATCTCTTGAAATAGAATGAACTTCATCGAAATCGGTTTCATCTTGTTTTAGTAATAAAAATTAAGGAATTTACATATTTTCCCTTCATCCGATCATTAATTACATATTTTTTCAAATTTAAAAATTCAATTACATATTTTATTTTTTTAAAACATATATATTACATATTTATCCATTCCATTATAATTTTCGCATTGAGTGCATTTTTACAAAGATACTTTTACGTATTTATATAATACTAATTACCAACTTTGTTATGGTTAGTGAGTTGTATTATATGTTTAGTGAGTTGTACATATCTTTGTATTTTTCTTATACTTTAACTTTTTTATTTTTTTATTTTAATCTACTACTTTAACATCTTTTACAATTTAAACCTTATATTTATTTTCATCTTTGATACCTCATACTTTTGATATTATACATTTTTTTTGTTTTGCATTTCCGTTTAAATTTTGCGAGTAACACAATGCAACACGTGTGTGATTCAACATTTTTACTCTTATGTTTTACTACTGGTTCTACTCTGTCGTAACACACTGGTTCTACATTGACTTACTATTGTTTTATATGTTTTACGTTTCGCTTATGCGGTTACGATCTTTTTCGATGTTGGTGGTCACTTGGGGTTGTGTATCATTAGTGGCACTTGACATTGTTTCACGCCTCCCGTTGCAACGCAGGGGGCGGCTTAATACTAGTTTTACTTTATTAACCATCAATCACATATTACGAGTCTTCTGTGTAAGTATAAACAACGAAATTACATCTTCAAATTTAAAATCATTTCAAAACAACAATCACGATAACCAAAGCTACATCTCCAAATACAAAAAACTATCGTCAAAATCTTAAACAAATACAATACTAAAAAATCACTATGTGAAAATTTCATAGTAGAAATAAGGGTAAAATAGTGATCTAATTACTTTAATTCAATGAAACGGATACACACACATGTTTTAATAAGAAGAAATATGTAATTAATTTTGTGGCCTGAGGAAATATGTAATTAGTGGTATCAGGATCAGGAAATATATAAAAATCTCTAAAATTTAAATATCTTTCCATATTTGTTTGTAACATATTGTACGTATCATATATACATACTATTGCATAGTGTTTATGTATAGTGTACAAATGACCTATGCATCTTCTTATTAATTTACATTAAATCCACTGAAAAGTTAAATATTGATTGGTCAAGTTTATTATATCTATATTTTATACCCTATATTTATCTATTTGTTTTTTAACACATTTGCTAAATTTGTTAGTTATTTTTATTTTTAATTTCTAAAATATAAAATTTGATGTTTTATAAAGTTTTGAATATACCATTGTGCTGTATTTATTTTATCCAACTTTTGATACACATTTCACTCAAAACGAAATTATATGTCACAATGTATAAGTTATCGATGCATAGACGTAAAAGATGTAAAAACTGATTTAATGTTTTGATTCTCTTATATTTATTTTTTCTTTTCTTTCCCTCCAACTTTTGAATATGATTTTTATAAAATCTAAATTTGTACATGCACACTTTTACCAATGTTTATATTTTTATCTATCTGGTTATTTCCTTTGTGGCGTACCTATTTTTATTAACGTTATGACTTGAGCTTTTTGAAGTTTTTCCATACAGTCTTCTAAATATCACCAATAATCTTGCTATAACGCACATGTTTATAACATTTTTGATTTTTATATAAAATTTCGAATGCTATTAACAATTTATATATTTATTTTCACAAGTTCACAGCAACGTTTACATCTTAGGGGCTGTTTGGCAACATCTGATTAAATAAGTGCTGAACCAGTAAGAGATCTGAACCAGTAAGATGTCTGAACCAATAAGTGATCTGAACCAATTAGTGGTCTGAACCAATAAGTATGTTTGATTGTAAAAAATAAAGTTTTTAAAATAAAAACCTTTCCCCACACACTCTCCCATTCCCCATTCCCCAATGTCTGAACCTGATCTTTCCCCACACACTTTCTCCCATTCCTCATCTCCGGCGACATCACCACCAACCACCGCCGCCGTCCGTACGACTTCACCACAAGCCGGTTCGGTCACAGACCACCACCCGTGAGCTCACAGGCTTCATCGGACATCAAAATCGGTCAAAACCGACTTCACCGCAAGCCGGTTCGGTGATGACGATGACGATGACGAGCTCACGGGGATGAGGATCGGTCACAGACCACAGATCGGAGACCACCACACTAATCTCCACCACCACACAGATCGGAGACCACCACACTAATCTCCACCACCACACAGATCGGAGCTCACGGGGATGAGGTTCGGTGATGACGATGACGATGACGAGCTCACGGGGAACCGCAAGCCCGTCGACATCGTTCCCCCCGTCGACATCGAGCCTTCGGTCACTCCACCTTCACGTCTGACCGCGTGTCAGATTATGGTTGAGGTCTGACAGGGTAGGAGCTTTGGTCAGACCTTTTCTTCGGTAAGAGGCAAACAACCAAACACCACATGTCTGACCGAGTCAGACGTGAACGTCTGACCGGGTCTGATCAGACCCAACCAAACAGGGCATTACTTTTTTCAAAGCAACTGTCAGAACAAAGATTTTAATACCAAGTAAAAATATCAATTTAAAAAAGTTTTAGGCTAGACACAAGTTTTTTAAAACAAAAGTCGGTTCCTGCCTTTACATACATATTCATCTGTCAACCCACCATCTTCCTTCATTTCTAAATTTACATAAAAAACTAGGCTGTCCAAACCGCTCGACGCTCGACGCTCGCTCGACGTTCGTTCGGAATTTGCTCGAAAAATGCTCGTTCGAATTTTTGCTCGGTTGTAAACGAGCCGATCGGCTCGGATCGGTTTGTAAACGAGCCAGGCACGAGCAAAGGTCCGCTCGGTTCGGTTCGGATCGAATTAATATGTATATATAGTTTATACGTAGTGTTCTAGTAGATTTGACCTATTATATACAAATATATAATTCTATTTATGTATATTTGATCAATCAACATAATAAAAGAATTCTACACTTAATATAAAAGTGATATCCTAAGCCGTTAAAAGATATTTTTTCGATTATCTCGCTCTCACCGCCACCGTTATCTGCAATATGCTCTCCGTCTTATCGGCTACAGACTTAGCTAACTTTATCGTCAGCCACAACGTGTTATCATCCATAAAAGTATTATGTAATGAAATGTGACCAATTTTTAAAGTTATTAAACATTATTCGCTGTAGTATAAATTGTATGACACACAAGATAATTGGGTTATATAAATTATTTGCCGCTCGTTTGCGCTCGCTCGACGTTCGCTCGAAAATTTAATGCTCGAAAAATGCTCGTTCGATTTTCCGCTCGGTTGTAAACGAGCCGATCGGCTCGGTTCGGTTTGGAAACGAGCCAAGCACGAGCAAAGGTCCGCTCGGTTCGGCTCGGCTCGTGAACAACCCTATAAAAAACTAACGTACAAAACAGACTATCTGTTATGTGAGTGTTCAAATATCGATCTTCCATGAAAACTATTTAAAAAACCCACTCATTTGTCGAACTATAGTGGGATATACATAAATATAACAAACTAAGGGTCTGTTACATACTCCAAACTTCGATTATTAACCATTATTATTTCTTTAATTGCCAGAAAGATTTGTGTCATCCAGACATCATCAAATGAAGTTTTTCAAATGTATCTGGGGATGCGTTTGTGTTCACAAGATTCGGGTCGGATTCTGATGTGGGTTTTTGAGATCTAAAGAAAGTTAAACTCAGAGGAAGAAGAAGAAGAAGAAGATAAAGAAACTTGCAACTTCAATGGAAGCTCCAACAGGGGTTTGGAAAACTTTAGGGCATTTCATCCTGTTCTTTCCTTATTTCATTGGTCTTTTAGTTATTGGCATCATTAAAGGTTGAACCTTTTAAATTTTTAATCTTTCTTTAGTTTTGTGATGGATGTTATTTGGGGAATTAGTGAACTCAATGCTGATTTGAGTTTTTTGTGATTTGTTTCTTTAATTACATGTATGATTTGGGGGTATTTATTAAACCCATTTCAAAATATAACTAATTGAGCTCCAATTTATCCTTGAAACATCTGGTGTAAGGTGTCTCCTTTTATTCAAGAGGTTGAATGTTCAAATCCTGTAAGATGCAGATTGGTGGTTAATAGGAATATATTATTATAAAAAATATTGAGCTCCTTTTTCATTTCTTTAATGCTAAATTTGGTGGGTATCTTGAAAAATTGTATCTTTGATTTCAGGAATCATTTTGGCTCCAATTATTTGTGTTATTATGACATTTGGGAACTCGGCTATTGTAATTGGTCTTTGGCCAGCACATGTTGTGTGGTCTTACTTCTGCATATTGTGGTACTCTCTTTAACTATTTTAATTCTTGGAACCACTGTTTATGTTCGTAAACCATGAGATTTTTATACGCTTTTTGATCGATTAATGGCAGCGCGAAACGATTAGGGCCTGTGATGAAAGTGGTTGTATGCATACTGTTTACACCAGTGTTAGCTTTCTGGCCTGTTGGAATTGTTGTGGGTAGTGTTCTTGGTGGTTTGGCTTATGGTTTTCTTGGGCCAGTGTTTGGAACTTTTAAGGCGGTTGGTGAAGGGAAAACCGACCAGTTTATCCATTGTATTGTAGTAAGCGAATGACAGTTAGTAGTTACATATGTTGTTTCTGTTATTATCTTGTTTGTTAGATCAAGATCTTGTTCGAATATGCTTGTTAGGATGGAACTTGGGACACCGTTGAATGGAGCTTTACGTTTGTCAGGGACCTGAAAGATGTATGCTTGTATTCATACTTCTCGATGATGGACGACCTTCGAAAACAAGGCCCGCCTGGTGGTAAAATTGAGATCAGGTATGAGCGTATGATCACTTTCAAAACACACGTTCAGACATACGTTTGATCCATGTTATTATTGTTTTTGACTAATATGACATACGCTATCTTATGTGAATTTCAAAAGCAAAAAGGAAATTTATTTTTTTTATTACAAGCATAATTTGTATTTACAGGGTGGTTTATCTTCCTATAGCCTTCGTCCTAGGGTTACTAGGACTCGTGGTTGACTTTCCAGTGATCACGGTTATAGCCATACTGAAAAGTCCATACATGTTATTCAAAGGCTGGCAGCGTTTGTTTCAAGATTGTGTGGGTCGAGAAGGCCCGTTCTTGGAAACCATTTGTGTGCCATTTGCAGGTCTAGCCATCTTGCTATGGCCATTGGCTGTAGCTTGTGCCGTGTTATGCTCCATGGTCTCTGGTATTGTCTTCGGTTTATACACAGCCGTGATCGTTTATCAGGTCATTATCACAAACCTCATATCAAGTCTTGACCTCAAAGATCAAAACTTCTTCTTTATTGAATTGATCAAGAGCTTGAGCTAGTTTCTAACTTTGACTTCTACGAACAGGAGTCGTCTTTCTACCTGGGGCTTTGCTATATAGTAGCTGCATTGTCGATCTATGATGAATATAGCAACGATGTTCTTGACATGCCCGAGGGATCTTGCTTTCCCAAGTAATAATGTCTTGCAATATGTATTTATTTTTTGCTAACTATTAAGTAAATTGACTACTAGTTTTGTATTAACAGACCTAAGTATCCGCGTAACTCTGGGTTATCTGCTTCAAGCTCTTTCTCGATGTCGGGTTCGTTTAAAAGGGTACCATCAGGGGCTGGCTCTGTTAGGGTACCCATGATTGAACTGAAGCCATTAGAGGTGTGCTCCTAACCAATTATTGTGACTTAAGATCACATGACCAATGTGATTATGATTTTAACTTTTGTAAACGTTCTGGTTTTTTCAACTAGCTATAATCACTTTCCAAACACACATCAAAACGCGCTTGTTAGATTTACTAAAACTATAAAAATGATTGCTTTATATATGACTTGTGTAGTTGTTTAATATCTTCTTTCAAGAATGTCGCCGACAAGGTGAATACTTGGTGTCGGAAGGATTAATAACCGCAGAAGAGATAGAAGATCCACAATCGGTTAGTCTACCTGCTTATTGCCTCTATCAAGCACTTATCCGGTCAGCAAAACTCGACAGTCCTGGTCTTATAATGTGTAAGTACCTTGAAACTTTATTATTTTCATAATTCTTTCACAATATATTAGATATGATTCATTTGCCTATAATCACCCTCCCCAGACCCCATCAATAGCTGCTCTATGGACGAGAACTATTGGGTTACGTTGTGGTATGGTTATAGTAATAATTTGTTTTTTTCTTTTTTACATCAGCGGAAAATGGTACAGAGATAACTCGTGCAAACAGACCAAAAGATACGTTCTTTGATTGGTTCTTGAACCCGCTCTTGGTCATGAAAGACCAAATCAAAGCACAAAATCTCACAGAATCTGAAGAAGTCTACTTGGGCAAGTTAGTTTTGCTCAGCGGTAATGCCCAAAAGTTAAAAAACACCAACATTGGTTCGCCACCTGAGCCTGAGCTTCGACGAGCTGAACTTGAAGCGGTAGCTCGAAGGTAAATTTATGGGTCGTGTCAAAATGGGCTGGGTTTGCTTCAACAAATTTTATTTTCTGAGTTTTTCTTTCTTGTGTTTTTACTAAATCTTGGTGGATGGTATACAAAGGCTTCAAGGGATCACAAAGTCTATATCAAGGTATCCAACTTACAGAAGAAGATTTGAGAGTATCTTGAAGGCGGTATTCGAGGAACTTGATAAGAGGAACGGTAGCTACCGAGGGCCTCAAACTGTTCCCAGGTCGAAAAGCACATATGGACGGATATTTGGCTCGCAACGATCGTTTAGAAACAAAACGAGTAATCACGGGGTTAGACAACAAGAAGCAAGAGATGTTAATATTGTATAACTAGATTCCGAAAGTCTGAATTTTTATGAACTTACATCTGAATTTCCTAATGGGGCAATTAAAAAAGACAAACCCAATGCACAAGGCTTGTGTGAAAAGGTCGGGGAATGTGACAATTCAAGATTCTTATTGTTTTTTTTATTATTATGTGATATGTAATTGGAAGCACATTGCTTGATAGAAACGATGGTAAAAATGATACTCATGTAAGAATGTTTTTATCTTTTATATTTTCATACAAAATGAACTTTTTATTAGTTACAATCTACCACCAAAACAATCATCAACATTCATATAATTGAAATAAAGGGCCAATATTTCTTTAATCATTTTTACGATAATAACTCTATCTCAATCTCTATATTAATGCAAGATTCTTATTAGCCATAGATACAACTTGGTGAAGATTTTTAAGTTTTTGTAATAAAGGCGATGTAATACACCACATGTAACATATAACATATAAGTAAACATCTTCAATCAAAAGACTAGGTAGTTAACATTGTTACAAGAGTGGAGGTGGGTTCGGTAATCCATTAGAGTTAGTGGTGGTGCTACTCTTGAGATCAAGGTTTAGAATACAGTCTATGACAGACTGGTGTAAATTAGTTGATTTAAAGTACGTGTCACTTCATCGATAAAAAAAGTTATCATTGTTACAACTTCTCACTACTTTACTAGTGGAGTACTGATCACAACTTCTTGTATCATTAAGGTTTTGTCTTAGTAATATGATGGTGATCATCACCAACTCAACTAACTATGTATGGTACTACTTACAATGAATGTTTAAAAGAGCGTGTTTACAAGAGTGCTCACAACCTCACTTACCTGTCTTTTGTGAATCTTCGATGTCGATCTTAGTATTGGAATATAAAAGAGGGCAAATATCAGTTCAAAGAATGGGTGTTTTAATAACTTTAGCGCAGCATGTTAGTCTTAAGTATGCTTAAGTGCTATGGGAAAGCAAAAACAAAGACAAAATGCAACATACCATTTAACCATCAATCCAGGGTTGGTCGCTTTGTCAAGGATCTACTTTCTTATTTTTGGACATATTTGTTACCGCAAGATATATTGGCTGCCGTAGTCGTGTATTCGTTCTGTAGCATAGCTTTTATAAGAGCAATTGTTTTCAAAAGATTTCAACCACCATAAAATTATCATCTTTAAGGCACCAAATTGTTGAGCGCTTTAATGAGAAAATATTACCAAAAAAGAATTAGGATGGTTTGGTGACTTGAGAAATGGGATAGTACCTAAATGGGTAAGTGTTTATAAAATATTAAGTTTGCAATGTACAACAGTATGTTAGACTCACTTAGAATAGTTGCAATTTTAAAGTACTTTATATAAGTTTACAAACTCTGCTGAGTTTTAAAATGTTTCATAACAATTTCAAATGATTATATATGTTCTATAAAAAATCCACTTTAATGAACACTCTTTTAACTTTATGAAAGAACTTGTTAGTGATTGTTGTTCTTTTCTTAGCATATGACCTTGTCAAACTAAAAATTAAAAGATATGATGATTCAAAACACATACATGTAATTATAAGCTATGATACGCACAAAGTTGATTATATGGTAGCTCAAAGCGTCTTACTTTGCACCCACATGGACGGGTGAAAAACCCGAAGCCCACAACTTTACCAGATCAACCAACGGGTTGCAAACCAGATCTGGGAAATGGATCTTGAAAACCAAATTTGGTAAAAGAGACATTATTCAAGGATTCTGATCATAAAGACAGAAGTAATGGCAAAGATACAACCATGTTCACCAATTATTTTCACCAACAAAAGGCATATAAAGATGTTCTAACATAATCCCGGAATCAAAATAGGGATGACAGACATCATTTTCCCTATAGAAAGAAATCAAATCTAAGATAAAAATAACACTTATGTCTGAAGGCTCTTGATGTTCTGGATTTGCTTTCCGGGGTTCAGGCCCTTCGGGCAGGCACGAGCACAATTCAAGATAGTGTGACAGCGATACAACTTGAATTCATCGTTTACAGCATCTAGACGCTCTTTTGTGTATTCGTCACGACTGTCCATGATCCACCTGGTCAAGACAAAGATTGCACTCGATTCAATTGAATGTAAAATGTATCAATTATCAATGAAAAACAACACACAAGATTGTAACAGAAGTCATATCCTAGGTGGTCACAGTCACAAGACACTCATGAGTCATGACACAAAGGGCCTGTCAGCCAGAAAAAAAAACACCAAACAAATAATGCAATACTAAAAAGTTAAAAGAAATATGTAACAAGAATAGAAAGATAATACTATTCCACATATAATAAAAATACCTGATATAATTAAAATTAAGGAACTCAATTACTGCCTACTTGAAGTGTATTGAGTTTTGAACGTAAGGAACTGTTCAATATTTAAGTTCTGTACTTCTGTTAGAAACTAATTGTCGTAACTCGAAATATGATAAGTCATACAACATAAAATATTTGACACAAATCTTGTCAAAAACACTTTGTTTCAGGAAGCGTACAAAATTAAGAGGGGCAGGACCACTGCAAATGGTGTGATGGATAGAGGCTTTGGCTTTTCGGGTTAATTAGATAAAAGTCCTTATGGTCAAAAGACTCAAACAGAAAAAGGAAAAGTTTTGGAAATCCAGACTTAAAAGCAAACGCCTGATATCGCATCGCACCCTGGAACCCTGGACGAAAGCACGCGCCTGCCGTGCGCTTTTAAATGACACTCACTTCTACCTCACACACAACACACATTGCCTCTCCTAAGAGCCTAGACGCACACTGCACTTTTGATAACTATGGTCATATCAGCAAAAATGTGATGTCAATGCTGTTAAAGATTACTTGTACACAAATGATCTTGTAACCGCTATCAAGAAGTTATAAGAAGCTATGATGGTCTACGCAGAAATCTAAACATAATCCAATAATTCTTATCGCAAGCAGAAGCATGAGCCTTAACCCATTGAATATTGATTATTGGAGATGCTACTGTTCTTAGAAAGTTTCCCTTGGCAGCAAATTAACTGCCTACTAAAAGCATCATTGAAGTTGAAAATACCTATTCCTAAGGATCTACAGACTAAAATTCATATCGTAACCAATGTGATACAGAATGCCACATGTATTCTAGCTTTATTTATTAAATGGTGAATTTCTCTACTCCTTGTGGGACTTGAACCCAAGACCTCCAAACTTAGGTGCTCCAAGATGCTTTTGCCTCTACCATTGGGCCACCAACCCTAACGGCACATGTAATACTAGCTATTCCTATGAACATCAAACGCCTAGTTAATCACTAGACACTAACTAAGCATTTCAACATCTTAAAGGCTCTTAACATCCAATTTGTCAGTCGTTCACTCAAGTTTCTATAACTCTATAACCTAACTCACACGCAAGCTATACTGATGAGCAGCAGACACAAGATCAATTTCTCAAAGGCGCATTTCTTCGTGTAGAAGAACAGCCAAAAAATCTTGAAGTTCTCCCTAATCTAAGTGTCTACCTATCTAGCTAAACACCATTATTCCGGATTTGAGGTTTCTAAAATCTAAAGCATTGATCCAAGTCCATCTGATTCGAGCATCATCTTTCCCATATGAATGTATACAGTATCAAATAAACCTTCAAGTATGATTATAAGAAATGCAAGCATGAACAACAATTCAGCATAATTCTACCCTTGCTGACAAGAATTCCACCAGAAGACAGCTAATTCAACATCACAACTGAACTTCAATTAAAGCAATCTAATAACCACACGCAACAAATACAAATGAAAGAAGAAAACTTCCATACCGATTCGCATGCAAAAGAGCAGCAGGGCCAAGATAAGACTCCGGATTCCACCAATAGCTAGGGCACGAAGTGCTACAACAAGCACACAATATACACTCATACATCCCATCAAGCTTCGCCCTATCCTTCTTACTCTGCGGAACCTCCTTCCCCTCCCACCCCTCCGGCGCCGGCGACTTCCTCTTCAACCACGGTTCAATACTCTTATACTGATTATAAAAATTCGTCATATCCACCACCAGATCCTTAATCACAAACATATGCGGCAACGGCGTGATCATCGTCGCATCTCCCGACGGAATCTTCGTCAAACACGCGAGTCCGTTACACCCGTCGATGTTCATCGCACACGAACCGCAGATCCCCTCACGGCACGAGCGACGGAACGTCAACGTCGGATCAATTTCGTTTTTGATCTTGATTAACGCATCGAGGACCATAGGACCGCACTCGTTGAGGTTGATCTCGTAGTTTTTGAGCTCCGGTTTCGCCGGATTGTCGGGGTTCCATCGGTAGATTTGGAAGTTCTTCACATTAGGTGTAGATCTAGCAACGGGTTCTGATTGCTTCGTTTGGGGCTCCGATGCGTGTGACCGGAGGAGGAAGAGCTTCGCCGCCGGAGACGACGGAACCCTAGAGAGTGATCGGCGGATGATACCAGTGGCCATTGTTGGGGTAAAGTGAAAGTGAAGAAGATGAATGATGGTGTGTAAATGGTGATGGTGCTTATGGTGGGATTGTAATAAAGGTAGGGGGTGGAGGGTGTTTTGGGGATAAAAAGGGAAAAGGGGGATGTGATGGTTTGGTTTGATGACGTGGCGGGTTGAGAGCCGTTGATTTGGGTCTGGGTAGTGTGGTGTGCTCGTGTACAAGCTTGTTATCAGGAATCTCCTTGATGGAAGTAAAATTGATTACGTATTTTAGTTTAGTTTTTTTTCTTATATCTGCAAGCAATCTTTATTCGCAAGGAATCGTATATATACGAGTCGTGTATGGCTATATAACTCGTATAGTCACATCCGACACCCAAAAGCTATAGTCCGTCATCTATATGACTCGTGTAGCTTGATCTATAGAAGTCATGTGAAGCATTTTACAAGATGTAAAATTTGATATTATACATGTTAATTATTTAAAACGACTTAAAATTACTCGTTGTACACGTCCATTATTTGACATGTAAAGATTTCTCGATGTGTGTCAATGATTTGGCATCACGTACAATTTCGTCACAACGTACAATTTCGTCACAATTTACTATATAAACCATTATGTTTCCTTATTATTTATTCGATTCTCTTTGGTTATTATTTCAATTCTTTTCTTATAGATAAGCAATTTTAGTTAGAAAGCTTGTTAGCAATGTCGAGTTACAACAACAACATTTCGACATTATGTAGTGAGTCTTAACTAGCAAGATATTAACGTTTTTTTCTTTACTTGTTTGACGTTAAGTTTGTAAAATTCTTACCATATGGTTGTTAACAATAACATAATTTAATCGGGTCTTCATATTTCTTGAGGACTTAATAACTTGGGTTGTTAATAAAAGACGTGAGATTGGTTACGTCATAATTGGCCAACGGTAAAAAAACAAAATTAGGCTTTTGATGAAGTTTTCTAAATGTGATCATGATGGCAATTAAAAAAGAGTTGTGAAAGTTAGAAGTTTTGTCACATCATCGCTAAAACAGAAACACAGAAAGACGATGAAATTGAATATAAAAAACACACTGCTTTTAAGAGAAACTAAACTTCTCATTGCAATCAAAAGCTAAGGCAAACATATGGTGTGCTTTAAGTACAACTAATAAATATGCCCGCGCGTTGTGACGGTACCGTACGTGATATAATAAAGTATAGGCTACAATGTCCCTACTCATTTTAGAATTAAATTTATGTGAAAACGTAGAGTTACTCTAACTTATATCATCGAATGAAAACATATTATATTTGACTTCACTTGTTTTCAAATAAAATCTACATTGAAACATAGACTAAATCAAAACGTACATAAAATTTAGCATAGAAATAGATGTACATTTCCATTTTGTTATGGGCGTTAATCTCAGTCATATAGTTAGCATAGAAATATATTTATACTTGATTTCCGTTCTATTTTACATATAATAAATGTACATTTTCCAGGTTGCTAAAAATTATCACATTGCGTGAACTCGAGTGCATATCCAACATAAATATGCAAGTTAGATTATCGTTGGTAATTAAAATGAAAGTTAAAAGTGTTATTGGTTAGATTGTTAGTATGAATGATTATCGACTAACGTATTAAACTTAATTTGTATTATTAAAATTAAATTTGAAAAAACGATATAACATTACAACTAATAGTTTCCTAATAAGAAAAACAGGTCTTCTTGTTGATTGAAACTATCCCATAAGAGCGATGAGTCTACACCATCAACCCATTGGTGTAAAGAATAATCTCTTTTAACTAAAGAGGATTCTGCAAGGGAAGAACTAGGGTTTACTGAAACTGAATGCTCCAAAGAATAAGAATAAGAATCAGTATCTGATATCAATGTCGGTTTTTCTTGGTCTGTTTTTGTGAATGAATTCATGTCAACACTTGTGCACATGATGTTGTAATAAGCCGTAGAATTCATGTTATTATTGAGTTGTGGTTCATCTATCTTTGCACTATCCACATCTGTGTTTTCATTGGTTGACACAATGTTATAGTATTGTTCGTCCTTGACTCCTAAATCTTGCTTCTTTGCTTCCTCAATGTGTTTATGGGTATATGGGTCTATTCCACGAAGCTTGAGTTTTTTCTTGATTCGAGTATTCCAATGATTCTTGATTTCATTATCCGTACGTCCAGAAAAATATGAGGCTATCTTAGACCACCTAAAATGATACTTCAATGATTAATTACATACAAGTATATATAAACTTTACTTGATAACATCAAAGATTGTTCACCACGTGAATGAAACAATACAAAATGATCATCAATATGGTCTTTTTTTTAGTTTCAACACATAGCTAGATTAAAGTATTTTTAAATTGTACCGAGCAGCATGGTTTATGGTTTATGTATGAAACCGAAGTAAAAAACTTAACAAAAAACATATAATTCTAGGCTACTGGTGTTCTTAGTTATTTTAATTAGACTATACACATGATTGAGTTTTCTTTAAAGTCTGATCTTTTTAAGTGTTCAGACATTATGGTTCTATATATATAAATATAAATATATATATATATATATATATATATATATATATATATATATATATATATATATATATATTAATCATGCATGATGTGTATTTTTCTAAATTATGAAGATCCAATGCGCCTAATCCCTAAAACCAAATTTTAATTTTTAACAATTTGATTTTGGTTTGATCTAACTTAAAGACTGTGGAAAGCACTGTAAACACCCATGACCAAAGAAACAAAGATGAACTATTACCTATTACCAAGACGAGCATGAAGTTCAATAATCTGTTCCTCTTCCGCTTCTGATAATGTACCTCTTTTGAGATCGGGTCTCAAATAGTTAATCCATCTTAATCTACAGCTTTTCCCACATCTTAGCAAACCTTTAGTCACCAAAAATTAGAAATATTAGAAACCAAATGCTTGCCTTAAAAAAACCAAATGCATGTTTGTTTTAATTACATCCCAACCATATGTCATAAGTTGTTTTATATTATAAATAGACCTTAATTAAGATTTTTTAACAACTTTTGTATCTTTCTAAGATAGAATTATCATACATGCATATTACAGGAATGTAATTCATAATTATTAAGTTGGAAATACATCACTTACTATCAGAACGTCTTATTAGAAATAGACACCTTGATTATTGTATAATTCAAACAAAAACTACTACTTAAAATATTATAGAACAGCATATAATGTTCTATTTCCGAAGCTGTTACAAAACCTATGAACTCTATGCAACTAAACATAAACAAGAAACCAAGAAAAACCTGCAAGCTTAGGAACCATTCGCCAACACTGGATCCCGTTGTTGACGATAAAATGAATAAGCTTTCGATCTTCTTCCATTGTCCATGGACCGCGCTTCAGCCCCGCTCGATCACAACATGGCTGTCTCCCCATGACCCCGCGACACAATATTATTTCCCGTGCCGTTAAGTGTTCTTGATCTCTTTCTAGTTCTTGTTCTCCCTTAATCAACACACAAAAACCGAACGAAGCCTTTTATAAACTGACTAATATTCTCCGACAGATAATCTTGTATATTCTATACATGTACATTTGTTTTGAAAGAAGTTGATGAATGTATGTACGTTATATACCTTACAAAAATCCTAAAATGGTCACCCACTCTGTTTATTTTAATATTTGTAAACGTGGGTTCTTGATGTTGACAATTTAGAACACCTTTTTTGTAGCCAACGAGCAAAAGTCTTCTATTAAATATTTTTAATTTTTGGATTCGAAATCGTTGAGAATATTAAATAATAAGATTTGGGTTGATGGAGATTCTTTTGGCCGCTTAAAGAGCTGGCTATTTTTGTCTTTGGAGTTTGGAGGGGAGTTTTTCATACATCTTAGATGCCAATTTGCAACTTGCTATTCGTGTCTTTAATAACAATTATTAGGTGTTTTTTTGTCAATTGACATGTTGCTTCTTGAGTTCTTACAATTATAGAGTTGAGAAACGAGTGGTGAGATCGATGTATTTTTTTTCATCAACGATGGCGTGATTTGAAGTCGAGAATTGGGTTTTAAGTGGCAAGTCCGGGTTATGCGCCAGATTCTAATACTTTCTAACAACTTCTGAAAAATCACGTAGTTTTAACATATTAGTGGTTCTTAACATAATGCGTCCATATATACTTATATATGTGTGTGTGCGTACGCGTGTGCTTATTTATCTAGTATAAATATTCTACCAGAAGTAGAGAGGCATGAAATGAACCCTTGCGAAAAATATATACTTATCTTCATTTCCGGCTCTATGAGGAGAGTTTTTAGGCTTGAACATAGGGCCTTAAATTAATGGGTCCCTAATTCTAATAGATCATATATACATAATCTGATCTAAATATTATATTTTAGGCGGGAGGGATCGATTATCCTGATTCCCCAGATTTCATTACGTGATATATTAGTGTCATGTTAATTTTTATTTCCATTTATCCTAGTTTTCCCCAAATTGTCTTCATTTTAGAGGGTGTCGTTCAAGTTTTCCAAGTCACGTCAGCTTTTTTCCATCTATC
Source organism: Flaveria linearis (assembly GCA_024085815.1). NCBI lineage: Eukaryota > Viridiplantae > Streptophyta > Magnoliopsida > Asterales > Asteraceae > Flaveria > Flaveria linearis. The sequence continues at coordinate 34,694,623 of CM044016.1, read as the reverse complement.
CTAGTTCTTCCCAAATTTTCTTCGTTTTAGAGTATGTCATCCAAGTTAACCCCAATATTGATAGATATTCCCTGGGGGATCATTTTGGTCATCGGATCGGGAGGTGGTGCTCTTGTCCAAGAAAACAAAACCACCAAATGTCATAACATCTTTCCTGATATTTCCTCGTATCCACCCCATGTAGTCTTAGAAATAAAGATGTTCAATCATAATTTAACCAAAATTTTTTGGGCCTAAATTTTTTTATATACACAATCCAATTTTACTTTAACAAGTCTGTTTTTCACCGCACTCTTAATATTTCAAATTTTGTCACTGTTCATAAAGATAATATTCCGAAAATGCCTCCAGATTTTACTTAAAATGATTAACGTTTGGTGTACAAAGGAATAATTAACGCGAAAAGCCATAAAGAATATGCCGGAAAAGGCATGGGGGTTTGACTTGTAGTAAATTTAATAATTCAACTTGATAAATGTAGGTGTTTATATGAGGGTTGGTGGTTTAGTGACAAACTTTTTATTTAGATGCAGGTGCGGAGCTTGAACATTTTTATAAAGGGGGCGGGGGTAAAATTAAAAAAATTTTTAGAGGGGGGCGAACTCGAGTTTAATATAAAAATTTACATTACCGGGCCAAAAATTTACATTACCGGACTAAAGTTTAACACTATCGACAAAAAAAAGAGAGGGGGCGGCGGCCCCCCGGCCCCTTCAATCCTCCGCCATTGTTTAGATGTATCGTTATGGGAGGCCGAAAATTCAATTTTTGACAAATATAATATATACTAGTGGTTGCCCGCGCGCGTTGCCGCGCCTACGTCATTTTAAGTGAATGAGGAGCATGTTGTCGTAATGAACGATGACGTTGTACTTTTAGGGTTGAGAATGATGATGTTGCCGTAATAAATAAAGAAGAAAACACACTAATCAAATTTACATTGAATTGTTGCTTCTTGATAGCTCAATACAATAGTATCATTTCTTTTTCTACAAAATAAAGGCACTTAGTATCATTTTTTTTACAAAATAAAGGCACTTACGTCATCATGCATTATTTTGGCCAGATTTGGTAGAAACGAAATTATTAGATACAAATTTGGGTAGTTGGTAGCCTAAAAGGCAGTATCAATACATATGTAGCTTTAGTGGAAAAAGTTAAATACATGAGAACCTCCACATACACTACATTCATATATCACAAGCAACTCCAGCCATGATACTCCATGGATTAAAACTTAAAATTTAAAAAATTAGTGGCCAAATGCCATATGCCCCAAAGGTAATGGTTTACCTTGACGAAGAATCAGAGCTATCATATTGTTGTTAACAAAGAAGAGGCAAAATTGCATTTGTTATCTGCTTCTGAGTATCTAGTTTGTTGGAAACCATATCATCAACAAGACTATCACATTCTTAGCTTCAACTCTGTGATCTGCATAACAATTGTAAGATTCGCTAATTTATGACTCCTATTGTTGTATAACTTGGGTCGCTATCTGTTTAAGTTTTGTACCTGTTGATCATATGCAGAGACGTCTACAGATGACGAGGGCTTGGCAGCTTTGGCAGGTGGACCTGTCGGGTGCGCAGGAGGCGCATCGCCTCTTCGGGTGGGGTGAGTTTTTAGGTGCAGTTGTGTAGCCCCTGGTAGATTGTGGTGGTGCAGATTTCTTGCTTACATCCTTCCCACCTTTACAAGCCTCTCTTCTTTCCATTGGATTGTAACTGTGATGTGAAATAGAATAAGCTAATTATCAACTTCTAATGACTATGTTAGGAGCTGAAAGTTATTCTGGCTATAAGAAAATGTAAGAAACTGTTGTGGTTTTGTTTGTTTTGGGTCTTAATGAGCAGCTCCTGTGATGTAAGAACAAACAAACAAGAATATGGAATAATGAAAATGAAGAGGGAATCAAAGAATTGAACAAGCCTCCTATTTGGTTACAATATCCACCTACAAAAATAAGGCAGATTATGTCTTGTTGTGCTAGCACTGTAATACAAGCGTCAAACAAAACTCAAACAAATTCATAATGTCAAACAAAGCAAAATCCAAAATATTACTTCACCATACACTAATTACAGTCCCATCTATATATAAAGCAAATACAGAAATCACTTGAAAAGGAGAAGACCCAAGATGTCAAATGCAAACTTGAGACCAATATATTGATTAGTAGTGCTTAGCTGTAAATATTATGTAGTAAGCATGTTTTTTGTAAGCTTTTGAAATTGTAAGTAAATCTAACCAGGAATTGTTAGTATGTTCACCTTAGATTCATGAAAAAGTCAGATTCTTACATGGATTGAGTTACCCACCTTTCCTGCTTTCGACCAAATAAGAAGAGTATTTGGAATTCATGTTTAAGGCACCACAAACAATTGCAACAGTAGCAAAAAAATTGTAGATACAAAGCTCTCATAAATGACAATACTGTTAATATTGATAGGTGTAAAACTAACAACACAGAGCACAAAAGGTGAATCTGCATTAGAGTCCATTTGGGTGGAAATAGAAAAGGGGGCAAAAATTCCATGCCTACCAAACAATTTTACAAGTCCATGAAATTCATCTAACCTTAAGTACTATCTTCTATCTGCATCTGATTAATCAAGATTTTGCATTCTATGAATGAAGGTATTTAAAGTTGATAAAAGAAAGTTAGCCCTACCGGCAACTTGACAGCTAACAACATGATCAAAATTCCTAAATTTCATACATGATTTAGGTATTGTTAATAGTAAATAAATAGAGTGGGAGAGAGGAATAAGGTGATTTAAGGGTGGAAACATCGAATTACCTTGCCATCTTGATTTAAGCCATCACCCGATAATGTGTGTATTTCCCTTTTAAAGTTCCAACTAAACCGAGCATCCCTAGCGGAGCCTTCATGCCAAAAAAACATTTTTCATAAAGAAAAGAATAATTAATTGAAATCTTTATCAGATAGATAGATGCATATGTTTCTAGCAAGAAAGTCAACTTAATATGAGAAATAATGATATAACAATTAAATCAAATAACCTCATCACTTAACCCCATGGGCCTTGTTGTTTTGGTCATATGAGCAGATTTTGCAAATGTGTAATTCAAAGAGATTTGTTGGAGTTCTTGGATGCTTCAAAGCGGCTACAAATGGCTCAACCGGTCAATAAAAGATGTTAAGGAGTTGATGGGAAAATGTTATAAAGACTCGTTTACATTACCTTATGAATAGCTATTCCTTCAACAATTGCAGTTTTCCTAACCCTAACTTGACCATAAAGAATAAAATTATTGATAGTTCTTCTATAACATAATAGAAGTAAAAGGTAGACTTTAAATGCATAACCAAACCATATTCACCATCTGCTATGTATGATAACCATTTCCATAGGTGGCATCCACAATTGCATCCCTTTTCTAGTCTTCTAGACCACATTACAGGTTTCCATATCTCGTGTTTATACAAATAGGAACAAATGATAGGATTATGTAACTTCTGTAACTGGGAGTTTAGGATTGCTTTAAAATCAAATGCTTATGCTCCTTAAAATCCAAACACCCTAAATAAATTAACATTTATCAATAAATATGCATCTGTATTCCCAAATGCTTAGTAACCTTGAATTCTTGATTATTATATGTTGAAAACCTAAACGAATAAAAACACGTCAAAAATCAAACCTGATAATCAAACGTACCTCACCGAATGATGAATTGGATCAGACATCAACGGGGAAGGCGAATTGGGTGCCAAATTGCTATTGAATTTAGCTTCCATTTCTCTCCAAACACATCGTTGTTCATAGTATCCCTCAAGTAATCGAAGATGGTGTTGGCAGAATTAGGGGGGGCATTTATCATCGATGAGAAGGTGCTTAACGATTGGGCGCTGTCATTGAATGGAAGCACCGTTGATAACATGGAAACGGTTGTGGGGAGTAGAGAACAGAGACGTCTTACAAAATAGGGGAGAAACCGAACCACTGAATGCATGGATGGACGATTGGGGTACTGATTCTTGAAGGTCAGTTGATTGAAACAGTCCGACCATTGAATGCATTCGTTTCTGAAACCGTCGTGTACAGGAAGGCGGGAGGTGCAGGGAGGCGGGAGGTCACCGGAGAAGGAATAGTAATGGAGAAGGTTGAAGAGACCGACGAGTGAACGAAAGGGTTTCAAAGCACATGTACAGGCGCGTCTTACAGAAATATGGATATGACCATTGTACCCACCATTCATGTATTAGAAGGTAGTAAAAGATTAGGATGTAGTGTAGGAGCAGTATGATAGATTTATCGTACTAAAATATATAGGCGGTTGTGCAAGTTGAAACAGCGGACGATGTTTCGTGGCAATACATGTGAGTATTTATTGTTTTCAAAAAATATTCACCAATTTATAAAATTTATAATAAATTAATATATAAAAGGGGTTGGGGAGTCTATATTGGTTATTATACTTGCTTTGCTTATGTCAACATATGTCTCGTGAAGTAACTAGGACAAAAGAGGATTAGCTTACACAAAAGAGGATTAGCTTACACAAAAGAGGATTAGCTTACACAAAAGAGGATTAGCTTACACAAGGACAATCAAAGGTGTAATCAAAGGTTTGACGGCTGGAGAGATGTAATTGAGTGTGACACTAATATAATGTGTTACATCGTGTGCACATCTGAATGATGGTAAAAACCGATAGCGGTAATACATTTTATAGTTTACCTTATGACGAATCGAGGTCATACCAACTATGACAATGATACTAACTAAATAATTCTCTTTTCTATATAAAGAAACGAACAATTAATTAGAGCATTGAACAAAATTAGAGTGCTAGTGACATTATTAGAAAAAAAGCTTTGAGGGACTCGTATATTAAACGTAAATTCCTCTACAGAAGACATCATTTTAATTTGGTTACTAACAGACATAATACGGTGGTGATATAGTTTGTAAATAAGAACCGTAAAATGAATTATGGATGTCTTGACCAGCTTAAAAACTCTTCGGTTCTCATGAATTTTTATCTTGTCCCGTCTAGGTCTTTCAGTTGCTTTATATAAATTCCTTAGCACAAAAAAATCATTAAAGTCCCATATAGATCAATCTTTTTGTATCATAAAGAAGATGAGTTGAAATAGAGAGTGATAAAAAGCAAACAAAAAAAAAATTTGAATATCTATAATAAATAAAATATATATTGACCAGGTACCAATACCAACAACACATCATGGGTCAATATCAAAATTATGTTAATTTATATGATTGTTTTTCATATCTTGAATCATGACAATGATAGAGCTTGAAAAAGTGATCATATAAATAAATTGTTAAATTCATAATAAGTAAATAAAATCATGACAATGATAGGGCTTGAAAATCACATAAGTAATCAAATAAATAAGAGAAATTATAGTTTTCGTCATTTACCTTTATAACAAATTTAACTAAGGAAATTACAGTGATTGTCCTTTACATTTTAATATTGTTACACCGTTTAGTCATTTCCTTTAACGTTCGTTAGTTTTACTGGTTAAGACAAGTCACAAGACTTGCACGTGAGGGTAAATCAGTCATTTTACCCTTATTAATAAATTCATGAATCATTATAAACCCATCCCACCCTCCCTGTCCTCTCTCTCTCTCTCTCTCTCTATATATATATATATATATAGGGAAGTAATCAAATGTTAACACTTATTTATTGTGATAACCCATTAACCCAACTAGTGGTTCACAGTAAGTCACGTCACCATTGTAACTTAGAGTTACAGTGGTAAAATAGTGGTCCAAAACAAACGTTAAAAAAATTTTAAAAAAATATAGCAAGACTATACTCAAATTAAAGATATTAAAAAGATCTATTTAATGATGTAATTTATTTAAAAAAATAACATTATACATTAAAGTTAAAAAAGTTTTAGAAAAGGGGTGGAGTTTTTTAAAAATGGATGGAAAATTTAAAAATTAAGGAAAAATCATTACATCAGTGGTGTAACGCGGTGTAAAAGTTAGTTACACTGATGTAAGTGTTCGCTACATTAGAGTTAACGGGTTATCGCAATAAACAAGGGTTAACAAAGGAACCTTACCCTATATATATATATATATACACATACAATAACAACATACCCAGTATATCCCACTATAAACAGGGTCTAGGCGGGTTGGATGGTGGTAAATCTTACCTCTATCTTTTAGGATAGAGAGACCGTTTCAATGAGACCCCCGGCTCGAAATGAAAAGAAACCAAAAATTACAGGCACATTTCGTATATTTTAAATAATAGTTTAGCAAAACACCACGTATAAACCCACGTACACATCTCATGCAATGGACAAAAGGCAGATAATTTTAAAACAAAAAACGTGCATTCGATAACAGCACTCCTAGTTACTCTGCTCTACGATTGCCCTAATAGCCCGTATTCTTAATCTTGTATTAGCATTTTACATATAAAGGAAAAGGAGAGTCTACCTATGTCACAAGCATGCGATATCTTAACCGATTCCCACTAACAGTCCTTAACCTTAATTCTACACCTCCAGTCACTCCTATCCTCGATCATGTGCTCGGAGAGGTGTAACTCTAACATGTCCCGCTTAATCAACTCCTCCCTCGTCAACTTTGGTCTTCCTCTGCCCCTCCTACCATCTAAGACAATGTTATCTACAGTTCTAACCGGTGTTGTCATCTGTCTTCTCTTCACGTGTCCAAACCATCTCAATCTTCCTTCCCAAATTTTGTCAGTGATGCATGCCACCCCTAATCTCTGTCGAAACACTCGTCCCTTATCCGATCCATCCTTGTGTGGTTGCACATCCACCTCATCATTCTCATCTCTGCGACCTCCATCTGCCGCCTTTGTGACTTTTTCATGACCCAACAATCAGAGCCGGCTCAACCTTTTTTGGGGCCCTAAGCAACATGAAAATGTGGGGCCTTTTCCGAGTTTTATGGATAATAATCCATTATTTAATCCGGGCCAGAGACCGATAATAACACACCAAAATTTACTAAATTTGAAACTTTGATAACCACAATCAGTATACAATTCACTTGCATATGCATTTTTTCACTAACAAAAATAAAAAAATACATGTAAAAATTATGGTAAGTACCTTGAACATATAGTTTAGAAAGTTTTGTTCACAGTCATCAATCTCTTCTTATGATTAATTCGCCGGTCCAATTTCTTAGCCAAATAGATGGAACCAGATGCAAAACATCATAGAATTTAATAAAAAGTGTTGGAGAAGATCACTGAACTATAGTTATTTGTAAAAAATAGAAAAAAAGCTACTACCAAAATAACCTCAGTATGTAGAAATTTCCATGCTTGAATCATGCACCCAACTTGAAGAACTCTTTAGAACCCTAGTAAGGGATAAACATAATTGATCAGTTCATAAGGTTAATTAACATAATAATGTTTATAATCAGAAAATTATAAAGACAACATATATTAGACATATACTATTATTCATGTTATAAAACAAATGAACACTATTACATGTTATAAAATTGATAAAGGATAAACTGTATTTGGTGTTGAATGATCTATATGATGGCACATTTAGAAATGCAAAGAAGCTCTCATTGCATACTAGATAATAAAGCTTCTAATATTTGTGCAGCTTTGAGGTGAAAAACGATAAATCCTCATAAAATTAAACAAATCAACTTCTTATATGCATCAAACAACAATTACTCCAAACTCAACAATACTAATTAGAAAGTTAGGTTTCACGTATTCAATGCCGTTAGTAAAATCCCACATATACAAAACCAAAAAACGTATCGGCTCAGATTGTAAAGCCACTCTGGTGACTGGTGTTGTTTTTTAAACAAAAGGTAAATAAGTACTGTGAAATTTACAATTTACTTACCAGAAATTTCTATTGTGAATATTAAAGAACAGGGTCTCCGGAATTTTGAATTCATGAAGATTCATTGAAGATTGTCAATCTATTATGGAATAAAGATGAAAATTGATTGTCGAAAAATGTCGATGAATCTTGAATGTCGATTGATTTCCACTTCTGTCGTTTCTAATAAGAGTAATTAATATCTTGAATCGGAGATTGGGTACTGATGGAACTAGGGAAACGAATTAGAAATACCCAGACCCAGCCATCAAAACCTTCTGCAATTCCACTTCCACCTATTTGTTTGTATTTTACTTTTGGACCGACCCCAACAAAAATCCAACTTAATATATTTGATTCTTTTTTAAAAAATGGGGGTCCTAAAAGTTTGGGGGCCCCAAGCCCTAGTCTCACTTCTTAGGCCTATTGGGCCGGCCCTGCCAATAATCTGTTCCATATAACATGGCAGGTCTTACTATTACACTATAGAACTTTCCCTTTAGTTTTATTGGAAACCTCTTGTCACATAAAATCCTTGACGCTGCTCTCCATTTGCACCATCCTGCCTTGACACTGTAGACAACATCATTGTGAATCTCTCCGTTCTCCTAAACATACGAGTCAAGATACTTGAATTTAGTCGTTTGTGGAACCACCAGATCCTGAATAGTAATTTGAGTGTCCTCTCTCTCTCTCCATACACACACACACACACACACACACAAAGAACACCCCATCCACCACTTCCTCGACCAGCTATACTGCCATCCTCCGTCGCCATCCCCGACCCACCTCTAGTCAGAACCGACATCTCTAAATCATCACGTTCATAACCTAAAGCACCCCCATCACCCCCGCCACCCCCACCCCCTAAAGAGAGAGAGAGGGTAGAGAGATAATGATGGGTTTTTTTATCATTTTTATTTTTATTTTCATTTTGTTTATTTAATTTGTAAAGGTTAAATGATAAAATTACCATTATGTGCAAGCCATGTGACTAGAATTAATAGAAAATTTTAACGCTTGTTAGTGAAAAGGATAAAACCTGTGAACATTTTTAAACGTAAAGGATAATCAGTGTAATTTTCTTAGTTTAAGGATAATAGCTGAAACTTGCTATGAAAATTATAATTTACTCAATAAATAAATTATTAAAGTCATAATAAGTATTAAGTAAATAAAACGCTATTGCATTTTATTATGACGTATCTTATAGATTAAATTTTGTGGCTCAACACAAATTACAATTTCCGAAAGAGAAAATTAACTAAACTCAAATTATTAAACAAATAATTATTATTTATTTTGTTTATAAAGAATTTAGTGCATAATTGATGTGTGTTCCGTTCATGTATCGAATAAGTGTAAAAGTGTGAAACATTAATTGAATAGCTTGGTTGGTGGAGAGATGAGACCTAACGTCTGATTCCATGGTTATTTTCTTAATAACTGATTTATTATTTTTTAATTGAAATGATTGAACAAAACCATCGTATAACATAGGTAGAGAATTATATATTTATGTAGGATTTAATTTAAATAAATGTTGAAAAGGAATGATTAAAACATACTGAAGCAGGATAGTTTATAATTTTGAATTTGAATATTGATTTAAATTAATTATTTTATATATAGTTTATCTTTTTTTAGTTTGTTATTAATTTTAACTTGTTAGGAACTAATATAAATATTAGGGTTTCGTTTTGTTTATTAGGAGTTTTTTTATTGAATTTTAATTAAAGAACTTGTGTTCTTTGAATCTTTTACTTTGATTTATCGTCTTTGATTATCAATTATTTATTGAGTCATTTGATCGATTCGTTCCTGCATCATATATCATTATTTTTGTTAATTCATTTGAACTTTAATTAAAACTAGTTATGGATGCCGCGCGTTGCTGCGGCTATGCAAGCCTTAGTGTTCGGCTAGTAAACAGTTTAATCGTCGCTGAGGTGCGAGGCCCAGAATGTAGTTTCTTACGGTTCGTGTATTCGCAAAACACATTTAACAGAATGATCAAAATCGACCATTCGGAGTTATTAAACGTAGACTAACCTGTGATAGAAGCGCATATAGCGGAAGCGTTATATAGCTGCACAAGATCAAGACTCCAACCTTACAATAAACACAAACAGAAATCAGTCAATCAGCCCTTCACTTGGTACTGCAGTGACTTTTGTTAGATATAATTCATACCCAATGACAAGTTTTATGATCACAAGCTTCATATTGTGATGGAAGCATGAATTGATCTTATATTCATACTGCACAAGCACAAGAAGACGTATCACGCTATCAATGGTTCAAAACAACTTTGGTCATGTATATATATTGAAATTGAAAGCTGTTTCATTACCCAAATCCAAAAGAAGTAAGTTATTTGGAAAGTATTCTGTGAGCACAAATGATCAAGTAAAGCAGTTAGTGACATGAGACTAAAGAAAGACGTGATTAAATTCCAAGGAGTCGCCAACTACCTGAAACAAAGCAAAATGTATGAGATGAAGCATTAGGCTCGGCTTCGAGAACCAAAAGTACTTATCAGAGGCCTGCACAAGAGGAATCCCTTGGACGACTGCGTGTCTTTCTGTGATTTCCAGAGCCATTTTTGTCAAGATGGCTTGAAGCTTAGTTCCAACAGCTAAGATAATCTGGACAGTAAAAAAGATCACGTCTGTTATTCGTAATTAATCTTTAAAGAATGGTGAATAAATAAATAAAATAAGGCACTTACGACTAATGGGATTATTGAAGCCCAACATCGCCTGCCAGCCTGTATGAGAATTGTTTTTTAGGCTTTGTGTATGTTTAGAAGTTCATCTTGAAAAGCATCATGACATTAACCTAACGTTATCCTAAGCCGTAGAAAGTATCAAAACATAATTCATATCTAGGCCTTTTCTTATTAAAAAAAAGCTAACATGCTATTACAACATAAAATTCAAGAAGACATAAATAACATAATAACAACATACCTGCATCAATCGGCAACAAACACGAAAATCTAACTATGAAATCGGAAGATGACAACCCTACAACATAATAAAAGAATTCAGTAAAAATCTATGCCTAGCAAAAGCAAAAAAGGAATAATAAACACACAACTACCACTGCAGGGTAATAACCCAATCAACAGACAATATATTTGAAACCAAGAATCGCGATTTGATAGTTGTTCAACGAAATTTAAATATTAGAACCTCAGTAGATAAATTTTGAAACTATAATTACATTCCAAGCTCATATATATATATATATATTGAATACAATTGCAGGTAATGGAAATACCTAAACCAGGTAGAACCTTTTCAAAATGTATCAAACAAATTGAAAACCAACCAAAGAAGATAAAATTACTAAAAAACAAATGTTTGTTACCAAATACGCCAATAGCCAACAAAAATATGATATCAACACAACAAAATCGTACACCCTAAGTCAACTAAACCCCTTGAATAATCCAATGTCAACTAAACTCTTTGATAATCCAAAGTGAGCAATGAAGAAATTAAACATCAGCAGCTAAGGTACCTACTATAACCAAAGCATACATACATACTAACCACGACACATTTGTAAAATCTATCTTAAACTTAAATCTTCTTCAAAGTTAACGTTAAATATAAATATAACAATGTAACATACCTGAAAGGCGACAGAAGGATACCACTAAAGCCGCAATGATCTGCCAATAACAACACAAAACACATACCACAAAAATGAACATGTTTACCAAATCCAGTAAATCTCATCCATCTCATAGCATTAACCAGGTTAATTCAAACACATTAGAGGGTCGACCCAAACACGACATGTTAGGTTAAAAAGCACATCAATAACTGTCAGCAATAGCTATTAATAATGGTTTTAAATGATGATCCAAACACTATATTTTGAAAGATTTGACTTACAGGTGGTTTAGCTCTTTTGCTAGTAAGAGGAAACAGTCGGGTCCCTGCACCTCCACCCAAGATAATGGAAGCCACTGTTTTCGGGTCTACTTTCTGCTCTTCCAAAAATTGGGTCTCAAATGTCTGATCAAAACAATCAAAAATTCAACAAATCAAGCTCAAACCCAAATCTTTAATCTGTTCAATTGCACATTCTTACGAAAATCTCCTCCTCAACTGGTGTTCTAAGAACAGCCCCAATCACTCCAACTTTCTTGAACTTTTTGCCTCAAACAAAGTAATCAATCAACAACTTACCACCGGACTCTATAAACACTGATAGTGACAAAATCGACACCGATAGCGTCAAAATCGACACCGGAGAACCTCCTCCTCTGCACCGCTTGCGACCACGATGCCACAACTTCCGACCCTTATCAAGCTTCAGCTTCGTGACAACAACCCTCGAGAGATTGATCCCAACATTGGTGGTGGCGGTTGCGACGGAGCTGGAGGAGCAACAGCCGGCGGTGGGAACTACGGAGGCGGATACCTACCGTACGGCGGAGCAGGGGCAGTGGTTGAGGGGCGATTTGGTAATCCGGCAACGGGCGTTCACGTAACCCAAGCTTCAACCGGATCTTCCGCTCTGAGCCTGAGAGGATTTCTGATCGTTGCCAGATTGTTGAGGTTGATACCGTGTGAAGTTTTGGGGAAGATGAAGCTTTGCGATGGTGAAGGCTAAAGGGGATGTAAAGCTAGGGTTTTATTTGTGAGGTGTGAGGTCGGTGGCACTGTAGCCACCGACATAAGTCTTTAATATAGATATATAATGACTTTTTTGAATATTGAATGTAAATATGATAGCCTTTACTCAACCAAGTGTCCAAGTCAACCCTCATTCGTAATTGTGTCTTGTCTAATTTAGGCATAAAACAAAAGTTTGTTCCGGATCCGTACATACAACTAGAGGTGTACAAATCATTTTTTTTCAAATTGGTTCGGTTTTTAAAACGGATCGTTTTTTTAATATGTACAAACCGGTTTTTTTTTCAAACCAGTTTTTTTAGAAAACCTGGTTTTTATACCGGTTTAACCGGTTTTTTTTTAAATTTGATACCGGTTTTTAGTGTCGGGTTTCAAACTCGTGTACAAACCACCGGTTCGGGTTGGTTTAGAACTGGTTTGGCTCAAACCTGTTTTTTTTTTCAAACTAGTTTGGTTTTTTTTTTCAAATCGGTTTTTTTGTACAACTTTACATACAAGCATGAGCGTGGCATGGGTAAAACCAATGTTTCATAATTGGACCAAATCAATTATTAAACCTATTATTTTAACACACCACCTGTGAGACTAGTTTTAAAAACGGGATTACATTATAAAAACTTTGCAATATATATACTTAACTAATCTAAAACAAAATATAAAACTACTTTTATCTTTTCTAGTGTGGATACGTAATGTGAAACATGAAGCATGCAATTAAGTACAAATTATTAAGCCATTTCTATCTCAATCCCCCATATCGATCTCTACGCCTAGAATTTGATTATTTAACATAATAAAGATTTAGTTGTTGTAAATGTAGGACTCTATATGCCCAAGACACGTAGAATATTAATGCGGTTAGTACGTTATGATCCAAGTCGGGTTATACCCAATAACAAGCTTAGCAAACACCAATTAATATTTAATTGATGATATGATCATGCAATTAAATATTTACACCAATTTAGTAAATGGGTTTTCTAAATAAGTTGCATATGAGAAGGAACAACTTATTAAAATATTTTATTCAATAATATTATTTGAAGTGTTATTTAAGTAAGTTAGATAACATCAAATAATAATAAGAGTGTATAACTTATACAATTAAAAGGTTAATTGTATAACTAATTACAAGACTAGTTTAAAATGTGTGTGTGTTTGGTTTAAAGGGGGAAACCCCTTTTGAAATCAAATTTCGGCCGCCCCCCCTTTATTTTGATTGGTTCTTTTGCTTTCTAGAAAACACATATCATAACTAGTCTTGTACACTTCACTTCTCACATCTCAATACATGCAAAACACAAAAGAAACTCCTCTCTCTCTCTCTCTAAAAAGCTCATGACACAACAACAACATTTTGGAGGTTTTTGAGTGCTTTTTTGGTGTTCTTCTCCCTAGCAAGAAGGTGTTTTGCTATCAAGCTTGGGGTATACAAGCTTGAGAGGACCTCTTTTGGTGCTTTGGTCGTTTTTCATCATCCATTTCAACCTCTTTTGCTGTTGAAAGGTAGACTATGGCAGCTTCTTTGTAGCTATCCATAATGTGTTGTTTGTATTTTCATAGCTAGCATCATTCACATATAAAAGATCCTCTTGTTCTCGGGTTTGTTTAAAACTTATAACATCAAAATAAACCTGAAATTTCAGTTTATAAACAATGTTATAATGGTCAACTTCCGCTGCGTTTTTACAAAGTTTAAATGGTTAAACTATGTTTTAAGTTCTAACAAACCAACAATGGCATCTAGAGCCGGTTATGTGGATAGTTAGCTTGTATTGTCCTTTAAAAAATTCGTTTTATGGATTTTAAAACCCCTTTAGGGGCTGCTATGTTCATGTGTTATGAATCCCCAAACTTTCAAAGTTATGTCACACATGCTTGTGATTAAACTTTGAAAGACATGTATGTTGTTTATTTGTTTGTTTGGACAAAAGAAAACCCGAAATTTCAGTTTATGTTGGCTGAAATTTCATGTTTTTAGTGGGGTTTCATTATTGTTTTGGTCGATATGATCATTGTTTATTATGGTGCATAACCTAGCTTTTGGCCTTGTGTTGTTTGGATGATTGTAATGGTTGTTTTATTCATTCAATTGGGTTGTAATGTTTATGTTTATTATTTGAGTTGTAATTATTTATTCATTTGGTTATGTAATAAATAGATTAGGTGCATTTCTTTTATTAAAAAAATGTATTAGGATATAGTTTTTGTATAAGGAAGATGCACAAGATGAAGACCCAAAGATGGACATGAAAGACATGGACCTTGAAGCATTTGGATATGGATTCAAGTGGGAGTTCATGGACATATTTTGATGTGTCATCTTCACCCTTAAGAAAGACCTTATGACAACACTTGTGATGGCAAACAAGTATGGTCAACTTAGTGGCTATGGTTATGCACTCATGTTTATATGTTTATGCTTGGTTGAATGTTTGTTGTTTGATTGTTTGGTTGATATTTGGACATGCATTACAAACTCATTAACAAACTTAACAAGCTGAAAATTAATGGTTCTTTTTCATTAAGTGGTTAATAAAAGGTTATTAAAAGGATTAATGATTTTAATAAAAGAGGTTTTATTAAAAGTGAACCATAGGGTACCTTGTATTTGAAAGCATGCAAATATAAGGTACATAGAGTTTTCTAAACTAAGATTATGAAAACTATAAATTTTTTTGATAACAAGTCTAACACTGTCCTTTTGCACAACACTTGAGTCACTTGGAAACTCTTAATGGGTTGAAGGTCACCTAACCATTTTGAGGGAACTTGTGATTTGAGGTGGGGATACCACATTTATGGGATAAAGATCACCTAACCACTTACGTTGGAAAACTCACATGTGTGTGCAAGTAGGGTAACATGATTTGCAAACCATGTTAAATGGATCACCTACATTATGGTTTCCAAATGGTGTTGATGGGATTAACATGCCGACTTTACATATGATGTTTCAAGTCGATCCCATACCTCTAGAAGTTGCAAATGGTTGCAACTGTCAATCGTTAACCACCTTATTAATTTAAATCGTGGGATAGAGGTCACCTAACCACAATTTAAATGTAATGTTGTGTTCTAGATTTTAATATGAAAATGACCTTAAAAGGCATTAATTAATTATTAAAAAATAGCAATATCGAAAATACTAAAATTGATCTTTGTTAAATTTTGTAGATGGCTACCAACAATGATAATCATAATAACTTATCCACGTCCACCCAATCTTTACGAGCGATTCTCCAAAAGGAACGTCTAAATCATAACAATTTCATTGATTGGTATCGAAACTTGAGAATCGTTCTCAAGCAAGAGAGGCGATCATATGTTTTAGATGACCCTATCCCCGATCAACCTACTGAGGATGATAAGGAGGCCTATAACGATTGGCTGAAGTACACTGAGGACTCCGTCCAAGTGTCTTGCCTCATGTTGGCAAGCATGACTCCGGACCTCCAAAAGGAGTATGAACATCACGGAGCTTATGACATGATAACCCAGCTGAAGGAAACGTTCCAACAGCAAGCGAGGGTTGAGCGCTTCGAAACGGTTCGAGCACACCATGCATGTCGTATGGACGACAACCAATCGGTTTCATCTTATGTACTTAAGATGAAAAGCCACATTAACCGCCTCGAAAGGCTTAATTGTCCCGTCTCGAAGGAATTGGCCACGGATTCGATCCTTAATGGCCTTACCAAGAAGTTCGAGACGTTCGTGTTGATCTACAACATGAATGCTTGGGACAAAAGCATTGGTGAGCTTCACTCAATGCTCAAAACGGCCGAGGCGGCCATGGGTAAAAGGGTTTTACCCGTTCTCACCATTAATGAAGGTGGGAACAAGAAAAGGCCTCATCCCGCACCCAAGGCAAAAGTTGCCAAGGGTAAGGGACCCGTATGGGGAAAGGGGAAAGGGGTGGCAAGGGTGCCACCCAAACCACAAGAGAAGAAGTAAAAGGTTGCTACTAATGACCCATGCTTCAAGTGGGGAGAGATTGGTCATTGGGCAAGAAATTGTCCTGTCCATCTCCAAGAGTTGAAAGCAAAGAGGGATGCCGGGCAGACCTCAGGTACAATATATATGATCCATATTAATTTAAACTTAATATCCTCTAATACATGGGTATTAGATACCGGATGTGGAACTCACATTTGCAATTTATTGGAGGGGTTCAAAAGAAGTAGTAACTTCAATAAAGGGGATGTTAACCTCTACATGGGCAATGGGGCTAAAGTTCAAGTTGAAGCCCGTGGAGACTACATCTTGAAACTTCCAAATGGTTTGGAAGTAATTTTTTACAATGTTTTGTATGCTCTTAGTTTGACTAGGAACATTATCTCTGTAGCCCTACTAAAACATTTTGGATATGTATTATCATTTATTAGAAATGAAATCCATGTTACTTTGAATGACATGTTTTACTTTAAAGCTATTCCCATCAATGGTATCTATGAATTGGTTCGTGAAAATACATTGAATGATAGCTTATTGTACCAAACTAGTACCAAGAAACTCAAATCGGATTTGAGTAACACTTACCTTTGGCATTACCGTCTTGGTCATATAAACAAGAAAAGAATACAAACACTACAAAAGAATGGTCTTTTAAAACCAAGTGAATGTGATTCATTTGATGTATGTGAGTCTTGTTTACAAGGTAAAATGACCAAGGCACCTTTTAGTGGCAAAGCCGAAAGGGCAAAGGATTTATTAGGTATCATACATTCGGATGTATGTGGTCCTTTTAAACCTATGACTAGGTACAATGAAAGATACTTCATTACCTTTACTGACGACTATAGTCGATATGGGTATGTGTACTTGTTAAGACACAAACATGAAGCTTTTGAAATGTTCAAAGACTTTCAAAATGAAGTACAAAATCAACTCAAAAGGTCAATTAAAATTCTCCGCACCGATAGAGGAGGTGAATACCTGAATGATGCTTTTAGGGACCATCTTAGAAGTTGTGGGATTGTCTCACAATTATCTCCTCCAGGAACACCACAGCACAATGGTGTATCCAAAAGAAGAAATCGAACCTTATTAGATATGGTTCGATCTATGATGGCTAAAAGCACATTACCTCTGTCATTTTGGGGTTTTGCTCTGCTCACTGCGGCCCTTATTTTGAATATGGCCCCAACCAAAAAAGTGGAAAGGACACCTTATGAAATATGGCATGGAAGGGTTCCATCATTTTCATATTTAAAGGTGTGGGGGTGTGAGGCTTATGTGAAGACTCCCACCTCAAACAAGCTAGAAAGTCGTTCCACTAAGTGTATCTTCATTGGATATCCTAGAGATTCTATGGGATACTATTTCTATGATCCAATGGAACAAAAGGAGTTTGTTTCCAGGAAAGCTGAGTTCTTAGAAGCTAAGTTCCTTACGGAAGAAACTAGCAGTAGAACTGTGGATCTTGAGGAGGATCAAGAACCATAAACAGATACGCGTTTGGTTGACACTAGCACTCAACATGAGGATGTTGAGAATGATCAAGTGGTTGATCAATATACACAAAACGTTCACAGATCTGGTAGAATTAGTAATCCACCTGAAATATATGTATTTTTCGTAGATGGATGCTATGTGGTAGATTCTGATGAACTAACCACCTATCGTGATGCAATGTCCAATTTGGATTGTGACAAATGGCTTGAAGCCATGAATGTTGAGATGCAATCCATGTATGATAATCAAGTATGGGACTTGGTTGTACCACCTCTTAACTCCAAAGTAGTTGGAAGTAAGTGGGTTTTCAAGAAGAAAACCGATATGCATGGAAACTTGGATACTTATAAAGCTAGACTCGTAGCAAAAGGTTTCACTCAAACTCAAGGGGTTGACTATGATGAAACTTTTTCACCTGTTGCGATGCTAAAATCCATTAGGATATTGTTTGCCATAGCTGCTCATTATGATTATGAGATTTGGCAAATGGATGTCAAAACCGCTTTCCTAAATGGATATCTTGAGGAAGATGTCTATATGGTTCAGCCTGAAGGTTTTGTCGATCCAAAGCATCCTAACAAGCTATGCAAGTTAAAGAAATCAATTTATGGATTGAAACAAGCATCGACAAGTTAGAATCACCGTTTTGATGAAGAAGTAATTAAATTTGGATTCATCAAGAATGCTGATGAAGCTTGTGTATATAAGAAAGCTAGTGGGAGCATCATCACTTTCCTAGTATTGTATGTTGATGACATACTACTATTTGGAAATGACATTCCAACCTTGGAAGGTGTAAAAACCTGGCTTGGAAGTTATTTTTCCATCAAGGATCTTGGTGAAGCCGCCTATATTCTGGGAATAAAGATCTATAGGGATAGATCAAGGCGGTTGATTGGTTTAAATCAAAGTGCATACATTGATAAAATCTTGAAAAGATTCAAGATGGATAACTCTAAGAAAGGTACGGTACCTATTCAAAGAGGAATGATATTGAGTACGACTCAATGTCCTAGCTCAAAGGATAAGCAAAATAACATGAAGGCAATCCCATACTGTAACAACCCGAGCGTTTGGGTTATATGAACTCCGCATTTCATGTATTGTCAAACGAGTAAATAATGAGTAAATTGTCTATTTAAAGTTTGAAGTTTTTAGATGAAATTTTTATGTTACAAGAGACCGTTTAAATATAATAATAATAATATATTATATTCGAACCTGCTCCGTTTTTGACGAAACTTAGGTTGACTCGTAGAGAAAATAAGCTCGTCATAACGACATATTTGAAATTTCATAATACGCTATATATTAAAAGTTATAAGAGAAAAACGAGTTAAGCAGTTGAATTAATTATAATAATATAATAATATATAATAAAAAAATAATATATGATGCAAAATTGTTGCAATTCAATTGAATTCAGGCGTGCAATTGAATTCAGGCGCATCTGAACATGTCTCCCACATGGCTCCTCAAATATTTTCACTTGCTTTCAACTCCTTTATAAATAGAAGCCATAAGTTTCTTTGGGAACGCTCTAATATAAAGAGAATCCCGAGTTCTCAATACCCCGTTGGGTGTTGCTAGTAGTCGTTTTGGTACTCGAGTAAGAGCGCGACTAGGAGCGCGAGTAGGGGAGACTCTACATCAAATTGTCGTAGATAGTTTTCAGGTACGTCCTTGTTTAAGTTTATGTTTAATTATTATTATAGTCGTTATTATTATTATTATTATTATTATTATTATTATTATCATTATAGGTATTAGTATTAATATAGTTATTATTAATATTATTATTATCATCTTTATAGTTATTATTATTATTATAGTTGTTATTTTTATTATTATAGTTAGTATTATTATTATTTGTTATTTTTAGTGTTGTAGTTGTTATTATTATTATTATTAGACTTTAAGGTTATCATTAGGGAATGTATTGGGTAACCCCGAGGGTTGGCTCGGGTATGATGGAAACACCCGAGTTATGCCAACTACTAAGGGTTGTACCAAAGGGTTGTCATAGGATAAAAGAAAGTGCCCAAATAAAACCAACAAATTGGAAAAGATAACGAATCATCCCTAAGGTTGTTACTAGCTAGAATATAGCTTAAGTAATGTTATTTTGCTTATAAGATAATACCTGATAGCAGTGAACCTGAGAAGACGATATCACTGACTTGATTGATTGAGGTGAGTTCCTCTGAACTATTTTATAAAACGGGATGTGATGTTCTGATAACTGGTAATAATTCTAGAATTGACTATCAATAGCATCTGTGATATGTGGCAATGCTTGATAGGATGCTTGAGGGCTGCTTGTATGATTCTGCTTTAGCCAGTGGATTTTGTATACATAGTCTGGTTATGTGAATTTATACTGTGCTTACTCTGTTCCTATCTGTTTGCCATGGCTGTATCTGCTTGATGCAATAGTCAATGATAACATGTTTTGAATTTTGAAGAATGCCATGTTTATGAACTCACAAGCTTTATGCTGAGTCCCAAATGTTTTTATTTTTATGGAAACACATCCTAGGTGCCAAGTGATTGCAGGGATTGAAGATTACGAGCTAGTTAATGAGAAAATAAAGTTCTAGAATGTTGTTGAATATTTGGATCTTTGGTATAGTTAAACTGATGTAATAGTATTATCTATTATAACAGATGTATTATACGCCGTTGATGTATAATTAAAGTTAGACTTCCACTGTGTATTCTCTGATTACTATGTCTTCTGTATATCCGATGCGTAACGCTCCCCGGGGTATGCCCTGGGAGGCGGGCGTTACAAGTTGGTATCAGAGCCATAGTTTAAGTGAACTAGGTACAAAGATAGTATCTAGACTTAAACTAGGAAAGATGCTTTAAGATAATTTGATTAATTGCATAAGTATAGGGTAATGGGTTTTGGTGAACCATGGAGGATAATGGCTAGAACATTATAATTGCAATAGATAAGCAATGACACCTCGCCACTGTTATTTCTTGCCTATTAATACTATCATGTTCTGGATCATAATCCCTCGTGTGAATACTAAATCCCTGCTCCCTCATGTAGGCTTTGACTATGCCAAGAGTAGGAAATACTCATGGTAGGGGTCGTGGTAGGCCTCCTGGTAATAGAAGGAAAATCATGTCATCTACGAACGATGATCATGAAAATCTTCATCATGCTGAACATGAGTCACAGCAATTTGCTGGACCACAATTCCAAGCAGCTGTAGCTGGCATAATTAGAGATGCTTTGCCAACTATTATAGCTGAGATTATGAACGCCTCTGGAGGGTATGTGAGCAATAGTGGTAATGGGCAGGATGATTATATAAATAACACCAATGGTAATGATGATACCGCTATGGAAACTAAACCTAAGCAGGGTTGTTCCTACAAAGCTTTCAAGGGATGTGAACCTTTAATATTTAATGGCAAAAGAGATACCATGGCAACTTTTCAGTGGATCCATGAGATGGAGGCTGTTATTGAAATTAGTGGATGCACAGCCATACAAGCTGTCATGTATGCCACTCACTCATTCAGGTCTGAGGCATTGTTTTGGTGGGACAATGTTAAGCAGGCTAAAGGACCTGGAGTTGTTGCTACCTTAACCTGGAATGAACTGAAAGAGCTTGTGATTAAAAAATTTTGTCCTGAAGTTGAAAGGGACAAAATTGAAAGAGAATTCTTACAACTACAGGCCGAAGCCATGACACATCGTCAGTACACGACCAAGTTTGATGAGATGGCTCGACTGCTTCCTGAGCATGTAACACCTGAAGCAAAGCGCATAAAAAGATACGTGCAGGGGTTACCCCCTCATATTCGACAGTTAGTTAAGATGTCTGCCCCCAAAACCTATGAGTCTGCAATCACATTAAGTGCCATTGCATATGAAGAAGAAGGCATAATGACTGATAACAGCAAAAAAAAGAGAAATGAGGATGGAAACCAGATGCCAAGAAAGGACAGGAAGATCACACGAAATGAAGGGAACCGTGTCAACAAACCGTTGAGGAATGATAAAAATGAGTCTTGGAGAAAGTATCAAGATTCCAGATGTCTTAAATGTCCAACAGGTGATTATTCACGAAAGAACTGCCCGAAAATTAGATGATTTAACTGTTGGGAGTATGGACATTTCCGAAGTGATTGCAAGAACCCTCCACAAGCACAACCTACAGAGAATCAGAACAAGTCCAAGGGTCGAGTGTATGTCTTAAAAGAAGCTGGAGATGAAACCATAGCTGGTACGTTTCTCATTAACAACATATATGCTAGAGTTTTATTTGACACTGGTGCAAATAGAAGTTTTATTTCAACTGCCTTAGTACCTTATTTGAACTTAGTACCACAAACTCTAGAATGTGCATATATTGTAGAAACTGCCAGTGGTGAGCGAGATAAGATAAGATAAATCTTTAGGGATTGTGTTATCACCTTAGTTAACACTGAATTCTCTGTAAACTTAATGCCGACCATTTTAAGTGAATATGATGTTATTCTTAGGATGGACTGGTTGAATAAGAGTTGTGCTCAGCTCGACTGTGAACATAAGACGATGACTGTACGTAAGCCGGATAGGGAAAAGCTACTAATTCATGGTAGTGATGGAAACCCTAAGACCAGTATCATCTCAGCAATGAAGGCAGTGAAGTGTATTCAGAAAAGATGCATAGCCTTTCTCTTATGCATGGTAGATGCTAAAAAGGAAATGCAGATGAATGAAATACCTGTAGTGTGCGAATTCCCAGACGTGTTTCCAGAAGATTTACCAGGACTTCCACCTGATCGTCAGATAGAATTTCGTATTGATTTAGTACCTGGTGCTAAACCAATCGCGAAGGCTCCTTATCGTCTAGCCCCTTCAGAGATGAAAGAACTTATGAAGCAAATTGACGAACTCTTAGAAAGAAGGTTTATTAGACTGAGTTCCTCACCTTGGGGAGCGCCAGTATTGTTCGTCAAAAAGAAAGATGGTTCAATGCGTATGTGCATTGATTATCGAGAATTAAACAAGTTAACTGTTAAGAACAAGTATCATTTACCAAGAATAGATGATTTATTTGATCAACTTCAATGAGCCAACTACTTTTCAAAAAATTGATCTACGATCAGGTTATCATCAGTTGAAAGTGCGCGAGGAAGACATTCCCAAGACCGCATTTAGGACGCGTTATGGGCATTATGAATTTTTGGTTATGTCTTTTGGACTAACCAATGCTCCTACAGCAATCATGGATCTGATGAATAGAGTTTGCAAGCCATACTTGGATAAGTTTGTCATTGTCTTTATAGACGACATACTTATTTATTCTAAGGACCAAGATGATCACGCTAGACATCTAAAAATGGTTCTAGAAACCCTTCGACAAGAAAAGCTTTATGCAAAATTCTTTAAATATGACTTCTGAAAAAGAGAAGTTCAATTCCTTAGTCACGTAATAAATGAGAAGGGAATACAAGTAGATCCAACTAAGATAGAAGCTGTGATGAAATGGGAATCACCGAAGAATCCCAGTGAGATTAGGAGCTTTTTGGGATTAGCAGGATATTATAGAAGGTTTATTCAAGACTTCTCCAAAATTGCTACCCCTTTAACATCTTTGACTCGAAAGAATGCAAAGTTTGAATGGGGACCAAAGCAAGAAGAAGCTTTCAATCTTCTAAAACAAAAGCTTAGTAGTGCTCCTATACTTTCATTACCGGATGGTAATGAAGACTTTGCAATATACTGTGATGCCTCATATAATGGTTTAGGTTGTGTGTTGATGCAACGTGACAAGGTTATAGCCTATGCATCACAACAGCTAAAAGTTCATGAAAAGAACTATACTACGTATGACCTTGAATTGGGTGCCATAGTGTTTGCCTTAAAGATTGGGCGACACTACTTGTATGATACTAAGTGTGTAATCTACTCAGACCATAAGAGCTTACAACACATCTTTAATCAAAAGATGTTAAACATGAGGCAAAGAAGGTGGATGGAACTTCTCAATGACTATGATTGTGAAATCAAATACCATCCAGGAAAGGCTAACATAGTCGCTGATGCTCTCAGTCGGAAAGAAAGAGTTAAACCGATTAGGGTAAAAGCATTAAAGATAGATGTCAAGCTTGATTGGAAAGACCAAATCAAGAATGCTCAAACTGAAGCGTTGAAAGATGAGAAATATTCAGGCTGAAAGAATGATAGGTAACCAGAAATTGTTGACTCAGGGAATGGATAGAGTCCTACGATTTGGTCAAAGAATTTGGATCCTAAAATTTGGAGGTATTCAGGGCAAAGTATTAGATAAAGCCCACAAATCCAAATACACAATGCATCCTGGAGCAAACAAAATGTATAAGGATATTCGAAATCACTACTGGTGGCCTAATATGAAAAGATCCATAGCCCAGTACATTAAGAAATGCTTAACATATCTGCAAGTTAAGATTGAACATCAAAAACCAGCTGGTCAGTTACAACAGTTGGAGTTGCCGGTATGGAAATGGGATAGCGTGACCATGGATTTTGTCACAAAACTTCCAAGAACACGAAAAGGATATAATGCTATATGGGTCGTGGTTGACAGGCTAACAAAATCAGCATATTTTCTACCCATAAGTGAGAGCTATCCAATAGAAAAACTAGCCAAGATATATATTGATGAAATAGTAAGTAAGCACGGAGTGCCTTTATCCATTATCTCTGATAGAGATAGTCGATTCACTTCCAGATTCTGGACAAGTTTCCAAAAGGAACTTGGAACCAAAATCAGTTTAAGCACTGCATATCATCCTCAGACGGATGGTCAGAGTGAGTGAACCATTCAAACTCTAGAAGACATGTTACGTGCTTGCGTGATTGATTTTGGAGGTAGCAGGGATGATCATTTGCCTTTGATTGAATTTTCTTATAACAACAGCTACCATTCCAGCATTAAGGCTGCACCATTTGAAGCCTTATATGGTAGGAAATGCAGAACTCCCATCTGTTGGACAGAAGTATGGGATGATCAGTTGACCAAAACCGAAATTATTCTCGAGACAACTGAGAAAATCCAACAAATCAGACAACGACTAAAGGCTTCTCAGGATAGACAGAAGAGTTATGCAGATAATAGAAGGAGACCTTTAGAATTTCAAGAAGGAGACTATGTGATGTTGAAAGTCTCACCATGGAAAGGAGTAATGCGATTCGGTAAACACGGGAAGTTAAGTCCCAGGTATATTGGACCGTTCAAAATCATCGCAAGAATTGGTCCAGTAGCATACAAGCTAGAATTACCTGAAACTTTGAAAGGTATTCACGATACTTTTTATATGTCGAACCTAAGGAAGTGTTGGTAGATCTGACTCAAGTGATGCCATTAGAGGACGTGCAAATAGACGAGAAATTAAACTTTACTGAAAAACCAATAAAGATTCTTGATTCTCAAGAACGAAAATTAAGAAAGAAAATAATTCCACTAGTATTGGTCCAGTGGCAAGGTCAGAAAGGACCCGAGAAAACTTGGGAATTAGCAGAAGAGATGAAAGTCAAATATCCTCAACTATTCGAGTGACCTTCGAATTTCGAGGATGAAATTCTTTTAAGGGGAGGAGAATGTAACAACCCGAGCGTTTAGGTCATATGAACTCCGCATTTCATGTATTGTCAAACTAGTAAATAATGAGTAAATTGTCTATTTAAAGTTTAAAGTTTTTAGATGAAATTTTTATGTTACAAGAGACCGTTTAAATATAATAATATATTATATTCGAAAATGCTCTGTTTTTGACGAAACTTAGGTTGACTCGTAGAGAAAAATAAGCTCGTCACAACGACATATTTGAAATTTCATAATACGCTATATATTAAAAGTTATAAAAGAAAAACGAGTTAAGCAGCTGAATTAATTATAATAATATAATAATATATAATAAAAAAATAATATATGATGCAAAATTGTTGCAATTCAATTGAATTCAGGCGTGCAATTGAATTCAGGCGCATCTGAACATGCCTCCCACATCGCTCCTCAAATATTTTCACCTGCTTTCAACTCCTTTATAAATAGAAGCCTTAAGGTTGAGTTTAGAACATAAGTTTCTTTGGGAACGATCTAATATAAAGAAAATCCCGAGTTCTCAATACCCCGTTGGGTGTTGCTAGTAGTCGTTTTGGTACTCGAGTAAGAGCGCGACTAGGAGCGCGAGTAGGGGAGACTCTACATCAAATTGTCGTAGATAGTTTTCAGGTACGCCCTTGTTTAAGTTTATGTTTAATTATTATTATAGTCGTTATTATTATTATTATTATTATCATTATAGGTATTAGTATTAATATAGTTATTATTAATATTATTATTATCATCTTTATAGTTATTATTATTATTATTATTATAGTTGTTATTTTTATTGTTATAGTTAGTATTATTATTATTTGTTATTTTTAGTGTTGTAGTTGTTATTATTATTATTATTAGACTTTAAGGTTATCATTAGGGAAGGTATTGGGTAACCCCGAGGGTTGGCTCGGGTATGATGGAAACACCCGAGTTATGCCAACTACTAAGGGTTGTACCAAAGGGTTATCATAGGATAAAAGAAAGTGCCCAAATAAAACCGACAAATTGGAAAAGATAACGAATCATCCCTAAGGTTGTTACTAGCTAGAATATAGCTTAAGTAATGTTATTTTGCTTATAAGATAATACCTGATAGCAGTGAACCTGAGAAGACGATATCACTGACTTGATTGATTGAGGTGAGTTCCTCTGAACTATTTTATAAAACGGGATGTGATGTTCTGATAACTGGTAATAATTCTAGAATTGACTATCAATAGCATCTGTGATATGTGGCAATGCTTGATAGGATGCTTGAGGGCTGCTTGTATGATTCTGCTTTAGCCAGTGGATTTTGTATACATAGTCTGGTTATGTGAATTTATACTGTGCTTACTCTGTTCCTATCTGTTTGCCATGGCTGTATCTGCTTGATGCAATAGTCAATGATAACATGTTTTGAATTTTGAAGAATGTCATGTTTATGAACTCACAAGCTTTATGCTGAGTCCCAAATGTTTTTATTTTTAAGGACACACATCCTAGGTGCCAAGTGATTGCAGGGATTGAAGATTACAAGCTAGTTTATGAGAAAATAAAGTTCAAGAATGTTGTTGAATATTTGGATCTTTAGTATAGTTAAACTGATGTAATAGTATTATCTATTATAACAGATGTATTATACGCCGTTGATGTATAATTAAAGTTAAACTTCCGCTTTGTATTCTCTGATTACTATGTGTTCTGTATATCCGATGCGTAACGCTCCCCGGGGTATGCCCTGGGAGGCGGGCGTTACACATACGCATCTGCTATTGGATCCATCATGTATGCAATGATATGCACTCGGCCGGACGTTTCATGCGCCTTAAGCATGACAAGCCGATACCAGCAAAATCCTGGAAACAGTCATTGGATGGCTGTTAAGAACATACTTAAGTACCTGAGGAGGACTAAAGATATGTTCCTAATCTATGGATCTGGTGATGAGGAACTCATTGTAAAAGGTTACACGGATGCGAGTTTCCAAACCGATCGTGATGATTCACGATCCCAATCGGGATACATTTTCATTCTGAATGGAGGAGCGGTCTCTTGGAAGAGCTCTAAACAGAATGTGGTGGCCTTATCAACTACAGAATCTGAATACGTCGCCGCCTCATTGGCAGCTCAAGAAGCTGCATAGCTGAAGAAATTCATTGCCGATCTAGGGGTAGTCCCTTCCATTCAGGACCCCCTAGAGATCTTTTATGATAACAAGGGTGCGATTGCTCAAATCAAGGAACCTCGTGCTCATCAAACGACTAGGCACATTGAGCGGAGATTCAACTACATACGAGATGAAGTTGAGAAAGGAAAGATATGTATTCGCAAAGTTCACATGGATCAAAATATTGCGGATCCTCTCACGAAGCTCCTAGAAAAGGCAAAGCATGAAGGTCATACCTGTGCCATGGGACTTCGATATTCTAGTAATTGGATTTGATCTGTAATTTCGTATTTGGATATTTGGAACTCTCTTATTGCTTGAATAAAATTATTTATTTATAATATTTCAATAGATGTTCCAATTTAGCATGTTTAATCCATGGGTAAATTGCTTACTCTAAATGTCCGTAGTCATTCATACTTGTGGGAACATGTATGAGGGTAAGACTATTATGAATTTAGATTGGTGGATATTCATAAGGATGAATATAGAGCAATTGGTTGCTACCAAAGTTCATAGATATTTGTGGGATACAAATATTGGACTAACCCGCATCTCAAATTTTACTACATGGAATCTTCTAGATTGATATGGGATTTGTTCAAATTTTACTACATGGAATCTTCTAGATTGATATGAATATAGAGCAATTGGTTGCTAGTTCTTCATTGTCCTGAAATAATGGACAGTACGTAAGGCTATGTTCAGGTATGACACGAGGTGTTTGTGAGAAACGTATGTAGTCAATATGGGATTTGTTCCTCTTATTCGTTGAGAGCAAGATGTCTAAGGCCTAATTAAGTTAAATCAACATGGAATGATCATTCTGTGTCCTTGGATTTAACATGACGTCTATAACAAAAGGATAAATGATTGATTCACCTAAATCATTTCAAGTAGGATACTTGAATGGGATGATGTTATTGAATGGCTATAAGTCATGTGTATTTAGGGTAGTAAACCGTTGTTAGGCGGTATTTACTGCTTGCATCAATCTTCTATGAATCTTGTGCAAGTGGGAGATTGTAGGATTCTATATGCCCAAGACACGTAGAATATTGATACGGTTAGTACGTTATGATCCAAGTCGGGTTATACCCAATGACAAGCTTAGCAAACACCAATTAATATTTAATTGATGATATGATCATGCAATTAAATATTTACACCAATTTAGAAAATGAGTTTTCTAAATAAGTTGCGTATGAGAAGGAACAACTTATTAGAATATTTTGTTCAATAATATTATTTGAAGTGTTATTTAAGTAAGTTAGATAACATCAAATAATAATAAGAGTGTATAACTTATACAATTAAAAGGTTAATTGTATAACTAATTACAAGACTAGTTTGAAATGTGTGTGTGTTTGGTTTAAAGGGGGAAACCCCTTTTGAAATCAAATTTCGGCCGCCCCCCTTTATTTTGATTGGTTCTTTTGCTTTCTAGAAAACACATATCATAACTAGTCTTGTACACTTCACTTCTCTCATCTCAATACATGCAAAACATAAAAGAAACTCCTCTCTCTCTCTTTAGAAAGCTCACGGCACAGCAGCAGCATTTGGAGGTTTTTGAGTGCTTTTTTGGTGTTCTTCTCCCTAGCAAGAAGGTGTTTTGCTATCAAGCTTGGGGTATACAAGCTTGAGAGGACCTCTTTTGGTGCTTTGGTCATTTTTCATCATCCATTTCAACCTCTTTTGCTGTTGAAAGGTAGATTATGACAGCTTCTTTATAGCTATCTATAATGTGTTTGTATTTTCATAGCTAGCATCATTCACATATAAAAGATCCTCTTATTCTCGGGTTTGTTTAAAACTTATAACATCAAAATTATCCTGAAATTTCAGTTTATAAACAATGTTATAATGGTCAACTTCCGCTGTGTTTTTACAAAGTGTAAATGGTTAAACTATGTTTCAAGTTCTAACAAACCAACAGCAAAATTGAAATTGCCATTAATTGTTATGTGAAAAGTAAAAAACCGATTCAGAGGAATATGTATTATTAACTTTTGTGGCCAAAATGTAATAAAAAAAGTTTAATGGTTTAATTAATAAAATCAAAAACTACCTTCTCATAAAAATTTATAAATGATATATATATATATATATATACTAGTTGGTAACTCGTGTCTTGCGGCGGGTACGATTCCTACTCGCTCAATGCATATATTATTAAACACTAATGAAAAAATGAAACGTAGATGCTTTTAAAGATATCCACAAGGTTAACGGTTTTGTAAACTCGCACTTTTTATATTTTATGTTCATCTTTACAAGTTATGCATCAAAAAAATAACTATTAATTGAGTTGTCTAAAAACTAGTATACTTTTTTAAGTTTTAGATATGACATAATTAATTATTTTGATGTGTTGGTACACATGTCCCCAGTTCTAGTCTAGTGAGCTTAAATGTAATAGACTTTCTTTTCTTGTAACACTTATGTAATGTTTGATCAATTGAATAAGAAACTCTTCTATATATGTGTATTGGTTGTTTAATGTTATATCTATCTATATTGTTTATTATTACACACATATATGACAATGTTATATAGGTTTACAGTTGTTAGACATAGTTCTAAACCATTAAAGATTCAAGAATGTGTTTAACTAACTTATCTGATTCAGTCGCACGACTGGACCATGCGAATGGACCAGTCACACGATTGAACCAGGAGATTGAGTCAATCGTACGATTGAGTCATAAGACTGACTCAGTCGTCCGAATGAATCAATCGTATGACTCAGTCGCATGACTGAGCTAGTCGCCTGGCTCAGTCGTACGACTGATAGCTGTAATCTATAAATACCACTTAATTCGTGGAAAAACAAAACACTTCGAATACTTGAAACCCTAGTCGACCCAGAACGTCCAGATTGTCCATTCCAAGTTCATAGAACGTCCCAGATCATTCCTATTCCATTCTTAACATTTTCTAATCGTTAGGATTGATCTTGATTTCGTTCTCCCTGATTGGATCGCCAATCAAATAGGATTCCGCACTATTTGATCCTGTATAACGAAGAATCAGTTAGTACTCCGTACGTACACGGTCCTAACAAGTGGTATCAGAGCTTTGGCTCTTGATTCTTCGTTTGATTCAATCAAGTTTTGTTAAAGTCCATGTTTTTCGCGAAAAGATCCAATCTTTCTGCTCAAAACCGAGTCTTTACGTGTGCATGTTCTGCAAAATCAGTGTTTTTTGACTTTCAGCCGTCTAGGGTGTCACAAAACACGTTTTAGGTCAAAACTGTGAAAAATTTCGATTTCTGCAGTCTCAGTCGCACGATTAGCTCAATCGTACGACTGAAGTCCAGTCGCCCATTCATTCGACCGATTGAGTCAGTCGCTTTGTCCAATCGCCCGATTGAGTCCATCGCCCAGTTCTGTCGCCCAGTTGAGTCGTTCGGTCTGTTCAGTCGCCTAAGTCTCTTAGTCGTCTGTTCAATCGTACGTTTGAGTCCAATCGCATACAGCTAGTGTCGGTCGCATTCCAGTCGCACTCCCGAATCGCATTAGCAGTTTCATTCACAAGTTAAAGTTATAACATAATAGACTCAGAAAACTTTGCAATGTCAGCTGGAAAGGACTCAAGGATACAGAACCTGCTTTTACTGGAAAATGAGATAGGGAACCATAACAAGCCACCTAAGCTATTGACTATAGATGAATTTCCACAATGGAGACAACGTTTTGAGATTCATCTAAATGGAGTGGACCCGAACTTATGGAACTCTATTGAGACTGGTTATAACATGCCCGTGGGAGCTGATGGTGTTCCTTTGACTTTAAGTGGACTCACTGATACACAGAAGGTTGCCTACAATGCCGAAAAGAAGGCATATGCTCTTTTGACCCAGTCCATTCCCAAGGCCATTTTTCACCAATACTTAGAGCACAAGCAAAGTAAAAAGTTGATGAAAGCTCTTGAGAAGAGGTATGATGGGAATTCTACTCTAAAGTCCCTAAAGGGTAAAGCGTTGAAGAAGGAGTTTGACAACTTCTCTGCAATTGGGAATGAGAGCTTGGATGAAATTATCGATCGCTTCTATCACTTGATGAGTGAACTTCACACTCATGGAGTAAAGACGTCAATGGAAGACAAAGTTTCAAGCTTGGCAGATGGTCTACCTGAAAAGTGGCATTCATTCATTTCCACTATACGACACAACTCAGTTTTAGAGACCTTGGATATTAATGACTTTATTCTAAAACTGAGAGAGGAAGAAGTGTGTCACACCCTCATTTTCCACGTACGGGGTTTTACCGTCAGGCGTGTGACATAACCAGGATCTCAGATAAGCATTAGTTACACCAAACGACTCAATAATTACAAAACATATAGATTGTTTAATAATAATGAAACAAACCAATTATGTTTAAGTAATGCGGAAGCGTATACAGTAAAATATTTAACAATAGTTTTGAAACACACAAACACGTGTCCAGTCCAGTTTATTTAAAGTAAATGCAAATTAAATCTTGAAAACAGTTTGTGGTGAGTACAGAATGACATGCTGTAGATACTGTGCTCCTAACGTGCCACATCAATGTCCTGAGAGAAAACATGCAAAAATCTCAGTACGAGACTGGTGAGTTCACAGGTTTATCAGAAAACAGTAATTATCAGTAATGAAGTTCCCGGATTATGTAATCCGTCAAGTATGTAATTCCCAGATTATGTAATCCGTCAAGTATGTAATGAAATCCCCGAATTTATTAATCCGATAAGTATAATGAAATCCCCGGATTTATTAATCCGGTAAGTATAATGAAATCCCCGGATTTATTAATCCGATTAGTATAATGAAATCCCCGGATTTATTAATCCGTCAAGTATAATGAAATTCCCGGATCTATTAATCCATCAAGTATAATGAAATTCCCGGATTTATTAATCCGTCAAGTATAATGAAATTCCCGGATTTATTAATCCGTCAAGTATAATGAAATTCCCGGATTTGTTAATCCGTCAAGTATAATAAAATTCCCAGATTTGTAATTAAAGCATATAATGGGTAGCTAGTCCATAATGATCACTATGTGTATGAAGGCGCGACCGAACTGACATGTAATCAAATAATAAACCAGGCCCGGATGTGGATCACACCACAACACTTGTAATTAGGCTAACCGTTCACCCGTTTGACGAACGTTGTGCTAGCGCGACTAGCCCGGGTGGGGTATGTCAATCCCAGTAGTACTACTAACAATTACCTCGTTAAGTCCATATTAACGGTCCGTTGGGCAAGTATACACCATAGTATCAAGTATATGCAGTATTACAAAAATCCAATGTAATGTAACGTTTTTGAAATCAGCATGTTTCTCTCCCCCAAAAGAGTATATAAGTAAAAGTGGGGCTGTAAACTCACCTTGAATTGATGTAATGAAATGAACAAGAACTTCAAAGAATAAGGCAATACACGATCAAACACGAGCAATACCTATTATTAATGGTAATTACGTCTTTAAGATATGTGCAATACGAATAGATATATTTGGTTGGATTTGAGTCGATTTGGGTTTGACGCACACGATCGGTTTTATATATCTAAGTTTACTTATAAACTTTGTGATTTATATATTTAATTTTAATTAATTAAAGTATAATTTTTATAAGAAGTAACTCGTAAATAATTATGAAATTACAAATTGTATGATTCCTACAATTTCCACGGTTATTCTTTAATTAAACACGATCCTGTGTTCATTTTTATAAAAATAGTTGTTTGTAGATAATAATTTATAAAAGTTATTAAGGTTTTTAAATAAAATAAATTCACAGGAAATATTTATGTAACCTTTTAAACAAGAATAGTTTATAAAATTTATTTTATGATTTTTAGAAATTTTTGTATAATTTTTAGAAGCTCAAAAGGCATTTAAAAAAATAGTTGTAGTGGCCCGGGGTCGAACCCGGGGCCTTCTGTGCAGGAACCATCAAACCAACGCCGTGGCCGCGTTATTCCCCGGGTTCCAAATCTTTTAAACACAAACAAAATTGAACCCAATTCCCGTATGAACCCTAGGTTTGATTTGGGTCAAATTGATCCCCAATTCGATGTTAATACCAACCGAATCCATGGGGCTTTTAATCCCCACTTAAAATTGAGCGTGTAGGTGTGTTTAATTACCAGATTTATGTCGATTTGATGATTAACCCACGAAGAACAGTTCGCGACTTCTGGTGGTTCGATTTATGCCCAAATCAGTGATTATAATTCAATTCCTTGAACAGGAAGTTTTTAGTGATGCTAAGTATCAAAAACCCTCTGTTAATTGCTAGTTAGGAAGGCCGGAGAGTGGTGTTCGAGTAGGTTGCAGGTCGCGGTCGAAGGTGGTGATCAATGGAGGTGTTTAAGTTCGTTTCAGGTGCGATTGAAGGTCTTATACGATTAGGAATAGTTATGGGGTCTTATATACACGATTAATTGGATTATTTTATCTGTTAGTGGCGATTGTGGAGTGTTTGTTTGGCCGACAATGGAGATAGTCGGTTTTAGTGGTGTTTGCACTTGTATTTTTCAATTGAATGGTGACTCACGTTCGACTCCACCACGGGAATGTGTCGGTAACTTTAGTTAGGTCAAAAACGCGTTATTTTGGCGTTTAGGGGGGTCGCCGGAGCCGCTCCGGCGGTGGCCGGAGGGTCGGCCGGAATTACGGGGGGAAAGGGGGGTTGGGTTTGGTTAATTACTGCAGGATCGATTTCGGGTGGTTTTTCTCTCAACTCACTGTGAATCAACACTCGGCAAGCAGTCTTTAGGAAGAGTTGATCACAATATAACAAGTAACAAGCAGTAAGAAAATTAACACAGCAAGTAATTTTCAAGGTACTTTTATATATTGCTTCTCAACTCAAAGGATTACAAGACACTTGGACTCAAATCGCTTACTAAAGAGTTACAGGGAGAAGATATATATAATACTACCTACAGCCGGGAATACTTTGATTCCAGCTGGACACCTCTAACCTTACATCTATACTACAAGACTCTAGGTGAGGTCTTTCAGACATTTTGCATGCCTGAGAGTGGGTAGTCAGGACATGTCCCTGACTTACCCATGCTGCCAACTAAAGTTGGTAACATGTACTATCATCAAAAGGTGAGCAGTAGAATAAAGTATGGTCAACAATATGGCTTTCGAGGAAAAACCCATGCTGTGTCAGAGGTCTGCATGCGGACTGACAAGGACCATACTTTTATCTGCTGGACTTAGCATTGTCTTCCGAAGGATAAAGTGCTTCGAAGTATAACTTCTTTCCGAAGGCACTTACACTTCGGAAGACTGCTTCTTCCGAAGCTTGGAGTCTTCTTTGTC
This sequence comes from Flaveria linearis, assembly GCA_024085815.1. Classification (NCBI taxonomy): domain Eukaryota; kingdom Viridiplantae; phylum Streptophyta; class Magnoliopsida; order Asterales; family Asteraceae; genus Flaveria; species Flaveria linearis. Next base: position 34,659,578 of record CM044016.1, on the reverse strand, counting down.
TTCGGAAGCAGACTTTGTCTTCAGCTCTTTCATCAGACTTTGTCTTCAGCTCTTTCATCAGACTTTGTCTTCGGAAGCTTTCAGACTTTGTCTTCGGCTCTTTCATCAGACTTTGTCTTCGGAAGCTTTCAGACTTTGTCTTCGGCTCTTTCATCAGACTGTCTTCGGAAGCTTTCAGACTTTGTCTTCGGAAGATATCTTCAGCTGTTGGCTTCAGTTGTTGTCATCAGCAGTTGACTTCAGCTTTTGCCTTCAGAAGATATCTTCAGCTGTTGTTCCTTAGACTCTCGGAAGATCTCTTGCTTGACTTCGGAAGCCCTTTGATGTAGTACCAAAAGTGACTATGAAGTGAATTTGGTTGCACCAGCCTTATCATGATCTAACAAACTCCCCCTAGGCTGATGCTACCAAAACTTCACTTCTCTCTTCTTCTCAAAGTTCTCAGCACCAAGGAAAGCAGGTGTTTATCAGTATCTTCATTCTTTCCTGCTGTGATGCTGAGAATCTTGTACAAATCCTTGGTAGACAGCACCTCGACCCTGTCACCTTGGATTTTGTGTACCCTCTGTTGTGGCCCTCTGAAAAGAGTTAGTTGATGGGAAGTATAGTCATATTCCCATCGAACTATTGGTTCCAATTCAGGACCTTCCACCATCTGTAGAAAGGCTGTGCCTTTGGTGGTTGATCTTTCCTTGTCTTCCACTCTTTTCAGCTTCAACTCTTCTTCAATCTTGGCTCTTCGACTTCGTTCAGCCAAGTGGAGACCGCTGATGTAATTTCTTATATGTGCAGCAGTCTCAGAGTTGGAGGGATTGGAGAATGGCTTCTCTGCAAGCTCGGCAAGATCAAATCTGCTGAGATGCAGTAATGAGGTGGCATTAAGCCTGTTGGTTTCGCCATTCTCTCTTTCCACAACAAAGTTGTGAGAAGGTTCATCGAACCTCCACTGGATTATAGCATTTCTAGGCCCAGGAGATTGACCAGAAATCCTGTCCTCTTTCCTGGTATCCAGTAGAGTCACCAGCCTTCTTCTTAGTCTCTTCTCCTCAGCATTGAGGGTATCGGAGTTGAGACCAAGAAGTCTTGCAGCCTGGCCCAAGGTTTCTCTAGGCAATTCAAGAAATTGGCCTAGGGTGAGGGAGCTTGAAGAGTTGTCAACATAGGTGATGTTGATAACCTCTCCCTCATAGGAGATACTGCTCAAAGTAGTGCAATTGATGAGCTTTGTCTTGAACTCCTTAATTTCCTCAAAGGAGAAATGTTTAGGAGGCTGAGAGGATGGTCTTGGTTGTTGTTGGGTAGGCTTAGGTTTAGTGATTTTGGGTTGAGTCTTGGGTTTTAGAATGGGTAGTTTGGGTGGTTGAGGTGATGTGGTAGGTTTGGGTAGAGTTGTGGGTTGAGGGGTGAAGGTTTCATCAGTGGGTTCAGGTTTGATGGGAAAAGGGGTTGGTTCTGGTGTGGGTTGTGGCTGTGGTTGAGTGGCTAAGGTTGAGACTGTCCCTTGTACCCTCCTGTACATCTCCCTTCTCTTCCCCAAACGGATGTCAGCTTTGATTTCACTGACTATCCGCTGGAGTGTCCTTTCGGACATAGGTCCCACCTGCCTACCAGAGAAGCCATGTGCCCGGAGATAGTCCTTCATCCAGGCTTTGTCAGTTGACTTCTTGGTGGCAGTGACCTCCTTCTCTTCCTCCCTCTTCCTCTTCACCTTTAGCTTCTCCCTAGCAGCCTTCTTCCTTTCCTTCTCCATTTGATCCTGCTCTTTATTGTGGAGCAGCAGGATCATGTCATTGTCATGTGGAGACAGTTCAGGAAGACTGAAACCTCTTGAGAGCAGGAACTTGATCCTAGCCTCTCTCAGCTTCAGGGCTGCCTCCCTCTGCTCTTGTTCTTCTGCCTTCTCCAAGGCCAACCTGGCTTCCCTTTCTTGTTGTAGCCTGGTTGACCTCTCCAAAGTCACCAACTCCTCTAGTGGTAGCAGGAGTATTTCCTCATTGACAGCTCCAAGACTGATGAGCTGGTCAATGAGTGCTGTTCTTCTCTTCAGGTTGATTTCTTCCTGATTGGCTGCAGCTGCCTTAGAGCTGGCAGCTAGCACCTTTTCAGTTGGAAACCTCCCTTTCTTTTTAGCCTTCTCAATCCTTTCCTCCTCCTGAAGCTCTTCCGCAGTCAGTTTTCTTTTGCCTTTGTCTTTGATGGTGCTTGACTGTGGTGGTTCTTGAATGGAGGGTTGTGATTGAGATAGAAGTTCAGCTGGTGCTTGGATTGGAGGAGTTTCAGAAGTGTCCTCCCTGCCCACCTCAGATGCTATGTCAGCAATGACATCTGTGATGGTCAGCTCCTCGGACATTTGAAACAAGCCTTCCGCAGCTTCTATTTCGGCTTCGGAAGATTTTTCTTGTTCTTCCGAGGCTTTCATATAGGCTTCGGAAGCTTCAGCTTGAGCTTCGGAAGATGAGACTGCTGCAAATTCTATCCCATCTGTTTCAGTTGCTGGGCCATCAGTCCCCATTTCCCCTTCGAAGCTAATCTCAGGTTCCATGAAGACCTTAGGTTGACCAACTTCTTCCACAGTGGTAGAAGGTGCAGTCAGTCTTTGAAGCTCCTCAGCCCCAAAGTAAGCAAGTGTGGTGTCGGGGCTGGGCTGTTCTAGGGATGATCTCAATACAAACTGTGTGAACAGCCTGTAGAGATCTTGAAGCATCCTTGAGTCAATCTCCAGAAAGGATTGAGATGACTCAGGTAGGGTAATGATTTATTGGGTGGAAATGAGTTGGGTCTGTGGTTCCATAGGTGTTTGTCTCTGAACTTTCTCCCCCTTTTTGGTAGCATCATCTTGAGAGCTAGATGAGCTAGAGGAAGAAGTCATTGAGACCTGGATAGGTACATGCCTAACAGACCTCTCCGTCTGTTTCTCAGCTAGTTGAGCCTTGAGAGAGTTAATCTCAAGTTGCTGAGTGGCAGTCCTTGATTCTAAGATCCTCACCTGTGATTCCAGGTTGGAGACCTTAGAAAGCAAGTACTGAAGTGTTAGTTGCATACTACCCTCATCTTCATAAGAAGAATCACGGGGAGATGAGATAACATACCTAGTATGCTCACTCTCACCACCAGATGTGGTTTCTTGGCACCCTGGTTTCCTCTGCTCAGTGTCATCTCTTTCAGAGATGTCAATGGGCAAAGTTGCCGTAGACTCAGTCCTAATGATGTTACCACTGTCCTGAGAGCTCAATGAGAAACTCTGAGTAGTGGCAGCTGAGTCTACATGAGTCCCCTCCACATCAGTGGGACTCACCTCAGTAGCTGGCTGCTGATGGGGGCTAGAGACAAGGGATCCCTCCTGGCTCTGTTGATCTCTCAGTGGGTGATTTAGATCAACTTCATGGCCATGGAGAGATGTAATCTCTTCATCAGTTCGGAGTAAAAGGTCAGTGAAAGAGAGGGTGGTTAGTCCTACTGACCCGGGACCTTGATCAATGTCTACAGGCATTGAGCCTTTGGTGGGGCTGTCCCTAGAAAGCTGCACAGGGGAGTGTAGAGACTCACCCTGCGGGCTAAAGGCTTGAGGTTCGGGCTCGGGGGTTTGAGACTGAGGAGGCTCAAAACCCACATTGAGGTCAAATGTGAAGGATGGTGTGACCTCGGACTGAGTGGGAGCCCATGATTCCACTCTAGTCCTTTCGGTGTGAACAGGAGGAGCTTGTTCAATCAGAGTAGATTGAACAAGGGTTCGTTTGGGGCGTCTTTGATAGGTGGCTTTGATGGGTAAAGAAGGTTTTGGTATTGTGGTGGATGTTGCTGGTGTGGGTTCATCACCTGTGGGGATAACAGGGATGTCACCAGGAGCTATGCGCTCAGTCATCGCTGGAGGTAATGGAGTGTACCGTCCAGTGAAGTTGGTGGACATCTTCTTCAGGATTTTGAAGATGGTAGGCCTCATATGTGGAACAGGAAGAGCAGCTGCGCAGACAAGCTTGCTTGGTTCCATCTCACAGTTGATTATATGTTGAAGAAATCGGGGATACATGAAGAATGTATCTCTGCTCAGATTGGCGATTAGGTTATTCAACACAAATCGTGAGTAGTTGAATCTGAGGCCTCTCACCAACCCATGAACTAGGCATCCTAGTTCATATGGGATTTGATCCCAACCCCCTGATTTGTTGGAGAGGCAGTGTAGAACGATGTGCAGCAAGAACTTCCAATGGTAAGAGAAGTTGAACTTGTATACCGTAGATCTACTGACATCGCCTCCATATCCCATGAGGATATAGGTGCCTTCCAAGTCTTCCTTGGGGAACTCAGTAGGAGCCCCATCATCGTGAAGCTCGAGATGCTCCCTGATGATCTGTTCATTGATGACCAACTCTTGGCCACAAACTCGGGTTCTCAGGACTCGAACCCCATTCAGTACTGCAGTTTCACCATTGCTCCAAAATTCTGACATATGGTTGGAGTATATGGTGGGGTTAACTGTTAGTGCAGTGAGATAGGTGGATTCGGTGAGAAAGGTGATGATTTGGGTAAAGTCGGCATCCCTTGACGAATCAAGTAACGCGACTTGGTTGTGCTGAGGGTTTAGCGCCATTGAAGAAAAGGTAAGGTTGAAATTTGGATGAATCTGAGGGTTTTACAGTGAAGGGAATAGTTAGGGCTGTAAAGTGGTAAAAGAAGATGAATTTGATCAGTCAAGATTATTTAAAAGGGGATGAACAGTGGCGGAGGCGGTGATAGGGTAACTGTTTTGGGGTTACTGTGGGTGGTATGATGGTTTACTGCGGAGAAATGATGTTGGCGGCAAGGATAATTTTAAATAATCTGATCATCAAGTACAAAATTTTCACTTTTTACAGAGTGGGGCCCAAAAGATATCCGTTACACGTGAAATCTTAATCTTCCGAAGGCAAAACATTTCCGAAGGTAATTTTCTTCTGAAGGCAATTTCTCTTCCGAAACAAGATATTGTTTCCGAAGGTAAGATTGTCCTTTGAAGGAACTTTATCTTCCGAAGCAAGGCATTGCTTCCTAAGGTAAAGTTGTCTTTCCGAATGGAGAGTTGTATAAGTTTCGAAAGTAGATCTGATATAAAATCAATCGCTTCTTCCGAGACCACAAACTCTTCCGAGAAGAAAATTTCCATTGAGGAATTTGGCTTCGGAAGATATTCAAGGATATCTTCCGAGAGTTAATTCCTCTTCGGAAGGAATTTACACTTGGAATAATTAAAAGATCTTTTGTAACCGGGCTTAAATTGTATTGACACAAGACATTACTCATTTAAAAAGGTTTTTCAAAAGAGGTAGTTATTCAATGTTTATCATCCCAATTGCTGATATGAGATACTTAAATCTTTGTTCATCAAATGCCTTTGTGAACAAATCAGCATATTGTTCATTTGAGTCAACTTTGATTAACTTTATCAGCTGTTTCTCATGAATATCTCTAATGAAATGATACCTGATATCAATGTGTTTTGTCTTGGAGTGCTTCACTGGATTCTCAGTAATGGAGATAGCACTGTTGTTGTCAATATGGATAGGAGTAGTCATGAAGTTGAACCCATAGTCTAACATCTGATTTTGAATCCATAGCAGTTGAGCACAGCAGCTAGCAGCAGCGATGTATTCAGCTTCAGCAGTTGATGTAGAGACACAGGATTGTTTCTTGCATTGCCATGAGATAATCCTTCCACCAAGAAATTGATATCCTCCTGATGTTGATTTCTTGTCAATGTTGCAGCCACCATAGTCACTGTCAGAGTATCCATAGAGATTGAAATCACTATTTCTTGGATACCAGAGACCTAGTTTAGGTGCTCCTTTGAGGTATCTGAGGATTCTCTTTGCAGCAGCTAGGTGAGACACCTTTGGAGCAGCCTGATATCTTGCACAAATGCATGTGGCAAACATGATATCTGGTCTACTCGCAGTAAGATACATCAGAGAACCAATAATTGCTCTATACTGATGTTGATCAGTATCCTCCCCCTCAAGGTCAGGGCAAAGATTATGGTTTCTGGGTATGGGTGTCTTGGCTGGTTTACAGTCCTTCATTTCAAATCTTTCTAAGATGTCTGAGACATACTTAGATTGACTTATGAAGAACCCTTCCTTCATCTGTTTCACCTGGATTCCTAGGAAAAAGTCCATTTTTCCCATAGAACTCATCTCAAACTTCTGCTTCATAATGCTTTCAAAGTCCTTGCACATTTGGTCGTTTGAAGAACCAAATATGATGTCATCAACATAGACTTGTACAAGCAAAATGTCTTCTCCACTCTTTCTGATGAAAAGAGTCTTGTCAATGGTACCTCTTGTGTATCCATTCTTCAGGAGAAACTGAGACAAGGTCTCATACCACAGCCTAGGTGCTTGGTGCAGCCCATATAGAGCTTTATCCAACTTGCACACGTAGTTGGGGTGCTGTGGGTCTTCAAATCCTGGAGGTTGACACACATAGATTTCCCTATCTATATCCCCATATAGAAAAGCACACTTGACATCAAGTTGGTAGACTGTGAAGTTCTTGGATGCAGCATAAGCAAGGAAGATCCTAACTGCCTCAAGTCTTGCAACAGGTGCAAAGACATCAGTATAATCGATTCCTTCCTCCTGGGTGTATCCTTGAACTACTAGTCTTGCCTTGTTCTTGATAATCAAGCCTCTATCATCTTTCTTATTCCTGAATACCCATTTAGTGCCTATGGGTACTTGGCCAGATGGTAGTGGGCATAGATTCCAGACCTTTTGTCTTCTGAATTGAAGCAGCTCCTCCTGCATCGATTCAACCCAACTACTATCTTTTAAGGCATCTTCTACCTTCTTTGGTTCCATCTGAGACAAGAAGCATGAGTACAAGCAGACATTCCCATGATGAGTCTGTCTTCTTGTTCTCACACCCTCAGAGACATCCCCTATGATGTTCTCAGTTGGATGAGTGTTGTGAATCCTAAGACGAGGAATCACTTCCAGTTGCAGAGATAAGTCTAGGTTAGACATATTCTGATCAGGAATTGGATCACTCTGTCCAACTGCTGTTTCAGAGTCATTCAATGAGGACTGATTGAATGATTGAGAAACATCATCAATGGTTGGTTGTGAAGTAGTATTAACAGTTGCCTGTTCCTTCAGAATACTACCTCCCTCAACCTGGTGTTGTAATGGATCACCTGAAGAACTTTGAGGTTGATCAAGTGATTCACTTGTTGAAGCTTCACTATTTCTTGAGATATTTACACTGTCAGATCTGTGAATAGTTGAAGCTTGTTGCCTTTCAGCTCTTGGAGAATTTGGAAGAGGTCTGGGAAGCTCATATAGTTGTCCTGCATCAGTTTGAGCACCTATTCCAGCTGAAACATTCTCACAAGATGGTTTAGAATAGTTTGGAAACAATTCTAAATCAAATATATACTCAGGTCCATTCCCCCTAACACAAGGAGTGTGCTCATTAACAACTATGTTGGATGACTCCTCAAATTGTTGATTCTTGATATTGTATACTCTATAAGCTTTGGAGCTAGAAGAGTATCCAATAAAGATAGCATCATCCGACTTCTCAGCAAACTTTGCCAAGTTGTCCTTTGTGTTAAGTATGGTACACCTGCAGCCAAAGGACCTTAGAAAGCCAATGAACGGTGGCCTCTTGTTCCATAACTCATAAGGGGTTTTTCCATGGGGCTTTACTACAAGAACCCTGTTCTGCACATAGCATGCAGTGCTGACTGCCTCTGCCCAGAATGTTAGAGGCAGCTTTGAATCAGCTAACATGGTCCGAGCAGCCTCAATAAGTGTCCTGTTCCTCCTCTCAGCAACACCGTTTTGTTGAGGAGTTCTGGGAGCACTATATTGTCTGGCAATCCCTTTTGAGTCACAGAATGAGTCAAGAACGAAGTTCTTAAACTCAGTCCCTTGATCACTTCTAATAATCTTAACCTTGTGATCAATTTGATTTTCTATTTTAAGAATAAAAGATTTTAAAGTTTCAGCAGTTTCATCTTTACTTCTTAAAAAGAATACCCATGTAAATCTTGTAAAATCATCAACGATCACAAGGCAGTATGATTTCCTTCCAATGCTCATTATACTTGTGGGACCAAAAAGATCCATGTGCAATAAGTGTAATGGAGTAGTGATAGAGTTAACACATTTGGATTTATGAGATGATCTGTGTTGTTTCCCTTTCAGGCATGCAACACAGTTATCTTTGCAGAAAAATTCCTTTTTAGGCAAACCATGTACCAAGTTATTTTTAGACAATTTATTCATTGTTTTAAAATTCACATGACACATGCGTTTATGCCATAGTGTTGACTCATCACTATCAGCTTTGGAAAGAAAGCATGATACTTCACCCGTAGGAGAAGCCTTGTTCATATCTAGCTTGTACATATCCCCTTTCCTGGGAGATCTGAGAAGCACCAATTCCGGAGGAATTGTCATCCCTGGTCTGAGGATAATGCACTCATGTTCTGTGAAAAGCATTTGATGCTTCTGGTCACAGAATTGAGAAACACTTAACAGATTGTGTTCAAGCTGTTTTGACAAAGTGAACTTTGTCAATGTTTATTCTGCCGTTGGATATACTTCCTCTGCCCGAAATATATCCTCCAGCCTCACCTCCAAATTGGACAGGCCCTCCATCAAAGTTCTGGAATTGTTGAAGGAGAGATCTGTTCCCTGTCATGTGCCTGGAGCATCCACTATCTACAATCCAGATATTGTTGTTCTTGTCAAATGGATGTCCCTGCACATAAAATGAGAAGGTTAGTTTTGTTTGGAAGCCCAATCCTTGCAGGTCTTGGGCTCTTCCAAAGATAGTGACATAATTGAACCAAAAGATATGCAATGGGGTTCAATAGAGGTCATTGTTGAAGAAGAGGTTTGGGCTGCAGCATCTTCCTTGATCTTCCAATCCATCCTTTGGTTGATCTTTGAGGATGAGCTTGTTGAAGCTTTTGCAGCATGATCTTCTTCCGAAGCTTCTCTCTTTTCGGAAGAAGATTTTACCACCTTTTCTTCCGAAGTAGTCTTCTTCTGAGATGGTTTCAAGGGACCCTTCTTGTTCTTCCGAACCTTAGAAGGTTTGGCTTCCGAAGCCACTTTCCCTTCGGAAGAAGCAGTTTCTTCCGAAAGCAACTTGGCTTCCGAGATCAACTTTCCCTTTTTCATCATTTGGACCTTTTGAAGTGGTCCAACTGAGAAACCTTCTCTGACTACTTCTTTTCTAACATTATTTGCATAATGTGTGCTTGCTGGATTGTAGTAACAATCTTTAGCCATGTGGTTGTGCAGACCACACATTATGCATGCGATGTTAGTCTTCTGGGAACTTGCAGGTTGCTGTTTCTTTCGTTTCTTCTCTTCATCAGCAACTTTCCCTTTTAACTTCTGATCCTTCGGTAGGACAGGAGTGCTGGTACTACACTCCTTTCCTGAATCAGGAGTACCTACCACTTGAAATCCGGCAGAAATGAAGACACCCTTTTGCTTAGGGTCAAACTTAAGCTTGGACTCTGCAACCTTCTTAGCAGTCCTTCTAGCAGCTTTAGCTCTGCTTCTTCTTGCCTTGGTGGTCAGGATTTGGTCATCACAGGTGGAGATAGGTGTATCCTCCTGTTTCTCCCCTGTGGAGGCCACTATTTTTGCTTCATCCTCTAGTTCCAATGGAGAAGGGTCAGCAGTTGGAACCTCTTGCTCTTCAGTACCACATCTAGGTAGTCTTATAGACTCATAAGAGTGTGGTGGAGCTATTTCACTGGTTCCCAACCCTTCTTTGTTTTGATAAAACATTTTGGAATGAGAGGTTGATGCAAGAATAGTTTGGAAGCTTTGCTCAGCAATAGCTTGCTTCCTGGCCTGAGCCTCAGCTCTGACTAACTGGGCTTGAGCCTCAGAAAGTTTGGAGATCAGATCTTTGATTTGAGTCTTATAATTAGTCTTTTCATGTTTTAAAAGAGACACAGTTTTCTCTAACTCATCAATTTTCTTTTGATAGTCAGATTCAGCTCTTTTAAAGTCAGATTTTAGCACATTTAAAGACTCAACCTCAGATCTGATTTCCGAAATGTAATCCTTATAAAGTTTAACTTTAGCAATACAGGCAGCAGTACATAGATGTTCATATACCTGATCATCATCTGTTCCGGCCATGAGTGCTTGAGCGGGAGTCACATCCTGTACCATGAAGCTCCAGTCAACTTCCTGAGCAACAGCAGCTGTTTCAGTTGACTTTTCTTCATGCTTGGGGGCAGTGGGATGTGTGGAGGCCTGTGGGGTTCCCGGGTTGTTCTTGGGAGCCTTGCATTCCCTAGCAAAGTGACCAAGTTGGTTGCAGTTGTAGCACCTTGCTTTGCTCTTATCAAACCCAAACTTGCTGTTGACTGGGTTTTGAGGGAATTGCCTTCCAGTTCTCTTGAAGAACTTCTTCGCTCTGTAAGTTAAAAGAGCCATCTGCTGGACAATATCCATGTACTCCACATCATCTGGATTGAAGCACTCAAGATCATCAAAGCAGTATTGAAAATCACCAGAGTGTCCACTTCCAGAGACAAAGGCACAACCTTCCTGAAAGGAGTTGTGTTGAACCTTTTGAGACTTTGGAGTCTCAGGTAGAGTAATGAAGGGTCCAGTATGTGAGTTGTCAGGGTAGCATAGCAAGGGATGCTGTGATTCTATGCTTTCCCTTTCAACCACATGAAGGGCTGAACTCAGTTGGTTATTGGAGTGATCAGAGGAGTTCTGCATGTTCATCTCCATCTGAAATGCACTTAGGATACCATACAACTCTGTAAGAGAAAGAGTCTTAAGGTCCGAAGTTCTCTTGATGACAACACAGTAGTGAGTCCATAGTTTAGGAAGAGAAGACATGAACTTCCTAACTATGTCTCTGTTCTCAAGAGCTACTCCAATATCCGCCAGAGTATCTACTAGCTCAACATACCTGAAGTATTGTTGAGTCAAGGTCTCACCAGCCTTGAAAGTAAAGTTCTCAAACTGCTGCTTCAAGAGATCTTTCTTGTTCTCTTGAGTTTCCTTGGATCCCTCATACATCAGCTTCAAAGCTTCCCATAAGTCTTTAGCAGTCTTGCACTTCTTGAAGCGTCTGTAGACGGAGTTGGGGAGAGCAGTTTGGAGACAAGTCATAGCCCTTTGATCTAGCTCTATTCTCTTTCTATCTTCCTCTGAGTAATCGTCAACATCTTTTGGAATGATGCGATTACCAGTGGCAGATGTAGTGCTTGGTATGAAAGGACCATTGACAATGGAGTCCCACATCCTTGAATCTTGACACTTGATGAAGCCTTCCATCCTGATACACCATGTGTCAAAGTCTTCAGGGGTGATCATGGGGGACTTGGTCAAGGTACCAGTTTCCATATCAGCCTTGGAGAGAGCAGCCATTTGAGTGAGTGGATTGTGGTGAGGAGTGAAAAACAGGTTGATTAGGATGGTAAGATCTCACAATCAAGAGCCTGGAGCTCTGATACCAATTGCAGGATCGATTTCGGGTGGTTTTTCTCTCAACTCACTGTGAATCAACACTCGGCAAGCAGTCTTTAGGAAGAGTTGATCACAATATAACAAGTAACAAGCAGTAAGAAAATTAACACAGCAAGTAATTTTCAAGGTACTTTTATATATTGCTTCTCAACTCAAAGGATTACAAGACACTTGGACTCAAATCGCTTACTAAAGAGTTACAGGGAGAAGATATATATAATACTACCTACAGCCGGGAATACTTTGATTCCAGCTGGACACCTCTAACCTTACATCTATACTACAAGACTCTAGGTGAGGTCTTTCAGACATTTTGCATGCCTGAGAGTGGGTAGTCAGGACATGTCCCTGACTTACCCATGCTGCCAACTAAAGTTGGTAACATGTACTATCATCAAAAGGTGAGCAGTAGAATAAAGTATGGTCAACAATATGGCTTTCGAGGAAAAACCCATGCTGTGTCAGAGGTCCGCATGCGGACTGACAAGGACCATACTTTTATCTGCTGGACTTAGCATTGTCTTCCGAAGGATAAAGTGCTTCGGAAGTATAACTTCTTTCCGAAGGCACTTACACTTCGGAAGACTGCTTCTTCCGAAGCTTGGAGTCTTCTTTGTCTTCGGAAGCAGACTTTGTCTTCAGCTCTTTCATCAGACTTTGTCTTCGGAAGCTTTCAGACTTTGTCTTCGGCTCTTTCATCAGACTTTGTCTTCGGAAGCTTTCAGACTTTGTCTTCGGCTCTTTCATCAGACTGTCTTCGGAAGCTTTCAGACTTTGTCTTCGGAAGATATCTTCAGCTGTTGGCTTCAGTTGTTGTCATCAGCAGTTGACTTCAGCTTTTGCCTTCAGAAGATATCTTCAGCTGTTGTTCCTTAGACTCTCGGAAGATCTCTTGCTTGACTTCGGAAGCCCTTTGATGTAGTACCAAAAGTGACTATGAAGTGAATTTGGTTGCACCAGCCTTATCATGATCTAACAATTACACAAATGGTCCCTGTGGTTTAAACTTGTGTCATTTTATGCAGAAACATTTTTAAAACAAGTTTTAAAATTACATTTTAACCCCCTAAGCTTTTTAATCTTATAAAAAAAATTTTGTTATTATTATTATTATTAGTATTAGTATTATTATTATTATTCTTAAATAATAGTAAAATGGATTAAATTGGCGATAATCGTGAAAGTTAGTTTAATAATATTAACCGAAAACTGGGGTTTGCGTCACCAGTACAGGACGAAAAGAGCAGCGTATACTCAAGACCCATCACTCTACAATGTAACTCCTACTTCCACTCCTGCTACAAAGTCTTTTGGAGCTCCTCTGCAAACAGCCTTTGTCTCCAATGCATCGTCATTTACTGATCAAGGCTCATCATCTGCAAATGAGTCTCATGGTGCATCTGGGATTCTACAAAGTCCAATTGTTAATCAATCTGCTAAGTTGATGACAGAAAATTTGGGAAAGGTAACAGTGGAGGTTGCTAAAAAGCACATGGATCTACTCGCTGCAGTTGTGCAGTCTTATGATGGTCTGGTGGCGGGTAAGATTGGAAATTGCCACCTTGTCGATGAAGACTACGAGCAAGTAGATGAAAACGAGCTTGAAAGGATGGATATCATGTGGGCTCTTGCAAGTGCTGTCCGGAAAGCAAAGAAGTTTGTGAAGAAAACAGGGCAGAATCTCGTGGCTACTAAAGATACGACCTTTGGTTTTGACAAGTCTAAAGTCACATGCTTCAACTGTGGAGAAAAGGGTCATTTCAAAAGAGAATGCGTGAAGCCTAAGAAGACTGGGAACAGGAATCCATTCTCCTCGTTCAATAGGCAAGATAAAGACAAGAAGCCAGCATCCACAGGAAATGATTCTAAAGCTATGGTAGCACAAGGAGATGAAGGACAGGACTGGTCCTTTCAATTCTTATCTGATGGTGAAGCGAACATAGCTTCTGTGGAAGACTTGAACGAAGACTCAGCGAGTGAGGGGGAGAGCTCAGCTGATGTTGATACTGCTGACTTGGAAGAGACGTTTGTTGCAGTGGATGAAATTGTCAAGAATGAGCTGAATTCAGAATCTGAAGCTCAACCTGCGTCTCAGAATGCTTTCATGGCTGGCACATCCACAGCTGCACAGGTACAATCTAAGGATGAATTATTCGCTAAACATGCTTGTGTTGCTTGTGATAAATTTAGAGAAAGCATTGACTTAAAATTTGCTAGGTTATTAGAACACAATGATAACTTAGTAATTGACTTGAAACTGTGCTCAGAAGCTAATCGAGTGTTAAAACAGAATGAGAGCAATTATAAGGAAAAGATAGATGCTTTAAAGAAGCAATTAAAGGAAACTGAAGTTGTTGTGTTTAACCAAGAAAATGACATTAAATTCTACTTAAAGACCATTGAATAGACTAAAAAAGACAAAGTGGTTTTACAAGTAGAAAATGAGTCTTTGAAACAAAAACTACATAGTTTAGCAAGTTCCTCACACATTTTAAAAAACTTGGTTAAAGAACGCAACAATGGGAAGGGTTTTGAGAGTGTGCCCGGCGCCCAGGCGCTGCCGGATGAGAGGGGAGATCATGCTCGATCTTCCCCTTGCCAAAAGTCTTGATTCTTAAGTTGTAACGAGCTTAAAATCGTTATGTTTTATTAATAAAATCATTCGATTATTGTTCGTGTTATTGATTATCTTTTGGTTTTTATCCTTCCGTCAAGAACGTGCTCGGATGTTTACCGATCCAGTGACATCCTTAACAGATAAGGGATTTCAGCAAGATGAGCATGATGTTGCTCCCCTCCAACAGGTCAAGTCTCAACTCACAATGATTCTTGATCTGCAGGGGATCGTCAGAAGGTCAGTGAGTTATACTCCTGAAGAAGGAGAAATTATTCACGACCTTACTGATGAGCAGCTTGCTGAAATATTTCGTCTGAATCCAGACGAAATTGTTAAAGATGCTCCAATTTTTGATGATGTTGATGATGACGAGCTCAATGATGTTGAAGAAATCGAAATTGAAGACATCACAGATCAGCACTATCCAGAATACACTGATCAAGAGGGAAACATGTTTCCAGATTTGGTAAACAACCTTGACAGTGACATTCTGGATAAACTCAGCAATAAGGAGAAAGGAGCAGAAGCCTCAACAAGTCAAGCCCAAGCCTCGGACGCCGAATTCGATATTCGAAAGGCTGAATGGGCGGCTTGCTTCGCCGAGGTCCCAGCCCAACGTGCTACAGCGACACAGAATACCTACACCAAACTCTACAAAGTCAATAAAAACATGAAGGTGTCAGGGAAGATTATAGCCTAGGCTCACTTTGAGGATCTTGGGGTTTATGCTGCAAAGAGAGAGAGGGGAATAGAGTACTTCAGATTCCCTCACGATCTGAAGACTCTCCCTGGTTTTGAGCTCAACCAGCTGGCGCGCCTGAAGCTATTATACGCTGATCCGAAGAAAATGTCAGGCTGGTTTGAGGTTGCCCTGAAAAGGGAGTACAAGACTAGATGGGTCAACTTCAGACCACAGCAGGCCACACGTTACATCAGAAGGTCTGAAGTGAGTCCCATTACTGGTCAACTGAAGATAGTCCTGAAGTGGCGACCTCCACGCACAATGTCCCGAATTCCACTGAGGGAGATGCCACAGGACTTTACCCCACACTTTAAGTGGTGGTACTATGACTGGCGCTCAGGAGAGGCAGTCATTGTTTTGGAGAAGGACGGGTCGATGGACACAATAAGGGTGTTTGACCCTATGTGGCTAATAAACTTGTTAGCGTCCGATGTTTATACGCTGTACGAGTGGCCATTGTTTTTTGACACGCAGGATATAGTGCAAGCACTACAGTTTCAGCATATCATACGTCTATGCTTCGCACTGAATATCCATGTCGGGGTTTCTAAAGAGGAGAGAATAAAGAGATTTGAAGAGTTTAAGAAAGAAGTCAAAGTCTAGATAGAACTAGGTCCAAGGGGAGTTTGTTGGTACACATGTCCCCAGTTCTAGTCTAGTGAGCTTAAATGTAATAGACTTTCTTTTCTTGTAACACTTATGTAATGTTTGATCAATTGAATAAGAAACTCTTCTATATATGTGTATTGGTTGTTTAATGTTATATCTATCTATATTGTTTATTGTTACACACATATATGACAATGTTATATAGGTTTACAGTTGTTAGACATAGTTCTAAACCATTAAAGGTTCAAGAATGTGTTTAACTAAGTTATCTGATTCAGTCGCACGACTAGACCATGCGAATGGACCAGTCACACGATTGAACCAGGAGATTGAGTCAATCGTACGATTGAGTCATAAGACTGACTCAGTCGTCCGAATGAATCAATCGTATGACCCAGTCGCATGACTGAGCCAGTCGCCTGGCTCAGTCGTACGACTGATAGCTGTAATCTATAAATACCACTTAATTCGTGGAAAAACAAACACTTCGAA
This sequence comes from Flaveria linearis, assembly GCA_024085815.1. Lineage (NCBI taxonomy): Eukaryota > Viridiplantae > Streptophyta > Magnoliopsida > Asterales > Asteraceae > Flaveria > Flaveria linearis. Next base: position 34,643,620 of record CM044016.1, on the reverse strand, counting down.
TACTTGAAACCCTAGTCGACCCAGAACGTCCAGATTTTCCATTCCAAGTTCATAGAACGTCCCAGATCATTCCTATTCCATTCTTAACGTTTTCTAATCGTTAGGATTGATCTTGATTTCGTTTTCCCTGATTGGATCGCCAATCAAATAGGATTCCGCACTATTTGATCCGGTATAACGAAGAATCAGTTAGTACTCCGTACGTACACGGTCCTAACATGATGCAAAAATTATTTGTATAGTTTTACCTCTTAATCACAAATCTTAGAGTTATTAACTCTTTTAACATAAAAATAAACAATCGCGAATTATTTATATCAACAAACAAGTTAACAATATTATATTTCTTAAACATAATTTTGTATTTCTAAAGACTTATTTTGTAAATTAATAGTTATAGATTTGAATTGGTTTATAAATTGACATTCTTTACAAGTTGTATTTCTAGGTATTATGTTTTTTATATATATAAAATTTATATTTGAAACTCTAGGCTATGTAATTTCATATATATTATAACTTCATGTACCATATATAAATAATAATAAGTTAAAATGGCTAGCAATATTCAATCTAACTTTTACTTTGTTTATATCATTCATCATTTATTTAACCCATTTTATATCAATCAACAATCCTATTAATCATTTGTGAAATAAATTAGTTTTATGAAAACTTAACAAAAATATCATCATTTAATAAAATTTAAAAAATATATAAATTTTTTAATTAAATAATCTCATATTATTAAATTATGTATTCGTAATATGTATATATTTAATAATATATTAATTAAAATAAGTTTATTAACTTAGGGGCAAACTAAGAATGATTGTACTGAGCACTTATATGTAATGCTTAAGAAGTTGTACTAGGCATTTTAATTTTTTTGTAAAATTATATTTGTGTCCTAAAAAGATACTATATAGTAATATATACACATATATACACACTACTATATAAAGCAAAATTTTGGACACAAGTGTAATTTTATAAAAAAAATTAAGACACCCTAATACAACTTCTTAAGTATTAGGTATAAGTGTTTTATGCAATCATTCCTATTTTATCTCTCATTTAATAAACTCTTTCTAATTTATATATTATTTAATACATTATTTAATAAAGTAAGATTATTTCTTAATAATAATTATCTTATTTGAATACTTAACTATATAATTACTAAATACTTTTATTATAAAAATTATCATAATAATAATATTAGTAGTAGTAGTAGTAGTAGTAGTAATAATAATAATAATAATAATAATAATAATAATAATAGTTAGATCTATAAATAGAATTATCTTATTTGAATACTTAACTATATAATTATTATATACTTTTATAATAATAATGATAATAATAATCTGTATCTATGTTATTTATATTTATACTATTATATAAAGTATTTGATGAGTACACATTTGTATAATTTTACTCAAAATTTATGATACCTAATATAACTTTTTAAACATAAGATACAAATGCTATATATAACAGTTCTAATTTACTCATATCTAATAAATTTCTCCCAATTAATGTATTATTTAACATAAATTTATTTTAAGTATTATCTTATTTATAATATTTAAATTAATATTAAAATATACACGTTTATTTTTATATATTTATATCTTAATATTATTTAATATAAATATTATTTTATTTAAACACTTAAGTATATAATCACTAAATATTGCCTAAGTTATAACAATCACTAAATATTGCCTTAGTTATAACAATAATAATACCTAAATGTATCAACATTTAAGACAAGTCAGAAAAAATGCTTGATAGTACCAGCCACATATATATAACAAATAGAAAAAATTATGAGTAGTGAATGTATAGGTTTTCTCAATGTTATCATAATAATATTCTTTTTCTCCAAACTAATAAAAAACATATTTTGTTTTTTATAATATTACATTTAAACCTTTAAGGATTTTTTAAAACTAGTCATAACATTATACTTCTCTTTGTTTTTTTTTAAATTGATATCTACTCATTTTATCTTCTTTAAAAATTTTATATTAAAGGCTTCAAGTTATGTCAATTTCTATTTAATCACCTAAATATTTTTTGAATTTTATACTTAAGCCTTCGAGTTATGTCAAATTTATATGTAATCACCTGAACTTTGTTTAAGTTTTATATTTAAGCCTTTGAGTTATGTCAATTGTTTTTTCTAATCAATTTTACAATAAAACTTGTTAATTATAATAAAGTCACCATTTATGCATTCGTGATTTTTCTTCTCTGTTTGAAGGTATTTATTCTATTATATTTTTATTAACGTTTCACATTTAATCTTTTTTCTGGTGGTTAGTACTAATGTATAAATGATCGCAATTAAATCTTTTATATTTTATAACATCCATTACATAGCGCGAGTCACACCCACTAGTGTGTGTATTAAATCTTACATTATTATTAGAGTTTACATTTCAAAGATAATTTATGTAAGTAGTTTTGTTTACGAACATTATTAGATTTTAGATAACTTGGTACAAAAGTGCGGTAAGCTTAGGGCGTGTTTGATTGGTCTTACCCAAGTTCTGACCACTGACTAACTGACCCGGTCAGCCAGTCAGTGTGTTTGCTGCGTCTGACTGGGTGGTCTGACCCGATAAGTGAGGCTGACCGAGTCCCTTATTTCTTCATGTCTGACCCGGTAAGCTTCTCCACTTTCTCATCCCTTGGTCGACCTCCACCTTCCTCCCCCCCCCCCCCCGCTGCAACCCACCGCGACCAGCCACGGCAACCACCTGCGCGATCGCAGGTGGTTCGATTTGGTGCTTCGATTTGGTGCTTCGATTTGGTGCTTCGATTTGGTGCTTCGATTTGGTGCTTCGATTTGGTGCTTCGATTCACACCTTCGCGACACACACACACCTGCGCGACACACACACCTGCGCGACACACACCTTCGATTCACACCTTCGTCGGTGGCGTTTGGCGACACACCTTCGATTCACACCTTCGATTCACACCTTCGTCGGTGGCGTTTGGCGACACACACCTTCGATTCACACCTTCGATTCACACCTTCGTCGGTGGCGTTTGGCGACACACACACCTGCGCGACACACACACCTTCGATTGTGTGTGTGTGTGGGGAAGAAGAGAGGAGAAGTGGGGGGTGGGGGTGGGTGTTAAATGGTGGTGAGAAGGGGTTTTAAATAATAATAATTATTATTATTATTATTATTTTTTTTTTTTTTTTTCATTCAGCAGAGTCAGTCAGATACATAATCAAACAGCCAAGTTTCAGTCAGATGCAGACTCAGTCAGAACTTCTTACTGGGTCAGCTTCTGACTCAGTCAGATCTTACCCAGTCAGTTTTATCAAACAGCCCTTAGTTTTGTACTAAGAGCATTCACAACCCATTCACCATTATTATCCATATAATTACATTAAAGATCATTATTTTTCTCTCTCTACTTTTTATTTAAATAATACTTTTTATATATTTATCAATATTTTTATCTCTACTCCACTAACAACCACTTAAAATATATTAAAATATTATAGTATTTTGAACATTGTTTTTTAAAAATACAGATTGAACAATAAAATTTTCATATCATTCACTCACAACCACTTATAACCATATAATATAATATAGAGAATACACTTACATAAATTTAAGAAACGGGCTGTGAATGCTCTAAGAGAATGAAATGAATTTAGTAAAATAAAAAACATTTAGAAGATAATTTACGTAGGTTTTGTTCAAGAACATTATTAGATTTAAGAGAACTCGGTACAAAAGTTTATTTATAAGAAAATGGTTCAAATAAAAAGTGTAAAAATATATAATGTATAAGAATGAATCTCAACCATTAATTTTACATAATAAAAACAAGTGTTTTCTATCTTTAAGATAAGTACATTATTGCTATATAAAATGATAATATTTTCAGCTCATTATGAAATTTGCACGTCATTATATATTTAGTGCAGTTTATCGTATCTTATTGTTAGTTATAGTATCTTATTGTTAGTTATATTATAAAACTAAACATTATTGTGTTTTTTTAAATGATAAATTTTAAATAAGACATAATGGTTAAATAACACCATTGTGTAATTCTAGTGTGTAAAACATAATAATAAATTAATAACTAATTAATCTAATATATTAAAACATTAACAACATAACATAAAATTATATAAAAAGTAAAACATACTGATAAAATATTTCATTGATCGGAATCAATTTTGAAAAACATATTGGTGAAATAATATTTATGTGTACTTCTTTGCCCACGAGTGTGTACTTATCAAATGGTTTATAACACATGTGAACATAAGAGTGACATTATCTATTCATATTAAAACAATTTGTCGGTGGTTTTTTTTGTTTTTTCTTTTTTTTGTTTGTTTGTGTGTGTGTGATTTAAGAGTTTGTTTTGGATGTGAGTTTGAGGTTTGGGGGTGGGTTTTTTAGTGGGTTTTTGTTGTCCGGACACATGTTCGTTTAGAGGGTTCGTTGGCGTTGTTTTTATCCGGGTTCCTGCTTTCTTTCTTTTATTATTGATACCCTGACGATTCTCGCAATTAAGGTTTGAGTTTTCTTTTTGTTTGCTCTTTTTGAAGCTTTGATTTTCATCAGTTTTTTATTTTTTTATTTTTTTTTGTTTGTTTGTGTGTGTGTGTTTTAAGAGTTTGTTTTGGATGTGAGTTTGAGGTTTGGGGGTGGGTTTTTTAGTGGGTTTTTGGTGTCCGGACACATGTTCGTTTATAGGGTTCGTTGGCGTTGTTTTTATCCGGGTTCCTGCTTTCTTTCTTTTATTATTGATACCCTGACGATTCTCGCAACTAAGGTTTGAGTTTTCCTTTTGTTTGCTCTTTTTGGAGCTTTGATTTTCGTCAGTTTTTTATTTTAGACTATGTCGCCTTCTTACGTCTTTGATTTTCGTATGGTTTGTGTATGGTGTTGGGCTTTGATTTACTTTTGGGTTCTACATGTTCTTGTGTGTTATGGATTTGGGGTTTTGATGTGTTTTACTTTGTTTATTTTGCTGATTTTGTGGTTTCGAACCTTCATTTTGATTTTGATTTTGGTTTAGGGTTACTTTAAAACTCGCACGGCCGCGGCAACACGCGACGCCAAAACCTAGTTGATACCATTTATAAAATGGAGAATAACATTGTGAGTAAAATTTGGACATTCTCCTATGTATACATATATGTGTGTGTATATATATATATATATATATATATGTATTCTGTGAAAAAGTGTGATCCTCTATAAGCAATGACGGATTGCGGCTGCCCCCTTTTGTTCTTTACGTTTTATTGGACTATTCGATATTTCCATTCTTGATATCACACGTTTTGGTATCCATTTTTATGTGGACAATCAATTCATGCTTTAAAGATTTGTGGTCCTCCAGGTCTCATGTGTGATGTGACTATAAATGACTACGTGTGACATTCACTAAAGAAAATGCGGTATCAATTTCTTCTTCATTAATCTGAATTCTTACTTTAACAAATGTTTTCTTTTTCATTCACTTTAAATATGAACTGTATTAATTTATAACAAAGTAAATACACATATATTGAATTCACACAATCATATAACTACAATTTGCTAATAGCATTTTAAAGTTAAACTCATTTTATTATTTTTGTTTGAAGTTACTTGTATTGAATTTGTCCTGGATTTATATGGTTTTAAACTCATCGGTCTCAAGTTTAATATAAAGTCATATTTTTAGTTTGTGGTCTCTTGAAACGTTCAAACTCTAAATTTGAACTGATTGAGCATAACCTAAGTGTTGGCTACACATAATTAATTACAATTAACGCGAAAAATTACCCGTTCAAAGGTAAGCAAACATAGTTGGATTTACAAGAAAATTGCCCATCGTATGTTCCTCTAGGATAGAAGCACAAAACATGTCCTAATGAAAGTGATCCCAAATGCCCCTCCATTGGCACCCAACGACGATAAGGAACACTTGGAATCAAGTGATGAAGATGAGGAGTTAAAGGAGGAAGATGAGGAAAGAGATGGTGATGGTGATGGTGAAAATCACGGTGATGATCAGGGTGATGAATTGAGTCATGAGGAGCATCTCAATAACCCACTAGAGCGTCTAGGCCATATGAGTCGAGCAAAATGGAGGCAACAATCAAACTGACGAGGCCTCCAGAGTATGCTAGATGGATGTTCATTACCAAAATTTTGTGCGATAAAGGTTCAAAGGTAGCTATTGTGGCAGGATAGAGACATGAGAACGTAATGAAAAAGCAGCAAGAAACTATGGAACAATAGACACATGTCTTACTTACATATCACACTCTGATTTCAGGACACCCTGGGACCAAGGCTCTTTAGTATATGTGTTTTCATTTATTCGTAGATTCATCATTTACGCAACACAGTTTTTATTTTATAAACATATCTTTCGTAATTTAAATTTTTGTATATTTACATTAACATCACTAAATAATGATGTTTAACAAAAACTTCTACCATAAGCAGATAATACATATTGTTAAATATAATCACAAGATATAGTATGTGCCTAGAATTCATTGACAATTCCAGAACCTACTCTTGGCAATACTAAGCATGCTTACTTGAAAAGTTTTGTAAAATCATGTGTTAGCATAAATACATTTAATAGTCATAAAAATAATTAGATGTGTATATAATGAAACAGATAAATCATAATTTTTGGTAACTACATATTTAGTAGTATATTTCAACTGTGGTGTCACCCTCTATACATATTGATCTCTTCGTCAATCAAACTAATGACGGGACCATCCGAATCATTATTATCTGCACTATATCTGAACAAACACTATATAGAATTTTCATATATTCTTAGGATATAACTTGGTCAAACTATATATAATTTTGGTTTAAATTTTCTTTAGTGGCACCTTTGCGCTTTAAAGCGTGTAAAAAATATTAATGTCATTTTTAAATATTTAATTATTTATTCATTTTGAAAATATTAAACGTATTCACCTTTTAGTTTTGAGCCAATGACTACTTAGGATCAAGAAGGTAGTTCCTATGTAAACAACACTTCGTCTTATGTCTCTTGGCTTCTCGTTTTCAATCGTTATTCTTCGTGCGGCACCTCAGATTTACCTAAGATGAGTCTAGTGTAAGAAAGAGGTTTGCGATGCGTGGCTGACACGTGTCACCACCTCATCAGTCCTTAACTTCTCCATCCGATGCGGATCCTCACCTGATACGGCCCGCGTCAAGACCACGTGTCCAAATCCAGCCCTTAATTATCATACACATGTCACATTATGTTTCCTCATCATCATACACGTGCCAATCCAACGAGAGATTCTTTTTCATATTGTTGTGGCCGACATCCTGATGACGATGTGGCCCTTATCTGCCACCACGTGATGCAGCCTGCATCACTTATCTGATGTGGCCCGCATAAACCTACTTTTCTAGAAATTTTGTTTTCTTTATTTTAAGAAAATTTGGGGTTGTTACTGTGAATCTGTAACACCTGGATATTTTCCTTGAAGCCGACGGAAGAAGAAAAAGAAATAAAGTCCAAAGTCGGGGGACCAAACTCGCCAAAACGCGAGAAAGTTCGGAAGAGAAGGAGAATAAGAGGGGAGGGCAGCCCACACCCTCCCCACATCTCCAAAAAGTCAGCCAAGAGAAAGAAAGAAGAGAGAAAAGGAAGAAGAGAAGAAGAAAGCTTGGTTCGAGTGTGCAAAATCGTCGTTTAGCAGGTCTAGATGAAGTTTTTCTTCTTCTTGTAGTTTGTGTGAGTTCTAGGACCCCTATTTTACTCGTTTTCAACTGATTTGGGGCTGGAACATGTAGTAAACCCGTTTTTGTATGTGTGTGTGTGTGTTTGACCCATTTGGGGGTGTTTGCGTGTGATACGTTTGGAGTATTTTTTTGGGTTTGTGTGTGCTTGAATGGTGTTATAGTATGCATTCCTAAGGTTTAGGATGGTTGATTTGGGCTTAGAATGGGTTTGGATGAGCTTGGAGGTCGAAAATGGCAGATTAGGTTCGGGATGAACTGCATTTTGCATCAGTTAAGGCTAGGCGAACGACTGAAGGCCATACGGCCGACTGGAGTACGATCAAGGTTCAGTCGCACGATTGAGGTTCATTCGCATGACTGGAGGGCCAGTCGCATGGGGAGACATGCGACTGAGAGCCCAGTCGCATATGTACTCATTCGCATTAAGTCCATCCGCATGAGGTCCATTCGCATAAGGTCCATTCGCATAGTGTTCAACCGCATGAGGTCCATTCGCACGATTGGGTGTTCATCCGCATTAGTGTCCATCCGCATAGGTCCATTCGCATGATGTTCAATCGCATGGAGGCCATGTGACAAAAGGGTGCCCAAACGCCCAAATAGGGCTGTTATACCCGAGGAAAAGAATAGATTAATTACTGACTTTCGGGGGAAAGTGCAGATGTAAGTTTTGACGTGGAAGCTCCCGTAAGTACATGTAAGATGACCGTTAAGGTCTTAGAAGTTATGTTGGGCATGATGATGATGATGTTGCATGTTTATGCATGATGTATGTTATGTATGTATGATGTTGCCATGTATGATGATGGTTGCGTATGTTGATGTCTCTTATTATGATGTATGTTTATCTTTCCCGTGGCTTTACGTGTTATGTTAATGAATGAAACGAAAGTATTATGTAACGTAAAGGGAAAGATAATGAAAGAGGAACATAATAAATGAATGCATGCATTAACAAATGAAAGAATGAATGTAAGAAAGGCTTACAAGCAAATGTATGGAGGTGCACACCCAATGAAGGTGTTAGCTCAACGGTGTGCGGGTTAGCTACCCCGAAGGGTGCACACGGGGTCCAATCTTTGCTATTGACCATATGTATGGGATCCTTGCTGCTTGCCCTAGGTGACTGGATCAGCTTCGTGCACAATGTTCGTGATTTAAATACCACAGGTCCAGCATCAGCTTCATGCACAATGTTCGGGGTATAGCATATGACATTGATCCAAAATGAAAGAGGAAAGATAAGTGATGAATGTACTTGCCTAAGGTACTGGAGCCAGCTCCGTGCCCAATGTTCGAGGTCTATGAGAGACCTCAGGCTCAGTTACCCGCTTCATGCACAATGTTCGGGGTATTGTACATGTCATCGAAAGTAATGAACGTACGAATGAATGTAATGAATGTACGAATAAAAGTAAGAAACGTATGAATGAAAGTAAGAATTTAGGAATAAATGTGAATGTTAACAATGTACGTTAAATGAACGAAAGTTAACGAACGAATAATGAAAATAATAATAATATTATCTATGGGTACGTATGATGCATGATCGCATGAAAGTAAAAAGACGGTTTTAAATGAAAGTAAAATATTATATTTATAAAACTAGAACTCACTCAGCAACGCTGACTTTTTATGTGTTTCCAGTTGGCAGGTAAGGTTGTTGAGGATGGCACGAGGCGGCTACTCAGCTCTTTTTAGATGGCATCCATTTATATAACGCTTTTGTGATGTAATGCAACAATATATATTTTGTAACTGACTAACGATGTATTATTTTGCAAAAGCTTTTATGATGAAATGAGATGTCTTTTTGATAGTTTCCGCAGCAATATTTATAATGTTAATGAAATTGTATGTTTTATGCGTGATGAATGACCAACTGTGAGGTGCCCGGAACGGGGCCTTACAGAATCCAGGGATCTTAATTCAGGAATTATCAGTATTAAAATAATTACAAGTTAATGAGTGCGGAATAATCATTGATTGCTATTTAATTGTTTTAAATGTTAATTGAAAAACACAATTACAAAGACACAGTAAATACGAACACAATAATTAATTCAAATGTATTTCATTAATATTGAGTAATGATTACAAAAGAATAATTATAAAACTATGAACAATGATTCTTCAATCAAATTGATATCGTTGTTGATGTGATGGCGGCTAGGATTGCACAATGATATGATAATCGACAGCCGTAATATTGCTAAAATTATGTTCCCTCTTTGATGTGAAAACTAAGACTCATATTTATAGAAAATTATGAGTTTGTTAAGGAAACACCGGATCTCTTGGGATTCGTAATTGACTTGTTGACTTGTAACACTTGTAAGATGCGTCCAAGTGTTTTTGCTCTTCCGTAGGAACTTTGTCTTCCACAGAAATCTTGTCTTCCGCAGGAACTTCTGTTCTTCCGTAGGAACCTTGCCTTCCGTAGAAATCTTCACTTAAGTAATCCTTGGGTGATGTTGTTTATCTATAGACACAAAGGATGTCTTGTAAGAAACATATCTACGGATTAGCATTATTGTTCATCCGTAGATGTTTCTTACACTTAGCCGATTTCAGAAATTCACCAAGTATATTGTTTTTGCCTGTCATCATGTACATCACACAACACATGTGGTTAACCTACACATTCAATACATACATAATGATAGTCAGTTACAATTATTTATCACAAGTATTGATTAAAGTTCTAAGCCTATACAAAAATGGTTAAAAATGGTGAAATCTCAATATAGGTAACTTGTTCTTGTGTTGAATGTTGAAACCACAAACTAGGGTTGTAATTTCAGTAAGTTTTAGGTGACATTGGGTGTATGATGAGTTGTTAATGTCTGAAAATAATAAAGATATAGAATACTAGGCATTTTGGTCATTTCGGAAACCTGAAAAGTGGTAAAATTGGATGATATTGGTAAAACTTAACAAATATAAAAATTTATTAAGTCCAGGCCCTAAAAGATATATATATTAGTGTTAAAAACTGAAATTGGTGATTTATTGGGTTAAATTGAAATTTTTATGAATTTAATTAGCAAAATAGGCCTAAACCGGAAGATTTTAAAGAAAAATTCTAAAATTGTGTAACAGTCTAAAACCATAGCATTTACAAAATTTCAGTAACTTATAGACCCCAAGGTGTTAATTTGGTAAAAATTTTGAAGAAAAATCACCTAAGAATGTTCGGTTTCGGGTGAAAACGCGTGTAACGGGTAAAAACGTAAAAACGAGGCTTATAACCAAACGATGCTTATAACCAAAAGAGGCTAAAATTTCATTTTAAACAGATTAGAAACTTATCAAAATGTCCTTAAAATCATATTTAATAGTACAAGACTTAAAAACATGGAAATCCATACTTAACCATTAAAACCCTACGGTTTTACCGTAACCGGTAAGGCTAAAACACAAGAATTCTAAACCCGGACCTAAAATCTGAAAATTTGGAGTAAACTTAACTTAAATAAGATACTTAACTCCAAAAATCTGGAATTTGACCTTAAAAGTTATTTAATGCAAGAAAACAAACTTCAGGGGTAGAAATTATAAATTCTGAAACTTGAGGGACTAAACTGTAAATTATGCCAAACTCCCATAACCGACTCTTGTGAAGCTAATAATCACTTGAACAACTTAATTTAACTTGTTTCATTAACTTAATGGTATAAAAATTCATATTTTCATAAGAAACCATGACTTTCCATAAAAGAAAACTTTTTATACAAACCTTAACAAATCAAAGTCGAATTAGGCATTTAACTTCTTGGCACAACTAGTACACCTTATATAAGCTTAGAAACAGTAGCTTACCATTTAAATTTTGATTCTATGGTGCTAGGCTTGAGACTTTTCCCGGCACACGAAGAATCTTTGCTTGAAACTTAAGGTGAGTTCTAGTGATTCCCCTTTTTACTACTGTTTTGGGATGAAGCATGCTCTGTTTTAACTGAACTACTTATGTGCTAAACTATGATGCTATATGTTGTGGAATTGTTGTTACATGCTGATACTTGTGTCACAGTCATTAATTCTTGTGTGAACCGCTTGTTTTATATGGGTAGATCTACTTGGGGTATCCCCCACACACAGTGCCTTCCATGATGAACGGAAGGGTACCACACAGAGATCATACGGGGTCGTTTTTGGTATGTACAGGTTTTTATAAGATACTATGGTGAACCACCCGGCAGGTATGGTACACTAGTTTAAGGCTCAGTTCTTCCTTCGGGATTAACCGGTATCACTTAACTTTTCAAGAGGCTAGTCGGGACTAAGTACAGGGTTGATTGTGATTCCCCATAACAATGAAACTATGATTCCTTTAAATTAAATGTGGACTTTATTGAATCCCTTTTGTTTTTAAACTTTAAGCACTTGAATTCACCAACTTTTTAGTTGACACAAATTTTCTTTTGAGCATGTTTCAGGTAATCCGTGATAGGAGTCTAGCTGTTGTAGAAGACCTTGACCTACCTCCACGACCCATGGCATTGGCTTATTATGTTTTTAAAACATTTGAAACAATTTACCTTTGTTATTGATGAAAACACTTTGTACTGATGATTATGTACTTGTGATGAGGGCTAGGCCTGTTTCTAGCCCGGTTTTCTTTAAACATTAATGTCATGTGATGTTCTTTCCTTTTGTGCTCTTATGATGGTTTGTTTCCGTTGCCATATGTTGTTGCTAGTCTATAACGTCCCACCGTACCTGGGCCCGGGGTGTGACATTTACCCACTAATGACGATTTGTGTCTTTCATGTTGTGTGCACTATTGCCTCCTCATGTACTTATCCATGATTCTTCAATGTATTTTTTTTTCAACTTTATTGCTTACAAATCTTGTATCTCCCCATCCTTACTATTCCTTTTCATCTATCAATAGTTTTAAGATGTTCATGTTCTCCTTTTCATTCAAGAGGACAAACAAAATTTGCCTTTCTCCTATCCAAAAGTGCACATAAACATCAATATCTCAAAGGAGTTTACATCCATAATTTGTGAATTAAAAAAAAGTATTTTGTATTAAAAGTTGTCGATTTGTACCTTTAATCTTGTATACCAATCCAGAATAACGATGCATCAAGTGCATTCTACTTTTAATCAATATTTTACTTACCAGTTTGAAGTATTTTACAAGCATAGATAATATTAGCTAGCCCATTAACACCTATTGCATAATTAATCTTGAAAAAACATGCTAGACCTTTGAAACCAACAAAAACAACAACATATTGCAAATTGAGAATCAATTTAAACTTACTATTCCAGAATGGCGATGCATCGAGTGATGTCTACGTTAAAACAACAACATATTGCAAATTGAGAATCAATTGAGATCAATTTATATATATTAACGGTCTTTTAAAATCTACAAAGCAAATAGTAATAAAGATCCACACCATAGTTGGGCCTATGAAGGAAGTCTTTCGTGTACTTAGTGTAGTCATAAACATCAAACTTAAACTCTAAAATCTTTACTTAACTACGTTAGATAGATAAAGCACAAATTAGAAAACATGCTTTGTGTATATCAGTCACATATTCTTTCCCACTAAAAAAATCTTCAATAGCTTTGTTTTATTCCTTTAGTCAGGTGAGCGCCAAATAAACACAATCATTTGCGTGTTAAATGGTTAATAAACAGCTAAATAAACGCACAAACACAACATATTTCAATATCTGAAAGTGTTCAACATCCACATACCAGGGCGAGCGCTCTAACATAACTCAGAGTTACAGTCTGCTTAATTGTTAAAGAGCAAAGTTAGAAATACTTTACATTGACTTTCATTGAGACATTTTTATCAAACATTTTGTATTCGCAAACTGTAAGTGAAAAAGAAGCTCAAAACCCCCTGGCTCACCTTTGCCAATGGATCGTTTCTCCTCAAATTTTGTAAATAGGCCGTCAAAGCAACGATCATAAACCTACAAAAGTATCGATTATATACTCGTCCAAAGATCTACTATGAAGGTCCCACTGATTGTTTCCTTCTCCTTGCTGAACTACAAATGATCTATTACGACTAGCATTGCGATTCATTATTTGAAATTTTATTTATTCAAATACACCATAAAAATAAGTATTTTTTAAAATTTTTATTATTTGTAATTTAAGTGTGATATTGCTTTATTCTTTCTTTAAAATAAACAAATCTTATATGTTTATTCTTGTTGCATCAAACAGAAATACATTTCATTAAGGTATTGCTTTAGGTGCTGTGCTTTAGGGGCTGTTTGATACCGCTGACTCAGTAAGATCTGACTGAGTCAGAAGCTGACCGAGTTAGAAGCTCTGACTGAGTCTGCATCTGACTGAAACTTAGCTGTTTGATTCAGTATCTAACTGACTCTGCTGAATGGTAAAAACGAGAAAACGAATCGAACTCTTAACCATTAAGATTGTACTATTTTTTTTTGCAAAATTTACAAATATCTAAACATAGTAAAATCAAAACCTGGGTTCTCATAATACACACAAAACCAAAACCTGAAACCAAATTCAAACAAATTGCATAATATTGAAATCAAATCAAGAACAGAGATAATACTTCAAAATCAAAAATCAAACCTTCGAATCAGAAGCAGCAACCGATGATCGGCGGGGTCGCGAGCACCTGCGGGGAGACGGGAGGGGAGGGGCGGAGGAAGAGGAACGATGGGGAGGGCGGGGTCGTGAGCACCTGCCGCCGATGAAGTTGAAGAGGACCGAGGGGAGGGGCGAGGCGATGCACCTGCCGGGGGAGAGGGAGAGGAGGGCCGATTGGGAGGGGGGGCGGCGATTGGGGAGGGCGGGCCGATTGGGGAGGGGCGGCCGATGAAGAAGATGAAAGAAGATGAAGATTGAAGCAGTCGATGACCAGGTCAGACAATCTCAAATCAAAGTCCCGGTCAGTCACCGAAGACCGGGTCAGCACCGATTGCAATGGAAACAAACGGGCTGACCGGGCTGACCGAGTCAGCCGGTCAGGGTCAGCCCGGTCAGATGGTATCAAACACGCCCTTAGTCTTTTTGTCAAATATATTTAACTTTTTTGTCAAATAATATTTAACTATCTGTTACAAACCTTTGGCCATTTTGGTTTCTCTAAAAGCTTATACAAAACTTCAATAACTTTTGCTATTTTAAAAAGTTTAACCATCTGTTTATTTATTTATTAAATTTTCTAAAACTTTGATCATGTGGTTTTTATGAATAAGCCACAATTAAAACACAAACTACACCATCAAACCCCAACACAAGCTGGGAGTTTCATTCAATATAACATCTTCCATCAATACAAATGTTACAACACTGTTACAAGAGAAAGAGCAAATATGCCCCCAGGGGATAACCAAAAATATAACCTAACATGCTCTGTGTAACCTCAAGATAGTAAAGCCGACGATTTAATATGAGTATATCCATCAGTATTCTAATACGAGAACTCGTGACCTCTAAATGAAATGTATTTCTTGACCCATATAGCAATGTCTTCTGCACATGCCTGTGCTTCGGGTGTTCTAAGAAGCATGTCGAGAGTAGCAAATTCATGAACACAATCCTTGTAATCCAGAACAGGTGCATCAACATTCACCTTCTTCAGATTTTGGGCGTAAGCAATGGCGCGATCCCTCATCCAATCATGTTCTGCCACAACTGTCAATGTAGGGGGCATTCGCTTCAGAGGGGGGCCGCATCTGTTGGGAATGAGAGGATTGGCTGCAGGGTGGTCCAGGTTAAACTCGTCTTCTGGGAGGAAGAGTTTCCATGCAAGTATGCTCATTGCCTTGTCGAAGAAGTAAGAGTTTGATAGTTTTATCTCGGAATGTGTGGGAGTATTTCCAATGAAGAAAGGATACATCAAAACTTGGGCCACCACCTTTACTGGGTCCAGTAGTGTTCCAGATTCCACTGATTTGCGAGCTACATAATCGGCAATGTTGGCACCACAACTCGCCCCGAGAAGAACGCATCTGTATATAATGTTCATCAAGATTAAAATCTAAGTTAGCCACCCAAGATTTTGATTTAAAAACCATATTGCTGAAGTAGAAAAACAAACTTGTAATATTCCATCCTTGGTTGGTATTGTCGAATTCAGATTATTCTTTTAGTTGGAAACTCTGTTTTAGAATTATTACTACTAACCACTTCATGATCATTGCTTATGGCTAACTAAACTAATTCGACTTTTAATTCAGTCTCACCATAATGCAGTTACAGAGATGAAAAATCATATACTATGAACACATCTTGAGCTCAACAAGGCTTCTTAATTCTGCAATGGGAAGGGAAGCATTCTTTTCGTTACTTCAAAGAGAGTTGAGAAATTAGTCAGGAGAAGCCTCTACATGAATATGGCTTTAATTGACCACAGCGGCTTACATACTGGTATCTGATATTTGGAGGTGCATAACCACCTCATGGACTAACTATTTAGGATGTGAGGATTTTAGTTGTCAACTTGTCATGTGGGCTGTGGCCTATGGGTGCAGAAGCATGGGTGCAATTGACGTTACAGACTGAAGTTCAAAGAGTAATTGACATGATATGACATGACCTCAGGCAGACGACACTAATTAAGAACTTCAGTTTGTTAAATCTTAGAACCATGATCCAATATGAGTTATTACCGCTGGCCCTCGATGCAACTTTATATTATTTTCTTTGGAAAACAACAAAGATTTTCCCATGTCTAAATAGGGTATTTACTTGGAAATAACACAGAGACACCATTGTCATCTTCATTTTTCAATGGCATCCTCTGTGCAGCTGCACAACCATTAAAGCATTTCAGAGGATCGTCAGTCCACAAAACTATTTACAATACTCAGAGCCATGTTTCTTAGATGTGGTAGTCAGTTAAGCTAATGGTAATCTCTATTCAATATTTCAAATCAGAGTGTGATCACGTATACAACTGTTATCCTTCAAGGCTTCAATACCTAAATTCTTGATTCAACACACCATCTACACTCCCTAATAACAAGGTTAACACTCCTTACTTCACATAACATGTGTCAAAGATTGAATTCTATGGTCATCAAGTCATTCTTCCACATGAACCCATATTGATAGCTAGACTGCTAGACTAATAAAACAAGCTACTTATTTCAATTCTCATAACTAAGATTCAACTACCAACTACAAAGAAACGATAGCAATCTACCTCGATGGATCCCCATGTGCAGCGAGCCACGGCTCCACCAACGACGCCCCAAACGCATCCACAACATGCCCATGAACATCCGCCTTTCTCGAATCAATCTTCTTCCCCAACGACTTCCCACACTCCGCCAAATTTGCCTGCTTCGCCAGCCAATGCAGCACCTTCATCCCATCCTCAAACGCAGCCGGATACCGATCCTCCGGTGCAAGCCTGTACCCAACCGCCACCACAATCACATCACACACTTTCGCAATCCTCCGACAAAAGAAGTCATTCGCCACCGAATCACAGCTGCCCGCAACAAACCCCCCTCCATGAAACTGCACCATCACAGGCAGTTTCCTACCTCTCTGACTAAACGGCGAATAACCTCTATAACCACCACTATCTGAACTCATACTCAAATGACTCAAATCATCCGTCCTGAACCACTACCATAACTACCCCTCCGGTTACCCGGAGCTCCGGCGACGTTATACGTCTCTACGGAGCCGTAACTGTACCGCCGATGACCGCCATTGCCGGAGTTACCACCGGAGGATCTGGATTCGGGCGTCGCGAGACACGTGTCAGGGAGGAAGATACGAACCGAGAGGCATGAAGACGGATCTATGTGAATGTCTTTGGTAGCAACGCCATCGGTGAACAAAGGATTCGCAGGTGCGATCGATTCTTCGGGGCGTGACGTAACGCCAAACGAAGTGCTCATCTCATCATTCAAATTAGGGTTCTGGATTCGGTTCTGTAACCGTCGCTTTAAGATCAATTTGAACAACAGACTGTATAATTTCACTGCAACGCTAGGCATTTCTTGATCTATGAAACCCTAATTCGAACCGTTGATCCCCCTCTGATGTGGGTTTTGAGATCAAGATTCAAGAATTGAACAATGGAGTGGTGATCTTTCGTCAAGATCGATTCACATTGGATTGAGATTGTGGTTGATTGTTGAGTAGTGATGAATTTTGTTATGGGTTGAAGGCTTCGATGGAGTGTTGCTTCAATGGAGGATGAAGAGGGGGTGAAAAGGGGTGAATGACGGTGTAACACATATTTGCTTTGTGTTGCATTTTGGCATTTTTTGGGATTTGTTTCTGTTTCTGTTTATTTTTTTTTTGTTGCTTTGAATTTAGCGAGTTAGATTGCTCCATAGGATAGTGCGGCTAGTAAATAAAGAAATTACATGGATTATTTTGGTATAATGTCACGGCATATAAAAAAGTTGGGGGTCTCGGAATTGGGTTATTATTAGAGGTGGTAAAAGAAGTCTAAAAATATAATTTTGGGTCATAATAGGTGTTTTAAAAATAAAGATGGATTGAAATGGATTAAATAAAAAATATAAGGGGATCAAGATTGGTTAAAAGCCTTTTTGAAAAAAAAAATATAGGTCAAGATGAGTTTTCAAAATTAGATCTACAAGTCACAATAAATCAATGTTTCTTTCACTCAAATTGATCGCCTTCGTCAATTTACCTATTTTGATAAAAATAACTATTTTCCTCTAAAATATTAAAAATATCAATTTACTTTCAAAAGTTTCAAAGTTGTCTTAATTTCAATTCAAAAGTTTCAGTTAGTTGTTTCAGCTTGATCCAATATAATGAAACTTTTGGACAGAAATTAAAACAATTTATGAAATTATTGAATGTAAGTTGATGTTTTTAATATTTTGTAGTAAAATTGTTACTTTTAGCAAACCTTAAGTAGCAAAATTGAAATTAACTTCTTACTAAAAATACATTATACTTTGAGCGAGTTGTGGTAGATATTAAATTTGTGTTTAAAGAGAAAGTTGGAAGGGAGAATGAAATTTACTTCTTGACATATCTATGGAGCAGGGACACGCCTTTCTGATTTAAATTCTCTAACATTTTAAGACTTTAGGTGGACCTGTTTTGTCATGAGAGATCTATTTTAGTAACATCCCCAAATGCCTACAAGTTTTGATTACCTTGGAAGATGTGCTTGGTCATCGTCTCTGATAACGTAATCATAATTATCAACAAACTTCTACTAAAAGGAACAAATTCATTAAATATTGACAAAGCTAAATATGTGATACCAAGACAAAAAATACAACTAATCCAATTGAAAGCAAGATCAAGCATAAATGAACATATTGAAATTCTTCTTAAACAAACATAACCAGATAATTTTAAAAAATGAAAACAATATTGTTTTTGTTTTCTTGGATCTTGAATCACCGCAAATACCATTTGATTATAACTTCAACCAGATAGTAAACACTGGTCACCGGTAGTGGAGAATAACATAAAAACTTCTCTCCTGTGATATCTTGCATCAATACGACCTTTGTTAGTTGAGATCTTATGGAAAATTTTCCGGGACGAATCATGTTGATTTCAACTAACCATAATTACACTCTAAAATCTAATAAAACAAAAAAGTATATGCAAAACCTAGAAACCTTGCTTTTGGTCAACTAAATAAAACATGTTGTGCAAGACATGATGGAAAAAAGCCATCGAGAAGAGAACGAGTCGACGTTCGATACCTCATCGAAAAACAACAAGCAATAGATGAAGAAAAAGTCATTGGGACTCTCCATCTAGCGAAGAAGGTGGTGTCAACGGTAATGAAAGTGGGACAACTGGACAAGAACATAGAAATCAAGATGGAAAATGATATGCCTAACCTGGTGATAAAGCTATCAAGTTTGTTAACGATTCCTCTTGATCACCATGGTTTGGAGAATTCTAATTGGTTATTGATGAATAATGGAAGATGGTTGCTAATAGAAAAAAGGTGGGTTGGTCACATATAAATCAATGTAACATATGTTTGTTAATTAAAGTATGGTGCGTATGGTTATAGATCACCAGAAAGAAATAGAAGTGTCGAGGTGAGGGTGGGGTACTAGGGTGGCTAAGGTGGAGGTAATTATGTAAATGATTATAGAGATTAATGTGTTTCCTCTGTAAACAGTTAATTTCATAAAAAAACAAAAGTAGGTTGTGGGCAACATATAGCTTAAATCTCGAGTTCTCGACACATAAGAATATTTACTTTTTGTAATAAAAAACTATTTTCAGGCTTGTGTAAATAATACCATGTAAATTCGATATATCACATAAAAGCACGTTCAAAAAAATGATAATAAAATCACCAATATAATACAACACCGTTTATCACACAGTGTTATTTACTTTTTTAAAAAATATCAGTTTTTTAAATAATATTATGATATTATACATGTATAATTATGAAAAATATTTTACTTTATGATTTATATATATATATATATATATATATATAAATTATAAAATATATAAAAGTTATTTGAGCTATTAAAGATTTATGAAAGTAATATTGTATTATCAATGGATGGATGATATACGAGCTTTCTTTTAAAACGTGTCAACTTTTAAATGATTAATTGCATCGCTGACAGACCGGCTCATCTTATTATCTTTATTATTTAAATAGAAAACTTGACATCACTAAACTTACATTAGTGAAAAAACCCCTCAAACCAATCTTTTTCGTCCCTTGATATGCCTCGCTTCTACCACCTCATCCAAATATTATTGTTATCTTTCTTACATTAAACTCAAAAACCACAGGGACGTGTAACGTAATTTTCTCGATTGTTTATTAAAACCATTCCCCCTTTGCAAATAATACGCAATTTATTGCCGTAAGCAAAGGATATCGTAACACAGTAGACGGTAACAGAGTTTTGCGTTGATTTGATCTCCGATGCTAGCGGATTCTCTACCAGCTCTCAAACGACGGAGATTCTCCATTGCTGATCCCATCGATGCTAAATTTGCAACGGTTTTCTTCTTTCACCACACCATGATGCTTTTCACTTCTGTCGATTTCATCTGATTTCAACGCTTTTCTGTATACTGTGGTGACTGTTGAAGATTAGATCATGTGTCGATTCATCGACAATTGTTAGTTTACGTGTATGGATTTGAGTTGATTGAAACTTTTCATCGGCGACGTGATGTGAAATTTAAACGACGTTGTTGTTGTTGTTGTTGCTGTTGTTGTTGTAAATCTTTTGGTTTCGTGTGGATGATTGTTAGGGTTTTATGGAGCTGATGTTGGATTTGTTAGTTAGGGTTTAGGTTTTGTATTCGACTGAATAATGTGCCTTCTGGTTGGTTTGCGTAGTTTGGTTATTACATTGTTAGCTTGAATGGAAAGGAAGGAACTTGGGGCATTGGTAAAGTTATGTTCGTGGTGAAAGTTTGTGATTTGGGTTTATTATTAGGGTTCTGATTTCTATTTAAATAGTTATATGTTTGACATGCTGCTGATCCTGTGCTTGATCTGCTTCTTCTTCAAGGGGTGAACTTCGAGATTTTGTTTGTACAATTAGCTCGAACATACAAGTGCTAAAAGCTTTTTGTTACTATGTATTGGATTTAGTATCCTTTGTTGTGTAAATTGTTGATGTTTTGCGCTGACTATACCTTTTGTTGGTGGTTTTGGCAATTTAGGAGAAGCTTGCTGCTGCAAAGCAAATTTATGGTCGAGAAATCTATGTATTCGAGACAACACCTGCAACAATTTCTCAAACATCGAATAATGCCTCCGACAGTGGTAGAAATTACCTCCCTTGTAACTTAAAAGTAAACAAGTATGTACACAGTTCTATGTGATTAAGTGTGGTTTGTTTATTTGACAGAGGAACCAGATGACTTGGAATTCACCACAGAAGATTATTATCGCATCTTGGCTACCAAAAAGGAAGGTGAGTATATGAATATGTTTGTTCAATTAGACAATTAGGAGGTTGTGCTTTTTGCTATTCATGTTCTTTGGATATCTGTCTTCTTTTGTCTTTCTGTGGACTTATGCTTGGTGAATTGGCGGACTGTGGAATGATCTTTTCTTTTTGCAGTGGCAAAATAGTTATTTGTGTGATGCAGAACATGATCTTAATGTGGTATTCTATTTTAAATCGGTAACCCTCAATTTAGTGTACTGTTCGTCACACAAAGAAGTGTGTTATATCGTTGTGTGCCTGCAAATTTTTAATAATATTTGGGCTTTTTTGTCTGGTGGATTTTATGTTGCAAGCAACTTAGTAGTAGCCCAAATGTTAGGGATGATAACATGATATTCTTAGAGATGATAAATTAAGTGGGAACATCAAGTGATTGTATTGTTAGAAGTCTAAACACAATAACATGCTCATGTGATAATATACTAAAACATATTACAAAGTTTTTTTGAAAAAAAAAGTAGTTACTGATTATGTAATATACCGTATTATCATTATGTAAACCTTATTATGAGCCAATATAAACAGATAAATATTTGAAGACAAAAAGATTCGGGATGCAGAAACAGCAGCTAGAAGATCAAGAATTACCAAGGTAGATTATTGATATATTCTGTTGAGCAACTTCTTTTTACTCATTTTCCTTATCTCATCCTAAATTTTCTTGTTTGTATTACAATTTCGTAAATTTATGCAGGCTGTGGTTCGTGTAAGATTTCCAGATAATCACACATTAGAAGCGACATTCCACCCATCAGAGACGCTGCAAAATTTAGTTGATCTTCTTGTGAAAGTTGTGGCTCGACCCGACCTCCCTTTCTATATTTGTAAGCAAACAATATCTGAAGTATATACATATAATATAGTAGATACATGATGATATTTCTCATCACGTTGCTAGATGAACCTTTTTATATTTATTTTTCTTCAAACTATGTAAATTTGAATCCAGAAAGGTGCAAACCAAAATTGGTAAATTGATCAGGTTTGACGGGTTGGGTAACATGTCATGACGGGTTGGGTTCATTTGTCATTGTTTTTTTGTTACCTTTTCTAAATCTATCACTGAATTAACGCATTAATATGATTACAAGAACTATATACTATTAAAATTTCAATGTACTTTTTAAATAAAGCGATTTTTTCTTCCCATATAAACAATATGAGCATTTCCATCTTAGTTGTGGTCCTTAATTTATCCCATTTAATCTGTTGGAGGCAATTTGAAGTAAATGGGTCAAAATTCTCGCCTCTAGTGACAACAAATAAATCTTTTAGTCAAATCTTGACATTTTTTTCAGATACCACTCCTCCAAAGAAGCAAATAAAAGACTTGTCTCAGGACTTCTATTCTGCTGGGTTTGCTCCTGGTGCAATTGTATATTTTTCATACGACTTACCAAAAGGTATTCTAATCTCTTGTTTGAACAACATAAAGCACTCTGGGTTCAAAATATCATTGTTTGGTGTTGTGTTTCTTTGTCTAGGTGTCGATACGCCACAAGGCGCGTTCCTCAAAGAGGATGTCATGTCATTAAAGGTTTAGAGCTTGCATCCTTGCAGAAGCCTCATCCTGATCAACCTGTTGCCGAACCTGTTGTGTCTGCTGCCCCTCCATTGCAAAAGCCTGCCGGCGAGAAGAAGATGGTGAAGCCAAAGTGGTTGAAAATGTGACATTTCAAGAGAAAATACAGATAGTTTTCATGTTGTTGATTTATTTATGTAAATTAACTGTTGAAAAATGGATTATGTAATCAACATTACAAGAATGCATCCAGTTATAATTTACTTTTGTTGCAAAACTTTTGCATCTGTTATAGAATTTGATTAAAGAATAAACTGCATGGAGAAAAATAGATTAGAATAAATATTAATCACCTCGAAAGGAGGTTATATCCTTGCATATATGTTGTTGCTGCAAAAATTTTCAAATCCAAATAAATTGATTTGAATAAACTAAATAATTCATTATCTGATTTGATGAATGATCTTATAATTTTAGCAACTTGGAGCAATATGTTATTAATCAAATCAACTAAGCCATATTAGTCTTGGTTTAACAACGGTTATGTCTTGAATATGTGTAAGTGGAGGTTCGTATACAAACCGGTTAGGAAACCCAAAGTGGTTTCTACCCGATCTAGATCATTGGTTTGAGGTTCACACATATGAACTGGTTTGTAGCTGGTTTTTGTGTAACCAGTTTTTAATTAGTTTTTACCGTTACCCACAAAACGATAGTCGTTTGAACAAGTTTAATAGACCATGCGTCCTGATATGTTAGTATAAATGGGTATTGAGTATATTCGTTTAATCATGATACTTTTTCTACCTCTAAAACACAATAACACTCAAAACCGCAAAAACATTCGCAAACTAACAAGTCTCAAAAAGTCTTCTGACAAAGTCTAAGTGGTCGAACTTTTGTTGGTGCCAAAGCTTTGTCAAGTGAACAAATAGTGATACGGATCATGCCTACAACCAGGAACCAAAATATTTGGTCAGGATTCGATTCATGTAAATTGTCCGATGATACTCAAAACACTCATGTAAGAATTGTAATGCGAATCTTGAAGGCGAGTTCCAGCTTCACTTTGAGAAGGAAATGCAATCCAGCTCGTGATCAAGCACAATGTCAATCAAGGTATTTGGAATTGATTTAAAAGATGCTCCAACCTCTTTATCATCAGGTAAGTCATACTAATCTTAGACATGCTCGTTTAAAAATAAGAAAAGATGCTAAATACAATTAATTATTGGTTTAAAAACTAATAACTGGTGTTAATATAACTACACTTATTTGGTTGGCTCTACATGGTTTACTGAAATTGTAGTTTTGTGTTCCCCCCGCATTAGGTTAATGTCGAGACGTTACGAAAGATGAAGCGTACAATTACGTTTGATGTAAATTAATTTTATATTTTAGATTGTGTACTACAAACTTATACAATCAATTTTAAAAAAAACATTAAGTTATTTTGATAATGGCTTAATTAATAAAATTGAAATAGGAACCGATTTGTAATGATGTTTTTTTTTCTATGGTTGATATTTACACACATAATTAACTTGATTGTGCAAGATGGACTAGTGGTGCATGAAATAAATTGATTGAAAGGTGCTTTTAAAAATATGTTACTTGATATTTTTAGTAGTAATAAAAATATATTTTTAGTAGTACTAAAAATATATGCACAATATAGAAAATTGCGACACCATATGTAGTCCACCTTTTTAGGTCGGACTTTAAACGTATCTACGAGGTATAATTCGAGGGGGAAAATATTTAAAGCTTGAGAGGAACTTTACAAATGATCCATGAAACTTTTCCCTCTTGGAGCTAGGTTATGATTTCCTAACGCGAGTTGGAAAACTATTAAACTTGAATGAATTGCTTGGAGTTTTCCGAAAATTGCAACTACAAGTTTAGCAAGAGTTTATTTATTTACGTCACCACTCACTATTACATTTAATGTGTACGAAATTAAATGATTTTGAATTTGAAGGAAACATTTTGCATAAATAGTTCCAATGAAACAAATATTTAGAAAATATTACACAGATGTCTTCCATGATTACTTGAGTCGTTATACTAGACCCGTGCATAAATATTACCAGCGTTGAAACTTTTATTGATCATATAATTACTGGATTGAATTCGAATGATGTAAACATCTTTTTGCAAGAATTGCAAAACATTTCACACATGATATTAAATTATGCTTGATAATTATTTACCTAGGTATGGTTCACTTCAAACATACACAATTCAATGGGTGTGACGTCAAGTAGCAGCTCATGTAATATTGTAAGAATCCGATGCTACAATAATAGTTTGAGGAAGAAAATAGCAAATGGGCTTGGAGAATTAACAAAAACATAGTAACGATATTAAAAGAACAGCTTATGACAAGAACGGAAATGTAAAAAGACTAATGAATCGTGTATGTTTATATCAATGCTTCACCATCATGGATTTTTGGACACCATCTATAAAACTCATATACGAGTATACAATTCGTATAATATGTGGTAAAGTTATCATCTGTCATAACAATCTACATATATCTTTTTATGATTCATACATGTCATTAATGGACAACCTATACAATTTGTATAGGTTGTCAAGTCGTATAAATCCCTCAAATTGCATGCGAATTAAAAAGTTGTTGACCGCGATGTGACGTCGGGGTCGGAGGTGGGTTGTTTGAATACACCTTTTGCAACACATTAAAATTACTTCTAGTATGAATACTCCTTTTGCAACATATTAAAATTACTTTCAAGTTTGTTCACCTCTATGTGAGTACCTCAATATTACTTCTAAGTTGTGAAACGTGAAACACATAACAAAAATAACAATGTTATAAGCAAACTTAAATTTTTAATAAACAAGACAAACAAAAGAATGTACTTGATGGATGAAAAGTCTATGTTAATTTACACTATTATGAATATTTGAGTATCATCTAACGACTCATAAGACTATACGAGTCAAATATCATATTATCTTATTCACCAATGAATTGATCATCTGTAGTATATATATGACAACCGTCTGATAATATTTGACACAAAGGACATATATTCTATGAATCATATAATCATATATGAGTCATACAGACGTCAATTGTGTTAAAAAACTATCAGTTATGTTCGTATAACATGAGGCAAAGTCTAATGTGATTATACAGACATTCTACTAAACATTTTTATTTTCTTTTTTGAACGGCTAGTTGGATAATTGACGAGGCGCTGACCCATTCGATCATCTCTGTTACTTGAATACGAAACCTTCGGACACTAACCTTGCACGACCCTGGAAAAAAACTCGTACATTAACCCGTTCTCATTAGTTTCAAATTTAAGATCACCCCGAAAAGAAAAGTGCAAAAAGACTAAACACGTTAGTAGACATTTTACTCGATCTGTCTTAACGGAGACGTGTACCGCAAAAACAATCACTCGTCACCCCTCTCTAAACAATATGGAGTCAGATCTCCTCCACTCCACGGCGGCTCCGCCGCATCCCTCCGTCCCACTCCACCCCCTCCGGCGACTCTGCAATTAGGGTACCACCAACCATCATCAACCCCAATTTTCACTCCACTCTACCAACAACACCACTTCCCTAAATGTATCTCTCCTCCGATAAACCCCGTTCACCCATCAATTTCTACAAAGACGCCACCGTCGGAGGTGACAGAAACATGCTAATCGAACCAGAACAACCACCGCACCACCACCACCACCACCACCACCAACAGCAGCGACAGCAATTGGTGATTATGTCTGACAACAACAACAACAACAACAACAACAACAACAACAACAACAATAATAACACGAGTAGCGGTGAAGATCACGAGCTTAGGGCTCCGAAGAAGCGAGCTGAGACGTGGGTGCAGGAGGAGACTCGGGTCCTGATCGGACTCCGGCGTGAGGTGGATAGGTTGTTTAATACTTCGAAGTCGAATAAGCATCTGTGGGAGCAGATCTCGTTGAAGATGAGGGACAAGGGTTTTGATCGGTCGCCCACGATGTGTACGGATAAGTGGAGGAATTTGCTCAAGGAGTTTAAGAAGGTGAAGCATAAGAATGGGAAAGGGAATGGTGGTAATAAGATGTTGTATTATAAGGATCTTGAGGAGTTGATTAGGGAGAGGGGAAGAATGGGAGTTATAAGCCTGCGTCTCCTACTTCATCGAAGCTCGATTCGTTCATTCAGTTTTCGGATAAAGGTTAACTTTAGTTTTAATGTGAAAACTGTAGAATGGCTATTGTATTTTGATTCGAAACACCTTTACTTACTTTTCAGTTTTTGATAGATTGTTAAACTTTAGGACTTTAGGCATGTTTTGGAATGGCAGTTGCATACTTGCCATGTTAGGATAGTGTTAGTGGTTTGACTGAATGACTGAATTCTTGTTGCTTGATTGGTTGCAGGGATGGAAGATGCAAGTATTCCGTTTGGTCCCATGGAAGGTATGTTGTCCGTTGGTTTAAGTCAACTTCCGAGTATGAAACTGGAATTATGATATATGTGTGTTTGTTTGTTGGCTTAAGCTGCTATCTATGTGGTTTAGCTCACCTATATGAAACGAGGCAATGAGGCTTCAGTATCTATATTTCTTTGTTAAAAGTTGAACTCTAATTTCAGGGGTATGGACGCCCCTCTTATATTTTTCTTGATAGGTTCATGAGTGGGGCTTGCTTTTGAGTGGATAAAGATAAAATTCACATAGGCATTTATTAAGATTTAAGAGAGGGGAATTGATAGGCCCATGAAACTGTGTACTTCATCATAGTGAGACCATAAGCTACTAAATTGCAGATGGTGATTGTGGATCTTTTTCAGTGTAGACCCGAATCATATTTGTGCTAATTTGAAAGTAAAAGTATACTTTTAGCACAAAGGATGTCGAACATTCAAGTTATAATGCTAGTGACAACCTGAACATATTGGATATTTAAGATACTAGTTTTTATGTTAAAACTTATGTTTGCAGAATGTTAGTCCTGACTTACGAAGCACAGTTTTTGTAGCATCAGAATTCTTCACCAACACATAGAAGCCTGTATTTATGTGCAAACAGAAAGTGAAAAAAGTTCATTTGGATTTATCATACGGTAGAGTTATGAATGCAATTTGTAAGAAACAATGATATTGATGTACGTGCTATGGGTATAACTATATAGGCTTATATTTTAGCATCAGCGAGTTTATACAGTTTTATGTTGTATTCAAGAGTAATGAGTATATACATTTTCTCATTTGCATATTGCCTGTGGTGAGAACCAAGTACAATATTCACACTTATCATCCAGTCATAGAACTTTATAACTGCAACTCTGCAAGCTTTAAATTATCATTTTGTAGATGTATAATGTTAATAGAAAACGAAGCCCTAAAAGGTGTCCAAAGGTATGATATAAGGTCAAGTGTCCCTTTCTCCCATGGATCTCATGTCTCACTTATGGGCATGCCTCTGTTTTGGGAGTTTGCTTTCAAGTCATAACATGTGATGTTGTTCCATATTTGTTCCTCATGTAATGGTTTCTATAAATTGTACTATTTGGTGTTCAGCTAACGACCGATCAACGGTGAATCTTGAGAGGCCTTTGGATAATGACGGTGATCCTCTTGCCATCACTACAGCTGAAGCAGTTGCTGCAAATGGAGTCCCTCCATGGAACTGGAGAGACACCCCTGGAAATGGTACAAAGCTTTATTATCCATCTTCGACCGCAAATAATATATAAGAAAGGTGGAAAATGTTTGACGGGTCAAACTCTCAGCCATGTAATATGCAGCTTGTTTGTATGAAACTACAGGTGCTGAAGGTCAGTCTTCTTACGGGAGGATTATAACAGTGAAGTGGGGAGAATACACCAGAAGGATCGGTATTGATGGATCCACAAAAGCAATAAAAGAAGCGATAAAGTCTGGTTTTGGCATAAGATCTAAACGGGCATTTTGGCTGGAAGACGAAGATGGTATTATACGGGCCCTAGACAGGAACATGCCTGTAGGGAGTTATAATCTCCACCTAGACGAAGGTACATGAACATAATCTTTGCATCATACCATCATCTCCCTCATGCATGGTTTTCCGATATGCAGGACTGTCGATAAAAATATGCCATTATGATGAATCTGAGCGTACACCTGTCCGTACTGAAGACAAAACCTTCTATACTGAGGAGGATCTACATGAGTTTCTGACTCAGCGTAGGTTATCAGGCCTAAGAGAGATAAACGGGTATAGAAGTTTTAGCAATGTGGATGATTTACGTCATGGTGCAGTTTACCAAGGGATGAGACTCCTTGGAGACTAGAATTCGTTTGCTGCGGCGCTTCAAGTGGCTACAATGACTAAACGATGGGCTTTTGTGTTCTAATCATTCTAGTTTCGTTTATTTGCTATAGGTTATGTATTATTAACCCTTATAAAAGTTATTAGTTTCACTCTTGAGATGTATGCTATCTGTTGTACAAACTGGGATCTATGAACTAGAATTCTAAGTTGTTTTGTAAACTGGACACTGCAGCATTGGCTGGTATAGGAAGACAGTTATAGTTTTTTTTTCATACACAGTGACAGCGGAACAAAATTCAAGCTCTTGTGTACGACGTAGAGGTTATGTTTTAGCAAACGTTTTGAAAGTTTATTATCGTATATTAAAGTTGTTTCAAGAAAGATGACTCTAATAACAGAAATATTAAGTTCTACTGTTAAATGAAATATGAAATAGAGAATGAAAATGTAACTGGAATATTAGATTTAGTCAAAATGACAATGTAGAACATAACTTTTAGTTATTGAAAATAGGGGTGTGCAATTCACGGGTTGAGTCGGTTAAGACCCGCGAATCAACCCGTGAAAACTGAGACCGACCCATGTATGGGTTAGCGGTTCCCGTCCATAGTTCGGCTTTACTTTTTGTAAACGGTTAGGGTCGGTTTCGGTCCAAACCCATGGGTATGAGCTCGGTTTTGGTCCGGACCGATTACAATTAGGCAAAAAAAAAGAGTCGGTTTTTGCTTTTTAGATGTTAAATGGGTTGCCTTTGAACATCAAAGATGTAAAAAATGTTTTACTAGCATATAATAGAAATTTTCAAATCAATAAAATTTTAGTCAGTTATAGATGAATATTATTGCACGCTACACCTAAAATTAGTTCATAAATAGGTCATGACAACAACTAATGTACAATTTGTATTTAATATGGTACCAATTGTCTATGTTACAATAACAAGTCTAAGAAACAAATCCATTGATTGGTTTCGTTTATATGTTTAAGTTTCATTTTTCTCCTGCCAAAAAGCATGAGGCTAAAAAACATATGCGGTCCGGACCACAATATTATGCTGAACCGACCCGTTTAACTCGGTTCGGTCCTGCCCGGATCATATGTAAATGGTCCGGTTCTCGGTTCTTTATATAAACCACTTATCGATTTCGGGTCAAGGGCGGGTCGGTCCAGTTCGGTTCCAACCCGTTGCTCACCCCTAATTGAAAAGCTATAGTCGTAACTTTTTGGTAGTTTTTCTGTATTCCTATCAATCAACATATGAGTCAAGCACTTGAGTTATCACTCCCTACCTCACCAACATGTTACGACTTGTATATCTGGTAAAAACCGAAACCTAGGTTATAAAAATATAAATAATTGAACTAGACCGACTCATGCTCGCAACTAGCAACCGAAACCTAGGTTAATAAATCCTGTACATTTATGAGAAACAGTTGGATAGAAAATAGGAAACATTTTCAACCTTGAATGAGAGTTGAATGAGTATGACATAACGTCAACATAAAATATATAAGTAGAGTCACTTCAACGAGGAATCCTTTCCCTTTAACATATTCATAAGCAAAGCATTACATTAAAAACAAAATCACAAGGTTTTAAAATGAACAAAATACATATGTTAAACAAAGAAAAGGAGGTTACTTTCATAAGTAACCCAAAATACACATATTAAAGTCTTTGGTCCATACTATAGACTCGCCACATTGCCATCACCATCACTTCTTCTCCACCTTTCATGCTACACATGCATGTATATATTATAAACCTTACTCTCACTCTCTCCACAACACATTCTTCCTCAATTCTCTACACTTGTTACTCCAATTCCACTTATATATCATGGCCAAAGTCAAGATCGGAATCAATGGTTCATCTCTCATCCACAGCCAATCTTCTTCATTCATGGTTTACTTGATAACATTGTTCGTTGTTTCACATAGGTTTCGGAAGAATTGGTCGATTGGTAGCCCGAGTTGCTCTTCTCAGCGATGACGTCGAACTCGTTGCTGTTAATGACCCCTTCATTACTACTGAATACATGGTAGGTTTCTCGGTCTCAGTGATTCAATGCTCGTGTGTAGAATATCTGTTTGATTGATGTACTGATGGTTTTCGTGTTGTGCAGACTTACATGTTTAAGTATGATAGTGTTCATGGCCAGTGGAAGAAGCATGACATCAAAGTGAAGGATTCAAAGACTCTTCTGTTTGGAGATAAGCCGGTTACTGTTTTTGGCATGAAGTATGCTTCTGCATCATTGAAATAGACCTGAAAATTATTGGGCGAATAATGGTTCTATGCGGTTCATTGGTTTTGAATTGTTGTACAGGAATCCGGAGGAGATCCCTTGGGGTGAAGCTGGAGCTGAATATGTTGTTGAATCGACCGGAGTTTTCACCGATAAGGACAAAGCTGCTGCCCACTTGAAGGTATGCATTTGTATTTCATATATATTAGGGGTGTCAGTTCCGGACATGACAGAAAAAGTCTTGTTTAGGTTGAACTGTTTAACCTGTTTAATTAAACAGATCGTATACGGGTGAGCCTGTTTTAAGTTAATATAAAATATATTTTATAAGATCCACCGGCTAACCCGTTGATGACCTGCTTACAAACCATTTTAGCCTGCCAACTCATTTACAACCGATCAGTCCGTTTGACTCATTTAGATAAATAGGCTGCACGGGTAGTGTTTGGATTTTATGATTTTAAGTGTATTTGGGTTAGCATTGATGACTTTGATATGAATAAATATAAGGGTCGTGTTTGGGTATATTCATTCAACCCGGACTCCTACTTTCTACGTTCTGTTGAATTGTTCATAACATGTTTGTTTGTTTGTTATTGTTATTAGGGAGGTGCAAAGAAGGTTGTTATCTCAGCTCCAAGTGCAAATGCTCCCATGTTTGTGATGGGTGTCAATGAGAAGGAGTACACATCCGATATCACAATCGTCTCTAACGCTAGCTGCACAACTAACTGCCTTGCTCCACTGGCCAAGGTTGCCTTTTCCACCAGTGATATGCTAATTATATTTTATTAAGGTTTCATTATCCATATAACAATGGCCTCTGATCTTCTTGTTACTTATATACAGGTTATTCATGACAAATTTGGAATTGTTGAGGGACTTATGACCACAGTTCATTCCATAACAGGTTTCACACAATGTCACAATGTCATGTGATTTTATTTAACGCGCATGTTGATTGTTGATTAACTCGTCTTCTATATCGTTCAGCAACTCAAAAGACTGTTGATGGGCCGTCAATGAAGGACTGGAGGGGTGGAAGAGCTGCATCTTTTAATATCATTCCCAGCAGTACTGGAGCTGCAAAGGTAGTATTTCAAGTCTATTTGGTAAAAAGATTGTAAGTTGTGGGATAAAGATTTGATATTTAACGAGTGTACGCGATTGATTGTGTTATTGAAGGCTGTTGGAAAAGTCTTGCCTGCACTGAATGGGAAACTTACAGGGATGGCGTTTCGTGTACCTACTGTTGATGTTTCGGTGGTTGATCTTACTGCAAGGCTCGAGAAGCCCGCTTCATATGATGATATCAAGGCTGCTATCAAGTCAGACAATATCTTTCTCTTTAGCTTTCAAGATATATTTGACCCGAATTAAATGGAATTCGGACGTCTGCATAGTCAATTTCTGGTTATGTGAATCAGAAAATATGATGATTTTTAATGTGCTTGACGTGATTCTGTGTCGTTTAGGGCTGAATCTGAGGGAAGCATGAAGGGGATCCTAGGTTTCACTGAGGATGATGTTGTGTCCACAGATTTTATCGGTGACTGCAGGTAAAGTCATTGTTTGTTATAAGTTTGTTTTATTACGTGAAAGTTTCAATTACATAAAAGCTGGTTTATTTGTATTATGTATTGACTCTAACGGGTCGAATTGGACAGGTTAAAAAACTTGGGTTAAAATGAAACGGGTTAAACTGGTTGAAAGTTGTCAAAGTGTCATTAACTGTTACTTTAACAGGTCTAGCATTTTCGATGCGAAAGCTGGCATTGCATTGAACAACAACTTCGTTAAGGTTGTCTCATGGTATGACAACGAATGGGGTTACAGGTACGCTTTCTAACAATACATAATCACACCTAATACCTTCAAATCATTGTGATGAACTCATGACGGTTTGTGTATTTGCAGCAACCGTGTGGTTGACTTGATTCGTCACATGGCAAAGTCTTAAGTTGTTACTGCACCAGTCAGCGTGTCGGGAGCACAGTTTGGCCTACTTCCTATAGGCGGGGATAATGTTGGGAATAACGAGAGATTGATGTTACACGTTATGTGACGCTTGATGAGATCCATTTTTGCATACTTTATTGATCAAACTGATGCTTATGAACTTGTGATTGAAGCATTGAATGATCTTTCCTTGCTTGTTTTTTAAAATTCAAGTCACAGATAATAACTTCAAAAACCAATATACTGACTATATAGAAATTCATTTGACAACATACAAATTAAGTTAAGTTTGTTCATCATTGTGTTTTATGATTGGATGTCCGAAGAAAGTTTATTTAATTCATATGATTTAACAATATAAGATTATGTAATTCAGTACATAAGATTATAATACTTTAAATTAATATTTAATGTATATATTCTATAACTAAATACTATTTATATTAATATTATCTTATTTAAATTTTAAGTACATGATTATTTATCATTTTAATAATAATAATAATAATATAATAATAATAATAATAATAATAATAATAATAATAATAATAATAATAATAATAATAATAATAATAATAATAATAATAATTTTAGGGGTATTTTGAGTGTTTTGTAATTTTAGTATTTATGATTTAATTTGTTACTTAGTGACATATTATTTAATATGTTTCAAAATATAATTCCAATAATGATAAATATAATCAATAATACTACAATTAATTAAAATAACAATACTTGAGTAAATAATAATTTTAGTATTTGTAACTAAATTTGCTAGTTGGTGACATATTATTTACAATTAGAGTTCTTTAACAGATGTTTCTTAAAGTTATTTTTGACAATTTTACAAATATGTAATAGTTTGTTCTTAGGTTTGAGTTTGTAACTTGTAGAGCTTTGTTGTATTCTACTCGTATTCAATGGCCGGTCCAACCTCAAAACCAACCGATTCATTAAAAAACGACTCAAATTCCGTTAATAGATTGTTGATGGTATTGGTGTCGCGTTCAACCGGTCTATGCAATCTTGAAAACATTGTTTTACAAAAGAAAATTCCTATAATTAATTCTATAATATTAAAAAAGCAAGTTTGATGTGACTTGATGAATAGTACTATTCATAAGGGGGCGCAATTTTGGTATTTCCATTTTCTCCCTTTCTGCAAACGCGAGCTCCACCATCACTCCACCTCCGCCACTACCACACTACAACACCACCACCATCACAAACACTACGCAGCTGATTTTCTTTCCCGGTGTGTTAGGGTGCAGAGTGGCTGTGCCAACCGCCGCTCGCTGCCGCCACAGCCCCCACCACATCCCAAAGGCTATCGTCGATCGCCGTCACCAATTCAAGATCTGTACGGTTTTACTGATATTTCCGGCAATGGCAATCGAGGTGGTGGATGAGGTTGGGGTTTTGTGGGTGTGGCGGTGAGAAAGGGGCGAGTCGAACAGCCGACGGGCCTTCGTTTCGGCCCTCGATTTACGGTTTGGCTGGTCGTTTTCGATTTGTGCTCCTTTCTCGTCGGTGACGGCCTCGGTGGTTGCATGTCGGCCGGTCAAACCCTTGAAGACTCTACCTCTCTCTGGTTTACTCTTCTTTTGCCGTTGAGGCGTTAGGGTTTTCAAATCTCTTTTGGGTCGTAGCTGATTTAGATTTGCAGCTTGTCAGACCGAATGACGGAGGCGGTTGTCGCTCCGCCTCCTGTGTGTTAATGTCCTCGGCTAACGGTGGCGACAGTCTTAGTCTTGATGTCGCTGTCGTCGCTTGCATGCATGCCTTTGATCTTCGACTGAGGTAACCCCAATCTCAGCTCTGATGTGCTTTTTGATGGTGACGGTTGCCATGGGTTTGTTGCCCTTCCGTCTTCCCTTAGTGGTTGACATGGTTTGGTGGGCGGTGTTTGTCCCTTCGATATGGTGTTACTGTGTTGGATAGTTGATGTTGATTATGTTTTGGTCTTCTGTTGATGTCGGTGATGCTAGACTTTTTTTGTGCTTTGTCAGATGTCGATGATGCCATGTTTGAGACTCTGTTACCCTGTCAATGATAATGGACACTGTTATTTGAGACTTTTGGTTTGGGTTGCTCGCGGTTATGATGATGCATAAAAACTGTTGTCGGTTGTCTTGGCTTGGCAGCCTTTTTGGCATGCAGCCGCACCTGGGCATCAGTTTTGATCCGCTCTTTGACGATTACTCTGTTTTTGGTTAAAGTTGCTACCTTTCGGCTATGATGATGAATATAAGTCTGAGCCTCGGCTTAATCCGCCTATGATGAGTTCATGGGTTTATCTAAAAGAAAGATGAAATGTTGCTTTGGTCTGCAGTGTTGGTGGATGGTGGGCTTTGACCTGCAACCTCATACAGCTGTAATGGAACTCTGAGCATGATTGATGCATTTAGGATTTCAGGCATACGATGAGAAGTTTGCCCACTTGCTTCAACGTCTGTTGTGTGTCTTCACATGCTGTTTCTTCATGTTAATTATTAGCTAATGATAACCTAAGAGCATTACCAATAAGAAACTCAAGGAACATCTAAAACGTGTTTGCGTGTGGAGTAATTGTCGGGTTTCGTGCTGTGCCTTCGTATCTGTTATCCGCTTCGTTTCTCCATTTGGTGGTGGTGGGCTGCCGACGTGTTGGCCGTTCGGTTGTTGGTGGGTTTATGTTACCCTAACCGTCATTGATGAATTCTGATTTGTTTCAAACATATTTCTTTGTCTTCAGAGTAAATCTTACATTTCATATTAAAGAATAAAATATTTCACTACTTGACATGCAGGCCAATATTTGCGATGTTATGAAAGGATCATAATTCATTGGGAAGGAGATGAACCCGAGTGTAATGATTTATTGACTACGATCAGCCGCTGATCAGAGTTTGCCAGGTTCATCCTTTTGATTCTTGATTCTTTAGTAATTGCTGAATAACAAATCGTAATTAAAATTATATGTTTTAGTGAATTGTGACAACCTGCAAATTATTTGAAAGAAATTGGAGTTAAAAACGGTGATTTCGTGATCGTGATTTAGTCGGAAAATTGAAAAAAGGTGATTTTATAGATGACATTAAATTTTCTTTCTATTTATATCTATTCAAAAATCATATTATCCAATACATCACCTGTTAATTGGAACTTAATGAAGTCTTTCAATAAGGCAATATATTAAGAAGTTGATTCTGGCTATATTTTAAAGGATGATATGTATTGTTAAAACTACATATTAAAGTGTTTTTTGGTAGGAGTTGTTTCGTGCTTCTTTATTGGACCAACGCCCCATTGAATGTTGGTTTCAAAGGTGGTGTTTTCGATCTGAAGGTCAACAACGTACTGTTTTATTTTCTTGACATGACCATTTCGACCCATTTACTTATAAATGGATTGATTTTGCGTGTATCTTAACTCCACCGGGTCAAATTTTCAGCGATTTGGGTTGGGTTGACTTGACAAATACTTTTCTATTAAAATATTGAATAGTTAAATGCATCAGTTGCAGTTATAGAAACACTATTATAAGGTAACCATCTAAATGTATTGATGAGCCAAATTACGATTTTTTATACTATTATGTATGCATCAAAAGCATATTAAGCGACTTTTAACGCTTAGACTTGAACTTTCTGTTTAGTGTGTAAACTGATCACAACTAGTTTATTATTAAAAGTGAATGAAAATGAATAGTACCTATGCAACTTTTGAAGCTTTAGGTAAATGTTATAGCTTGAAGGTTCAACCGCATATTAATATGTGGTCCACGACCCTTTCTAAAACCCTCTATTTTAGGGTTGTTGTTCGGGTAATTTAATCGGTTTTAGGTGGATCGGTTCGGATCATTGGTTTTCATGTATGTAAATTTATCTAAAAATGACCTAAATAACATTCAAGTAGATCGGTTTCGAGTATAATTGGGTCGGGGTTCGGGTAAAACAACTTTAACATTAAAAAAAACACTTAGAATGAAAATATTCTTTCACTGACGAATACAAACAATACAATTATTTCAGATTTAGTTTTAAACAAATAGGTGTGTTGAACATGAAACTATAATTAAAATTTTATGCCCTTTTATTATTATTATTATTTTTTACATTATGTTTTATTTTTCTAGGATGATCATTATTAAATGCAAGCTATTAGTTTTCATTATAACAATCAGTTTATTTCGATTTGGGTTATTCACATATTTTTTTATGTTTGATAATCTAACCAAAACCCGACCCAAATAACAATCGGTTTAGTCGATTTTCGGTTTAATTGGTTACAAGTTTTTCGAATACGGGATTAACCGGGTTCGGGTGCAGATCGGTTTGAAATAATCGGTTCGGATACGGGATCTTGTTAACATATGAGAAGTCAAATCTCTTAAACTTTAAATAGTGAAATTCTTAAAATGAACCTGACTCTTATTTGTGTGTAATACGTCACTGTTAACATATGAAAAGTCAAATCTCTTAAACTTTAACAACACCACACAGCCATTTTCCGCACTATGGCGGGCTTTTCGGCACTAAAAATTACTAAATCTGTAATGCTTATTTACAATAATATAATATTTCGTATATGTTAATTTGACAACTAAATGAACGTACAGTGTTGTCCTGGGGGTTGGTATTTCAACGTATAAGGCCACCAATATGACAAAATACCCGATTAAGTGTGTTAAATTTTTCTGCATTAATCGTCAAAGGCTTATTGCAGTCTAAATGTCACTGTAATATGTAAATGGCACAAGAACAAAAAAATTTGTGTGTGTTTTATTTATTTATTTATTATTTTGTTTCATTTTGGAGCCCAGTTTAAATTTAGATTAAGTTAATTAGATTTTACCAATGTTCTCAGAACCGGATCGGACGTCGAACCGGACGGCTTACTGGTTTGGTGGTCGGACCGTCGGACCGGTCGGACCGGATGGACCGGATTTAACTATTTTAATTATATTTATATATGTAATTAAATATAAGTAATTTATATATGATTTATACATATATTTTATAGTTATATATAAAACTTAACTATATTTGTATATACAAAGTACTAATTTATGGTTTAACACCCCGTTTTTACCCATTTCAAAAAAAAAAAAAAAAAAATTCAAAATCCGGTCGGAACCGAACCGGTTCGGTCCAACCGCGACTCGGTTCGAACCGGCCGTTCAATGCTCCAAAACGATCCACCCTCGACCGACCGGACCAGCCACCGATTCGCGGTCGAACGGTCGGACCGGTCCGATCCGGTCCTAACAACATTGGATTTTAGAGTACGTACTTGTATCATGTTGGTCTTTTGTTTTGTTTGATTTGTATGGGTATTATCAAGTCAACAGATTATGCTTCTTTGTTGACTATTTTTTTACGAGCCAGGGTCTCTTTGGAAGCGGTCTCTCTACCTATCTGGGTAGAGGAAAACTTGTCACCACCTACCCCTTCCAGACCCTGCTCTTGAATGGGATATACTGGTTTGTTTGTTTGTTTGTTTGTTTGTTGACTATTTTTTAAAGAATTTCTTTCTCTGTGGTTAGGTTGTGATCAAACTGCTTACTTGATCGATGTTTATTTCAATTTATGATCCGAATTATGGTTTATGTTTTCAATTGCAACATATATTATAAAGGGTTGATTGAAGTCATATTTGTTTGTGTTTTTTCGTGACAACTTTTATTGTTGATGTACTTTAACTCGTGTTTTAAGTGTACGTTAACTTCGTTTCTTAATTTTTGCAGTTCATGATTGAACAATGGGTAAAGGTTACTTCAAGCAAGAACATGAATTCTGTAAGCTCTTTAAACACAAGATTTGAATCAATGATCAAGAAAAGAAGTATCATTTTAGCGTGATCATTCAGGT
Organism: Flaveria linearis; assembly: GCA_024085815.1. Classification (NCBI taxonomy): domain Eukaryota; kingdom Viridiplantae; phylum Streptophyta; class Magnoliopsida; order Asterales; family Asteraceae; genus Flaveria; species Flaveria linearis. The sequence continues at coordinate 34,604,031 of CM044016.1, read as the reverse complement.
TTAAACATATTAGCTGTTTTTATTTTTTGATGTTTAAAGGATCACAGAAAAGGTATGAGACTTTTTTTCAAATCTCTTTTGTTCAACTTTGGTTATTTGATGAGTAATGACTTGTATAACAAGCTCGCATATGTTGAAGGAAGTGAATATTGACGAACATTTTCGTGATGATCCGTCAATCAACTCTAGAGATGGTCTAACTAGGTGATTGACTATTAGCTTAATGCAATGTGTATCATCTCTATCTATATGATCTACCGTTATTTTAGTTTGAGACCCTAAAATAAAAATTTTAGTTCATGTAAGCAGATACATTGGGGTGCTTTTGGCCACTAAGGATCAACTATATTCTTTTGCTTGATATATAATCAGTTTTCCAACAAACCAAATCCGATAATAATTTTGAATAGGCCTGTAAATGAACTGAACGTTCATGAACTGTTCGGCGGAAAGTTCGTTTATGTTCGTTTATTTAATAAATGAACAAACATAAACAAAAATTTTATGTTCGTTTAGTTAACGAACAAACATGAACACATGCTTTGTTCGTTCGTTTACGTTCATGAACGTTCGTTTATGTGTTCGTTCATATATGTTCGTTTATGTTTGTTCATTTACGTTCGTTTATGTTGTTTATTTATATATATTAATATATTAATAAAATGATATTATAGGTTAATATTTAAAACTTAAGTGTATTATGTTATATTAGAAACCTATAAGTTTAGTGAGATATATTTCAATCTCCACTAGTACACCTAAAAGTTTCAAAATAGTCATTTAACGTTGTTTTTTTGTGTGTTCAGTATGTATATTTATTATTGCTCATTTATGTTCGTTTATTATTGTTATTTATGTTCGTTTATTATTGTTTATTTATTTTCGTTTATTATTCTTCATTTGTGTTTGTTTATTATTGTTCGTTTATGTTCATTCATTATTGTTCATTTGTGTTCGTTTGTGTTCGTGAAGTGTTCATTTAGCTTTTTAACGAACAAACATGAACGAACACGAATATTTGTATTTTCTTAATAAACAAACATGAACAAAAAATCATGTTCGATTATGTGTTCGTGCTCGTGTTCGGTAAAAGTTAAATGAACAAACATGAACATGCTGATGTTCGTATTCGTTCTGTTCATTTACGGACCTAATTTTGAATACTATAGGAAGGGGTTATCTTTCCCTCTTAATGTTGATAACTTTTTTTTTCCTCCCCATATTAACAAAAATAACAAGTTAAATATAATACAAAATTATATGGTTACTGATAACAATTAAATTTGTCTTTTTATTTTTATTTTTTCTGATTTTAGGCTTTTAAACGGTTTAAAGCAAAGACAAGGTAGCAACCAACTCAATCAGCCTCATGTTAAGTGATTCTAGCTGTGCATTTCCAATTTGATGCATGTTTAGATGAGTCTATTTGTTACTGACATTTGCAACAAACCATTACAATCATATACTAATAAGATGGGTTTAAAAGTTTGAGACTTTCCTAAGCATCACAAAGCATACACAGATATCACATTTTCACAAAACAACCAAATCAACATTTCTAGAACAATGAACTCTATTTTGGTGCTTTCGATGGTGCACGCCAATCAAGCTGGGACTATAACATGGCTTCTAGGCCTTTGTAAATATAAAAACAAAACGTGATCGCTACTTCAACGAATAAACAACCTAGTCAGATAAATCTCCGGATTAAACCTAGTTTTATTTTAAGAACCATGATTTTTGTATTTTCATTCCAGACCCTGCTCTTGAGTGGGATATACTGTGTTTGTTTGTTGTTGGTGTTGGTTGATTTTTGTATTTTCATTGAGAGTTTTCCCTGCTTAGTGCTTACCATGTAAAGACAAAGTCTTAAGTTTTTTTTTGTTTTTTTTAATATTATTTTTCAAACGGAGACAAAGTCTTAGTTACTTGACAAGAAACGTGTGGAAAAATCAGCATTAAATATTGTTATTTAAATATTTTAAAATGAAAAGCGATCACAAGAGTTTTGTTTGCGTATCACATCCTACATTTGAAAATAATAGATAACAAGTTTTAATCACGTTATGTCATCTATTAATTAAATAATAAGGTTATTGGATTTTAATATCACAACTTTTATTTATTAGCTGGATTAGCCCTAGCTCGGTAAATATTTATAGACACTCTCAACTTTAATTTTGTTTTCCTCCCACAATCTTTACTAACTGAAAGTTAACACCGTTAATTTTTTGATAACATGGACTGCTTATATGACTAAAACACTAAGTAAAAAGTTGAAATCAACCATCAGGTGCATCAATCTAAAACTTCTATATCATAAAATCCGTCAATTCTCACCTCCTGATTTGAACCACTTGACTTGTTAGAGGTAAATTTAAGATGTGATTTAGGTTAGACACCAAAAAACAAACATAATGAAGGTGGGCAGCGATGGAGTTAAAAATTACTCAAAGTTAGTCCCATTTCATAAAAAAAAAACTAACATGGGTTAACTTTTAGTAAGGGCTCATTCGAGAAAAATAACTTAAAGTTGAAAGTGTCCGTAAATATTTCTCAAGTTGGAATTAATTTCGACCAATAGATGAAAATTAGAATTATTAAAATCCAGTAACCCTAAATAATTAATAATAATTTGGTTTCGTGTCGTGAGCTATTGGAGCATTTGGGTAACCGATTTGAATATTCAAACAGGTAGCACCGCCACCCACCCCATTCTTTGACTTCCGTATCATATAGATGTTTCCTTATACACATTTAAGGCATTTTTGTCTGTAATTAAAATAACACAAGTGATTACTTTTGATTTAATTGCTATATGATACGATTTTGTGTTATTATATCATATAAAAAGTAACTATGGCTGTCAATGATCTCTTAGATATTGTATTCTAGTGTTTATTTTTATTAAAGTGGCGCGAGTTGAATTCTCATAAAATAACTAGTATGTGGAATTATGTGTAGGGCTGCAAACGAACCGACCTTGTTCGTGTTCGTTCGTTTAACATTTTACACGTTCATGAACTGTTCGTGAACATATTAACGAACTGGATTTGGTGTTTGTGTTCGTTTGTTAACAAAACCTGTATGTTCGCGTTCGTTTGTGTTCGTTCGACAATGGATGTGTAACGGACACAAATGGACACAAACAAACATTTATGAACACAAACGAACACTAACGAACACTAAAGAACACTAACGAACACTAACGAACACAAACGAACACTAACGAACACAAATGAACACAAACGAACACAAACGAACACAAACAAGTAAAACTACCATTTTCATCCCAAACTAAACAATACATAAAATCCACACAAAATAAACACAAAGTACGTCACTTAACTATCCGACTAAAGTTGACAAAAGTAACATAAACGTAAGTTAAACAAAATAATGTCTCAAATAACTAAATTCTTCATATAGCTAAGCTTCAAGTTCTTCATTTGATCTCTAATTCACCATTTCTTTATTATCCTGAGATTGATAATAAACAAAAGTTAGATAAAATATGTAAGAAAATTAAGTGATGCTTTTTCATAAAAAATGGCTAATCTCACCAGTCGTCTGACAATTATCCAATATCAAGTGAGCTCAATATATACAATATTATCATTTTCCTACAAGTATTAAATAAATTAGGGATCACTCATATCAAGAAAACAAATACTAACGTTGAAACTATAAGAAAATTACCTTGCACTTTTTCTTTTCCAATCCATAGTAATGACGATACCAATCACCTCCACATATTAGCATATCTACCGTCTTTGTTCCTAAACACGAACGATGTGGGTCAATGGTCCTCCCACCTGCACTAAATGCTGATTCTGAAGCAACAGTGGTGATTGGTATAGCTAAGATATACGGTGCCCTAATTTTGATCTGATACTTCAAGTATATTTGGAAGAGAAAACTCAAGTCAATTATATTATAAAATTATATTATAAAGGATTTAAGAATTGAAAATTATAGGTAATTAAAAATATATAAAAACTTTAACTACAGAACGAACACAAACGAACATAACCGAACGAACATAAACGAACATAAACGAACGTACGTTAACGAACATATTACCGAACGTTCATGAACATAAATGAACGAACAAGTCCTTTGTTCGTGTTCGTTCATTTAGCTAAACGAACGAATTTTTTTGTTCATGTTCGTTCATTTAATAAATAAACAAACATAAACGAACTTTCCGCCGAACGGTTCATGAACTGTTCGCTGAACGTTCAGTTCGTTTGCAGCCCTAATTATGTGAATAAAACTAAGAAGTTGATTTGAGTTGAATAAACATTTGAGCCGTGTTTGAACTAGGTTACAGTAATTCGCTTAGATCAATTTTTATGTTTGATTTTTCTTTTACAATTAATAGTATAATATTATTTTTTAATGACTTGTATAACTTGACATTGTGTTTAATTTATTGTTTTAAACTTTTATAGAAGAAACATAAAATGATTTTAAAGTAAGCGAGTCAGAAAGGCACGAGTTAACTCAAGTTAAATACAATCTCAAGTGCTGTTTGATAATTTTTGAATGATTAAATGCTGAAACAATAAAAGGTCTGAACCATTAAGTGTTGAACCATTAAGAGCTAGTATATCATTTAACTATTCAAAGGAAAATGTCGGAACAATTCAGATAAGATGTTTTAACCATTTAGTATTAGACCTCTTAACCATTCAGCATTAGTATAATGATTAATCATTCAGAGGCAAATGTCTCAACCATTCAGACATTTGCTCGCGAAACAAACAGTCTAAACCATTAAATGCTGAATTATTCAGACATCTGAATTCTGAAACATTAAGATGCTGATTCGGTTTTCCCTTTGAATCGAATATTATGAGCCCGTTGTTGAAGCTAAATCTGGTGTTGGATTATCTTAAATCATTCTTAATTCTTCAATCATGCAATCGCAAAAGAATCCGGACCATAATGGTGTTATTCAAAAAGCATTGTTGTTGAGACCGGATCGGACCGGCCGGTCTGCCCGGTTCGACCGGGAATCGGTGCCTGATCCGGTCCGGTCTGGGGTGGTTCGTTTTTTGTAGGTTGAACCGGTCGGTCGTACCCGAACCGGCGGTTGGACCGGCGAACCGGGTCAGTTCGGACTGGTTTTCAATTTTTTTTTTATTTTAGTGGGTAAAACGGGGTGTTAAACCATAAATTAGTACGTCGGATATTTTATATATAACTATAAAATATATGTATAAATCTTATATAAATTACTTATATTTAATTATATATATCAATATAATTAAAATATAGTTAAATCCGGTCCAACCGGTCCGACCGGTCCGACCACCAAACCAGTAAGGCGTCCGGTTCGACGTTCGATCTGATTCTGAAAACATTATCAAAAAGAGTGTTGATTTTTCCTCTAATATAATATAGTATTATCACTATTATGTTACCAAACACACAAGTAAACTTATTTGACCAACTAAAACACAAACTTATTTGACCAACTAAAACACACGTGGCATGACAAAATATACACCCACGTAAGCCGACGAAGGGCCACGATGGCATACTTGACTTGTCGGCTGCATGAGGATCTTCTTTATGAACGATCGAATTGTCGTTTTCCTCCGTATAATTTGATTATTTATTATTTTCATTCAAAAAATACTTTTTTTTAACCGGTTTTTTAAGGTTTAAAAAATTATCATTTTCATTCAAAACGTTAACAGCGTTAATTAAAAATATTAAACCATCTATCATTAGAATGGATAATTATGTAATTTTACATATTAAGACAAAATCCTAAATTATGTTAATATATTATCGTTAGAATTTCATTTACGAAACCTACATTAGATATTTTATCTTTTCATAATCGAACCTTTAATCATGACTGAATAATAAAATTTTTGACTTTATTGGTGGGAGGGAAGGATGGACTTGGTTTCTGGTGGTGGTCGGAACTTGTTGTGAAGGGGTTATGTATTAGAGACCATCCTCTAGCTGACATCTCTCCAATATCGTGATTCAGTTCCACACGATTATGGTTATGTAATTAAGAGATTTTGTTTTGTGTTTTAAAGGTTATTTTTGTCAAATTGTATGTTTAACATTTTAAACTAATGGGGTTACATTTTTGGATGAAAATGATAACTTTTTTATAAACATTAAGAAGCCATATGTAAAACAAATCTTTTTTAGGTTATTGGACTTTAATAATCCCAAGTTTTATTTATCGGCCAAGATTAATCCCAACTCAATAAATGTTTACAGATACTTCCAACTTTGAGTTTATTTTCCTCCGACGATCTCTTACTAACTGAGAGTTAACCCTGTTAGTTTTTTGATGACGTGGACTGTTTTTATGGCCAAAACACTAAACAGAAAGTTGAAATCTATCATCACGTCCGTCAATTTGAAACTTCCGCACCCAAAAACCCGTCAATCTCCACCTCCTGATTTGAACCACCAAACTCGTTGGAGGTAGATTTTCAGGTGATGATGGAGGTTAGACAATGGAAACGGAGCTAATTGAGATTAGGCGGTGTTGGAGTTGAAAAATGACTCAAATTTGGCCTAATTTGTCACACCCCAACCTTGACGGCGGAATCGTCGAAGAGTGAGAGTTACGATTGTTCACAGCCACATAACGCTATTATAAATACCAAATATATTAATTAAGTTTCAATTGTAACATTACAAGTAAAAGTTCAAACAAAGATACATCCAGAATAAAAGTAACAAGATCATTCGTTTATTTCTCTAAGTCCAATCCTAAGTGTGATAAGCTTCAAGGAGGGGAACGCATACTTGGGTTATTCCTGAAACATGTTAAAAGTAAAAAGGTCAACATAAAAATGTTGGTGAGCATTCCATAGTTTTCAATACATAGAATATATAAAAGATAGCAATTCAAGTTGTAAGTTAGTGAATAAAGCAATTAGGGATGTTATGAACAATGCATCAATCAAACCTCGACAAAGTATTACAAGTATCAAACGTTTACAAGATTATATGATCAGCTAAGTGTACTTGGTTCCCTAGTGCACAAGCATACGGCTCCTAGGAGTCGACAATACATCGACTTTAGCACCAAATAGACTTGTCTGGCCCATAGATCTATGACTTCGCTGGGCTAGCAATAGTTAATGATTGTACATATAACGCCATAACATGGTAACCACAAAAGTTCAACTAACCACAACTTTACATGATGAATTGCCATAAGTTTACATGTCTCAAATAAGTTTACAAGTGCAATGATATAAGTTAACATGTTTCACCCCAAAGTGTGAAAATAAGAAAAAGGGATATGGAAATACTCACAATGACGTATAAGTATATAAGAGGAGTATAAGAATTAACGATGCTCCAACGGATTCTATTACAAGCACCTAAATGTATAATTTACGAGATAAAGATTAAGGTTAACAATACGATTAACGTTCAAATAAGAATTAGGGTTTCATTAGTTTTAAGGTTAATAAGTGATAAGTTTATAAAGTAATTATTTACATTTTTAATCCTCTTGAAGAATTACATATGTAAATATTTTAAAAATATCTTTAAGTATAAATATTGATGTGTTTCACTATTAATAAATCTGTATAATTATTTAAAATTAATTAGAATAACGCATTGATTAATAACAATTTATTAATCTAAACCTTTGGTTAGTATATTTTAAGAAGAATAATATTTGTAAATAATTTGTGAAATTATAAAATATATAATTTCTACAATTATCATGATAGAACTTTAATTAATATAATGCTCATTAATTTTTATAAAGATTTATTATTTCGAGTCTAATAATTATTTAATTATTTTTTTTAAAAGAAAACAATTTAAATATAAAGGTTTTATTAGAGATAATTATGTCTTTTAAAAGTAATGTTTGGACCAAAAGGTTTATTATTTATTATTTGAAACAAATAATAATAAACTAAAACAAGAAAATAATCCAATTGTATTATTGAACATGTAATGTTTCAATAGGATGAACGATACTTAAATCTATTTTTAAAAAATAGACTAATTATATCATTTGTTTTAAAGATAATAATAATAAAAATTGTTATTATATTTTAGGAAATAAATTCCAGAAAATTAGTTAGGTGGTTTAAAAATATTTGAAGATTATAAAAGGAATTTTTATATTTATTCTAAATTTTCTGAAAAATTAATTTGGGCTAAAAGCCCTTAAAAAAATTATGTGAGGTTGCCCGGGTTCGAACCTGGGACCTCAAGTAAGAAATGTGAGCGCAGAACCAGTAAACCAGGCATACAGCCGCGGAATAATCCCGGATCCAAATTCTTTTAAGTTATGTTAACAAGTGCCCCCAATCCATATGAACCCTAGGTTCGATTTTGAATCAAATTAAGCATTAAATCGATGTTGTTAGTGGTAAAGATCATGGGGCTTTTGTTCCCCATGTAAAATCGAGCATGTACATGTATTTAATTACCCGATTCAAAGTTCAACACATCAAGAACAACCGAAGAACAGGTCGCGACTATGTATCACTGGTTCGATACTCAAAAGACGATGATAACCAAATTAAACTTGTGGGTATCTTCAGATTACCATTTAGACTAGAAGCCCCTTATCAATTTCGATTAATGATGCTCAGAATACGGAGTTCGACCCAGTTGCAGGTCCGCGATGAATGGGTGTTTCAAATTCGATGAAAGAGTTTGTTTCTAGTAAAATTGAGAGTTGTGATGATATAGAAACAGATAAGCGACTGATTAGGCGAAGTTAATTTGCTTATTAAAGTGCGTAGTGCTCGATCGTGGTCCGTGTTTCTCGGCCGAAGGTGGAAGGAATCGGGGAGAAGATGGGGGTGGGGTTGGGTGTTTCTAAAATTACACAAATGGTCCCTGAAATTTGATTCTCATCAATTTATGCGCAAAACCTAGTGTGTTAAGTTTCTAATTTGATAATTAGACCCCTTGAACTTAATTAAGTTTTATCTTGTTAATTTTTATAACCTATTACTATCTTGTTATTATTATTATTATTATCATTATTATTATTATTATTATTATTATTATTATTATTATTATTATTATTACTTTTATTATTATTGTTATAATTATATAATATATATTAAACACTTTGGTCGGTGGTTATTTATTTTTTTTAATCAACAATAGCCAGAATCACCACCATCACCGAGCCTCTGTGGTCGAGTCGCGAGGTCACCGGGCACCAGCCAACCGACAACCGCCATCACCACTGCCGTCACAACCATCACCGAACACCAACCACGTCCCTCGGTAACCAGCACACCACCACCGGTGCAAAGCAACCACCGCGACCACCGTCGACCGTCACGGCCACAATCCCACCCGGAACGACTGTCCCGACTCCCAACCATGAACCATCGGCGCCACCTCCTCCGAAATCGACATGCATCCGTCACCTCCGCCTTCGATTCATGCCCTCTTGCTGTGTTTTAGGAGAAATTAAAGCCACCATCGTCATCGCAGAGAAGAGGGGAGTCTGTTTTGGTGTGGCACTCGCCACCACTCGCCGGAGGCCAACGCCGGTGGCCGGATAATTGGCCGGATTCAAAATTAAAGCCACCATCGTGATCGCAGAGAAGAGGGGAGTCCGTTTTGGTGTGGCACTCGCCACCACTCGCCGGAGGCCGACGCCGGTGGCCGGATAATTGGCCGGATTCGAAGTAAGGGGGGGGGGGGCGACCTGCTCTCTCTCTCTTCCTCTATTCTCTGATTTTTCTCTCAAATGGGTTTTTGAACCCTAGAATGAATTAACAATTGCTTATATACTAGGGTTAAATGAAACGGGTTCGTAAAAGGGTCGGTTCGTAATGCGTTCGAATCAATTTTCACGTATCGTTATGAACTTCACTACCCGTTAGATTCGATTATTCAAAATGTTATAAATATTCCAAGATTATTAATTTTATCGTATTTCGAACATGTTGAAACATTAAACGAGTTGTAAACTATCGCGTATTTAACACGTTAAATGGTTTTACGCGTTTTTATCAATTGAGCGTTAATATTATCATTTTGGTATCAAAATATATGCAATTAAGTATTAAAATGATATTTTGTTCGTTAACTTTCCATGTTAGTCACGTTAAAACCTTATCTGACGAATTCTCGGGTTTGACCTGATCGTAACCCGGTTTACGTCACGGTCGCGTTTCGGAACGCATTTATTCCGGACAACGTATCACTCCCCAAATTTACTATGTTATGATCATAAACAATGGTTAGATGAATGGTTATGGAGTTACGAGACTCGGTTGTCATAACAGACGTCAGTTAAATGCCGGTGAAAACCGGTATTCGCATTTCACTTACGAAATCCTGTTGTTTATGCATGATTGATGAAAAATCTTTTAGCAAGCATTATTTATGATATTTTTAGCATTAACAAGGATTTAGATTGGATGACAAGCCATAACAATGAATTCTTATGTGATTTGAAACAACTATGGAAAAGATCCAAACTGAAAACAGATTCAGAACCCATACCGGGTAAAATCCGGTAAATAGGTTTGTTTTCGATGTGGGTTTGAGGTTTGGGGGTGCGGTTTTTTTACAAGTTGTTGTCGGTTTTCTATTTTGGACTGTGTCGTATTCTTGCGATTTTGATGTTCGTCTGTTTTGTGTATGGTGTTGGGCTTTGATTTAGTTTTTAGTTCTGTATGTTGTGATGTGTTATGGATTTGGGGTTTTGATGTATTTTACTTTGTGTATTTTGCTGACTTTTTGGTTTTGAACATTCATTTTGATTTTAATTTAGGGTTACTTAAAACTCGCATAGACGCGGCAACTATTTTAGTTTATCATATAATAATAGTAGTAGTTCAAATTATAAAAAAAGAAAGTCCTCAGAAGGACATCATGATACGTTTATTTTAATAGTAAAATAAAAAAAGTGTGTGTTGGGTGAAAAGGAATTGTAATTGTAATATATATTAAAAACTTATGTCGGTGGGTGTAGTGTGGTTGTGATTCTTTTAGGTTTAGCCATAAAAGTTTTAGGATTTACATACTTCACCCATTCTTTTGTAACACATAAAAAGCAATTATTTATCTTCGTCTCTATATCTTTAGTGTTCTAGAGAATCACTCTTTGTAAAATCAAACGGTTGAAGAGATCCACCAAATAAATCAAATAATCGACTTCCGCTCATAAAAACAGATGGCTTTAAACGCTGACGCATGCCATTTTATCTTCTCCGATGAGTCTCCCGCTATATTTATGTATGTGTTATATTATTTCTTTTTCCAAATTAGTTCACAGATAAAAGATTGGATATTTGGTTAAAGTCTATACTAAGCAGACATTAAAAATAAACTTCATGACGATTGAATACATGGTTGTTAACCATGTTCTCTTTTTTTTCATTCTTTATATTTTCTTTTGAAGACATTGATATATTAATGTCAAACGGACACAATTGTACATTGCGTTAATTTCAAACGAGTTTTCATAATATACATTTGCCGTACTCGCGCCAGCTGCAACGCGCTGGAACAAATTACTAGTTATTATTATTAAGATTAAGGTTATTATTACTATTATCTTAATTAGTATTATTGTTACTATTATTATCATTATTACTAATATTAGTTTTATTACTAACATTGTTTTTAATAACATTATTGTTATTAACTTTTATTTAACGAAAATACAAGATGTTCCAGTCTCCCCAACTTTTAAGAGTTTCATCCCGAAATTAAGAATGAAGCTTGAACGAACATGAGTTTTATGATGAAAGATAAGTGTATAACGGACAGTGTTTGACGTTCGACTATAAAGGAGATGTTTCACTTTATGGAATCCTACAAGTCTCTTGACATAATATATGCCAACTTGAACTCTTCAAGTGAAATACGAGACGTTTTGAGAGGAAACATTGGAAATGATGACAAGTTACCATGGTATGTTAGACTTATAATCACAACTTCCAGAATATAATTTCGTGGTAAGGTGATGTCTAGAAATCAATAAAAGACCAACAATGATAAGAAAGGTTAACCATCGGAATTTAAGAGTCCCAAACATCACCATATGAAACGATCTTAACGCATATCTTGTAAATATGTATTTCTCCTTTGACCAACCATCGGTCTACGCTATGCGAAGATCTTGGAATGAGTTCACGACGATGGTTAAGAATATTATTAAAAACAGAAAATGAATCAATCATTCAAAATAACGATCGATGTTTTAACGTCATACCACGGTATACGAATATTTGAAACAGATACAGGTCAATTTCTCGACCCATTATCTCACATGAGTCAATATGAGATTTTAGTCAATCGGTCTATAATGCACCAATTGTCATCATGACAGCTAAAATAAGAGGCACTTAGTGAATGAAAAGTTAAACAGGAGATTCACGGAAGCACGGAGGTTAGGTTTTGTCATATGTGAAGGTAAGACACTTGGACACATGCCAAGTTATGTCTTTTCTTTTATGCCAAACCCATAACTACAAATTACGAAATTTTATGAACCTTTATATCCACATCGCAATGAGGATAATAACAAGTCTTGTTGTTAAAAACCAAGTTAGAATTTTGATGTGTGTGAAAAGGTCTATAAAAATAAACTAAATTAACTAACATAGACTTAAACTAGACACTCAAATTTTACCCTAAAACAACCTAGACCTAGTACATAAAATAGGCAAGTGTACCTATCGTGTGTAGAACAGATTAAGGAAGAACGGGAATCGAACCCACGAGACACTAGAATAAAAAGACTAGACTCACTAAAGGACTAACAATTAATTATAAGGTTGGGGGGGTTTTGTTTAACAACTAGAAACTAAAATGAACAGATTAAAAGTAATTAAACTAAGAAATGCAGAAATGAACACAAAGAAGATGATTTAGAGGTACTGATTAATTAGAGACAACACTATCTAGATAGAATCCTAGTTGTGATGCATGAATGTAAGAATGGTTTAGAATTGTGAATAGATTGGTTTTTTTAAAGATACATATCCTAAGGAAGACTTAGTGGATCCCAGACCATTCACCGGGTGTGACCAAAATGACCCCTAAAGGCATGTGTTAAGTTCACCAATGGCTAAGCTTTCCTTTCAGTTAACCTAGCGATATTAAAGTACCTGATAGGTGTCGGATAATCTAATCTAACATACCAAAAACATTTAACATGCAAGAGGTGACTTGATCATGGTTCAATTAAACATGATTAACAAGATTATCAAATTACCAGATTTGGACTGTTTACCAGTTATCAATTTACCTAGAATCTAATAACCAAGATCAATCAACTAACCTTTATCTTTCAATTTCCAGTTAAGATAAACATTGAATTCTTATCCATTTACACATGCAATCCTAAGACTTTACTACGTCTAGCAAAATCCCTAGTAAACCACAAACACCAAGTCACGTGCTAGATATGATAACCACAATTGAAAGACATTCATAGGCTAATCATATAGGATAAACATGCATCCAAGAACAGAAATCAATACATAATACTCATTCAATTCAACCAAAATCAAGTCTTTTATAATAATATCAAACATTCATCAATTCAACTATTCTAAACATTCACAATCATCAACTAATCATCATCTAGATAGTGTAAAAAGACTTAGCTACTCATAATCAGATCAAAATAGTAACAAAACTTAGATTCAATCAAGTTATTCATCATGTTCGATTAAGAAAACAATAACGAAAGTGATTAGAACCCGAAATCAAACACACGAATGATCCAAGCTTCAATCCTTTGCTCCAATTGCTCCAAGATGCTCCAAATCGCCCTTATGGTTCGTCTCCAGCCGCTCCAAGTCAAGTTCTCTCGAATAGGGGTGTAAAAGTGGTTTTTATATGAAAACCTAATTTTTCCGTGAAAATCCCCTCTTCGCGTGGCTCGAAGGGTCAAAACTTCACCTCTCGAGCCACTCGAAGAGACAAAATAGTCGGGGTGCTGAACTGGTCTTCTTCGCGTGGCTCGAAGGGTACAAAACCCTCTCGAGCCACTCGAAGAACTCAATTTCCAGAGAGCTTCCTTCGTTTTGTGACTTGGAAAATCCTCCAAGTCTCCACTCTTCATCTTTTGGCTTTGTTTCTTCATTCCCGAGGCTTCTAAACCACTTTTTAGTCCTCAAACACCTGTAAAACCATAAAATAACCAAAACTAAGTAAAAACGACACTTTTAACTACTAAATTAAACAAACCCGACTCTAAAATGGGATAAATAAGAGATGTGTTTTGCAACACATCAAATTTCAATGATTTTCAAGGTTAAAGATTCAAAAACGATTTAAGAAATGACGCAAACAATAAAATAGGTATTTGTAAACATGGTTTGCAAGATAACAAATTTCCAAAGGTAGATTGCATACGTAATTCATCAAACCCATAAGTATAGTCGAGAACATTCGTATGACTAGAAAGACATAATCACAAGTTGATAATATCTTTATTTGACAAAAGATTGTTTAGGAAGACTACCATCACGTAATCAGGTGTTGATGATATCTCAAAATGGAAGTTGATAAGTAAGGAATAAATGGTTCGATGTAGCTAGATCGAGTCAAAACATGAAGATAAAGGGAAAGAAATCGATTTAAGAATTTTACATGCTCCAAGCTTAGAATCAAAATCAACCTAAAGCGATCGGGTCTCCTTTCAAGTTCAGAGATCATGCTTTGGCTTGATAGGTCGAATCACCAGCATTGATTCACCCTTCAATTTACTACACGCTTCTCGTCACTTGATTACAACCATGGTAAGTTGAAGATCAAACAATGAGAATAGTCATCTCGGTGTGGTTTTCACTCCTAACTTGATGGTGTATTCCCAAGGTATGACCACTAATTTACCAATCAAAAAGTTCGATCCCAACTCATTGTTAAGGATCCACAGAAATAAGACGAGGTAACTCACCATTAAGGTAAGGGAAATCACTCCTATCTTAACGATGAAGTTTTACAAAAACAAAATATAACAGAATGAACTTCTTCATCAAAATCCAGAATTCACTCCTACTTTGACGAGGTCGTTTCATTTGAAAAAATACAATTCATAAAAATGAAATTATAATCAAGGTATGAAATTTACGTCTATCTTGATGATTGAGCTTCATAATAACAAGAAAACAATCATAGATTAACAGTTGTCACCAAAGTACGGGTTTCAATCCTATTTTGGTGAGATCATGTCATTTGTGAAATGTAAGTTCCAATGAGAATAATTGAAGTCAATCCTCAAGATAAGGTAATCACTCCAATCCAGAGGATGAAATTTCATAAAACACACAATTGGAAACCATTTATCGAAACGAATAGAGTATCATCAAAGTAAAGGAATCACCCCAGTTTTGATAAGTTAGAATTGTTTAGGAGGTACGAGTGTTCTTAGTCATAGATTGACTTACAAACTCTTGCATCTCCTATGGTGCAGACGGTTCAAGGTTCGACTTAACAACTAAAAGAAAAGAATATTAATTAGAAATTCAGGAAATTTCAAGTTACATCAATGTAATAAAAGAGAAAATCATTCTTACAAGCTTAAGATCAAGGTTCGAGATAACAGAATTTGTTGTGGTGTTCTAATCTTGGATGTTTTAAATCGAAAAAATGAAATCAAGGACAGGAATTATTCAACACCACAATGAGATGTGAACATTCAATTCACAATCGAAAAGAAATACATGAACTTCTCAGGATATGAGGTCAACCATAGCCTTATTGAAGACAAGCGTACTTATAAGTGATCACTCATCTCAAGGGTTTCGAGCCAAGTAAATGGATTCAATGATCGAATCAGATCACCATTTACACTTTTCCTAGACAAAGTATCCCGATATGTAGAAATTCCACCCACAGCATTGCATGTTCTTAGTTATGGGACACATCCTTAAAAAGATTTGAGAACCATAAGTAGCGGTTTAAAGTTTCGAAGACCATACGGTTTAGATTCCCTATATCTTTGGATATATTAAGAGTCATGTTCACGTTGGTCGAGGTATAGAAATAGTTACATGAAACGCTCAACGTGTAACGATGTTTAAACATAGGAGTTGAAAGATAAGACGAGTTCAATATCAATAGGAAATATTTCGTAAAATAGGAATGAGAAGATATTAGGGTTTTGGTGATAAACCAGTTTAAGGATTCAAGGATTTTTAAGATACAAAAGGATGGTTCCGTTTGGTAACGCATTACCATTTGGAATCGTTGACACGTCAAGGTAATTTGACCCATTTGCGTTAGAGACTTGTGTATTGACCATAGTTTATCACTCATCCCAGAAATCCCCAGGTAAGCATAACTGGTCTTGCAATGAGATTTATATGATATGCTTGCCTTAGCCCGAAGGCCTTTTGCCAGGAAATCCAGAATACAGGTGTCTATGTGTCACACAAGTTTCTTTGGTTCATGGAATCAAAACCTTGATAAGATTTTCATAGATTAGACATAGAGTCTAAGGAATTAAACTCACGATGATAAGTGTAGATTCCACATGTCGTTGAGAATAGGTTTAGGAAGTTCATTTGTCGTGGAGAGTCAAAGAGTCAAAGTTAAGTTTAGGAAGACATGTAAAAAAATTTAAGCATACATAAGGCAATCCTATGCTAAGGCATCAAGTTGCACGTAAGAAGACATAGCATTATGTAGCATGCGAACAATGTATATATTCACAAGAATATAAACATTATTCTATAAGGTTCATGCATAACCTATAGTCTAGGTCACCATTTCTAATAACCTAAATCCCTATAGTTATGGTCTCTGATACCAATCTGTCACACCCCAACCTTGACGGCGGAATCGTCGAAGTGTGAGAGTTACGATTGTTCACAGCCACATAACGCTATTATAAATTCCAAATATATTAATTAAGTTTCAATTGTAACATTACAAGTAAAAGTTCAAACAAAGATACATCCAGAATAAAAGTAACAAGATCATTCGTTTATTTCTCTAAGTCCAATCCTAAGTGTGATAAGCTTCAAGGAGTGGAACGCATACTTGGGTTATTCCTGAAACATGTTAAAAGTAAAAAGGTCAACATAAAAATATTGGTGAGCATTCCATAGTTTTCAATACATAGAATATATAAAAAATGGCAATTCAAGTTGTAAGTTAGTGAATAAAGTAATTGGGGATGTTATGAATAATGTAACAATCAAACCTCGACAAAGTTTTACAAGTATCAAAAGTTTACAAGATTATACGATCAGCTAAGTGTACTTGGTTCCCTAGTGCACAAGCATACGGCTCCTAGGAGTCGGCAATACATCGACTTTAGCACCAAATAGGCTTGTCTGGCCCATAGATCTATGACTTCGCTGGGCTAGCAATAGTTAATGATTGTACATATAACGCCATAACATGGTAACCACAAAAGTTCATCTTACCACAACTTTACATGATGAATTGCCATAAGTTTACATGTCTCAAATAAGTTTACAAGTGCAATGATATAAGTTAACATGTTTCACCCCAAAGTGTGAAAATAAAAAAAAGGGGTATGGAAATACTCACAATGACGTATAAGTATATAAGAGGAGTATAAGAATTAATGATGCTCTAACGGATTCTATTACAAGCACCTAAATGTATAATTTACGAGATAAAGATTAAGGTTAACAATACGATTAACGTTCAAAAAAGGATTAGGGTTTTATTAGCTTTAAGGTTAATAAGTGATAAGTTTATAAAGTAATTATTTACATTTTTAATCCTCTTGAATAATTACATATGTAAATATTTTAAAAATATCTTTAAGTATAAATATTGATATGTTTCACTATTAATAAATCTGTATAATTATTTAAAATTAATTAGAATAACGCATTGATTAATAACAATTTATTAATCTAAACCTTTGGTTAGTATATTTTAAGAAGAATAATATTCGTAAATAATTTGTGAAATTATAAAATATATAATTTCTACAATTATCATGATAAAACTTTAATTAATATAATGTCCATTAATTTTTATAAAGATTTATTGTTTCGAGTCTAATAATTATTTAATTATTTTTTTTAAAAGAAAACAATTTAAATATAAAGGTTATATTAGAGATAATTATGTCTTTTAAAAGTAATGTTTGGACCAAAAGGTTTATTATTTATTATTTGAAACAAATAATAAGAAACTAAAACAAGAAAATAATCCAATTGTATTATTGAACATGTAATGTTTCAATAGGATGAACGATACTTAAATCTATTTTTAAAAAAAATAGACTAATTATATCATTTGATTTAAAGATAATAATAATAAAATTGTTAATATATTTTAGGAAATAAATTTCAGAAAATTAGTTAGGTGGTTTAAAAATATTTGAAGATTATAAAAGGAATTTTTATATTTATTCTAAATTTTCTGAAAAATTAATTTGGGCTAAAAGCCCTTAAAAAAATTATGTGAGGTTGCCCGGGTTCAAACCCGGGACCTCGAGTAAGGAATGTGAGCGCAGAACCATTAAACCAGGCATACAGCCGCAGAATAATCCCGGATCCAAATTCTTTTAAGTTATGTTAACAAGTGCCCCCAATCCATATGAACCCTAGGTTCGATTTTGAATCAAATTAAGCATTAAATCGATGTTGTTAGTGGTAAAGATCATGGGGCTTTTGTTCCCCATGTAAAATCGAGCATGTACATGTATTTAATTACCCAATTCGAAGTTCAACACATCAAGAACAACCGAAGAACAGGTCGCGACTATGTATCACTGGTTCGATACTCAAAAGACGATGATAACCAAATTAAACTTATGGGTATCTTCGGATTGCCATTTAGACTAGAAGCCCCTTATCAATTTCGATTAATGATGCTCAGAATACGGAGTTCGACCCAGTTGCAGGTCCGCGATGAACGGGTGTTTCAAATTCGATGAAAGAGTTTGTTTCTAGTAAAATTGAGAGTTGTGATGATATAGGAACAGATAAGCGACTGATTAGGCGAAGTTAATTTGCTTATTAAAGTGCGTAGTGCTCGATCGTGGTCCGTGTTTCTCGGCCGAAGGTGGAAGGAATCGGGGAGAATATGGGGGTGGGGTTGGGTGTTTCTAAAATTACACAAATGGTCCCTGAAATTTGATTCTCATCAATTTATGCGCAAAACCTAGCGTGTTAAGTTTCTAATTTGACAATTAGACCCCCTTGAACTTAATTAAGTTTTATCTTGTTAATTTTTATAACCTATTACTATCTTGTTATTATTATTATTATCATCATTATTATTATTATTATTATTATTATTATTACTTTTATTATTATTGTTATAATTATTATTATTAAGATTAAGGTTATTATTACTATTATCTTAATTAGTATTATTGTTACTATTATTATCATTATTACTAATATTAGTTTTATTACTAACATTGTTTTTAATAACATTATTGTTATTAACTTTTATTTAACGAAAATACAAGATGTTACATAATTTCATCAAAAAAACTACGAGTGTTAACTCTCAGTCAGTAATGGATCATTAGATGAAAATAAGTTTAAAATTAGAAGTGTCTGTAAATATTTTCTGAGTTAGGATTAATCTTGGCCAATAAATGAAAGTTGAGATTATTTAATTCTAGTAACCCATCTTTTCTGAATAAAAATTATAGAGTGACCAAATCACATGAAGAAAAAAACAGAAATTCACTCAAAAAAATTTATTGGATTCTATTTGCAAGTTACAATAATTTCATTCTTGAAACACAAGATTTAAACCTTTAACCTCAAATATTATAAAAAAGCATTATTATATGCATATATGATACAATTAGAATACAATTCTTTTCATAATAGAACTTGATTTGGTATACATACTTTTTACAACTTATAATATGTTATGTTTTTGTTATAAAAAAAAGAACAAATATAACATCCCTTGGTGTTTATTTTTATGTACACTTTTTTATAAATTACGGAGCCCTATCAAACATAAACTATAATGGATGGATATATGTAACGTCTATGCTTTTTTGTATAATTTATATCCAAATGCAGATAATAAACATATGTTTTGGAATCCTCATCGGCATCCATGACACATGATCTGACTCTAGCTTCTCTCTTTCTCTATGTTTTGCATTTTTCTCTTTTAGTCTTCCATCTTGGATGTTGTCATTCCTTTAAGTGATCTGGTTTGTGTTTGTTACTTTATTTTTGTTTTTGTTGTTGATTTAATGACGATGAGCATATGTTCATATGATAAGTGTTTAAATTTGTTTTCTGCTTTTAATGGAGTACAACTCTAAGATTTGTGGCTAACGTTGGCCACTAGACGCAAATGAGTACGAATTATGGCTCTTATTATGTTTCTGCCGTTGAATCGGTTGGGTTTTTTTTATGTTTTTTGTTCATCATTAATATTAGGTATACACTTATTGTTGTCTCCATGATTATGAGACAATGCTCATTTAAGAGATGTCCAAATTTGTAATCTTGGTTCAGTGCTCAGTTCGACAGTGACAAGTGTGCCCTTATTTTGGAGGCTATGATAATAAAACTTGAATCATATAAGTTGAGATATGATTTCGAAGATAGTATTATGTGTTGATGATAATGAACCCTGGTTTATTTGGGAGTCCTCAAACTTTGTTATCTATGCAAAACCTTAACCTTTGTTAGTGGTAAGGGTTGTGATAGTGTTAGTATCATAATAAGTGAGGGACTAGAAATGTAATATGTTCATAGTTATGGACTTGCTTGTAATAGTTCTTTCTTTGTTATAACGATTATAACGACAATAACAGCCAACGGCCTATAATGAGTACAAATGAAAGCTTAGCTAATCGAATTGATTAGCTTGGATTTGGTAATTCTTTCTTTCTTCTTCTTCTTACCAATTCTAAGCCTAACAGTGGTATCAAAGCCTTCGATCCTCATCGAAGCTCCGTGATTCCATTATCGCATTCCACCCTGACTACTCATAGTCAAGAACTGGAGAAGACAATCAAGGAGCATGAGATTTCCTTACTTTGTTTGGAAACGACGGTAGAAAGGAATCGAACGGAATTAGAGGGAATCAAAGCAGCATCAGAGAAGTAGATAATCGAGATGGAAAGTATGAAAAATCAATTGTCAAACTAGATGTCATCACTAAAATCCCAGATATCAGAGGTGATTTAGAGTTTGCAGATGATGAATTCAAGTATGAATCGTAACAAGGAAGGAGGATCAGTGCCAAATACTAATCATCATCGCGAGGAAAAGGAAACTAGACTCAATCGAAGCAACAATCGATTTTCTCGAGTGGAATTTCCTAAATTCGATGGTACTGAAGTCGAAAGTTGGATTCAGAGGTGTGAACATTTCTTTGCCATTGATGAAACGCTGGAGAAGCTGAAGGTCCGGTATGCCGCGGTGCATGTTGAAGGACGAGCTGTTCAGTGGCACAATAACTTTGTAAAGTCAAGAGGTACGTCGGTCACGGACATTCCTTGGAATGAATATATGAGATCCATTCAAGCACGCTTTGCTTCTACCTTGGTAGAAGATGCCATGGGAGCATTGAAAGCTCTCAATCAAAGCGATAATTTGGGGGATTACTGTGACAAATTCTACTTATTACTAAATAAGGTTGATATACCTAAGGAGTATACTGTTAGTCTTTTCCTAGAAGGTCTCAAACCGGATATCAAATGTTATGTTAGGTTGTTTAAACCTAAGCTGCTCAGAGAGGCCCATTCTTTAGCCAGGTTGCAAAATCAGGCTAATGTAACATTGTCATTGTTGGATCTAGGAAGGATAGGACTAGATCATTTTGTATAGGCTTAGAAATTTAATCAAGTCTTGTAATTAATGATTGTAACTGTCAGTATATATATATATATATATATGCATTGAATCTATAGGTTAACCCATATATATGTGTGTTGCTTTGTGATTGTTGACAGGCAAAATCAATATACTTGGTAGGATTCTTGAAATTGACCAAGTGTAAGAAACATCTACAGATGAACATTATTGTTAATCCGTAGATATGTTTCTTACAAGACCACATCACAAGTGAAGATTCATGCGGATGATCAAGGATTGCATGAAGTGTAGACTTCTACGGAAGACAGAGTTCCTACGAAAGAACAACACTTCTATGGAAGAGCAAAACTCCTGCGGAAGACAAGGCTCCTGCGGAAGTTCAGAACACTTGTATGATTACAATATCAACAAGTCAAACAAGTCAACCAATCAATATCAAATCCCAAGAGATCCGGTGTTTCCTTAACTGACTCAAACTGTCTATAAATATGAGTCCTAGGTTTCACATCTCGTAGAACACAATCGAGAGAACACAATCAAGCAATATTACGGCTGTCAAGCATCACATAATCGTGCAACCCTAGCCGCCGTCACATCAACATCAACATTATTTCGATTCACAGAAATTATTGTTCATAGTCATTCATAATTATTCTTTTGTAATCATTACTCGATAATTAATAAAATACTTTTGAATAATTATTGCCTTCGCATTTACTGTGTTTTTGTGTTTATGTTCTTCAATAATCATTAAAACAATTAAACGTCAATTAATGATAGTTCCGCGATCATTGATTTGATTTTATTTTAATACTGGTAATTCTTGAATTGAGATCCTTGGATTCACAGGTGGTATCAGAGCCTGGTGCTCATTGATTTAGATCAATTGATCTATCAGTATTAAAATTGTTTAATTGTCTTTTAAACAATTAATTCTACGACTTATCATTCAGCAAGCATTTTCTCATTGCTTGATTGATTTAGATCTATATTCAAATTAATTGAATACTAGATCTGAGTCTTTGATTAATTTGTCTAATTCAACATTCAAAGTTTGTTTCATTACTCTCAATTAAATATGAGTACTTTTGGTGGATCGTATCAACCACCGAAGTTGGAAACAAAAGCTGATTTCAAGTCCTGGAAAATCAAGTTCAGGAATCATGTGAACTACACTGATTCTGACTTGTGGGAGTCCATCACTGAAGGTCCTTATATTCCACCCACTCTTGGGCCGGATTATAATGACAAGAATCAGCCTATCAGCACAAAAGACTTGTCACCTGATGATGTCAAGAAGGTTAAAGTCGATATTAAAGCATACAGTTTGCTTAGTATGGCTTTACCAGAAGAGATATTAATCAGACATGAGAACTATAAAACAGCAAACTCCTTGTAGAAGATACTTCATACTCTCTGTGAAGGGAGTGATGAGATCAGAAGCATCAGGAAAGACACCCTCAGATCACAATATGAAACCTTTCATCATATTGAGGGTGAATCAATTCCTCAACAACTCCATAGATTCATGCAACTTGTTACTGAGATGAACATCTTGGAGTTGAAGTATACTACTGAGGAACTCAACAAGAAAATGCTCCACACTTTGCCTGAAAGTTGGAAGCAGACATTGTCCATGTTCAAGAACACCATAGATCTTAAGACAACTGGTCTAGACACACTGGTTGCTAAAGTAGAAGCTCTTGAAATGGATGAACAATCAAGAAACAATAGTGTGAGAACACATGTCTCACCTTATCACTTCAAAGAAACTAAAAATGCTGGAAGTGTATTTATCTCAAATCATGATGGTGATAACTCTTGTACTTTGAGTGATGATGAAGAGGAAGTTAGTTTTTATGCCTCTAAACCCTCTAAGAAATCATCTCAAAGTAAGAACCAAAAGGAAAAAGGAAGATCTGCTGAGAAAAGAGATACAACTATAGCAACTGCAAAATCTTCTCAATAAAACAATCAATCAGAACCAATTACTGTGATATTGGAGTCTGAAGAACAAAAAGTAGCCTTTGCAGCTTTTAGTTCTAGCTTTCAAGCATATCTAGGAAGCTCACTAACATCAGCAAACATTTGCCAACAAGACTTGGAAGAACTACCTCCTGATGTAGTGGAAGAGATGGATCTACAATGGCAGATGGCAATGATTGCTTACAGAGCTAAGCAATATCTAAGGAGAAACAAGAATCTGGCTGCAGCTAGTAAAACATCAAAGATTGGTGTTGACAAGTCCAAAGTCAGATGCTTCAAGTGCAATCTCTATGGACACTTCTCTAGAGAATGCAATCAACAATCATCTCAGCAGCATTAGCAGCAACAGCATCAGCATCAGTAATATCAGCATCAGCAACAAACCTCTCAAAAATCTCTGCTCAGACAACCTCAGCTGACAAATACATCCCCACCAGCCACAAATGAATCAGCAGGTCTGAGTAATTCAAAGGAGTCTGGTCTGATCATACTTCAAGATGGAACATGTGACTGGAGTATGTATGAGAAGGAAGTCCTGGAAGAGAATCAAGCATTGATGGCTCATATGGAAAACAAAGTTCCTCCAATGGCCAGAGAGGTAAGGGAAAGGTTATGTTCATCAACATGTGTTGAGGAAGTTGAACGTTATAGAGTCCATGCTCAACAATTGGTTGACAAAGTAAAGGAAACAATTATTTTAAATGAATCACATTTAAGAGAACATAAATTATATCAAATTAAAATTAGTTATTTGCAAAAGGATTTAGAAAAATATGTTTCTGAAAATTACAGTCTCAAAGCCCAAGTTGAGCATCTGACCACTTCTTTAACCAAATCCATGGCTGATCATGCATCTACTGAAGTGAAACTTCAGAAGTTTCAACTATCATCTTAGCAATATAAGAAGTTGTTAAACTCTCATATTGAATCAAAGAATAGGTATGGGTTGGGTTATAATGCTGTTACACCACCTATTAATGATAATTACACAACTCTACCTGAAACAATGATAAACACTTTGTTAAATCATTTTGTGCCAAGCACTAAAATTGACATAAAAACAAGTCAAATAAATATCAACAATGAAGCTGAGATGAGTGAAACTGAATCTACTGAATCAGAATCACTAAAATATAATGACTCAGATTTTGATTATGATATATGTGATGACTTGGATGATTCTGATGAACATGATACTGATCAACAGGACATTGGTAAGAATGTTCAAGTTGAAACTGGTCTTCCAAAAGTTCTTGAAGAATCAAAGCTGCATTATCCTCCAAAGCAATGAAACATGCTGAAGACTATCTGCAAGAGGATTGCTGAACTGAATGAAGAAATTCAAGAACTGAATCTTCATAAAAGTTCAACAAAGGAAGTTGCTGATTGCGAATCAAGTAAGGAGGTACCTTTATCACATTCAGATAAAGGTAAGAAGCAACAAACTTCAACCAAGCACAAGAAATATTCAAGGGTTGAAGATCTGCGGAAGGCAAAATCTGAAGAATCCGTAGAACTTCCTGCAGAAGAACATACAACAACTGAAGCACATGAACCATTTGATTACTTCATAGATTCAACATCACAGCTGAATCCATCGGCTTCAATGGGTTTCTCAAACTTAGAGTCAACAATCCCAGTTGATGCTATTTCAACAAGCAGAATTCACAAGTCTCATCCATCAAATAATATCATCGGAGACCTGAATGCAAGAACTACAAGAAGCAAAGGGGGAGTAGCAAACATTTGCTTGTTCACCTGCTTCTTGTCTCAGACAGTTCCTGCAAACATAGCATCCAATTAGAACAAGGTGGCTCTTCAAAAACAAGCTGGATGACAGGGGTATAATCATGAGAAACAAAGCCATACTTATTGCTCAAGGATATACTCAAGAAGAAGGGATAGACTATGATGAAGTTTTTACACCAGTTGCAAGAATTGAAGCTATCAGGGTCTTTCTAGCTTATGCTTCATTCAAGAAGTTCACAGTATATCAAATGGATGTCAAGTGTGCTTTCCTTTATGGGAAAATTGATGAAAAAGTATATGTGACTCAACCCCCTGGATTTGAGGATCCTGACTATCCACATAGAGTATACAAGCTAGACAAAGCTTTGTATGGTCTTCATCAGGAACCAAGGAAGTGGTATGACACATTATCCTCCTTCTTGCTGAAGAATGGCTACAAAAGAGGGACCATTGATCAGACACTCTTCCTCAAACAAGAACATCAAGATCTTTTGGTGGTTCAAATATATATAGATGACATAATATTTGGATCAACTAACAAGAAACTGTGTCAAAGCTTTGAAGAGTTAATGAAATCTGAATTTCAGATGAGCTCCATGGAAGAATTGACATTCTTCCTTGGCTTACAAGTTCATCAGAAAACAGATGGCATTTTCATCAATCAAGAAAAGTACATTCATCAAATTCTGAAAAAGTACAATCTTGCTGATACAACTTCATGCAAGACACCTGCCTCAACAATAGACAAGATTGTGCCTGACCCTGCTGGAAAATCAGTAGATCAGAGATTGTATAGATCAATGATCGGATCCTTAATGTATTTAACTGCCAGTAGGCCTGACATAATGTTTGCTGTGTGTGTATGTGCCAGGTATCAATCAGATCCAAAGGAGTCTCATCTGAATGCTGTCAAGAGAATATTCAGATATCTGAAAGAAAACCAGCTCTAGGACTGTGGTATCCAAAAGATGGAGATTTCATTCTTTTCTCATATTTAGATAGTAACTATGGAGGATGCAACAACAACAGAAAATCCACAACTGGTGGATATCAATTTTTGGGACCAAGGCTTATTTCATGGCAGTGCAAAACGCAAACTAACGTATCTGTGTCCACAGCTGAAGCTGAGTACATAGCTACTTCAGCTGGTTGCTCTCAAGTACTTTGGTTGCAAAACCAATTGCTTGATTATGGTTACAATTTCCTTCAAACACCAATTCATATTGATAATTCAGCTGCTATGTTTATAACTGCTAACCCAGTTCAACATAGTAAAACAAAACATATTGAAATCAGATATCATTTTCTGAGAGACTGTTCAAAAAAGTGTTTAATCAAGTTAATCAAAGTGGACACAACAAATCAGCTTGCTGATTTGTTCACTAAAGCCTTTGATTCTGTTAGATTTAACTTTCTGATAGAATCTTTGGGGATGATTATCTTAGACTAAATACTCAAAAGCATATGACTGTCCTTATGTAGAGTAATAGTTGGGGATGATTTGATTGTCTGATATAATGTATGTGCATGTCATATGTATGGGAAATGATAGTACACTATGCTTGGCTTTCTTTAACTACAATTCAAACTGACTTGTAACATTTTGATATGTGAGTAGGTTCATCTTGAGTGGAAACTAAGCTAAGAGCATGCCAAACTAAATGAAACAGGTAACTGTATGTGGGATCTCCATTTTACGGATCAGGAAAGTAAGTCATCTCCTGATGTGATCAAATCACTTACAAAAGCACACTATGTAAAATACTTTATAATCTTCTATCTTTGCAAATTCATTTTCCCTCTGTTTTGTGTGAACAAAGACCTGGAAATATGATTCAAGAGTGTGATCTTCATTCTCCCTCTGTTTTGTGTAAACAAAGACCTGGGTTAAGTTCACCTCTGTTTTACGAAAGTAAAGACCTGGTGACTATGAAGATCATATCTCTGCTCTCAAAAGAATCACTTATGATCAACTGTATATCAATTTAAAGAGCTTCAACATCAAAGCATCAATGAGACTGTAATATGTCTCAAGATAGAACTTATAACTTAATGTACATAGTCTATAAGTGTGAAAAAGTGGTGATTTGCCTCACCTACGGAGGACAAACTTTAATGAGAATTGAATGTGGAGCACACAACAGTTACAGATGCTAGTTGATCATGTATGAATTTAAGTGGACCTATATACTTACAATCAGGTGTGCAATAGATCAACACATATTCAAATAATCAACATCAGCAGAAGCCTAGAGTCATAGTATGATCCCTCTATATATATGCATGCTTGTATCGTTTAAATCATTTGTTTAATTTGTCCCTTAACTGATTTCCTCTCATTTAGACTGTCATATGCCTTTCATGCCTATTTCCAACATAAATTTATGATGAATGCAACAGTTTAACATTAATCACAAATTTAGGGCTAGTAGTTCATGCATGAAAAATCAATAAAAAGCTGCTAATTCACTTTGAAGGAATCAGAACTTGAGTACTAACTTGAATGCAGGATACAGGACACTTGCTTTCTTGTACTTAATTGCCATGCAAACAAAGTCAACAATGTCCAATATCAACACATGATTCTACTTAGTAGATATCATACATTTAAAGTTTTAACAAAACTTTAATTTCCGCAGAAGTTTCAGTAATATTTCTCATCCGTAGAAGTAACAGTGAAATTTCTGCATCCGCAGAAGTTTCAGTAATACTTCTCATCCGCAGAACTAATAGTGAAATTTCTGCTTCAGTAGAAGTAACAGTAACAGTGTAACTGCATAATCATAGGATTGTTAAACTACGGATGTGCTAGTAACAAGAGGTATTGCATATGAGCTAAGGCATCCGCAGATGTTAAGACATCCGCAGATGTTAAGGTTCCGCAGATGTTCTGGAAGAAGTAATGCATCCGGAATAAACTTGGTATACGGAAAGGGATAAATGGGAAGTGGGCCCAACATAATTAATAAAAGAAATTAATGTGTTCACTTATAAATAAGGTTTTTGACTCTAAGAATTCATTAATCACTTTTTCAGAGCACTTTTTCAGTTTTCTAACCTAGAAAAACGCCCACTTTCCCCCTCATTCAAACTTTCAAAAATCCGTTCCAAGAAAAGCATAAACATCATTATCCAATAATCGATTATCATTGTCGCGAAGGTAAATCATGTTCTAATCTTCAGTACGGAACTGGTTAATCCTTGATTGTCATTAAAACGATTCGACTTCAGGTAAGGCACACCCATACTAAACCGATTTTCGTTTTTATTTGCAGATGGCAAACAGATTCGCGAAGGAGCATAATGTGTGCGCATTCTTAAATGCTGATGATCCTGCTGCTGAAGGATGTCGAAATATCATCAGATATCTTCGACGGTCCAGGCTCTTCTATGCCTTAACGGCAGAGCCTGTGATTCGATTCATCAAGCACACATCATTGATTTCTGGAACTCTGCTCGAGTTGAACCAGAAGGAGATGATGAAGTGATTGTTGCTGAGATCTTTACTGAACGAATACGGATCAATTAAAGCACAATCATAAGATCTCTTGAATTGGGTGATCGAGAGGTAGGGCACCCTGATGTATTCGAGAATGAATACATTAAGAAGGTGTTCAACTTGATGGGGTATGATGGAGATTTTGAGAAAGGGGAGATCAAGAAGGGAAGACTATGCAAGCCCTATCGGTTCCTATGCCACACCTATCTGAAGTGTATCTCTAATAGAAAGGCAGGACTTGATAGGTTCTCTCGACACATCTCATCAGGAATCATTGGGATCTTTGAGGGTAGAACATATAACTACTCTAAGTACATTTTCAATTGCCTCTGTGATCAAGTTAAACTACAAAGGAATGACAAGATGTTTATGTTCCCAAGATTCCTGCAACTGATCATCAATGCTGAACTCCCTAGGAGTGCAAGGGAAGGGGAAGTGTTTGTTTAAGCCCATCTGGGAAGATCAGTGCTAAACAAAATCAGTGGCAAATATCAGGGTGAAGACATGCCCATGTTTGCACATGTTGTGGATGCTCAGGCTGACATACCACAAGAATTACTATGGATAGATGAAGAAGCAGAGACATCTGCTGAATCTGAACAAGCTTCTCACCAACACCAATCACCTAGCCAAACACCCCCTCACCAACACCAATCACCAGCCAGTATAAACACCCAACCCATCTCACCCATTCATCACCATGACTCCCAATAACTAATATCTTCATCTTGCACCAACAACACCCAGCCGATCTCACCAGTACAACACCAATCACCATCACCTTCTCATTCATCCTCACATAACACCCAACCTCTCTCTCCAATCCAAATGCAATCTCCTATTCAACTACTCCCAGACACACCAAAACAACCATCCCCGGAAAGTGCTAGCACTGAACAAATTGACATAACTGAGTCTTTGAATTCTGTTCACACAGGAGAGACTGAGTTGATGTCTCAAGCAAGCATTGTTCCCATTTCAGCCATAAACTCTGAGAACCAATTGCCATCAGAGCACACTGAACCAATATCTCCAACTACTGATGATCAACCTGCTGATGAGCAAATGGAAGTAGAACAAGAGATTGAGGAGGATGTGATTGCCTATCATGAGGATGACCTAAGTGATAGTGACATCCCTGTCAGCAAAAGCTATTTGGTTGCTGAGTACAACAAATTAGTACTCAAATCAAACAAATGAAAACAAAGAATCCAAGAGCTTAAAGGAATCATTAAAGAGAAGGATGAAGAGTTGATGAGGCAAGAAGCCAGATTGAAAAGGCTTAGAGATGATGCCAAAAGCAACAATGAAGTAATTGATGCACTTCTTCAAAATGAACAAGAGTTGCAGGTATCTATAAGAAATGAGAAGAATGCAAAAGCTCAGCTGATCAAGGAGAAGGATGATGAGATCAATCAATTGAAAATGAAGATTTCTGCTTTGGAATCGAAGGATGCTCCAAGTATTGAACAATCAAAACAATCTGCTGAAGCTTCAAAGAAACTAATTTTGTACTCTCGGAAGAGAAAATACTTGGGCTCCATCAAGAAGAAAATTGAAGATGAAGGTTCCCCTAAAAAGCAAAAGCCCACATCTCCTGAACATACACCTTCAGTAGATTTATCTACTGTGAAGTTATCTAGTGATGATGGTGAAAGTGATGAAGAGTGGAATGAGCTAACTAAGGTCCAGTCACCAACTGAACAACAAGAATCAAAGGCCGATGACCTTCTAAAAACTAAAGACATTATGGAAGAGAGGCCTGAGTCAACCATGTTCATGACACTTATAAATCATGGATTCCCTTTTGACATGGTTGAAAGACTGAACTTGACTGAGATGAAGGATCTTCTGAAAGAATTTGAGCTTGCAAGATTCATTCTACCAAACTGTGATTATAAAGCCTTCACCATCTATCAATCAGTTGAAAAGATCAAGAAAGAGTTGGGCCATTGTGACACAGCAAAACTAAGCAAGTACAATATGACCTGCTGGTTACAAGGCCACAACTACAAACCGCATGAACTAAAAGGTAGATCAACTAGTGAACTACGGAGGATGATGGAGCATGTCATGGCAGTGGAACTTGAAACTGGTGTCTGATTTAGAACTACAGCTCCACATCCAACCCATGACCAACAGAGCAAACTGGCTGCTGATCCAGTAACTGTTGAACCTAAGGATCAACATAAAGAAAAACACAAGCTGATCAGAGAACCAAGGGAAGTCATTCCAGGCAAAGTATGGCCTCTTGGTACTACTGTGAGAGAAATAACTGATCAGAAGTCCACACTGATTCAGCTAATTGATCACCTCACAACTCCCAACTCTGCTGAAGAAAACAAGATCATGGCCTGGAAATATGATCAAGAGTGGGATTGTTCTGTTATCAAAAGAACATCAGGAAGAGTTGAATACTTCCATGATGTGTTTTCAGTACTATGCTTACCTGAGAGTGATCTCAAAGACCTGCAAAGCCTTACCATTACAAACTACCCAATACACCCAAGGGGCAGGGACTTCTCAAGCATAGTAGGTAAACTGAAAACAAAATTCAAAGATGATGTGCTAGCTGAAGCCAAGAGAGAAGATAATGAGCACAGAAGAAGAATTAAAGGAGTTAAAAGATATAAGTCCAATGCCTCAGAATCCGTAGATGATGAATTTTTAAAGAGGTTTGGATACAACAATAGGAACTCAGCAGCAATCAAGCACATTAAAGGGACTTAATACACATACCTTATAACTGAATGGGGATATGTAGAGAGAACAAAAGAACTTGTGCTGCTGAGGAATGCAGAGAACAAAAAGGCTAATAGAATCAGGATTTTTGATCCTGTGGAAATCAAACTACTTCATCCCAGCTACACCTCATACCTGCATGATAAATTCTTTCCTAAGCTGAGTGATGAAGCAGCTCAAAATGACCTGTTCCTGCATGTTCATGTGATCCAGGTGATAGACAAACTTCATGCAAAAGCCTACAAAAGACGAAGACATAATGTTGGCTTGCTAAAGGGAAGAACATATGATGAAGTAACAGAACTCCGACTTTCTAAACAAGATGAGCTAGAAGTGGTGAAGAATGATAAAGTCTTAGAAACACTCACTATAGAGGAGGATGTTCTGGGTCTAAGCTATGAAACTCTGAAGAAGATCAGCAAGATGGAGATCAAATACAAGTATGATGATCAAAAGACTGTTGTATCTTACTTCTACAATAAAATCATATCAAGAGTCAAAGAGCTTGCAGTTTTGAAGGACTGATCATAAGGATCTAAGCCTAAGGGGGAGTATTGTTGGATCTAGGAAGGATAGGACTAGAACATTTTGTATAGGCTTAGAACTTTAATCAAGTCTTGTAATTAATGATTGTAACTGTCAGTATATACATATAAATATATATATATATATGTGCATTGAATCTATAGGTTAAGCCATATATATGTGTGTTGCTTTGTGATTTTTGACATGCAAAATCAATATACTTGGTAGGATTCCTGAAATTGACCAAGTGTAAGAAACATCTACGGATGAACATTATTGTTAATCCGTAGATATGTTTCTTACAAGACCACATCACAAGTGAAGATTCCTGCGGATGATCAAGGATTGCATGAAGTGAAGACTTCTACGGAAGACAGAGTTCCTACGGAAGAACAACACTTATACGGAAGACCAAGACATCTACGGAAGAGCAAAACTCGTGCGGAAGACAAGGCTCCTGCGGAAGTTCAGAACACTTGTATGATTACAATATCAACAAGTCAAACAAGTCAACCAATCAATATCAAATCCCAAGAGATCCGTGTTTCCTTAACTGACTCAAACTGTCTATAAATATGAGTCCTAGGTTTCACATCTCGTAGAACACAATCGAGAGAACACAATCAAGCAATATTACGGCTGTCAAGCATCACATAATCGTGCAACCCTAGCCGCCATCACATCAACATCAACATTATTTCGATTCACAGAAATCATTGTTCATAGTCATTCATAATTATTCTTTTGTAATCATTACTCGATAATTAATAAAATACTTTTGAATAATTATTGCCTTCGCATTTACTGTGTTTTTGTGTTTGTGTTCTTCAATAATCATTAAAACAATTAAACGTCAATTAATGATAGTTCCGCGATCATTGATTTGATTTTATTTTAATACTGGTAATTCCTGAATTGAGATCCTTGGATTCACAGTCATCTACCAAACAACCATACAAACCTACTACTAAGCCCTTCTATAACCAATCTATTAGTACCACTTCAAAATTACCTTTATTACCTTCACCACCAATCAAAGATAACCCAATTAATTCCACTAGAATGACAAAGAGGTTGACTAGTAAAGAGTTTGATGAGAAGAGAGCTAAGGGGGAATGTTTTTGGTGTTCTGAAAAGTTTACCCCGGGGCACAAGTGTTCAACTCCTAAACACATGTTCTTGATTGAAGTGAGGGATGATATGGAGGAGTATGAACAACATGATGCAGATTGTTCTACTATTCTTACAGCAGATGTGACACAAGAATGTCAAGATCCCCATATTTCGTTTCATGCAATTACAGGTATACCTTCTTATTCTACTATGAAGGTAGTTGGGGCTTTGGGAACTAGACAATTACAAATCTTGGTTGACAGTGGATCAACACACAATTTTATTAATCAATAATTAGCTACCAAATTGAAATGTCCTATTCAAACCATAGGTGATGTTTCTATTACTATTGCTGATGGTAATCAGTTAAATTATGTCCAAATCTGCAAAGATTTTCAATGGACCATGCAAGGGAAATGGTTTAAGGCGGACATGCTTGTAATTCCATTAAGTAACTATGATGTTGTACTGGGCATTCAATGGTTACAGACCTTAGATGACATCATATGGAATTTCAATACCTTAACCATGAAATTTTTTGTAAATAAACATCTCTTTGAACTCAGAGGTACTACCAACCAGGGTGTCAATATGTGCACTATGGAAACCAACTGTGACATCCGGTAATTTTCCGTTACCAAACTCCGTTAGCTCCGTTAAGTATGCATACACGTGTCGTAAGCACACACTAGTTGTCGTTTGATGTTGGTGACTTAAAAATAATTAATAATGTTAATTTAATAATAATCTAGTTGATAAGATGATTATTATTTTATGTTTATGTGTTTACGCGATTTAAAGACTATTCGGGAATTTTATCGCGTAACGCGAAAACGCGCGTGTTAATTTGTATGTTGTGTGTTTTTATAAGGATAAAATATATAATTGTTAGTATTAGTTTATATAATTATTAAGTGGTTAAAAACACTCTTAAAAAGGGGTTTAAAGCTTACTTTTATGAAAATATAAAAACACAAGGATTAAAGGGTAATTAGTGAAAATAATTAAACAAAATAACCCTAAACCCCTTCCCCCACACCCTTGCGGCCGTAACCCCCATTCCACACCTCCTCCACTTCGAATTCAGCCAAGAACACACACATACAATTCGATTTTGGTTGATCTCAAGCACTACAACAAGTTAGAATCATCAATTGCAAGATAATACACGTTTAAAGGTTAGAATTTTTCAAGTTTTGTGGTGTTCTTGATATGGCCGAAACATAGGCTGCGAATTGGGGATTATGGTGCTGAATTTTTTATGTTTTGTTGATGTTAGTATGTTAGTTGGATTGATTACATGCTGTTTAACGTTGATTATGCATGAATTGTATGTTTTTAGTGGATTGATCATGAACTTTGATTATAGGCAACTCTAATTCGAAATTGATGATGATAACATGGAATTGATGATTGTTAGATGATTATATGATGTTAGTTAGGTTGTATGAATGTTGAATGATGTTGATTTTGCAAGAAATCTAGGGTTTTGATCATTTAGTTCATACATTGCCATAAGAGGAAACTTTTTGTTCTTGGAATTCATGATTTGATGATTCTAAGATGTTAGATGTAATGCTTAGATGTTAGTTTAATTGAATTGTGCAAGAAAATCCATGAAATTGTGATGTTGATCATGACTTACTAAAAGTAGAAACTTTTTGTATGATGTTTGGGAATTTGGATGTTTTGGAAGTGATTAGCATGTTAGGATGAATTCTATGAACTTGATTAGGTATATAATAGTTGAAATTATGGTTGAATTGGATACTAAATCACTTTTGGGTATTACCTTCCCAAAAGGGAAACTTTATTGTGCATGAACTTTGGATATCGAGAATTGGACTTGTTTATGGTTTTAGGATCATGCTAGAATGATTGTTATGGATGTTTAAAGTGGTAGAATCTGTTAATTGTATAGTATGGATGACTTTTTGATAAATTATTTATTTTGACCCGTATGTTATGAACACACTGAGTAAGCTAGATGCTAAGAATTTACATAACTTGTATGATATGTGCATAGTATGATGATTTAAGCAATGTATTGGGAATGTAGCATCAAATGTGATTCATTGGAATGTTAACCATGTATGTTATATGCTTATATATGTTTAAATGGGTTACAACACATAATGTCAGCAACGGGTCAAACGGGTCAACTAGGTCACATGTATGTTGTTTTTATAGAACCTTGAGTTCTTTATTTGTAGAACACTTAGGGTTTCTCTTGGGATTGTTGTGTGTACATATACTTATGTACTTTTGTGTTGTAGGTAACCTTTGAAGGTTGTCTTTCCACTCGTTCTTGTCAAGTTAAGCTTTAGATATCTATCATGCGTATCAGGTGAGTTCATGCCCCACTGTTTTACTTAATCTCTTTTAGGGGAGATAGCATACTGGTAACTTTACAACGCTTTTTATATTTAAGATGTATACGATATTAATATAGTGCTGCTTACCATGATAAAGTCCTCACACTTTCGAATCGTTAATATTGGATAGCGGGGAAACTTAGGTAGTACTACTGGGTCTGACGAGCCCCACCTGTGTGACTCGAGGTCAACCGGGTGCAATTTGTCCTATGACTATTCGTCACGATATGGTGAAGTCGTGACGGGAGGCAAACATAACACAGTCAGTTTCAATTGCGAAATCACTATGTATTAATATCAATTTGTTAATGGACTAGCTAGCTATTATAATGCACATGCTTATTTATACACTATTGATAAACTGTTATGTTTATACGCAAACTCTTGAACTCACCAACCATGTGTTGACTTTTTAGTATGCTATTCTCATGTCGTTAATCTGGACTGCTGATAGGAGCACTACACGAGTCAGCATGCATTTTTAGAGATTTAAACTTCAAACATAATTACTCGTCTTTTATTTATGGTTTAAAATATTTGGTTGGCGCTTGTTTTGCCATACGATACCTTTACATGTTTTGGATTGTTTTATTTACTATACGCTTCCGCATGTCTTTTAAAGTTTGAACTCTGGTTTGGTTTACGTTAAACGTAGCATATAGAGTCGTTCCGAGTAACTATTGACTGTGATCCTGGTTTGTTCACACGCCTCGTGGTAAAACTCCACACGTGGATTTTGAGGGTGTGACACCAACCATGGTTTCCAGCACAATATTGCTATTACAAATCCCACCTTAAATGATTAGATGACTCAATTGCTAACTGAGTTTACTGATATTTTTGAAATTCCCACTGGTCTACCCCCTAGTAGAGCTTGTGATCATAGAATTTGATTAAAAGATGAATCTATGGTGCTTAATTTGAAACCATACAGATACCCTAGTGCACAAAAAAATGTTATTAAGCAGATGACCAAAGAATTGTTGGATTCTGGTGTTATAAGAAATAGTACTAGTGCATTTGTTACACCGATTGTGCTAGTTAAAAAAAGTTGGTACATACAGAATGTGTGTGGATTACCGGAGGTTGAATGAAGCCACCATCAAGGATGGATTTCCCATTCCCTTGATTGAAGAATTATTGGATGAATTGGGAGGGGCTTGTGTCTTCTCTAAGTTGGATTTAAGGTCTGGATATCACCAGATACGCATGTTTGAAGGTGACATTCATAAGACAGCTTTTAAGACTCACCAGGGTCATTATGAGTTCTTGGTTCTTACCTTTGGCCTCACCAATGCGCCTGCTACTTTCCAATCTTTAATGAACTCTATTTTTCAGTCGGTTATGAGAAGAACTACACTAGTCTTTTTTGATGACATCTTGGTGTATAGCTCATCCTGGGAACAACATTTAGCGAATTTGCATGAGGTCTTATCTCTAATGAGATCCCATCAATTGAAGGCTAAACAATCGAAGTGCACCTTTGGAGGAAGCAAGGTAGAATACCTGGGCCACATCATCACTGGGGCGGGTGTTTCTACTGACCCTCATAAAATTGAAGCTGTCAAAAACTGGCCTTTACCTATAACGGTCAAACAATTAAGAGGGTTTTTGGGGCTTGCAGGATACTATAGGAGGTTCATTCGTGGTTTTGGAGTTATAGCCAAACCATTTAATGATCTCCATAAAAAGGATGCCTTTGAATGGAATGAATCAGCTCAAATTTCTTTTGATTCACTTAAAGCAGCCTTATGCTCTTCTCCTGTATTAGCTTTGCCTGATTTTTCTAAAACATTCATCATTGAAACTGATGCTTCAGCCAAAGGATTAGGGGCAGTATTAATGCAGGAAGGCCATCCAATTGCTTTCATCAGTAAAGCCTTATCTGTGAGACAACAGGCTTTATATGTATATGAAAAGAAGCTACTTGCAATCTTGATGGTTGTGAAAACTTGGCACCACTATCTAATCTTGAAGCACTTCATTATTAAAACGGATCAGCAAAGTTTGAAGCATTTGTTAAACCAAAAGATTACAACACCTCTACAATAAACATGGCTTTCCAAACTATTGGGGTATGATTATGAAATATCTTATAAGAAGAGAGTGGAAAACAAAGTTGCAGATGTGCTATCCAGGGTCTCTGGGTTGGCTTTGTTCTTTTTATCACTAAGTTCTATTCAGCCTGCTCTATTACCCTGAATTCAGCAAACATGGGAGACTGATGCTCAATTGGCTTCACTTATCCAGCTTTTACAAGCCGGGCAAGTAATACCCAACAAACATTGGGATGGTCAATTGCTTACTCGAAAAGGGAAACTACTAATAGGTAAGGATAATTCTGTCCGCAATGACATTATCAAATGGTGTCATGAATCTTCTGTGGGCGGTCATTCGGGTTTTAAACCTACTCTACATCGATTAAAGGGGGGTTTCTATTGGAAGGGACGTACGAAAGATGTTCACAGATTTTTAAAGGAGTGTCAAGTTTGTCAATGGGCCAAATATGAAACAATTGCCTCCCCTGGGCTGCTCAATCCTTTACCAATCCCTGCATCCATTTTCACCGACATTTTTATGGATTTCATCTCGGGATTACCCAAGGTTAATGGCAAGAATACCATTTGGGTCATTATTGACCGTTTAACCAAATTTACCCATTTCATTCCCCTGGCACACCCTTATACAGCTGCCACTCTTGCTCAAATCTATCTTGATCAAGTGTTCAAAATTCATGGTAATCCCATCACTATCGTTTCTGATCGTGATCCCATCTTTATGAGCGCTTTTTGGAAGGAATTAATGAAGCTTCAGGGTGTGAATCTAGCCACATCTAGTGCCTATCACCCTCAAATAGATGGACAGACCAAAGTCTTAAACCGGTGTTTGGAGAGTTATTTGAGGTGCATGACTATGGACTCCCCTCTTCAATAGGTCAAATGGGTTCCCTTGGCTCAATGGTGGTACAATACCTCATATCATTCAACCATACACATGACTCATTTTGAAGCATTATTCGGTTATAAACCCAACATCCACATTCCTTATGTAGCGGGAGAAACCACATTAGTAGCAATGGATGAATTGTTTAAGGATCGTGAAGCTATGGTTCGGTCTCTAAAACATCATTTACATACTGCTAGGAATCACATGAAACAATTTGCCGACATGCATCGCACTGAGCGGTCATTTCAAGTGGGTGAATGGGTGTATGTGAAGCTGCAACCTTCGGTGCAATCATCGCTCAAATTGCATCACCATGTGAAGCCGAGTCCTCGTTATTATGGTCCATTCCTTATTGTGAAGAAGTGTGGTTCTTCAGCTTATCGTTTAGACCTTCCTCCGGACGTGATGATTCACCACACATTTCATGTTTCTTTATTGAAACCTGCTCATGGAGTTAATCATGTTGTTACTCCATTACCATCGGCTCCAAGATTCATTCTTCAACCTCGAGCTGTTATTGATCGCCGAATGATTAAACGTGGTAATCGGGAGGCAATTCAGGTTTTGATTCATCGGACTGATCTGCCGATCACTGAGGCTTCGTGGGAATTTGAGGATGAGATTCGGCTTCATTTTCCTCATTTTTGTTTTTGAGGACAAAAACGTTGTTAAGGGGAGGGTATTGTTAGTATCATAATAAGTGAGGGACTAGAAATGTAATATGTTCATAGTTATGGACTTGTTTGTAATAGTTCTTTCTTTGTTATAACGGTTGTAACGATATTAACGGCCAACGGCCTATAGTGAGTATAAATAGAAGCTTAGCTAATCGAATTAATTAGCTTGGATTTGGGAATTCTTTCTTTCTTCTTCTTCTTACCAATTCTAAGCCTAACAGATAGTGAGCCTGTACTCTTTCGATCTGTGCTTTGATATGGAAATTAACACTATGACTCGATGATGATGAATCTAGGTTCATTTGACGGCCAACTCAATCTGTTATGCAGGCTTGACGGTTACGATGTTGTTTGAATTTGATTTTACGCCTCCATGATGATGTGGTCAGGCTCGTCGAGAGGCTTGTTGGTTTGTTTTATTGCTGCAAAAATCTATGTGCTAACAATTATTGTAGACATATTTAGCTTTTGAAAAAATGTACTATAGTACTTGTCTACATAATAGTTTTATTTATCTATCAAAATTATTGAAATTTTTGTAGTATAAATTAGGAGTATTCAAAGTCGGATATCTGAAATTTCGGATATCTGAATTTTGGATGTCCGAATTTTTAGGATAATAGAAATCATTATCCATATCCGTATCTAAAATTTTTCGGATATCTGAAATTTCGGATATGGATACAGATAGTGATTCGGATATCCGAAATTCATTTTTTATTTTTTAGTTATAATAATAATTAGACATATGCTATTATAAAAAAACCAACTCATATAATAAAAATCTCAATATACACTATCTCAATCTAAAGTAAAAAATATGTTTATCTTTGATGTCTATCTTTCTCTCTTAATCGTCTAAAGTTGACTGGTTGGGTCGATGATGATGATGAACGATTCATCTGAGACCGTATTCGACGGCGGTGATGCTGGTGGTTTCCCCTTCAGCCTCTTTATCTAACGGATACATGTTTAGGGTTTTTAGATCTACTCCCTGTGGACCTTCTTTGGTGTTGTTGAATGCCACCGGTGGTCCGTGTGGACCGCCTTTGGTGGCGTCCGACTGTAGCCGGTCTGTTCTTGGCCAGCTCTCCGTTTTAGCATCGTTGCCGAAGTGGAGGCCACTCCAAGTTAGCCTTTTTCGGGTTGATACCGAGGTCCATGACGATGGATGCATGGTTAGGTTTGTGTGTTGTTTGTCGTTCTGTTTTCTTACTCATTGTGTCGATGACGATGACTTCATCTTCATTTGAGACCGTCGTTGATGCTTTGGTGTCCACAACAGATTTGGTAATTTGTGGGTTTATTGGCATCTTTGTTTGTTGGTGTTTTCTTATTAACGTGTTTGGTCTAAACCCTAACCTTTGGATGTTGAGAATGAAGATGTCTGCATCTAAGAACATATTAAAACTCTTTTGTTACGATCATGTACAACTTATTTGGGCATGTTCTTGGGCAGTGATGAGATACCGGAGTGTTGTCGGTTGCGTGGGCGTGGCTGCCGATTACGGTTAGCAGCCGTAACCGATTACTGGTTCTGAGCCCGAGTCTAGAGTTTCAATTACCATTTACTCTATATGTTAATAGAAGAACGGAATGAACAGTGCAAGGGTTAGATCCGGTATTTCACATGTTTTAAATCAGTAATCGTGTGTGTCGCGCTCGCAGATGAAAAAACTCTAATCGGTTACAATTTTTCACGACGGTTTAAAGGAGATGATGATAAAAAATAGGCGTGACTTCGTTGTTTTGGCGCGGCAAATGACAATTTGCAGCCATAACGAGTCGCGTATTCTGAACCTTATGATCACCACTGCGTGGTAAGAGGCGCAACGCGCCGGTGGTTATCTACCTAGTTCTTAAGTTATAACAATAATATTATGTTATCGTAGTTATATATATTTTTTGAACGGCGACTTTCAGTTTTTGAGTGACAGTCGCATCTCCGACAAGGCGGAGACCCATCACCCCTTCATACCCAAACCACTACGTTGTCTGAACCGGGCCCGCGGGTTCAGAGTAAGGGGCTGGCGTTCCTCGGGAAACCATGGAGCCTACTGCCAGTTGACAATAGTTGCGCCGCTACACGAGTCGGAACCCGCTAGCGTAACGCACTACGGGACGAAAACCCGAGTTGGCTCGGTTTCGAACTCACGAAGTGAGCTCTAAACTTCATCGCCTGTATCACTCAACCAAATGATTGGTGGTGTCATCGTAGTTATATGATAACACTTTTTTATTTATCCACTTTATTTATTCATATACACATCTCACTTACAAAAAAAAATTATTATAAATCCACCCTTTTACCATATATTCGTTCAAAGATGTTAAAACGAAGATGATGACGATGTAAGAAAATTAAAGCCACCATTGACATTTATATTATATTAATATTGACAGTGATAGTGACGGAATAAAGTTTTAAAAAACTTTTTCTATATAAAACGTGAGCAAACGTAGACGCTTGAACAACTCCAAATAATTGGGGAGAAAAAGGTGGTTGGTTGCATTTACATACAAAACCACACACTCCATAATATTCATATATTTCTTATCTTTAACTTTAAACAACATGACGCTTACAACACCCCTAGTATGTGTTTT
This sequence comes from Flaveria linearis, assembly GCA_024085815.1. Taxonomy (NCBI): domain Eukaryota; kingdom Viridiplantae; phylum Streptophyta; class Magnoliopsida; order Asterales; family Asteraceae; genus Flaveria; species Flaveria linearis. The sequence continues at coordinate 34,562,066 of CM044016.1, read as the reverse complement.
CTGTTAACTCTTTTCCTTTCTTGTTATTTAACTTCGATTTTGATTTTGATTTTGATTTTGATTTTGGATTTAACTAATGATGTTATCGAATATCGATGATCATAGGTTGATGAGAGAACCGAAAGGGAGAGAGCTATCGATGAGTGGCTTCCGGTCACCTCGTCACGCAACGCTAAATGGTGGTATTCTGCTTTTCACAATGTTACCGCCATGGTTGGGGCTGGTGTTCTCAGTCTTCCTTATGCTTTGTCGGGGCTTGGTTGGTTAGTCAAATCGTTCTTTTGACTATATTTTTTCTTTCTTTAGATAAATAGGCATTTTGATAAAGTATTATAGGGATTTGGTTTTTTGGTTTCAAAATATCATCGGTTAAACAAAACGGTTGCACCAATTTTTGCTTGTTTTAGCCCACAACTACGGCATTTGCTATTTATGACTGATGTGTCATCACCTGATTGGTTTATCGGCACAACCAATTTTGATTTCTATGCCCAAAAGGCCGAAACCTTGTCATTTGGGATACACAAGTAAGCCTATGTGACGTCTTTTGAATGGATGTACTTTCTTGTGATGTTTTCATCTTCATACGTTCCTCAAATAACCATTTTACGCCTTTGAATACACATAGAGCCTTTGATTACGGCTCGACGATAATTGGTTTATCTTAATATTTTATAAAATCTGAATCTCTAAATAAAGGAAAATTGTAGAAGCTTTATAGGTTTAACAACATTTGTGTTGGCCATATTCACATATATAATAAGATTAAATTTAAATATGAATAACACCATTTGTTTTGAATGTTTTAGGGGTCCGGGTGTATCGGTATTGGTAATATCATGGGTCATAACTCTGTATACATTATGGCAAATGGTTGAAATGCACGAAATGGTACCTGGAAAACGGTTTGACCGATACCACGAGCTAGGCCAGCATGCTTTTGGTGAAAAGCTCGGTCTTTACATTGTTGTCCCGCAACAACTCATCGTTGAAGTCGGGGTGAACATTGTGTATATGGTCACCGGGGGGACATCTTTAAAAAAATTCTATGATCTGGTTTGCGGTGACAACTGCAAAGACATAAAACTCACATACTTCATCATGATCTTTGCTTCCGTCCATTTCGTGCTTTCCCATCTCCCCAATTTCAATTCCATAGCCGGGGTTTCTTTGGCTGCAGCAGTTATGTCTCTCAGGTACGCTACAATATATTCTCGATAGTACAAACTTAAGGAAAATACTGTACAGGTGGCAGTTTTGACCCATTCCTTTTTAGTAATGGGTCATCTTTGGTTAATTTTAAAAAAATCATCGCAAATGATAATTTTACGAAACCCTTTTACCAAAATTGCCGTTGAACTTTTCTTTTTACATTAGCAAATCCAATTACTTTAACTACACATGTGCGTACTTTTGCGTCAAGTGGCATAAAATTTGTCCCCTTTGCGCGATGAATCAAATTAACGACTAGTTTTGCACCGAGTGTAGTTATGTATTGATTGGATTGAGGGCGTAAAAGTGGCCAAATTCTGTTCCACGTGGTACAAAATACGCTCATGTGTCGCCTTCTAATTGGTTTTCGGTACCCTTGATTTATGTGTAACAGTCAAACCAATAATTAAAAAACATAATGGAAATTTTGCTAAAATGGTTTGTCAATGAGGTTATTGTAATGATTTTCCTTTTTGTTTAACTTGAAACACATCAAATAAGAAGACAACTAGTGTAAAAGGAAACAAGTCAAATGAGTCAAGGATATAAACTAACACAAGGGTTGTGGTGTGGTGTGGTGTGGTGTGGTGTCATGCAGTTACTCTATAATCGCGTGGTCGGCATCTGTGGCCAAGGGTGTGCAGCCAAATGTAGACTATGGATATAAATCAGGTACCACAGCAGATAAAGTGTTCGGTTTCTTCAGTGCACTAGGTGAAGTGGCTTTTGCATACGCGGGTCACAACGTAGTGTTGGAAATTCAAGCCACAATTCCTTCAACACCCGAGAAGCCTTCAAAGGGTCCAATGTGGAAAGGAGTAGTCGTTGCTTATATCGTTGTAGCCATTTGCTACTTCCCGGTTGCCATCGTAGGATACTGGATGTTTGGAAACCAGGTCTCGGATAATATTCTTATCAGTTTAGAGAAGCCTACATGGCTCATTGCTATGGCTAATTTGTTTGTTGTCATCCATGTTATTGGAAGCTATCAGGTTTATAATCTATCTCTAGTAACAAATCTTATTTAAATCAAACCAATTTGAAGTTTTCTTATAATTTTATTTAATATTATCATGATTCTGTGTAGATTTATGCAATGCCAGTATTTGATATGATAGAAACAATGCTCGTCAAGAATTTGAACTTCACCCCTAGCTTTACGCTTCGCTTTATCACGAGGAATTTATATGTTGGTAAGTATGAATGGGTGACGGGTCAAAATGGGTCAAAGTAAAAAAGGTATCATTTTGAGTGCTTGTTGGGTTGGGTTGAACTGCAGCCATTTTTATTAACAATCAATGCTTTAAATTTGATTACATAAACTATATTTTTGCAATAACAATCATCCCAACCGGCATATTTCCATTTTTAGTTAAATTCTTGATTTGACCCATTTAAGATACAACATAACTAATAGCGACCCGTTCATAATCAAATGGGTCGAAAGTGTCACCTCTAAACTAATTAAGGAGGCTGTGATTCACTTATTAACTGAAAGATTTCTTCTTTAAAACAGCATTAACAATGTTCATTGGCATATGCTTCCCTTTCTTCGGTGGACTTCTTGGTTTCTTTGGTGGATTCGCATTTGCCCCCACGACATACTTTGTAAGAAACTCGAGTTCATTGCTGCTAGTTATGCTTTTTATTCATGAAATGTATGGTTTTAAGTTTAAATATGTTATCTTGTGTTGTTGATGGTTTAGTTACCTTGCATCATGTGGCTTACACTCTACAAACCAAACAAATGGGGCTTATCTTGGATTACCAATTGGGTATGCAACATCCCAAAACTCATTTTCTTAATTTTCAACCTATATCGATCATTTCGACTAACACTGGTTCATATATTCAGGTCTGCATCATACTAGGAGTTGCTTTGATGATTGTATCACCTATTGGGGGGCTAAGGCAGATCATCGTTGAAGCTAAAGACTACGAGTTCTTCTCTTAAAATTTATAAAGAAAAAAACATAAAAATATATGATGTGGTTATCAGTAATTTTGCATAGGGGAGATTGATCTAAGATCCCTTAAAGTAAATATACATATTTAAAGATTGTTTAAAAGGATTAAGGGCATGGAATCAGTCAAGAAACTCACTTGCAAAAGTTCCAACTTTTCCTTCAATTTGTTTTCACCTTCATTGCGTGCGCATATCTGTAAAATTATTTTCATCTGTAAAATCATAAAAGACAGTTGTGAATTGTAGTATGATATTCAGTTTGCTATAAAAGAGGGAAAGTATATGATATCCATAATACGTACCTTTTAGGCCCTGCTTATTCTTTGGTTGATCTTGAACCATAAGCTGCTGCTGGTTGAATGATCATGTGAAACTGCATTTGATTCCAAAATGTGCATTATTGATGTTATAACCTCTAATTCTTTTATGGGTTATTCGTATTATTGGGTCTCAATGACAATTTGTTATGTTTATTGGGTCCCAACATGTTTAAGTCTAGTTATGTCGATTGCGAAAGTCTGTGTTCATACAACTAACTGTTCAAGTGTTTAATCACAATCTTTTCATTCACAATCAAATCATTCATATAGTTAGTTTGCAATCGTTATTGGATTCGCGTGATCTTAAAGATGATACCAACATGCGTTAGCAACAGGGATTCTGGCTATTAACAAGTTAGTTTCAATCTGAAGTTACTAACCAAAATGGGCTGTGGAGATGATATCAGTTTGAGGAGTTGGGATAAAAACATTATGGTTGATCCATTCATCATGACCTTGTGGCTTCAGTTTACTTTTGTGAGGGCTCATTTTGAGCACTATGATTGTGCATACTACAAGGAAACTTATGATATTTGTTTAGTTAAAGCACGCAGTCGACCTTTAAGAGTCTTGTTTGTAGGTTAATCAATCTTTCTACCAGTTTTTACCACTAAAAGATTATGACACCAAGAGGATAGAGCATGTATTGGAGGGTGAGAGTATGTCTGTAGGCCTTAGGCATGTGTATGTGTTGTGGTGAGGTAGAGATTTTATTACTGTCTTTAATTTCCTTTTAAATTCATCTAACTTGCTTATTACATATTTAAACTTTTAATTTTTAAGAGAGAAGACATCTATTACACATGTAGATACCGTTGAGACTCACTGCCATCTAAATGTCACATTTGCAATCTTCACACTCACTAAGTGGTGAAATTATGAGTGAAAATCTCTCTCGCCATTTTTTATAAAATTATAATACTACTTATATGTATTATTTTAAAACAATAAATAATGATATGGAATGTAAACTAATAGTTGTGATTAGCAGTGCGTTGTAGCTGGAAATAAACACATTGTAATGGAATAAAAAAGAATGTTGCTCTCGTGTAAAAATAAGTATTGGCAAACATGAAAACTAATTAAATTAACTGGTTATGATTTAACTTGTAACCCTACTTTAGTATCGAGTATAAAAAGAAAACAAAATATATAGATATTAAAACTTAAAATTGAAAAGAAATTAAATTAAAAAAAGCCTAGAAACTTTAAAAAAAAACACAAAAAGACAAAATAGCATGTGGCCAACTTAGGAAAAATGAAAAATATTGTGGTTGCTTTATAAAATTTCAAAATTTTATTATTCTCCATACTCACTAATTTAGAAATTAAAAAAGGAATTTACAACACAAAAAGAAAAATAACAACGATTTTGTTCGTTTTATACAATGCTTTTGCTACCCAATTAAAGGACACAAATACACAATCGTGGTATACCACATTGTGTAGATTAATGGATATAGTCCGTCCTCAATTTAAAACTTTAAAATTAATGGTTATGATAATTTTTTTTGTGTTTGTTCCAGTTGGTTGCCTATGAGCATGTAGTTGTAGTTTGTTATAAAACCACTATTGGTAATAGTTGATAGGTTATGCTTTCATACTTGCATTTTGCTTTTGTATTGTAACTCGCAAATTTTAAGGGAAATATACAAAGAATTTGAAGAAAACTTTGTTAAATATTATAGTGTGAGTTGTTACTTGTGATTAACAAGCTTCTGCATCTATTAATAATCATCACAGAAATTGTTGTGTTTTATACTTGTTTCGATCTTACAATTAGTAGTTAGTAGTAAGTATCATCAATTGATGTGACCACTAATTGATATGGATCATGTATTTGATTTTGATCATTAGTTACTATTGGTGTTCAGAGTTACTACCGTTATACAAAGTTGATACAACTGTACAGAATTGCTATGATCGGTATTACTATTGCTGCTTTAGCTGGTATCGACCAACTTTTTGTTGCCGAGGTACCAAAATTAATACTGATGATCGGTTCTTACGGATCACCAATTGGTACCAACACCAAATTTGTTGCTAACCTTCACTTTTGCATCCGAGGACCAATTTTACTACTGAACTTCAGTTATTATTACTAAAGATAAATTTTACCACTGAACTTCAGTTATTACAAATCAATTTTTGCAAATTTTGGTTGTTTTGTGATTCCGAAGCAACTTTCAATGTATAACAAAATAAGAAAAAAATTTCCAAACTAAGTTAGCATCTTGATTCTAGCCAAAGGCTTTTCCTTTTAGATCCGACCAAGGGGCATTCCCCTTAGAACCATGAGGTTCTTGAGTGCTTGAAATTATAATATTTTTCAAACAAGTATGCAATTCAAACTTTCCAACTTATTTGATGTTTGATTGTGATTTCCCATTTGACCACCAAGTAAATCTTAATTACCAAAATATCCAGATGATACCAACATCACCAACAATCTTCACATACTTGCGAGATATCTTTATCAACCCAGGCATGAGACTATAATCGTGTCATAGACTGTAATCATGTCATAGACTTCTATTTAAGGAAAGATTTTGAGCTTTTTGTGTATCACTTGATGACTCTTCTTTTGATCTTTTGTTTTTGTACGTGAAAGTTGTTGGATCCTTTGATTTGCACTTGTAACTTGTTGTCTATGTACATAATCTCCTAATAGGTGTAACACTAAGTAGTAGATGGATCAAAGGAATGTGTGTTACTGAACAGCCTTTCATTGGTATTGCTTCTATTGAATCTTTCCCTTTGATTTAGCCATCATAAACTTTTTAACAAGAAGAGCAGCAAGCAACATGTTTTACCCACGTTTTAAGTGATCACCATCTTAGAGTTCATCATCTTAATATTTTCTTTCTAGAATGAGTATATCAAAGCAACAGGTGATATTGGAGATCTTTGATGATTCTATCATGTTTTCAACATCGCTTTTCTTCTTGTCTTTAAGTTGTTCATGATCGAGAAAAATGCCGTAGAGACCATCTAGACTGGTTGTCTCAGTTTTATCACCAAGTCTTATAACGGTGATAAGCCTCAGTGGTGTCATCCATTAACCTAATAGTACTACAATGGTTTGAGTTCTACAATCACACGCAGCTGGTTTTCTAGTATATGTGAACTGCAGCTAGTTTTCTGGTACGTGTGAACTATTTTGGATTACGTATGGCATGTAGTAGCTATGGTCTTGGGAAAAAAAATATTATAAATTTAATTATACTCTTTCACTATAAAACCTACTTTTTAGACTACACTTATGTCTGAAGCCTTCTTTACATCAGCTTAAAAGGTTTGAAGTAAAACCAGCTTATGTTCTTCATTTGCTAAGCTTCTCAAATTGTTGTTAAAGATTATTTTACCCTAAGGCTTCTCGCGATTAGGCAAGCATGACAGAGCGAAGCATGACAGAGCGTAGCATGTATCCAGCCATCCGACCTACTTACTCTGCCTCAAATAAGTGTTTGTCTTCAATGCACCCCGCCTCATAACAATGTGTTCGTTAACCATTGGATTTTTTGTACGTGCATTTACCATAAGGGAACTTTAGATTATAGCGAAGAAAAACTCTAGACTGAAGTCTAGAAAGTGAAAGCAAGTTTTCTTCAAACTTGTCACTCATCAAATTTTATAACAATACCAAGGGACACTTATTCGTAAGACCTTCACTCAAAACACAAGTGCTTTTCTATTAAAATTACATTTTAAAATTTATGTAAAAACCAAATATGTTAGTTTGTGAAATAGCAATGAGGAAAGTTTGTGAAATAGCAATGAGGAACTTGAATACATTCCTTAAAGCATTGTTTTGAGATGATGGAAAGCAACTAGTGATGATAACTTTGGTTGGTGATATTGTGAGAAGAATAGTGGGTTCAAAATGACTCCTTATTCCTTGTTTTCAAGTTAAAAAATGAACCAAAATACTACTTTTTTTCGTACAAGGTCAAAAATGCATGGTATTCTTACACGGAAATTAATTATTTCTCACTCAAAGTCTTGTCACAAACCTTTGACCCAGAGGATTCTAGTTGACGACATCAAGAACGAGCTTACGGGACTTGAGAACCGACCACCTCAAACGCCTATAGTATGCAGCTTGAAGCAGAGCCAGTGATAGTACAAATATCCACTTGAATCCCATCTGCAAGACCGACACAAAATGAATATGATGATTCAAAGTATACCCTGGAGCTGAAACATGTTATGCTTAGTGAGCTAATTATCAGGTTGATTCCAGGCTATATTATGTCTAAAATTAACTACAATGAAAATTAGATCAAAAGTTAAACACCAAGGCCTCCTAATTTGTTTAATTTAAAATTTATATTATCATTGTAGTGAATATAGTTTTTTTCTAATCATATCTAACACAGATGATTTACAAAATTCAAGAAAAAGAATAAAAATGTTTGCAGATTGGTCTGACCAAGAATTTCTTGAAAGTAAGTACATCTCTGTTATTTCTTCAGGTGTCTAAGTTTAAAGATCAACCTGATAATTGCTTATTGTATATCATTCATATAACTTTTTATTACAAAATCTAACATCATTTTCAAGGTGTGAAATCTATCTTGAATGCAATATGCAAACTCAACATAATTAAATCATGTATATTTCAAAGTCAAGATGCATGAGATAAAGGCTCGAGGGTGCACCAATTTTTCTCGTCATTTTAAAGGAGTTAAAAGCATTTACCAGTTTCCTTTCTTCCATTTCTGGTTCTGCGGCCCAGCTTAAAAATGACACGACGTCTTTTCCCATCTGCAGAAATTGAAATACAAAATACATAAATTAAATAAAAGGACTCTCATTGGCACGATAAGAGGCATATAACCAACCTGAGCCTCTGTTGCAGGAGTGCCATCTTCATACTCAACAGCACCATCATTAAGCATTTTAGGCATTGCAATAGCACCCCCAGGGAAATAAGGATTATAGTGCAGACCTTCCCTGATCTGCAATTTATTTGTAGATTGGCTGTTAGGTGGACCGTAACAGAGACAAAGTGGTGTGAATCTTACTACTCACCGAAACACCAGCGGGAGGGTCACGGTAGCCAGTCAGAAGTGCAAATACATAATTTTGTCCATTGTGACGAGCCTGAAAGAACAAAATGTAAGAATTTGTTTAAAAGACGACAATATCTTTAAAAGCTCAAAGCAGGAGTCATGACTTACTTTGGTGATAAGGCTCAAGTCTGGAGGATAGGCCCCGCCATTAGCAAATCTAGCAGCTTGCTCATTTGCATAAGGTTGAGGAAATCGGTCACTGAGCTTGCCGGGGCGGGTAAACATTTCACCCTCATCATTAGGACCATCAACCACCTCAATTTCAGCAGCCATAGCTTTGGTTTCCTCTTCTGTATATGCAACACCCACCAAGTCACGATATGAAATCAAACCCATTGAATGGCACGAAGCACAAACTTGCGTGTACACTTGGTGACCGCGTCGGATCCTGATAAAAGAAGCAAAACGTCAATTCCCACAATGGTGCTTTTTCATCCCTTTTACTTGTTAATGGGTTGATACAGTTTGTGTGTCTATAAGGAAGAATTAAGGAATCATTGGTATCTTACTTCTGGATTGGGTAAGACTCAACTTCGACTTTTCATATTCAGTCCAAAACTAAGGACTTTAAATAAATGATATGAAAAGAAGGTAACAAACGGTGGTTGAAAAACAAGCTTACGAAGCATGGTCGTATGAACTGAGAATGCCTTGATGAGGCCAAGGATAGCTTGGACACTCCAGACCATGTTCAGCCTCATCAGCAGAAGCTATTGTTGTGAAACTCAAAATCCCTGAAACACCTGCTCCAAGCAGTGCTATTGCTCTCAGGGACTTCATGCCAGAAGCTTCGTGACCCTTCTTTGTAATTAGTGATGACAAAACTGGAGGGCCTATAAAGTCGCGAATGATTGCAGCGATTACTGATTGGAATACAAAGAAATAGAGTTGACTTATACATATCTTATGTCATGTTTGAAATTGTGAACCGGCAAAACAATGTTAATCATATAACAAGAAAACTGTATATGCATCCTTCTAAATACAAAAGGAGAGAGGTTTCTAGTGAAATTATATAAAAATAAATTAAAAAGATTAAATTGTCATTTCGTCCCTGAGGTTTGGTGCATTTTTGTCATTTTCTTCCAAAAACAAAATTTTTCCCCTACATTTAGAAAAACTTGCAATTTTCATCCAACTTCGTTAACCTCGTTTATTTACCTATTAAGTAGCCATCACGTACACGTCATGTGAGGGGCATTTATGTACTTTTACACCTCACCAGAAGAGAGAGAGAGTGAGAGAGAGAGAGAGGGAAAAAAACTTAAATAAACATTGTTCAATTGCTCCGAACATTCAAGCATTATTCGATTGTTTTTAATATTCAAGTACTTTGATGTCCACTTAACAGGTAAAACAAACGGGGTTAATGGAAGTGGATGAAAATGACTCGTTTTTAGAATATCAGGGACACATAAATAAAGTTTTTGGATGAGAATGGCAAAAGGCACCAAACCTTAGGGATGAAAATGGCAATTAACTCAAAAAAAAAACTTTCCAGGTGACAATATTTGCAACAATTTTCAGATAGTTTCTATCATGTAAAAGCAGAAGAGTATAGAACATCTTAAAATTTTCAGCATCTGCAACTCTGCAAGCCAGTTATGCTTATTCTGATGATCCATGGGCCATGGTCCTTAAGAGGCATGTAGAACATTTACTATGGTAATTGCATGTTTACGTTAAACCAGCCAGATGTCTTCTAAAAAACTTTATACTTCCAATGGAAACAAAGCGATTCATATTTTATTGCAATACACTATGTGCTTGTTTTTAGGATTGGAGTATTTGGATGTTACCCTGTGCTAACTAAAATTTTGGCCCCATGTAGATACAGAAACTTAAAATAATAACCCTATTCAACTGGCCACTGGGCAGTGCTCAGATAGTATATTTGCTGACATGACCAAAGTAAATGCCGAAGTCCGAAGCCGAACCCTTAATCACAGCCTACACAGCATCAATTTACTGTCAACTGTAAAAATCTTTCTCAAAACTGTATACCAATTACCGAGTAAATGTTGCAACTAAGCTCAAATTCAGATCATTAAATCATTCCATATCCCATATATTAAATGTAAGCACTATGTACAGTGGTTAGTTTGTTATCTAGAAGCGCTCTTATGATTTAATGATTGCCAGATAGAAACAATGGCATGCTTAGAAAGTGGATTTTTAAAAAATGTAAAGTTTAAAAGAGTTTGTCTAGACAAAAGTACAGAACTATAGTTATGGAGCTTTTACTATCAGTCCATCACTGCTGCCTCTCACACTCATAGAGGAAAAGGAAACAGATTCTTAAAACAGACAAAAAGACACACCCCAACTGACAAGCGAACACAGACCCAAATAAAACAAAAGGGGGGATGGTTCTTTGAACCAAGATGATCCAAACAAGATTGATGCTTACAGTGGTTTGAGAATGAAGTCTGCTCCTCAGCAAGTGGTAAATTCCCCTACCACCAGCCATTTAAGCCAATTTCCTGTGAATACATATATTATAACTCAAAGTTAACTCCTAAAAGAATATCCTGCATTGAGTACCAAAATTTGCACTCCAACTCTATAACATCACATATGTTAATGGCTTAATGCTCTAAAGAACAAATCAAAATATAGTAGCACAGACACTTTTCCTGGCACTAAAGACAAACGCTTATTAGGCATCATATGTTATTTTCAAACTTCAATGTTTGTAAGCAAATTTTAGATTTGTCGGCACAAAACTTCCAAATATGTTGAACTTTATCACAAGGCCCACAAATATCAGTACTTGTATTGAACTTGCATTTAATAAGTATATATGTTCAACATCAAAAATCAGTAGAACTTTTCTTAGAACAGGGGAGGTAGCTAATTCAGGACCTAGAAAGAAAATGCAAGAAGTATTGCCACAGTATGAACTCAATGTAATGGATACACATACAAGCCTCCCTAGAAACAATGAAACATCCATGTAACTATAACTAAGTAACTAACTAAGCACCACATGGCAATGCTCAATAGGCTACAAATGAAGCACATGATCCCGAATACGAAGAAAGGAGCTACTGATGTAAAGAAGCACCACGTCCGAGGCTAAGTGTACCATGGGCAGCTCTATGTGGTTGGTTTTTTAAGCTTGTGCCTAGGGTCTCCAAATTATAAGGGCCCCAACTTTTTCTTTCACAAAATGCATATATATACACAGTTTAATCCAGATTTTTCGCTTTGAGTCTATAAAAATCATATGCTAAATTCCTAATCCAACCTCACTTCAGCCAAAAAAAAATGTTGAGCTTAATTCTTTTTATTATTTATAGTCCCATCCTACTTTAGCGAACCAATTTTTACCCTACTCACAAAATATCCTAAAAAAACGTTTATAAAACTATAACAATAACACCTGAACAAGACCCCGAGTTTTTACTTTGCCCTAGGAATTCAAAATATTTGAATTTCTCATGAGTGTAGCAGCAGGTAATGTCTCAGCAATATATGCTAACAGCTAATTTTACACATAACAAGAAAACATTACCCTAGAATTGTAACTAAAAAAGGATTATAAACGGGCAACTGAGTCGAGATCTGATTACAGAGATTAGAATAAATCGATAACAGCTACGACAATCAATCAATCAATCAATCAATACATAGTAAATGACACGGAGATTGAAGAACATTTCGTACAGCAAAATCGCGTAGATGATCAAACTCATATCACAGGTTTAGAAATCATGATACCGGAGAGCACTTACAAACGGCCGCAGAGAGATCCGATGACGATGAATGAGATCTTCAGGTTTGTTTCTCACAAGTCACAACCACAAGCACGACGAAGGTTCTATCATTTCACATTTCTTCACACGAGCTTTCAGTGGGCCGAGGCCTGTTTTATCTCAACACATAATCACATATTGGGCCTCAAAACTGTACGTCTGTACATATGGCCAGTAGAGGTGCACAATCCGGTTTTTTTTTTTTGAACCGGGTTCGGGTTGGAACCGGTTCGAGTTGGGTCAACGCTATCGGGCCCGGTTTTTTACCAACAACCGGTTCAGGTCGGAACCGGTTTTCAAGCCCGGAAAATCCAACTCGGTTGGAACCGGTCCGGGTTGGAACCGAACCGGGTGGGGTCTAAGAACCGGTTTGGAAAAACCGGTTATTAATTTTTTTTAAATACTATTTAATTATATACAAATTAATTATAAATTTTGATTAATTAAAAAATATTAGAGTAGATTAATTAAACACAATAGTAAAGTAAACAATAAAATTCATAATACGAATAAAAATTACATAATTCATAAGCGAGTTTTTCTAAAGAAAGCAATAAAAATTACATTAATTCATAAAAGTAAAAAATTAATTCATACGAAAATAAACAATAAAAATTACATTAAAATTAAACCAAAGAAAACAAAATATCCATATTACGAATACAAGTTTTTCTAATTTAATCGTCTTCGTCGGTTTGTGTGCCAATACGTTGAGACAAATCATAAGCGAGTTCTTCGTCGAAGAGCGGTGATGATCGTCCGGTTTGTACCTCTTGTTCGTGTATTTCTTCTTCAATTGGTGTTTCTTCTTCAAGGTTTGATTTATCTTGTCTTCGTTCGGCCGCATCTAAGTGGTCTTTTAAACAAATACGCATCTCTAGCGATGTTGGAGTTAGTCTTGTTCTTCATATCGATAAAACCCTGCCACTAACAGAAAATGCAGACTCCGAAGCTACCGTGGAAGCTTGGACGGTTAGTAAATCACGTGCCGTGGCGGCTAGGACCGCAAATTGTGATTCCTTTCCTTTCCACCATGTTAGAATATCAAACTTCAAGAATTCATCGGGAGTCATAGTAGCTAAAAAATCGGTTCTCATATACCTCCCGAGTTCACTATTTGGGGCGTTACCCCTCTGACGTTTACTGTTTTCATTTCTCAAAGTATTATATAAGCTAATCATCGGGTATCTACTTGAGCTCGACGAACTCAATTCCACGTTCGATGGTCGGTGGATGTTTGATGTTGCACCATATTTTTCGACATAAACATTAAATAATTTTTGAAAAATTTCATTAAATGTTTGTTTTGCATTAACATTAAAAATAGATATTTGTCATGTAAATCTAAATCATAAGTTATCTCATCTATTAAAGTTTCTACCCCCGAAACATTTAAACACGGGTCTAGTGCGGCGGAACACGTAAAAACTGGGGGTAGTTCAACGAAATATTTTTTAAATTTTTCTTTTATCGGCGTCACCATTGCTGAAAACATTTCATTTCTTTCTTCATATTCACTTAATTTATGGGTCATTAAATAAATTTGATGAAGTGTTAGACAACTTGTCGGATAATAAACCCCCGACAATTTTGTAGTTGTGTTTTTAAAAAGCTCTAAAAAATGAGTTATTTCTTGAATATATTCCCAACCCTCTAACGGAAACGGAACAACCCGACCCCGCATCGCAAGATCATCGTGGAAAACATGAAGCGTTTCTTTTTTACGCAAAACACTATTAAACATTTTTCAAGTAGAATTTCATCTAGTCGGGACATCCCAATTTGATCCTAAACAAATGGAATTCGTATCGTGACACATTTTTCTATAATTAACATATCTTTTTCTACTAGTTTTAAAAACGTCACGTAACATATCTTTGAAAGACGTTTTAAAATCTTCAACTTCAGGAACGCCAAGACCATCTTGCACAACTAAATTAATAATATGTGCAACACATCTTGAATGAAAAAATACGCCGTCACAAACCGGTTTATATTTTATTTTTAATTTTTAATTTATCAACGGCGGATGTGTTTTTCGAGGCGTTATCAAATGACATGGAAAAAATTTTGTTTTCTAATTTATATGTTTTGATTACATAGTCTAAAATTTGAAATAGATTATCACGGGTATGCGGATATCCAAATAATTCAAACGTAATCGTACGTTTCATCATTTGCCACGAACTTGGATCTATCAAATGGGCGGTGATGCAAAGGTACGATTCCGGTAAATCGTGTGGGGCGGACCAAACGTCGGTAGTTAAGTTCACATCGGTTTGTAAATTTTCAAATAAAACCTTTAAATCATTTTTTGCTTGTTTCCAAAGATTTAAACAATCACGTCTAAGAGTGGTGCGACTTACGTGAGTATAGCGTGGTTGAAGAGTTTCTTGAATCAATTTTGTTAACCGAGGGTTGTCGAAGTGATCGAACGGTAATCCTTCTTGAATTACAAACTTTGTCATTCTATCTCGAACCATGTGTACGTTGAAGTTCCATAAACCACCATCGTTTCCGATTGATGTTTGCCCTTGACTTGGTGTACTTTTCAAAGACTTGCACCATTTGGTCATATGATTTCTCAAAGTTGAGTTTGAATTCGACTTGAAAAACGAACCACAAGCCTTGCATCGAGCTTTATGTTGACCATTCGACATTTCACATAAATCGAAATTACACCAAATCTCTTGGTTTATCTTTGTTGAAAGAATTCTAACAACGGTAGCGACACTTGAGGATCCACCGGTTGGAACGGAAGATTCAGAAGCCATTATATAAAATTCAAGAGATTGAGAGAATGGAAATTTGAGAGTGAGGAGCGTTTTTGCGTTTTCAAGCACGTTTTTTAGCTTTTGAGTGTTGTGACTAAACCATTACACCCATTACCTATTTATACTATCATATATGGGCAAAATGGTCATAAAAAGTTGAAAAAAAGGTCACAAAACACCCCCCAACGGTCATATAGCCGTTAAAAAAACATTTTTAACGGTAAAAACCGGTTTGGAACCGGTTTTTTGGACCGGTTCCAAAACCGGGTTGGATCAAAACCGGTTCCAAACCGGTTTGGGTGAGAAATAGCAAAACCGGTCCCGAACCGGTGGGTTTTTTCGGGTTGTAACCGGTTTGGGGTAATACTGGTTCCAAACCGGTTCGGTTCCGGGTCGGGTTGTCGGGTCGGGTCCTGAAACCGGTTCGGATGTGCATCTCTACATATGGGAATGGGTCCAATGGGATACAAAGTGTTTTGACTTTTGACTGATTTGAGTACTGCAAAATTGACTTATGTGTTGTTTGTTTAGCTCTTATTGACTCTAGTAAGACCCATATGTCTGACTCGATCAGACCGGAGTATTTGATTTGATCATCACTTATTGAAAAAGACTTTTTATTGACCTCTTATTAGGTCAGACAACATACAACATCTGACCAAATTCCCCACTTCTCTCGGTCTCCCACTGCTCCTTCATCCCCCACTGCTCTCGATCTCCACCAGCAACGGCAATCACCAGTGGCCCCAATCATCGGCGGCGGCGGCCATCTCCTTCGTCCTTCGTCCCCTTCAGCAAGTGTTGGATCATGATAAGGCTGGTGCAACCAAATTCACTTCATAGTCACTTTTGGTACTACATCAAAGGGCTTCCGAAGTCAAGCAAGAGATCTTCCGAGAGTCTAAGGAACAACAGCTGAAAAACAGCTTCCGAAGACAAAGTCTGATGAAAGAGCTGAAGACAAAGTCTGAAAGCTTCCGAAGACAAAGTCTGATGAAAGAGCTGAAGACAAAGTCTGAAAGCTTCCGAAGACAAAGTCTGATGAAAGAGCTGAAGACAAAGTCTGCTTCCGAAGACAAAGAAGACTCCAAGCTTCGGAAGAAGCAGTCCTCCGAAGTATAAGTGCCTTCGGAAGAAGTTATTCTTCCGAAGCACTTTATCCTTCGGAAGACATTGCTATGTCCAGCAGATAAAAGTATGGTCCCTGTCAGTCCGCATGCAGACCTCTGACACAGCATGGGTGACACAGCATGGGTTCTTCCTAAAAGACCATGCTGTTGACCATACTTTATTCTACTGCTCACCTTTTTATGATAGTACATGTTACCAACTTTAGTTGGTGACAAGGTAAGTCAGGGACATGTCCTGACTACCAACTCTCAGGCAAAATGTCTGAAAGACCTCACCTAGAGTCTTGTAGTATAGATGTAAGGTTAGAGGTGTCCAGCTGGAATCAAAGTATTCCCGGCTGTAGGTAGTATTATATATATCTTCTCCCTGTAACTCTTTACTAAAGTGATTTGAGTCCAAGCGTCTTGTAATCCTTTGAGTTGAGAAGCAATATATAAAAGTACCTTGAAAATTACTTGCTGTGTTAATTTTCTTACTGCTTGTTACTTGTTATATTGTGATCAACTCTTCCTAAAGACTGCTTGCCGAGTGTTGATTCACGAGTGAGTTGAGAGAAAACCACCCGAAATCCGATCCTGCAATTGGTATCAGAGCTCCAGGCTCTTGATTGTGAGATCTTACCATCCTAATCAACCTGTTTTTCACTCCTCACCACAATCCACTCACTCAAATGGCTGCTCTCTCCAAGGCTGATATGGAAACTGGTACCTTGACCAAGTCCCCCATGATCACCCCTGAAGACTTTGACACATGGTGTATCAGGATGGAAGGCTTCATCAAGTGTCAAGATTCAAGGATGTGGGACTCCATTGTCAATGGTCCTTTCATACCAAGCACTACATCTGCCACTGGTAATCGCATCATTCCAAAAGATGTTGATGATTACTCAGAGGAAGATAGGAAGAGAATAGAGCTAGATCAAAGGGCTATGACTTGTCTCCAAACTGCTCTTCCCAACTCCGTCTACAGACGCTTCAAGAAGTGCAAGACTGCTAAAGATTTATGGGAAGCATTGAAGTTGATGTATGAGGGATCCAAGGAAACTCAAGAGAACAAGAAAGATCTCTTGAAGCAGCAGTTTGAGAACTTTACTTTCAAGGCTGGTGAGACCTTGACTCAACAATACTTCAGGTATGTTGAGCTAGTAGATACTCTGGCGGATATTGGAGTAGCTCTTGAGAACAGAGACATAGTTAGGAAGTTCATGTCTTCTCTTCCTAAACTATGGACTCACTACTGTGTTGTCATCAAGAGAACTTCGGACCTTAAGACTCTTTCTCTTACAGAGTTGTATGGTATCCTAAGTGCATTTCAGATGGAGATGAACATGCAGAACTCCTCTGATCACTCCAATAACCAACTGAGTTCAGCCCTTCATGTGGTTGAAAGGGAAAGCATAGAACCACAGCATCCCTTGCTATGCTACCCTGACAACTCACATACTGGACCCTTCATTACTCTACCTGAGACTCCAAAGTCTCAAAAGGTTCAACACAACTCATTTCAGGACGGTTGTGCCTTTGTCTCTGGAAGTGGACACTCTGGTGATTTTCAATACTGCTTTGATGATCTTGAGTGCTTCAATCCAGATGATGTGGAGTACATGGACATTGTCCAGCAGATGGCTCTTTTAACTTACAGAGCGAAGAAGTTCTTCAAGAGAACTGGAAGGCAATTCCCTCAAAACCCAGTCAACAGCAAGTTTGGGTTTGATAAAAGCAAAGCAAGGTGCTACAACTGCAACCAACTTGGTCACTTTGCTAGGGAATGCAAGGCTCCCAAGAACAACCCGGGAACCCCACAGGCCTCCACACATCCCACTGCCCCCAAGCATGAAGAAAAGTCAACTGAAACAGCTGCTGTTGCTCAGGAAGTTGACTGGAGCTTCATGGTACAGGATGTGACTCCCGCTCAAGCACTCATGGCCGGAACAGATGATGATCAGGTATATGAACATCTTTGTACTGCTGCCTGTATTGCTAAAGTTAAACTTTATAAGGATTACATTTCGGAAATCAGATCTGAGGTTGAGTCTTTAAATGTGCTAAAATCTGACTTTAAAAGAGCTGAATCTGACTATCAAAGAAAATTGATGAGTTAGAGAAAACTGTGTCTCTTTTAAAACATGAAAAGACTAATTATAAGACTCAAATCAAAGATCTGATCTCCAAACTTTCTGAAGTTCAAGCCCAGTTAGTCACAGCTGAGGCTCAGGCCAGGAAGCAAGCTATTGCTGAGCAAAGCTTCCAAACTATTCTTGCATCGACCTCTCATTCCAAAATGTTTTATCAAAACAAAGAAGGGTTGGGAACCAGTGAAATAGCTCCACCACACTCTTATGAGTCTATAAGACTACCTAGATGTGGTACTGAAGAGCAAGAGGTTCCAACTGCTGACCCTTCTCCATTGGAACTAGAGGATGAAGCAAAAATAGTGGCCTCCACAGGGGAGAAACAGGAGGATACACCCATCTCCACCTGTGATGACCAAATCCTGACCACCAAGGCAAGAAGAAGCAGAGCTAAAGCTGCTAGAAGGACTGCTAAGAAGGTTGCAGAGTCCAAGCTTAAGTTTGACCCTAAGCAAAAGGGTGTCCTCATTTCTGCCGGATTTCAAGTGGTAGGTACTCCTGATTCAGGAAAGGAGTGTAGTACCAGCACTCCTGTCCTACTGAAGGATCAGAAGTTGAAAGGGAAAGTTGCTGATGAAGAGAAGAAACCCAAGAAACAGCAACCTGCAAGTTCCCAGAAGACTAACATTGCATGCATAATGTGTGGTCTGCACAACCACATGGCTAAAGATTGTTACTACAATCCAGCAAGCACACATTATGCAAATAATGTTAGAAAAGAAGTAGTCAGAGAAGGTTTCTCAGTTGGACCACTTCAAAAGGTCCAAATGATGAAAAAGGGAAAGTTGGTCTCGGAAGCCAAGTTGCTTTCGGAAGAAACTACTTCTTCCGAAGGGAAAGTGGCTTCGGAAACCAAACCTTCTAAGGTTCGGAAGAACAAGAAGGCTCCCTTGAAACCATCTCAGAAGAAGACTACTTCGGAAGAAAAGGTGGTGAAGGGTTCTTCCGAAAAGAGAGAAGCTTCGGAAGAAGACCATGCTGCAAAAGCTTCAACAAGCTCATCCTCAAAGATCAACCAAAGGATGGATTGGAAGATCAAGGAAGATGCTGCAGCCCAAACCTCTTCTTCAACAATGACCTCTATTGAACCCCACTGCATATCTTTTGGTTCAATTATGTCACTATCTTTGGAAGAGCCCGAGACCTGTAAGGCTTGGGCTTCCAAACAAAACTAACCATCTCATCTTATGTGCAGGGACATCCATTTGACAAGAACAACAACATCTGGATTGTAGATAGTGGATGCTCCAGGCACATGACAGGGAACAGATCTCTCCTTCAATAATTCCAGAACTTTGATGGAGGGCCTGTCCAATTTGGAGGTGAGGCCGGAGGATATATTTCGGGCAGAGGAAGTATATCCAACGGTAGAATAAACATTGACAAAGTTCACTTTGTCAAACAGCTTGAACACAATCTGTTAAGTGTTTCTCAATTCTGTGACCAGAAGCATCAAATGCTTTTCACAGAACATGAGTGCATTATCCTCAGACCAGGGATGACAATTCCTCCGGAATTGGTGCTTCTCAGATCTCCCAGGAAAGGGGATATGTACAAGCTAGATATGAACAAGGCTTCTCCTATGGGTGAAGTATCATGCCTTCTTTCCAAAGCTGATAGTGATGAGTCAACACTATGGCATAACGCATGTGTCATGTGAATTTTAAAACAATGAATAAATTGGTTAAAAATAACTTGGTACATGGTTTGCCTAAAAAGGAATTTTTCTGCAAAGATAACTGTGTTGCATGCCTGAAAGGGAAACAACACAGATCATCTCATAAATCCAAATGTGTTAACTCTATCACTACTCCATTACACTTATTGCACATGGATCTTTTTGGTCCCACAAGTATAATGAGCATTGGAAGGAAATCATACTGCCTTGTGATCGTTGATGATTTTACAAGATTTACATGGGTATTCTTTTTAAGAAGTAAAGATGAAACTGCTGAAACTTTAAAATCTTTTATTCTTAAAATAGAAAATCAAATTGATCACAAGGTTAAGATTATCAGAAGTGATCAAGGGACTGAGTTTAAGAACTTCGTTCTTGACTCATTCTGTGACTCAAAAGGGATTGCCAGACAATATAGTGCTCCCAGAACTCCTCAACAAAACGGTGTTGCTGAGAGGAGGAACAGGACACTTATTGAGGCTGCTCGGACCATGTTAGCTGATTCAAAGCTGCCTCTAACATTCTGGGCAGAGGCAGTCAGCACTGCATGCTATGTGCAGAACAGGGTTCTTGTAGTAAAGCCCCATGGAAAAACCCCTTATGAGTTATGGAACAAGAGGCCACCGTTCATTGGCTTTCTAAGGTCCTTTGGCTGCAGGTGTACCATACTTAACACAAAGGACAACTTGGCAAAGTTTGCTGAGAAGTCGGATGATGCTATCTTTATTGGATACTCTTCTAACTCCAAAGCTTATAGAGTATACAATATCAAGAATCAACAATTTGAGGAGTCATCCAACATAGTTGTTAATGAGCACACTCCTTGTGTTAGGGGGAATGGACCTGAGTATATATTTGATTTAGAATTGTTTCCAAACTATTCTAAACCATCTTGTGAGAATGTTTCAGCTGGAACAGGTGCTCAAACTGATGCAGGACAACTATATGAGCTTCCCAGACCTCTTCCAAATTCTCCAAGAGCTGAAAGGCAACAAGCTTCAACTATTCACAGATCTGACAGTGTAAATATCTCAAGAAATAGTGAAGCTTCAACAAGTGAATCACTTGATCAACCTCAAAGTTCTTCAGGTGATCCATTACAACACCAGGTTGAGGGAGGTGGTATTCTGAAGGAACAGGCAACTGTTAATACTACTTCACAACCAACCATTGATGATGTTTCTCAATCATTCAATCAGTCCTCATTGAATGACTCTGAAACAGCAGTTGGACAGAGTGATCCAGTTCCTGATCAGAATATGTCTAACTTGGACTTATCTCTGCAACTGGAAGTGATTCCTCGTCTTAGGATTCACAACACTCATCCAACTGAGAACATCATAGGGGATGTCTCTGAGGGTGTGAGAACAAGAAGACAGACTCATCATGGGAATGTCTGCTTGTACTCATGCTTCTTGTCTCAGATGGAACCAAAGAAGGTAGAAGATGCCTTAAAAGATAGTAGTTGGGTTGAATCGATGCAGGAGGAGCTGCTTCAATTCAGAAGACAAAAGGTCTGGAATCTATGCCCACTACCATCTGGTCAAGTACCCATAGGCACTAAATGGGTATTCAGGAACAAGAAAGATGATAGAGGCTTGATTATCAAGAACAAGGCAAGACTAGTAGTTCAAGGATACACCCAGGAGGAAGGAATCGATTATACTGATGTCTTTGCACCTGTTGCAAGACTTGAGGCAGTTAGGATCTTCCTTGCTTATGCTGCATCCAAGAACTTCACAGTCTACCAACTTGATGTCAAGTGTGCTTTTCTATATGGGGATATAGATAGGGAAATCTATGTGTGTCAACCTCCAGGATTTGAAGACCCACAGCACCCCAACTATGTGTGCAAACTGGATAAAGCTCTATATGGGCTGCACCAAGCACCTAGGCTGTGGTATGAGACCTTGTCTCAGTTTCTCCTGAAGAATGGATACACTAGAGGTACCATTGACAAGACTCTTTTCATCAGAAAGAGTGGAGAAGACATTTTGCTTGTACAAGTCTATGTTGATGACATCATATTTGGTTCTTCAAACGACCAAATGTGCAAGGACTTTGAAAGCATTATGAAGCAGAAGTTTGAGATGAGTTCCATGGGAAAAATGGACTTTTTCCTTGGGATCCAGGTGAAACAGATGAAGGAAGGGTTCTTCATAAGTCAATCTAAGTATGTCTCTGACATCTTAGAAAGATTTGAAATAAAGGACTGTAAACCAGCCAAGACACCCATACCCAGAAACCATAATCTTTGCCCTGACCTTGAGGGGGAGGATACTGATCAACATCAGTATAGAGCAATTATTGGTTCTCTGATGTATCTCACTGCAAGTAGACCAGATATCATGTTTGCCACATGCATTTGTGCAAGATATGAGGCTGCTCCAAAGGTGTCTCACCTAGCTGCTGCAAAGAGAATCCTCAGATACCTCAAAGGAGCACCTAAACTAGGTCTCTGGTATCCAAGAAATAGTGATTTCAATCTCTATGGATACTCTGACAGTGACTATGGTGGCTGCAACATTGACAAGAAATCAACATCAGGAGGATGTCAATTTCTTGGTGGAAGGATTATCTCATGGCAATGCAAGAAACAATCATGTGTCTCTACATCAACTGCTGAAGCTGAATACATTGCTGCTGCTAGCTGCTGTGCTCAACTGCTATGGATTCAAAATCAGATGTTAGACTATGGGTTCAACTTCATGACTACTCCTATCCATATTGACAACAACAGTGCTATCTCCATTACTGAGAATCCGGTGAAGCACTCCAAGACAAAACACATTGACATCAGGTATCATTTCATTAGAGATATTCATGAGAAACAGCTGATAAAGTTAATCAAAGTTGACTCAAATGAACAATATGCTGATTTGTTCACAAAGGCATTTGATGAACAAAGATTTAAGTATCTCATATCAGCAATTGGGATGATAAACGTTGAATAACTACCTCTTTTGAAGACCTTTTTAAATGAGTAATGTCTTGTGTCAATACAATTTAAGCCCTGTTACAAAAGATCTTTTAATTATTCCAAGTGTAAATTCCTTCCGAAGAGGAATTAACTCTCGGAAGATATCCTTGAATATCTTCCGAAGCCAAATTCCTCAATGGAAATTTTCTTCTCGGAAGAGTTTGTGGTCTCGGAAGAAGCGATTGATTTTATATCAGATCTACTTCCGAAACTTATACAACTCTCCATTCGGAAAGACAACTTTACCTTAGGAAGCAATGCCTTGCTTCGGAAGATAAAGTTCCTTCAAAGGACAATCTTACCTTCGGAAACAATATCCTGCTTTGGAAGAGAAATTGCCTTCAGAAGAAAATTACCTTCGGAAATGTTTTACCTTCGGAAGTTAAGATTTTACTTGTAATGGATATCTTTTGGGCCCCACTCTGTAAAAAGTAAAAATTTTGTACTTGATGGTCAGATTATTTAAAAATTATCCTTGCCGCCAACATCATTTCTCCGCAGTAAACCACCATACCACCCACAGTAACCCCAAAAACAGTTACCCTATCACCGCCTCTACCACTGTTCATCCCCTTTTAAATAATCTTGACTGATCAAATTCATCTTCTTTTACCACTTTACAGCCCTAACTATTCCCTTCACTGTAAAACCCTCAAATTCATCCAAATTTCAAGCTTACCTTTTCTTCAATGGCGCTAAACCCTCAGCACAACCAAGTCGCGTTACTTGATTCGTCAAGGGATGCCGACTTTACCCAAATCATCACCTTTCTCACCGAATCCACCTATCTCACTGCACTAACAGTTAACCCCACCGTATACTCCAACCATATGTCAGAATTTTGGAGCAATGGTGAAACTGCAGTACTGAATGGGGTTCGAGTCCTGAGAACCCGAGTTTGTGGCCAAGAGTTGGTCATCAATGAACAGATCATCAGGGAGCATCTCGAGCTTCACGATGATGGGGCTCCTACTGAGTTCCCCAAGGAAGACTTGGAAGGCACCTATATCCTCATGGGATATGGAGGCGATGTCAGCAGATCTACGGTATACAAGTTCAACTTCTCTTACCATTGGAAGTTCTTGCTGCACATCGTTCTACACTGCCTCTCCAACAAATCAGGGGGTTGGGATCAAATCCCATATGAACTAGGATGCCTAGTTCATGGGTTGGTGAGAGGCCTCAGATTCAACTACTCACGATTTGTGTTGAATAACCTAATAGCCAATCTGAGCAGAGATACATTCTTCATGTATCCCCGATTTCTTCAACATTTAATCAACTGTGAGATGGAACCAAGCAAGCTTGTCTGCGCAGCTGCTCTTCCTGTTCCACATATGAGGCCTACCATCTTCAAAATCCTGAAGAAGATGTCCACCAACTTCACTGGACGGTACACTCCATTACCTCCAGCGATGACTGAGCGCATAGCTCCTGGTGACATCCCTGTTATCCCCACAGGTGATGAACCCACACCAGCAACATCCACCACAATACCAAAGCCTTCTTTACCCATCAAATCTACATATCAGAAACGCCCCAAACGAACCCTTATTCAATCTACTCTGATTGAACAAGCTCCTCCTGTTCACACCGAAACGACTAGAGTGGAATCATGGGCTCCCACTCAGTCGGAGGTCACACCATCCTTCACATTTGACCTCAATGTGGGTTTTGAGCCTCCTCAGTCTCAAACCCCTGAGCCCGAACCTCAAGCCTTAAGCCCACAGGGTGAGTCTTCACATTCCCCTGTGAAGCCTTCTAGGGACAGCCCCACCAAAGGCTCAATGCCTGTAGACATTGATCTAAGTCCCGGGTCAGTAGGACTAACCACCCTCTCTTTCACTGACCTTTTACTCCGTACTGATGAAGAGATTACATCTCTCCATGGCCATGAAGTTGATCTACAACACCCTCTGAAAGATCAACAGAGCCAGGAGGGATCCCTTGTCTCTAGCCCCCATCAGCAGCCAGCTACTGAGGTGAGTCCCACTGATGTGGAGGGGACTCATGTAGACTCAGCTGCCACTACTCAGAGTTTCTCACTGAGCTCTCAGGACAGTGGTAACATCATTAGGACTGAGTCTATGGCAACTTTGCCCATTGACATCTCTGAAAGAGATGACTCTGAGCAAAGGAAACCAGGGTGCCAAGAAACCACATCTGGTGGTGAGAGTGAGCATACTAGGTATGTTATCTCATCTCCCCGTGATTCTTCTTATGAAGATGAGGGTAGTATGCAACTAACACTTCAGTACTTGCTTTCTAAGGTCTCCAACCTGGAATCACAGGTGAGGATCTTAGAATCAAGGACTGCCACTCAGCAACTTGAGATTAACTCTCTCAAGGCTCAACTAGCTGAGAAACAGACGGAGAGGTCTGTTAGGCATGTACCAATTCAGGTCTCAATGACTTCTTCCTCTAGCTCATCTAGCTCTCAAGATGATGCTACCAAAAAGGGGGAGAAAGTTCAGAGACAAACACCTATGGAACCACAGACCCAATTCATTTCCACCCAACTAATCACACTACCTGAGTCATCTCAATCCTTTCTGGAGATTGACTCAAGGATGCTTCAAGATCTCTACAGACTTTTCACAAAGTTTGTATTGAGATCATCCCTAGAACAGCCCAGCCCCGACACCACACTTGCTTACTTTGGGGCTGAGGAGCTTCAAAGACTGACTGCACCTTCTACCACTGTGGAAGAAGTTGGTCAACCTAAGGTCTTCATGGAACCTGAGATTAGCTTCGAAGGGGAAATGGGGACTGATGGCCCAGCAACTGAAACAGATGGGACAGAATTTGCAGCAGTCTCATCTTCCGAAGCTCAAGCTGAAGCTTCCGAAGCCTATATGAAAGCCTCGGAAGAACAAGAAAAATCTTCCGAAGCCGAAATAGAAGCTGCGGAAGGCTTGTTTCAGATGTCCGAGGAGCTGACCATCACAGATGTCATTGCTGACATAGCATCCGAGGTGGGCAGGGAGGACACTTCTGAAACTCCTCCAATCCAAGCACCAGCTGAACTTCTATCTCAATCACAACCCTCCATTCAAGAACCACCACAGTCAAGCACCATCAAAGACAAAGGCAAAAGAAAACTGACTGCGGAAGAGCTTCAGGAGGAGGAAAGGATTGAGAAGGCTAAAAAGAAAGGGAGGTTTCCAACTGAAAAGGTGCTAGCTGCCAGCTCTAAGGCAGCTGCAGCCAATCAGGAAGAAATCAACCTGAAGAGAAGAACAGCACTCATTGACCAGCTCATCAGTCTTGGAGCTGTCAATGAGGAAATACTCCTGCTACCACTAGAGGAGTTGGTGACTTTGGAGAGGTCAACCAGGCTACAACAAGAAAGGGAAGCCAGGTTGGCCTTGGAGAAGGCAGAGGAAGAGCAGAGGGAGGCAGCCCTGAAGCTAAGAGAGGAGAGGATCAAATTCCTACTCTCAAGAGGCTTCAGTCTTCCTGAACTGTCTCCACATGACAATGACATGATCCTGCTGCTCCACAATAAAGAGCAGGATCAAATGGAGAAGGAAAGGAAGAAGGCTGCTAGGGAGAAGCTAAAGGTGAAGAGGAAGAGGGAGGAAGAGAAGGAGGTCACTGCCACCAAGAAGTCAACTGACAAAGCCTGGATGAAGGACTATCTCCGGGCACATGGCTTCTCTGGTAGGCAAGTGGGACCTATGTCCGAAAGGACACTCCAGCGGATAGTCAGTGAAATCAAAGCTGACATCCGTTTGGGGAAGAGAAGGAGATGTACAGGAGGATACAGGGGACAGTCTCAACCTTAGCCACTCAACCACAGCAACAACCCTCTCCTAAACCAACTCCTTTTCCCATAAAAACCAAACCCACTGATGAAATCTTCACCCCTCAACCCACAACTATACCCAAACCTACCACATCACCTCAACCACCCAAACTACCCATCCTAAAACCCAAGACTCAACCCAAAACCACTAAACCTAAGCCTACCCAACAACAACCAAGACCATCCTCTCAGCCTCCTAAACATCTCTCCTTTGAGGAGATTAAGGAGTTCAAGACAAGGCTCATCAATTGCACTACTTTGAGCAGTATCTCCTGTGAGGGAGAGGTTATCAACATCACCTATGTTGATAACTCTTCAAGCTCCCTCACCCTAGGCCAATTTCTTGAATTGCCTAGAGAAACCTTGGGCCAGGATGCAAGACTTCTTGGTCTCAACTCCGATACCCTCAATGCTGAGGAGAAGAGACTAAGAAGAAGGCTGGTGACTCTACTGGATACTAGGAAAGAGGACAGGATTTCTGGTCAATCTCCTGGGCCTAGAAATGCTATAATCCAGTGGAGGTTCGATGAACCTTCTCACAACTTTGTTGTGGAAAGGGAGAATGGCGAAACCAACAGGCTTAATGCCACCTCTCTACTGCATCTCAGCAGATTTGATCTTGCTGAGCTTGCAGAGAAGCCATTCTCCAATCCCTCCAACTCTGAGACTGCTACACACATCAGAAATCACATCAGCGGTCTCCACTTGGCTGAACGAAGTAGAAGAGCCAAGATTGAAGAAGAGTTGAAGCTGAAAAGAGTGGAAGACAAGGAAAGATCAACCACCAAAGGCACAGCCTTTCTACAGATGGTGGAAGGTCCTGAATTGGAACCAATAGTTCGATGGGAATATGACTATACTTCCCATCAACTAACTCTTTTCAGAGGGCCACAACAGAGGGTACACAAAATCCAAGGTGACAGGGTCGAGGTGCTGTCTACCAAGGATTTGTACAAGATTCTCAGCACCGCATCAGGAAAGAATGCAGACACTGATAAACATCTCCTTTCCTTGGTGCTGAGAACTTTGAGAAGAAGAGAGAAGTGAAGTTTTGGTAGCATCAGCCTAGGGGGAGTTTGTTGGATCATGATAAGGCTGGTGCAACCAAATTCACTTCATAGTCACTTTTGGTACTACATCAAAGGGCTTCCGAAGTCAAGCAAGAGATCTTCCGAGAGTCTAAGGAACAACAGCTGAAAAACAGCTTCCGAAGACAAAGTCTGATGAAAGAGCTGAAGACAAAGTCTGAAAGCTTCCGAAGACAAAGTCTGATGAAAGAGCTGAAGACAAAGTCTGAAAGCTTCCGAAGACAAAGTCTGATGAAAGAGCTGAAGACAAAGTCTGCTTCCGAAGACAAAGAAGACTCCAAGCTTCGGAAGAAGCAGTCCTCCGAAGTATAAGTGCCTTCGGAAGAAGTTATTCTTCCGAAGCACTTTATCCTTCGGAAGACATTGCTATGTCCAGCAGATAAAAGTATGGTCCCTGTCAGTCCGCATGCAGACCTCTGACACAGCATGGGTGACACAGCATGGGTTCTTCCTAAAAGACCATGCTGTTGACCATACTTTATTCTACTGCTCACCTTTTTATGATAGTACATGTTACCAACTTTAGTTGGTGACAAGGTAAGTCAGGGACATGTCCTGACTACCAACTCTCAGGCAAAATGTCTGAAAGACCTCACCTAGAGTCTTGTAGTATAGATGTAAGGTTAGAGGTGTCCAGCTGGAATCAAAGTATTCCCGGCTGTAGGTAGTATTATATATATCTTCTCCCTGTAACTCTTTACTAAAGTGATTTGAGTCCAAGCGTCTTGTAATCCTTTGAGTTGAGAAGCAATATATAAAAGTACCTTGAAAATTACTTGCTGTGTTAATTTTCTTACTGCTTGTTACTTGTTATATTGTGATCAACTCTTCCTAAAGACTGCTTGCCGAGTGTTGATTCACGAGTGAGTTGAGAGAGAAACCACCCGAAATCCGATCCTGCAGCAAGGTCTCGTCGGCGACCATCTCCTCCAGCAGCGGCCATCTCCTCCACCGGCGGCCATCTCCTCCTTCGTCCTTCGACCCCACTTCTCTCGGTCTCCCACTACCTCCTTCATCCCCCTCATAGGTACGTTTCTTCCCACTGATTGTATCTGTGTATGTATCTATAGATCTGGTAGCATATCTATAGATCTTGTATCTGTGTATGTATCTGTGTATGTATCTCCTCCTTCGTTCCCCAATTTTACTCTATTTCATCGCAACAATCCTCTAATTTTACTCTATTTCAGATATCCAACCAAACAGACTTAAACTGGTTCAACACTTATTGGTTCAGACCTCTTATTGATTCAGACCTCTTATTGATTCAGACCTCTTATTGATTCAAACATCTTATTGATTCAGCACATATCCATTCAGAAGTTGTCAAACAGTCCCTTAGTTTCATATGGTTTGGATTTGGAATAGAAGTGAAAAAAATAGGTTCATGAGAGCATTCACACTAGCTTCCTCATCTTCGTCTTCATATTCATACTAAAAACATACTTTTTTACTCTTTTTTTAATTAAACAATAATTTTTTATATCTTTATTATTATTATCTTTTCTCTCACCTCTACTTACAATCACTTTTAAAAATATTAAAAAAATTTATGAATGTTGTACTGTGTTTCCTCAAATATGAGGAATCACAGTACTATCCCCATAATTTTATCTCTCATTCACTCATAACCACTCACAACCATCCCCATAATTTAGGATACACATTCACATTAAAATGGGCACCTATTGTGAATGCGCTGAGGAGAAATACCTGTTCCCAGAACTAAAAGTGGTTTGTAACCAAGAGCCGGGCCGACTAAGGAGCTGGTTAGAAACCAACGCAACCCGTCATTGAGATCTGTTTGTGTAACCCTCCGTTGAAACTGGTTTGAACCGCACCAGTCAAAAACCGATAAAATACCAGAAGTGGAACTGCTTATTTCCACTAGAAAACTGGTTTGGGACATGAAATGGTTTTTGCTTCTGTTGACCAAGATTGAATCAATTTTCAGTTGGAGCTTGTTTGAAAATTTTCCGATTAATACACCTTGAGTTTGAAAGACTTGGTTTAAATCAATGTTTTCAGAACCGGATCGGACGTCGAACCGGACGCATTACTGATTTGGTGGTCGGACCGGTCGGACTGGATGGACCGGATTTAACTATATTTTAATTATATATGTAATTAAATATAAGTAATTTATATATGATTTATACATATATTTTTATAGTTATATATAAAACTTAACTATATTTGTATATCCGAAGTACTAATTTATGGTTTAACACCCCGTTTTTACCCACTAAAATAAAAAAAATAAAAAATAAAAAAAAATTGAAAACCGGTCGGAACCGGCCCGGTTCGCCGGTCCAACCGCCGACTCGGTTTGAACCGGCCGGTTCAAAGCTCCAAAAACGAACCACCATCGACCGGACCGGACAGGCTGCCGAATCGCGGTCCGACCGGTCGGACCGGCCGGTCCGATCCGGCCCTGATAACAGTGGTTTAAATTCTTACTTTGGACTAATACAATCACAATTAGAGAAACATCTAGCACAAATTTTAGAAACGGTGTGTAAAATCAACTATAACTTCGATTAGTTTGGAATTTTCAATATGTAAAAAGGAGGATGTTACCTGCATTTCATATTTATAACATAGTTTCTATGAACGATTAAACTATCGAGAGAAACATAGGTTTTTAAAAGTGTGAATTAAGAAGAGATGACCATTTATTGATATCATTACCAAATTGTTAAAATAATTGTCAAGTAATAACATTTTTATTGTGGGATATGGGGAGGGATACTTTACTAATCATCTTGTTACTATTACGCTACAAGTCCTTTAGTGTTAACCATTCGAGCCATAGAACATGTGACACTCTATCTCCACTAAAATCCATACAACAACGGCTAACAAACAGCAGCAGACTGCTTCCATGCTAGGTGACTAGGTAGTCCAATTTAGTGGGCATTCCCTCGAGCAGTCTAACTGATGCATAACGAACTAAAATCATTTAAAAAAAATAGACAGAAGAGCGAATCATATGAACGTGATGATGATTACGGATGACAATGGCATGGTTAGGCAGAGAAGTTGTAGGCAAAAATGAATATGCGGTGTTATATGATGGAAAACTAACTGAAAGCAGATTCATCTAGAATGATGACTGTTCAGCACAATGAACGTTTATAGTCAGGTTGCTTTGGTCGTGACACAAGATAGTGTTAGATCAGGAGCACCATTTTTTCCAACTTTGACAGGTGATACTATGCTATCCAAAGAAACAATTAGAGTTAAGTTTTATCAGCATTTTTGGTCCATAAACTGTACAAGTCTTGAAATTTTCTCATTTATACAACAAATTAATAGAAACAGCAATGAACGGTTTTCTGACCAGTTGTCTGCCCGGCTGCTGCTGCTGCATGATCGTTGAAATGCACCAGATTTCCCAAAATATTTAGAGATTAAGTAGACTTAGAAATCTCTGATCAATTTTCATCATCTTAATAGTGGAGCGTAAGGAGCTGGGCAAGGAGATACAGAGAGATCTGGTAATTGGTTTATCAGATCAACAGTTGCCTCCAAGCATCTACTTAGTATTTTCTTCTCACACCTCAGAAGCTGTGTAGCAACTCGTTTCTTGGGATCGATATCACATTCTGCCAACTGAATTACCCAAAAGCACATGCGTTAATAAAAAGAACTCACAGGTATGGCAGGGTAGAACTAGAGGTGGCAATTTCGATCCGTTCAGACACAAATGGGTTAATTTGGATTATATCATATCTCTAATGAGTTGAACACTTGAACGGGTGAATTTGTGGGTTAACCCAACCTGACCAACTTTGACATGTTACCCAATCCACCTAACCTGACTATTCTGCCATCCCTAGTACAGTACGATCATCTAAACTTGAAAGAAGAAGAATATATTACCAAGGCTTCATCTTCGCTTAGGGTTGTAGGGTAACCTGCCAATCTTTCTCTGAAATAAGTAGCTAGTTGGTCCAAAACTGCATATTCCATACAAGGGCTCACCTGTAACATCATAATTCATAACATTAAAAATTATACCGAAACTGAACTTAAATGTGAAATTAACAATCTCCCACTAGATGGACTTACCGGACATACTGGACCTTGAGAAGATATAACGGACTCCATCTCTAAAGGATCTGAAACATAACCTAACCTCATATATGGAAGCATATCCAGAATGGTTTCTCTTTCCTTTCCCACTTTAACCTAGAGAACGATAAAATCTACTCAATACCGAGCACCCATCTGCAACATAAAGTAAAATAAAAAGTGAAACTGAGAATGAAGTATACCTGAAAACTTTGTATGGTTAGTCTGCCATTTCTTTGAGCAACCAATCTTTTGTCTTGATATTGAGGATCCTCTGTATTTAATGCTGCCTGGAAGCAAGAGAGGTAAGAGAAGTATAGGCAGAAGCAAAGATTCTTGAAAGTTGTAACAGTAACAATTGCATGTATATATGAGAATTTCAAATTTAACCTCAACCAGCAAACGGTCATAAGAGTTGTCTTCATCAACAAACCCGTAGTTTATTAGTAATTTCGAATTAGGTTGTGGTCCACACCTACAAGCATTTGTTTAATAAAGATCAACAATGTGCCCTCATAAACCAGCCAAATAAGGTATAACCCAAAAGAAAGCAGATGTTATACCACACTACAATAGATTGTCCAGCTAGGTATGGGCGATCAACAACCAATTGGACAGCTCCATCTACAGCCGTTAACATAGCCTTGCAGTTGCTCCTATAGGTCAACAGAGGAGGTCCAAGAGGAACCAATGCAAACCTCCTTGCCAAACTGACATTCTAAATTTAAAGAGCATTGCACAACTGATAAGAAATACCAAGAAACAGAAACACAAGTGTAGAAGAATGATAGTTCATAAAAATCTGGAATGGTTCTAGAAAGAAATATATATTTACCAATACTCAAATACTAGATAGAGTTAGAATATTTAACCATGTATGTAAAAGTCTCAATAAGACAACCTTAACACAGCCTTGCTTTCTATATGGCTATGATTTTACAATCATGGAGTGTTCAAACTTCAAAGTTGTCATGTGATGGCAATAAAAAAGTTAATGACCATTCAAATTCAGTACTAAAAGAATAAAGATTTTTTGAAGGTAATTCTTCTAATACAAAAAAAACTAATGACAACCAACTGTTATCAGAAGGTAAGACAAACCTGCAAATGCACAACACAAGATTGAACCGCTACAAAGGCTTGTTTGAATATCTCAAATGAAAAGGCCTCTGTAGGGATATCAAATGGATATTGCTGCTCAAGAAAGAAAAAGAAGGCAATTAAACCAATCAGTCATGTGAAGAACACTACTAAAAAATAAACAAAAACAAAAATAAAACCATTGCTTGTTAACTTGTAAAGCAAATAGCTTCATCCCAGTACAGCAAAGTCACTAAATGAACAAAGAAAAACACCTGAAATAGAGAACCAGCCATAAACCAGACAGTGTCAAGCTCGTCATACTCTTTTCTGATGCCTTCTGCTCTTTCAATAACTTCAGCCTGATATATAAACATAGCAATGTAGATTACACTGGTGGAAGTCATAAACTTTCCTTCCCCTTGTGTAGAAGGTTTCTTTAAGATAAATTATATTTAGAACAGAAATACCTTAACAGGACTGCCTGTAAGATAATCCAGTTCAGCTTCAGACCACAAGAGTGGTGATTCCACAGCTAGCTGCCCCCTACCACGCTGACGATCAAGCTCCCTTATATACGGGTACCAAAAAGACTCTTTTCCTTGTTTTTTCTCATACATTAGATACAACGCAAGGCAAGCTAACTCTGATAATTTGTTTGTCGTTAACAGTTCCGCTGCATTCAAAACAAACTTGCTTAAGAACTCCATAAATCTACAATTGCATATGTCCAATCATTTACATTCTCTTCGATGGGATCGGATATTCGGATCTACTTAAAACATAGTACATAAAACTTAAACAACTCAATCTAGTGATTCAACTAATAATAACAACAATCATATGCACATCTGCTATAAGAATTCAAAGTTCAAACAGCATCTTACCAACAGTCTCATTCCCCAAAACTCTCTCAAGCGTCACAACCAACGAATTCGGAACCGAAAACGCAATATCACCAGGCTACACTTCACAAAACAGAAATCAACAAAAACCCTCAATCCAACCAATCAAACAAACAAAAACTCAGTACATCACCGCAACCTGCAAATCCTCACTTGCAGCAACATAATGAATAGAAGGATGCCGCGAATCATACGCTAGCCTTTCCTTAAGCACCACTTTACACGGCGGCAACCCATTCTTATGCATCCAATCCTTCAAATCCCCCTCCTCCTCAACCCCCACATCTTTCTTACTAGCAACTGTCGGAGAAGAAGACGCCTTCACGGCGACACTCGTATCGGAGCTCGAAGCCACACACATGTTCCGAACACCCCACCGTAACGAACGACGGGCATTACGGTCGTAATCCCCCAAATTTGAAACTGATGCCCTAGGGAGAACAGAGAGAGGGTGACGATGAGTTGAATTGAAATTGAGTGTGCATTTGGTTAGAGGTAGAGTGGTGACGTCCATTATTGGTGTTGGTGAATCAGATGTGGTGCATTTGGGTGGGGATTGGTGAATTAGGGTTAGGGTTTGTGAGGTTTTGATTGATTGAGATTGAAGAATCTGAAGGTGAGATTGTGAAGAGTGATGAGATAGTTTTGTTGGTGGGGTTGGTTGTTCTTGTGTAGTTGTGTGTGAGGGATAAGGAGGGAAAGGTTGGATAGCATCATTTTATGTATTTGGTTATTCACACACTTTTTACAAATAAAACAAAATTTTATATACTGTTTTTTATAACAATCTCACTACTCTAATAAAATGATAACTATGATTGACACATGTCACTTTTTAGACTCAGCTAATGCCACGTGTCAGCATCACATTCATTCTAATTAAATTTTTTCCGCTTCTCTCTCCTATTAAATAATCACATTAATTACAAATAATATTATTAATTTGTTTTTACATTATAATTAGTATATAAAAAATTAAAAAAGATAAATTTTTATTAATGTCATTTCTTTAGAGATAGTTTTTTCTAAAAGATTTTTTTCTAAAAATAAAATTATTTTTACATAATATTTTAAAATTGGTTTTTAAAGTAATTTTTTAATAAAGCAAACTATTAAAATAGGGATTTATAGTAAGAAAATTTTTTAAAAAAAATTAATGTTGTTTTGAAACAAAATGTCTAATTTATATTTGAAAAAATAAAAAATAAATAAAAATTTCATATTATTATTTTATTACTTATAACTATTACTTATACATAATTTCAACCATATCATGTTTTAGTATATCATTTTATAATTAATAATTTTTATTGAATTTAATATTTTATTTATTCAACCCGTGTATTACACGGGTTTACTAAAGCTAGTGATTTATATATTTATCTACTTTTACTTTACGTTATATCAGTTTCTAATACAATTCAGGATTTGATCCACGATCATTTATAAATAGTAATCAACTCTTACTACTGTTATAGGGTTTGTGAGGGATAGAGTGAGGGCAAGTCCTTTTATTCTAAGGGATAAAAAGGATGCTATAGTAGAGTGATGTAGATGTCACATATAATCAGATAGTCACAAAGATAAAAATTATCATATAGTATTATACAAAGGTAAAACATATCATAAGACAATTACTATGAGATAATATATACATAAAACATATCATGGGCTAGCCTACGATAGTATAACATGTACAGATAAGCATAAAATGAAAGAACACAACAATATAGTAATAAATGCAGATCTATAAAAAGATCAACAAAAGAGTAAACCTAAAGTAAAAGAAGAAAACTAATACATACTAATAATGTGGTAACGAACTAGGGTCCTATAACTCCATAAGATATTTGTACTATCCTCTAGCAGTCAGTTATTCTAATCCTATGCCTCTAATTACTTCTGACTTCGATCATGTCTTCAAGGAGATGCAACTGTATCAAATCACGCCTAATCATCTTTTCTTAAGCTAGCTTTGGTCTTCCTCTGCTTCTTTTATCGTCTACAGTGAGGTCTTCTACAACTTTAATCGACGGCGTTACATGTATCCTCTTCATATGATCAAATCATCTTAATTTCCTCTCCTTAGTTTTATCTGTAATGCATGCCCCTCCACGTCTACATTCTTATCTTGGCCAACATTGTGTGTCGTGACATTAATCTCAACGTGTACATCTTTGCTACTTCCACTCATTGAGCTTATGATTTCTTGATGGTCCAGCAATTAATACCATATAACATAGTTAGTTGAACTTCCTCCCTATTAAGTCTCCCCTTTATTTTTATCGGGAACCCTCTTTTCGCATACGACTCCTAACACTACCTTTAATTTTATTAGGAACCCTCTTGTCGCACAACAATCCACCTACTACCTTGTGTTTGCGCTAACATGCTTGCACATGGTGTGCTTCATCACTAGCTACATACTCATCGCTCTATACAAACAAAACAAGATACTTGAACCTGGTTCCCTATAGGACAACACAACTTTGAATACTAATATGTGTTCTCCTCATCCTTAGCAAGACCGAAGTTAAAACCACTGATATTAGTATAGTGGTAAAATTGTACGTTCCTCACTCAAGTAGTGTCGGGTCCAAAGCTCACTTGAAATGTGAAATAGATCTGGATTGAAGTAAAATAGAATTATATTAGTGTGTTAAAGAAAGCATAAACCAAGCCCTTTTATATTAGCACTTAATTATCTACACATTCTAATAAAATGGTATCTAAAAGGAACGCATGTCAACATCATATTCCTCCTCATCAATTTTTTTTCCGATTCTCTCTCCTATTTAATAATTATATTAATTACTAATAATATTATTTAATTCATTTTTAGATTAAAATATTTTTTTAATAAATTAAGAAAGATATCTTTTATTAATGTTGTTTATAGGAAATATTTTTTCATAAAATTAAAAAAAATAGAACATCAAACTTTTTTAAAAATACAAAATATTATAATTGATGTTTTCAAAAAGCAAATTTTGTAAACAAAAAATAATTAAAAATAAAAGTTAGAATAAGAAAGTTTTTAAGTATGAGATTTTTTTAAAACGTTTGTTTTGAAATAAAATTTTATTT
Organism: Flaveria linearis; assembly: GCA_024085815.1. NCBI lineage: Eukaryota > Viridiplantae > Streptophyta > Magnoliopsida > Asterales > Asteraceae > Flaveria > Flaveria linearis. The sequence continues at coordinate 34,524,996 of CM044016.1, read as the reverse complement.
TATTTATTATAAAAAAGATTTCAATCAAATATTATTTTATAATATCGATTTATAATTAAAAAATTTTTATTTTATTTAATATTTTTTATTAAACTCGCGTAATACACGGGTTTACCAAAGCTAATCTAAAATATATGTAATTCAATTATTGTTTTTAGAAATATCATGTAAACCTCAAACTTTAATAAAAGTAAGATTCCAAATGAATAAATTATAAAGATGTATCTATTGGGTGATGGGATATTTGGTTTTAAAAATGTTGAGGTGCATAGGTTGTTTTAACACATCTTAAAGTAGTCCAAAATTGACGAGCTATTAAATAGCCGTCATCATAAATGTACCCAACATCTCTTTGTTAATTAGAAATAAAAGAGTAAATTTTAGAGTTGGTGATTCTTAATTTTAAAAATTTGCAGATATGATTTTTAGTCTTTCATTTCTATTTTTTTAGTCTAAGTTTCTTATTTTCTTTTAGATCCAAATGTTAATAAATAAGAACTTTTGTCTTTTCATGTTTAAACCATTTGTCCTCATTCAACTTTAATAAATGAAATTAGGGAATTCTATCGTGGTTTAGCTTTTATCATATTTATAACGTTTATAGGATAATTATTTAGTTGGTTCATTAAATAAATTTATGGTTCTGGCACATGTATACAACTTTACCAGATTAAACAATGGGAAGTATGCTTGTATGTAAGAATATTTACATGATTTATTAGTTAACATAATCAATATGCTTGTGTTGATTACTACATGTATCTACACTTGTGTATGTATAAGAGCATACGTACATTCATGAATATTCATAGTTATAGTAGCTTAGGATATAAATAGTCATAGTGGCTTAGGAGGTGCTCAACTCATGAAAGATACATTAAGGGTTTGGCTTAGAAAAGTAACGAGAATAATCAAGTTAACTAATGTAGCCCTTGTGTTTTCGATTGGGTGTTGAAAATCAAATCTTTTTGAAAACTAATAATCAAGTTAACTAATAAGCAGATCGGATTCAAAAATCAAGTCTTTTCGGGGTGGATGTTGATGATCGAGAGATTGATAGGCTTGCCAAGTTCTTGGGGGTGTAAAGCGATCGATTTCCATTCACCTACCTTGGTATTCCTATTTGGATCTAGTATGATTCGTCTTTCTAGTTGGTATACCATTATTCAAAAATTCAAGAAGATGCTTTCTAAGTGGAAAGCTAATCTTTTGTTTATTGACGGACGGTCAGTTCTAATTTCATTAGTTCTTATGTCGATTGATAATTATTATTGTTCTCTATTCCTTTTGCCATGTAAGGTAAAGAGAACTTTAGATTCTTTTGGATCAGTTTTTTTGGTGGTGATGATAATGCTAGGAAAATGCCTTGGGTGAAATGGTATTTAGTTCTTGTCGTACGACCTTGAATGAATTTTTCTCGGCTCCGTCTAAAGGTATAGGTGTTTGGAATCATATTGCCAAAGCTGTGAATCTTCTTAATGATGAAAATTCTACTAGAAATAAAAGTAGGGAATGGATCATCTAAAATAGTTTTTTGAAGGATGCTTAGATGAGAGACATTTCTTTTTCCTCTAGATTTTAAAGACTATTTAATTCGGAAATTTCTAAAAATGTCGAGAAACCTAGCCGGTTCTTTAGTTCTAGTTGGATTTGGGGCTGGCAAAGGCAGCTGAGACCTGGCGAATTGTCGGAGTTGATTACTATTCTAGTTCTGTGTTCCACTTCGGACGCTGAAGATTGATGGGTTTGAAGGTTTCATAATAAGATCTTCAATCTACCTCTTTGAGAGAGGAGAATAACTTTTTGATTTGATCGTTAATTATTTGTGTCTTTGGTTTGTTAAATAGGAATCGTAGAGTTAATTGCAAGTGACGTAACTGGCTTAAAAACCCTCTCCTTGTGATGTATTTTGTATTCGACTTGACTTGAGTTGGTCTTGTTCTTTATGTATATTTGTTTGTGTTGTTAAAAAAAGTAGGTCTTGCATTTAGTAGGTGAAACTTTGAATAAAAGCCGATGAGGGTAATATTAATAAGTTGGATGAGGACAAAGAAAGGGAGGGAATAAACACTACTATATAAATGTTATAAAATTGAAAACACAAAAATACCAATATGCTAACATTTAGGTTTAACGAAAATAAAAGTCTTAAACTAAAGGAGAAAGAGAAATTAATAGATAAGAGACCATATATGCAAGTTTTAAAGATATGAGATCAAATTCGAAATTTAGATTAAATTACAAGGACCAACGGCACCAATCGTAATTTTACTTTGAAAAATGTCTATTTAATCTTTACGTATCTAATACTATAATCTCTACTATTTATAAAGCATCTCTTTAAGATAAAAAGATAAATTTCCCATTTTGTAACAAGCGTTCTTTCTATGTTCCCCTCCTCTCACCTCCTATGCATGAATTGAACTGATCGGTTCCTTACCCTCCGCTTTCAATTGAAACGATTAGTCAGTGAGTCTTTTGAATCTCCTCCCCAAGCACCGAATCAATGGCCTCGCTACTTTTAGATCAAATCCCTTATCGGTTTCATTTGCAGAGCCTTTAATTTCATCCACCCTTTTAACCCATTTCTAACCTAACTAGAACCCATCAACTGGCATCAAACACATTTGTTTAATTCAGATAAACAACTTACATAGGTCTTATACAATTTTAAGTGTGCCCAACTTAAGATTATGACTTTGAGACGAATAAATATGCAAGTTATGTTTGGGTTCATTAATTTAACCCATCAACCTAACAAGGGTTCATCAATTTAACCCATCAACCTAACAAAATTGACGCCCCTTGGCAAAATAAGGTACGAATAAATAAGAATTAAAATCATGAGTAAACACACGTCATATGCATATAGAAACCAACATCAACATATAGTTATAACTTATAACACAAGTATTCATTAAGCCTAGACTAAAGTTCAACATTCAACAATAAGACCCCAAACATTAGAAAATAGAGGTGCACAAACTAGGTTTTTATTTTTTATTTTTATTTTGTTGTTCGGTTGGGAACTGAACCACTTTGGTCAACGGGAGTCAAAGCTGGTTTGAGGCCAAATCAGTTCGGTTCTAAACTGGTTGGAGGAGAAAAATCCGAATCCTAGAATAATCGGTTTGGGTCAGTTCCCAACCGCTTCACGTCCAAACACACAAAAAAACTTTTTTTTTAAATATCTTTTTAAAATTTTGTTTGTATAAAATAGTGTAAAGTTAAACCAACAATATAACTAAAAATTCACTTCAGAGTTTGTTTTTCTACCAACAACATAATGGGAGTATTAATTGTTTTTGAGATTTTAGAGAGGTTAGAGAGTTTTAAGTTGTAATTCAACCAAAACACCCGCTGTATATTTATACTAACTTAAGGAAGTAAACTGGTTAAAAAAACACCAAAAAGGGTAAAAAAATGGGGCTCAAACGATCAAAAGAGCGGCAACATTACCGCTAGCAACGGCTATAAAATTAAAGATGTTAAGAAACTGGTTCGGAAACCGCTCCGGTTTGAATGAGGGGGGGGGGGAACCGATGTAGGACCCGGCGGTTTGGAACTGGATTGGACCAAACTGGTTTTTGGGGCAATACCAGGCCGGGTTTTGAACCGGTTTTCAAACCCAAAACAATTCTTTTGTCCACCTCTATTAGAAACTACCAAAGACGATTCCCAACTGTCATTTAACCGTTGTTTCATCAGGTACAAACATTCTCCTATTATGAAAAGTACAAGCTGATGAATAGTAATTTGTGGAATCTCAGCCGTTGCTTTGTGATCGACGGTCTCGGTTTCTTCTTCCTTTCTATTTCTCGGTTTCTTCTCTGGCTTGCTCCTGTCTGCTCTTTGGTTATCTATCGGAAAGCCATCTGATTCCTTTCTATCTCTCGGTTTCTTCTTCCTTTCTATTTCTCGGTTTCTTCTTCAGCGACGTTGCTACTGGGGAGGCGGTGCTGTGCAGATGGCGGTGGCCGTGGTCAGGGGAGGCGGTGCCGGTGATGTTTAGACTTTCGTTGGTGCCTGAGGTGATATCGGTTACGGTATGTGGCGACGGTCGTGTGGCAGGTTGTTCTTGCCGCCCGACCATGTCGTCACAGACGTCGCCGGTGGCCTGTTTGCGCCGCCTTAGGTGGCGCCTAACGATTCCGTCGACCGGATCCGCGTACCTCCGTCTTCAGATTCACCGCCGGTGACATCTGTGTCAATGATGATGTGCAGGCCACATCGTCACCGTCAACATCTACGGTTCACCACTTTACGTTGTGTGCGCCGGAAACCGCCGGTGGCCGTTACCTGCCCCTTTGGTGGTTTCTGCGCTGCACTTAGACCGACATGTCAGCTTTGGATATCCTTTACGGTTAGCCATTTCCTTCAATTGTGGGTTTTTTATTGAACTAAGGCTGTGTAGATCTGAAGTTTTTTTCCCTAAATCGTTCTTCCAAATGTTTCAGGTTTAGTTCTTGTCGATGACGACAAGCTTGGGGTTATCCGAGGCTCTGTGCATGCTGTCGACTTTGGGTTTTTGAAGGAATACCGGTATGTTAATTGTTGTTTTTGATGATGTTGAGGTTGGGCTCATCTGAGACCCTGTCAAAGTTGTAGATCTGGCATTTCTGAAACTGAATCTTGATTCTAAATGTTTTAGATTCTGTGGTTGTCCATGACGATGATCTTGGCATCATCCAAGATCCTATGCATATTATGTGTTTAGAGGTAATTTTTGGATTTATTTAAGGTTGATGATGTAACGAATGACCTTTTGGCTCTCAACTTTTGAATGAAAGAAAACCTGCTAGGCAGGCGATGATGGGATGAGCGGTTTATGCTCGCTTGTCCGGCGTGGTAAACATGTTGTTTGCAGCCACAACGAACAACCGCTTCTGAGCCTTATCTTTAAAAAAATATGTATATGTTAGCTGTCGTGCCTTTGACCATGCGAGTGATTTAGGTGATATTCACATAAAATTTGAGGTTGTTCAATAATGATGTGCAGGCCACATCTGACAACTATCATTTACGAAGTTTGTTTAGAGTTTTGTGTTCTCTTGACACATTCTTTCTCTGTGCATGCTGTCGACTTTGAGTTTTTGAAGGAATACCGGTATGTAAATTGTTGTTTTTGATGATGTTGAGGTTGAGCTCATCTGAGACCCTGACAAAGTTATAGATCTGGCATTTCTGAAACTGATTCTTGATTCTAAATGTTTTAGATTCTGTGGTTGTCCATGACGATGATCTTGGCATCATCCGAGATCCTATGCATATTATGTGTTTAGAGGTAATTTTTGGATTTATTTAAGGTTGATGATGTAACGAATGACCTTTTGGCTCTCAACTTTTGAATGAAAGAAAATCTGCTAGGCAGGCGATGATGGAATGAGCGGTTTTTGCTCGCTTGTCCGGCATGGTATACATGTTGTTTGCAGCCACAACGAACAACCGCTTCTGAGCCTTATCTTTAAAAAAATATGTATATGTTAGCTGTCGTGCTTTCGACCATGCGAGTGATTTAGGTGATATTCACATAAATTTTGACGTTGTTCAATGATGATGTGCAGGCCACATCTGAGAACTATCATTTACGAAGTTTGTTTAGATTTTTGTGTTCTCTTGACACATTCTTTTTTATTGATATGTGGCTGTGATGATACAATATAAATGTCGTCAGTTACCGTAAACTGACAGTTGGTTCTGAGCCACAAAACAATATTCTGTTATGTTTATTCAACGGTCGATTTAAGACGCGCAACGCGCGTCGGGGAATCAACACTAGTTTAATGAATTGGACGTACTTGTTGATTGGTCCCAATGTTTCTAAGCAAACCTTTAGACGACCTTAGTTTGTTCACAAATGTGTTTTTCATAAAATACTGACGTCAAAAACTCTCAGATTGTACTTTATAATTACTAATACTTCTTTAGTTGTATTAAATGTAACTTTCTTCTACTATGTGTTACATACATACATGGTCCATAAACAAGCCTAAAAATAAAACACAAATGATAGAAGAGCTTAAATGAAGTTTCAATTGACAGTATAAATGTATAATGTAATTGCCCAGTAGCTACAACATTCATCAGCTCTAATGTATTATGTCAAAGCAAAACATACCTATTGCATACTGGATCATCATGTTATTATTGCATCTGGGATATCCACCAATCAAGCACAAGCATTCTTTTTCTTCACTTTTCTCTTCACAAGTTTGTTGAAGTCTTCATCTGAAAGAGACAACACCTGGTTCAAAAGCAACCTCACCCCACTTTCTTTAACAATTTCATGCCGCGGTTTAATCCTGTCCTCCAAACTGTACCCGAAATACTGAGGAAACTTAACCAATTCGGTTTTTGGGTATTCCATTGTCAAAAAGTATTCCCATTTCGGTAACAAGTTATCTTCCACACTAAAAGTATAAAGAGCTCCATATCTGGAAGCCATTAGTGCAAAATCAGCAGCATGGTATCCTTTCTGCAGAAAGAACTCTGTAACCGGCTTCAAACTTGACTCAATGCTAAGACCAAAAGCTTGTGGACAACGAGACATAAGAACCGCAGGATTGACACCTATTGAAGAAAAATATTCAGCTGTGGGTCGAAGCTTCTCCTCCACACTGTAACTTATGATGGACGGGTAGCGTGTTAGCACTTTTCCCACATCTTGAGAAGAAAGCCCCATTTCATAAAGATAATCCACGGTTGCTTGTAACTTTGATCTGCTATAAGTGAGAAGAGCGGGAAACCTGTGAATAACCTTTGCCCATTTTTTCTTGTCAACCCCCAGATCTTCTAGAAATGCCATAGTCGGGATTAAGTTATCAGATAGACTAATACCACATAATTGAGGACGTTTACTGATAATCACAGGGATATCAGACTTTGGTATACCAAGGTCAAGAAGGAACTCGACAACTGGTTTGATTTTACCTTCCAAACTGTAGTAACCAAATGCAGGGAATTTTCTAATTACTTCCTTAATGACATCACGCTCCATTCCAAGTTCTTCAAGATAAACAACATGTGGTGGGAGGTTTGGTGTATCACCAATGTTACTTGCACGTGTTGTGGTTGTTGTTTTTTTTGAGCTGGTGGTGGGTTCTGAAACTGTAGAGACAGGCGTAGTTGAAGTTTTAATAACATTAGGAGACGGTTTTTGCGCAGTTTCCTCTGTTTTTTCTTTGACTAGTGGGATCGGAAAGTATTCTAGTACTTCAACAAAACTGTCCCCATGCTCCTCAATGAGTTCTTCTAGGTAAGGGATGAGAGCATCTCTAATTTCAGGAGTAGTGAGCTCTCGTCCTGCAAGGAATTAGATAATTAGGCACATCACTAACACCTACCAACAAGCTTGTTATTCAGAACTATGAAAATTGAAAAAAAGAAGTAATAGCGGAGGAATCATACCTACTAGATATCGGGTTTTGTAGACAGTGTGAAGTCTTGACATAAGGTGATCGACAAAAAGGTCCAGCTTTTTCATCTTTCTGGCTGCGCTTACACGATTCATGCCTTGGTTTGTCAAAAACAAGTGCAACACTGCCTTAGCTTCTTCTCTTTCTGCTAATAGCAGATTTGGAGGCACATTTACTAAGCTTACCGCCCCATCTATCACAGATTCAAGATTTCAGAATTACAGAACAGTAAAAGAAACAAGCAAAAACTGCATACCCCTCATGTGTATTTTGAATCCCATAACAAAATCATAAATAAAGAAAATATTTTGCCACCCAAAACTTTTTTAGACCAAAACAAATAAAAAACAAGATCTGATATTAATGAACTTTTACTTGCTTACCGGTCTCTGCCAGGCAGAAGAAGAGCCTCTTAGGGAAGGAAAGTTGGGTCCTAAAGTCATAAGAAGTAAGGTTGTGTTAAACAGGAGTAAGGACTTCAAAAACTGTGAAGACAAGCACATTGGATAACTAGCTTCTGGAAGTTCAAACAATAATATGGTGTATGCAAAACATCTTTCCATGATTACATCTATAAATTAACTGGTACTGGTCATAAAGTGAAGAAACACAACGATGATAACTTTCCAAGTTCACTACGGCAAAGAAATAACAAAGAAATGACTGGATGATAACATAAAGGTTGCTTTAAAAAAATGAGCAATACATTTAGAGTATAACTCCGAAGAAAAGTGAGAACTAAAATCCTATAATAATGCATATCTGTTGATCAAATTTCTGTTTGTGGGAGAGGCCTGCACAGCTACAATACACACACACACACCAGGTTATGAAATATCAAAATGGATGTCATACGCCTAAGCAAAATGGGAGGGAGCATTATGAACCCATCAATGAACTGCTATCTTGGGTAGGGAATCTCAGAATTTCAGACATTTTTTTTCTTTCATTTCTGGCAGAACATAACAGCTTTTTGTACAAATGACCCATTGTGTACGTACCTTGAAAGCATTTATAAAAAAAAATCATTTTCCACCTTGAAGCATATGTATTATATCTTTTGCTTGCTTCTTATAATGTACCTATAGTCATTCTAATCCATAACATACATATTCACCTTAAATTCACCAATCACAGCAATAGATGTCGAATTCACCACTTTTGTGATTCTAAGCCTCCCTCTAGCCCTCTATCTATCATCAATATAAACCACCAATCAAAGGCACACGATAAGTCTCTTTAACATAACAAAAATACATCTTCCAGAACCTAAGGGCCAAACTAAAAAGTGAAAGTCAATCATATTCATAGCTATTAGCAACCAACACATGCTCACAACCATACAACAGACGACAAACATGAAGAATAAAACACAAAGTGAATATATAATCAAAGTGTGAAGTGTAAACGAAGGGATAAGTGAAGAAGATACCCTTTTGAGGATACCGAGGATGAGGTGGCACCGAAGAGCGAGAGGGTGTCGGAGGTTCGGAAGAGAGTGAAAGCCTTCATGTGGAGGCTGTTGGTTGCAACTCCGGTGAACGGTTGGTGCCGTTTGACAACTGATAAGCTTTATATGGACTACAATGGTTCGTGTATTTTGGGGGTTCAAAGAAGATGTGGTTTGTTTTGCACTTTTGCCGTTTGCACTAATAAGCTAAACTAGTCTCTCTTGAAGTTGATTATTTTAAAGTAACTAGCTTAAAATTTTTAACAAAATTAATATATATGAAAAGTGCGCATGAGATGAATTGTATTTTTAGACCTATATTTTCTAGATTAGAAGAAACGGGGATACTACCAAGAACAAGTTTCTAAACAAAACAATGGACTTTTTAAAATTTTATTGGAATTTGGAAGAGACGAAATTGATTGAAAAGACGTAATCAGTTGAATATATTGCAGAAAAAACTAGATTGAAAAAGTCTAGTTATTGCTATGTAAATATCACGTCATATGTTTATTTTAGGCTTGAGTCACGTAGAACGGATTTCATCTTCTTTTAAAATTTTATTTACGGATTAATGTAGTACTTTACACGTCTTGTTTTATTTTTCTTCAAAATTATAAAACTATATTAATACATAGGGTATTTTCACTTTTTTTTAATTATATGTAGCTTAAAATTTTTATAATGCTACCTGCAAGGGCGGCCTTGGGGGTATATATATATACGTGTGTGTGCGCACGCGCACGCGCCATATTAAAACAAAATTAAAAATTATAGGTAATTAACAAGCTCAATAACAATGTAATTATTCTAGGCTATTAAACTTCAGAGTCCACTAACAATCCTGATTACTTTAGTTCATTACCATTTACACAGTCTATTAATCTAATACCCAAGAAAAGTTGACTAAGCGGGCAGATCAAGCGGTAGTCAAGGATGAGTAAGGAGTTGATTTCTAAAGGTCGACCTCACAAGCGATTACTTCGCTTGAAAAAAGATTTAAAAATATCAAGAATATGAAAAACTACTTAATTTTTTGTTTCCTAAATGATTGAAGAAACTTGATGAGAATGATCTTAAATCATATTATATTCTTTTACATATAAGTTATTAACTTTATATCATAGGAGTTTAGTTTTTCCTATTCACCCAGGGTTTAAAATTTTTTTAAAAGTTTACAGGGACGACACTGTTACCTGAATTTAAGGTAACTGCTTCTTTAGCTGGTTGGGTTCAATTGTGAAAATTTACGTGCAACACCCTATAAAATGGGAAATAGAGGTACATCCACATACTTGCAAAGTCAAATATAAAGAAATGTAATATTCTAATATAGTTGTCTTTTAATTAATATCTTATACGATATTGATAAATATTTATTTGAACGATAGTGATTAATTGTTAGTATCAACAAGTTAGAAATATTTGTTCATGTCAAGGTTTGAACCTTAGACCTGCAAGAGAGAAAACATTTCACCTTCCCCTTAATCACTATACCAAGAGATCATTTATATATTGACATTTATTTAATTATATAAGGTTGTCCACAACGCCCCGCCCTTAGCCCCGCCCGTGCTGCCTTTTGGAAGGCCTGCATTATGCAGACCTATCCGTCCATCACGGGCACATGGATGCATTTTGTGGGGCCCACGTCATAAAATGTGTGTTGCTTTGTTTTTTATGGATTTTTAATGGTTGTTTGTGGGAAGGATGGTGTTGGAGGTAAAAGTTGATTGTGGGAAGAATGGATGCAAGTTAGTAGAAAGCTGATATGTCATGCTGACTGTGACTGTTTGTGGGAAGGGGCGCTCTTCAGCGTTGTAGACAGTCCAGTATAACACTCCTTAAATATTTAATATTTTAAATATTATTGAAGTGTATATTCACAAGTAAAACTTACTCATTTTAACGACAATAAAAATAACTAGATTTTTTGCCCGGCGCAACGCGCGGGTCTTTGGCCATGATCCCAAATATCAAAACGCAGATGTCAAACACAATGTAACGCTTGTCATTCCAACGTAAAATCCTAAAGCATGTAGAAAGCTAAAAAAAACCGTTGCTACGATTCTCACTCCGTTGAAAACCTTACCGCCTACTCCGTCATAAAGTGATAATCATTTTGTTGAGCCCAAAAGAAATATAAGACAAACAAAACAAATCACAAAAAAAAATAGTTACATAACTAAACTCTAGCAAACCCAATTAATGTTTACAAAACATATGTTTAAGCTGAAAAAAAAAACCAAAAGAAAAAAGAGCAAAAAAGAGTTGCTATAACCCAACTGCACTAAGCTGTAAAATAATATCCTGACCAAATAGCTTTTAGTTAATAATCATTTGAAACAATAGTATTAATCATTTGACACTATTCTCCTTTTGTGTTTTGAAGTATAGTAATATCATGTAAGTTAAATACAAGTTAAACCAGCTCCCTTAGTGGAGTTGGTAAAGGCAATGAAGTGGCGAATCTCACCTCGTGAGTTCGAAACCGAGCCAACTCGGGTTTTAGTCCCGGTGTGCGTTACGCTAGCGGGTTTCGGCTCGTGTAGCGGCGCAACTATTGTCAAGTGGCAGTAGGCTCCATGGTTTCCCGAGGAACGCCAACCCCTTACTCTGAACCCGCGGGCCCGGTTCAGACAACGTAGTGGTCAGGTATGAAGGGGTGATGGGTCTCCGACTTGTCGGAGATGCGACTGTCACTCAAAAATGAAAGTCGTCGTTCAAAAAAAAAAAGTTAAATACAAGTTAAAGTTACCCATGTGTTCATAATTAAAAGCGTAAACACTTGCATCAATGAAACTTACACACTTTTGTTCCAAAAATTACAATAAAACAAAATATACAAACTACATATATAATATCTAACTAGAAATAACATAAATCAAATATATTACAGTTGTAGCATACTTGACTTGAAGAACATACGAGATTTGTGCACGAAAATCAGATGATTGAGGCCTGCAAGCAGTGTCCTAAGACAGAAATTTTCGATGTACGGATCTGTCTTGAGGATACAACTATCAACCAAGTTGATGTTCTTGATTTTGTCAAAACTCTCTATGTTCCTTTCTTTTAGCGAATTTTCCAAGTGTTTTCTCTGGCGTTCTAACATTTGATCAAAAGCGTCATAAATAGGAGCAGACCAAAGAGAAGGTTTATTTATTGTTAAACTGTTTTACTATTAAAACATTTAATTTTGTTATTAATGATTAAAATTAAAAAGAATTTTGTTATTAATGATTAAATTAAAAAGAATAATTTAATTGGTTAGAAGACCCAAAGACCTCAAGCACAAGGCCCTATCTTGACCCCTTAAATTATATTAATTCAAGTGTATTTAGTATAACCCAACACCATGTGCCAAGCCCATTAAGTCATAGAATTAGGATTTATAAGGAAGAGCAAGTTTCCTTTTGTTATCAATGTAAGACAAGTCCCACATGGTTTAAATTATACAATGTTCCAACACAAATAATGCAAATAGTAGCATGTGGGGCAACAGATGCAATGTGGCTCTTTAATGGGGCACTTTGCACTTTGCATCGCTGAGAGCTGCCTTAGTATTTTGAGTTGTGGCGTGAGGGTTCGACAACTTAGTGATGCTAATGGTTTAGTAGTTACACGCTGCCGAGATCATTTGCTGAGACCATATGTTGATCGACACTTGTGCTGTAGCTACTGACTTGCGGGTGCATCTGCTGATAGTTTTTGTAGTTAGGTTATACTGCTTGTTCGCATCTACTGATGAATAGTTCTGCTATTACTGAAAGGCAGTTTTCAGCAGATGTTTCGTATATGCTGAAAGGCATGTTTCAATAGTTATAAGAGTTAATACTATGATAACTTATCCATTAAGTAATCAACAATTGTAACCTTAATTCAGTGTTAATGTGGTCATCATTGGTATTACTTTTTGAAAACTTGCTCATGTGATATATATACAAGGTTATGCACTTTATTAAACAATTGATTGAATTTCTAACAACATTTTCACTCTACTAATTAAAGAAGAATATGTTTTCTGCCACATTCCAACATCACTTTATTTTTCGTTTCTATCTTTCAAGACATATTCGTTTCCATTGTTACCTCGGATGCGAGGATATCTCCGGCAATACACATACAATTTTGGTTGTTGTACCGCTAGGAGACAGATGCATTTGTTTGAGATGGGGCGCAAAATTTGTTTTAAAGGATTTTTATTGAGCAAAGATTCCTCACCCATCAATCAACCTTTTGGCTTATAGAGTTTGCGGTCAAAGATAAAGAATTAAAGTATCAGTTTGGTTCCTAGATTTAAATGAAGAAATTTTTTTCTGAAGACTACAGTATGAATTTGTTTCATTTGTGTAATCTTTGTTATTACTTACCATTCGGTTTGTTTTTGGTATTGTAATTTTGTATTTCCCATCAATAATGTGTTAATTATTAATAAAAGTGAACATATGTCCTATAAAACAAATAATGATATAATTATTCTTGAGATTCTTTATGTAAACAAATGAATTTTTAAATTAACTTAAGCTCTTATAGAATAACCAGGCTTTAGCAAAAAAAAATTATATTCACAAAATTAAGTCAAATAAATCCTATCTAAAGAGAAATTTATTAATTAGCCAACCAAGTTAAAAGAGTGTGTTAAGAAGAAATTATCGTTTAATTTGGTAGAAAACAACGGTTCTTTCAAAGTTACAAGGAAATATGCTTAATGAAGTAAGTGTTATGTCTTTCTCTTGTATTATTATATGCTAGCTTTAGTAAACTCGTGTATTACACGGGTTAAATAAATAAAATATTAAATAAAATAAAAATTATTAATTATAAAACGATAGATTAAGACATGATATGATTGAAATTATGTATGAGTAATAACTATAATTAATAAAACAATAATATGAAATTTTAATTTTTTTTTTTTTCAAAGATAAATTAAATATTTTATTTAAAATTAACGTTTAAAAAATTTTCATTTCTAAAAATTCCCGTACTATAACTCCTTATTTAAATATTTTTATTTTAGAAAAAATCTACTTTAAAAAAAACAATTTTAGAATATTACATAAAAATAGTTTTATTTTAAAAAAATTATTTTTATAAAAAACTATCTCTATAGAAATAACATTAATAAAAAATTCTCTTTCTTAATATATTAAAAAACTAATTATAATGTAAAAATAAATAGATAGTATTATTAGTAATTAATACTCATTTACCCTTTTATTAGAGTAAGTTTAAGTAAACCCGTGTAATACACGGGTTGAAAATATGAAAACAATATAATTCATAAATGTATAAATATAGTTACGAATTATTATAATAATGAAAAATAAAAAGTTATATTTATAAATTATAGATATTCAAATACTTTTTTGAATAATATAATATATAATTGACTCATTTAATATTAAAATCAGTTGTGTTAAAATCACTCTAATCTAAAACAAATAAATATATCAATAAATATTTTTTTTTGTTTTTTTAAAGTGAATCTTATTTAGCTATAAAAGTATGAATAGTTCACAACATTATGATTACACAATTAAGTTGATAATCTAAAAAATTAAATTTAAAATAAAATAAATTATTACTATTTATTGAGTTTCTTAAAATAAAAAACTTGACTAAAATAATAAATTAGTTTAGACAGAAAATTTTTTTGAGGAGTAACACGAGAGTGGCATATGAAATCCTAGTTACTCTTTTATTATATACTATAGATGAAGATGAAGATTTAGATTTTAAAAAAAAGTTGAGGAATAGTAAATTTTAAAGCTTTAAAGTTTAGATACAAATCTTTTTTTTATTTGGGTTTGTTTTTTACCCTCTCTCTCTCTCAATACTTTTTATTTCTTCTTCACTCTTATTATACATATTTTACGTTTTATACTTGGTTTATTTTTAATAATTTAGTTTTTTCGTAATAACTTTCGTCGGCTAATTTTTCTAAAGAAATGAAATACGTGACAGTTTTTAGCTTTTTAAACCGACAAAGTTTTCAACTCGTAAAGGTTGTCAAGTTGATTATATGTAATTCGAAATGCGTAAGAAGTATCTAGCACTAACATTCCTCGAAATACTTTTAAGGTGTGCTGAGACGACGCAAGATTCCTAGATACGTGTGCTAATTATGTCGACATGACGTACGACTCCTCGATGTGTGTGTGATTAATTTGACATAGTGTAAGATTCTTCGATATCTTGCCATTTATTTGTCATGATGTATGAATATGTCAAAAACTTACTATATAAGTTGCTATATGTTTATGTAGTTCTTCATTTCGTTCTATTTATTCATTACTTCATTTAATTTGTTTATATAATTTCCTTTATTTCTTTAGAAATATAATAGTAGTGTTTAGGGACAACAATTATCTGGCATTTGGTGATGAATCATCTAACAAGATGGGGTGTATGAAATAAATCTGGTATAATATTTTTGCAAGTAATTTGTGTTTCCTTTATAACATAAACAAACAAACCCAGTATATTCCACTCAAGAGCAGGGTCTGGGGAGGGTAGGTGTAGGCGAGTCTTTCCTCTATCTTGTTAGGTAGAAAGACCGCTTCCAAAGAGACCCCCGACTCGATAGCAAAAGCCATACTGATAGCAAGACCACATACAATAAATCATACAACACATAGCATACAGTATACAAAAAGCCATATCGATAGCAAGACATCATACAATAAATCATACAACACATAGCATACAGTACATAATAAATCATACAACACTTAGCATACATATATCCTAGGTGCATGTAGAATCACCGTTAAAGGGCAGATATGGGCTACTTAGACATCAGGCCCCGCAACCAGACTTCAAATACCGTTCCTGCCTATAGGTCTTACTAGAAGTCCTTAATTTTAATTCTACGCCTCCACTCAGTCCTATCCTCGATCATGTGCTCAGAGAGGTGCAAGTGTATCATATCTCGCCTAATTACCTCATCCCAAGTCAATCTAGGTCTTCCTCTACTCCTCCTACCCTCTAAGATGATGTTCTCTACTGCTCTAACTGGTGCTGCCATTGGTCTCCTCTTGACATGCCCAAACCATCTTAATCTTCCCTCTCGTATTTATCTGCGATACAAGCCACTTCTAGCTTCTGTCTAAACACTTCGTTTCTTATCCGATCAAGTCTTGTGTGACCGCACATCCACCTCAGCATTCGCATTTCCGCTACCTCTATTTGTTTCTCATGCGATTTCTTTATGGCCCAGCAGTCTGTTCCATATAACATAGCTGGACGTACTGCCACTCGATATAGCTTTCCTTTTAGTTTTGCTGGAAACCTCTTATCACATATGATCCCTGATGCTGCTCTTCACTTGCACCATCCTGCTTGAACACGGTGCGCTACATCGCTGTGTATCTCTCCGTCCTCCTGCAAGTACGAGCCCAGGTATTTGAACCTAGACGTTTGTGGGACCGCCATACCCTGAATACTGATTTAGGTGTCCTCTTCCGCCTCGCCACTAAGGTTACAATACATGTATTCTGTCTTAGAGCGACTTATCCTTAAACCTTTGCGCTCTAGTGCTGCTCTCCACTGTTCTAGCTTGTCGTTAAGCGCCCTTTTAGATTTCGATATTAAGACAATATCATCCGCAAAGAGCATGCACCACGGAACTGGCTGCTGTATAGACTTGGTCATCTCATCCAACACTACTGTGAAGAGGAATGGGCTCAGTGCCGATCCTTGGTGGAGTCCCACTTCCACTGTGAATGAGTCTGTGTCTCCGATCGGGGCTCGCACACACGTTTTTGCCCCATCATACATATCCTTGATTATTTTGATATACCTCTCTGGTACCCTTCTAAGTCGTAGACTTTCCCAAATTAGTTGACGCGGAATGCTGTCATAGGCCTTTTCTAGGTCGATGAATACCATATAGAGGTCCCTTTTCTTTTCTCTGTATTTCTCCATTATCCTCCTTATGGCGTGTATTGCTTCTGTCGTAGAGCGTCCTGGCATAAATCCAAATTGGTTTGACGCTATCTGAGTTTCTCGTCTAATTCTTGTGTCAATAACTCTTTCCCATAATTTCATCGTGTGACTCAATAGCTTTATTCCCCTGTAATTTTTGCAACTTTGTACATCTCCTTTTTTCTTATATATGGGGACTATGACACTGGTTCTCCACTGGTCCGGCATCTTCCCTGTCATAAAGATAGTGTTGAATAAATCTGTTAGCCATTTGAGCCCCTCATCTCCCAGACATTTCCACATTTCAATTGGTATGTTGTCTGGCCCCACCGCTTTAGCCCTTCCCATTTTCTTTATAGCTCTCGTAACTTTGTCTACTGTGATGCTTCTACAATAGCAATTGTTTTGTTGTGTTGTTTGGGTTGTATTATCTATCTCAGCTTGTTGATTTGGGTTCTTTATGTTGTAAAGGTTATCGAAGTAAGTTTTCCATCTCCCCTTGGCGTTTCCTTTATTGAAGTCTAAAAATAATATTGCTTTAGGTGTTCGTATCTATGATAAGTTGGTGGAATGTGTTGTTACTAGAGGGCGTGAGAATGGTTATGTCAAGGTCACCATAAATTTTAAGAAAACACAACCGCCCAGGTCATTAAGATCTGTATTAAGGTGATTTACAGGAAAATGCAAGATAGGCAGTGGCTAGTTATGGGTGGTAAATGATGAATATAATCAAAAAGTTGCTTAACATCTAGAGGACATCCACTTTTAGTGAGAGTGTCCGATAAGGGGATGCATTTGGTGGAGTCGCTGACAAATCAAAACATGAAGTTGCATAACATACAATTAAAACTGGGGATTAGAACCTCCCAAACATTGTGTCTAACCTACGAATTGTAAATAATGTGTGCATAAGCATATGTAATAAATACAAAATAGAAACTACAATGTAGATTCTTTTCAATCTATTTCAATGAAATGGTTATATCTATAACACTTAAGAAAATAAACCCACTAATGTCATTGGGCAGATTTTCTTTATCCATTCAATATCATACAACATATGGTGTGCAATCCCTCATGTGTTAATAGTAGACACAACGTAACAAACAAACATGCATAACCTGTTGTTTTAAGATTGCGGGTGTGACTTCAACCCTCAAGATGTTTTGTATCGATCATGCATTTATAACTAAAGAATATGAGGATAACTTAACCTGGGTCTATAGAAGATAAAAGATACATTGGATAGATGTAATGGAACCACATGTCATAGTAACTAATAGAGACGTTGCTCTTATGAACGCACGTCAACACATATTTCCTAATGTTGCCTAGTTACTATACATGTAACATGTGTATGAAAATATCTCTAAGCACTGCAAGGCTAGCTTTATGGAAGAAGACTGAGAAGCTTTGAGTATACGTGGTCAATGACTCAATATTAAGTCTTTCACGTTAGAGATGTAGGAGTACAATTACAACTGGCTTTTTCGAAGATTGAAATAGCAACCATCAAAGTGATTTACCTACTCCTCATATTCATTGTTTTCTATCATCTTTATCTTTATCTATATAATTACACTAAAAATCACTACTTCTTTTCTTTTCTTTCAATTAAATAATATATTTTTATACATTTTTTCATTACCTTTTCTCTCTCCTTCACTCACAACCACTTTCAAAAATATTAAAAAATTTATAAGGGTTGAACAGTGAATCTTTAAATTTACAGATGAACAGTAACATTTTCTCTCTCCTTCACTCACAACTACTCAAAACTATCCCATATAATTTAAGGACTCACACTCATATAATTATAAGGCATGGGTTGTGAATGCTCTTAGGTGAGATTTGGCAAATTTTTTTTCAGGAGTTCATAGATATTACAATCAAAACTTGCTCGAAAAAATATAAAAAAATATTCATGTTAGTCAGGATTGATAGAAATCATATGCAAATTAGTTCACAATGGTGTAAGATTTTTGATATGCATGCGAATTGTTTGAACAATCATGAGATTCTCGATACACGTACTACTTATTTCTTAAAAGTTGATTACAATTTGTATAAAACTCATCAGTTTTTAGAAAAAATGACTATACAACATATATAATTCATTTAATGAGCTATATAAGTCGTATAGGACAATTGCTAGACATTATAAGATTCGTCTAGCATTACACGAGTCGTGTAAAACAACAACTAGATAACATCTAATACAATGATACCAATACGAGCATATAGATGTTAGTGGTGTTCAAAGAAGGTAAGAAGGTGAGTCTAAATTAGTTCTTTCTCAAAACAGATTGATTAATTTATAAGACGTATGAAGAAAATCTAAAATAAGATAGAGGGGCCAAAATGATTATGCGATAAAAATAGGCAGCATTGATCCATACACCACCGGTTGGGTATTTTACACCACCTTGACAAACGACCGTTTGTCAAGGAGTAAACGGGCGTTTAGGAAGTATCAAACAGTCGTATGCATGGATATAAACGGTAGTTTGCAGATCTGCAAACGGTCGTTTACAAAATAGTAAACGGTCGTTTGTGTTTTTCTAATATTATTATTTAAAATTTAAGAATAAATATAAGTATTAAGTTTTTCTATTAATTATGTTAAATTTTTATTAATTATATTAAATTTTATATTATATGATTTTTTTACTAAACGAATAATTTATATATAAGTTTAAAATATTTGAACCTTATAAGAGAACAGTTACAAGTGATACTAATCTAATCTATATTGAAACGAGTAACGGTTTTATTTCGAAGTATATATTGACTATATCTTTGAAGTCTCTCCTCGTACTTTCTTTCCCACGCAGCCGCATTATTACTTTTGTGAAAATTCCATAACGGCGTTATGAAAGGCAATGGATATTCACCCTCCAAACGCACAGAGACGTAGTGGCAACCATACACATGTGCAATAGTAATGAATTGGTGGTACATGAGTTCATCCGGACCTGTCCATAGCGGAAAATAAGTTGCACTTTCAGTGGGAGATAAGCATTGAAGAATCACATTAAATCTGTTGGCGATCAATAATCCTGTGTATGGCATTATCATCCAATGTTGATGAGGAGCTGGACCCGGTTGTAGCCATGATAAACTACGTTCTGTCTCATCATATGAGCTGGAGAAAAGATTTCTGTACAAATTAGAATTGTTATGTAACTCGTTTAAAAGCTCATACCTCATGTTCAGCCAATATTCTTCACCGTATCCTAAGGAGAAGGAAACTGCACGAAACCCACAGTTACCATCACTGCTTACGTTCTCTATATGTGTTATATACGGATGGAAAAGTGTTGGAATCTGTATTAGTAAAGGATGATGATATAGAGAAGATTGAGTTGTGTTATCTACGTTTGAAGTATGTTTTAGGGGGCTCAACCCATAAAATCATAACTAACAAAATCATCTGTCGTGTAGGTATGATCTCGAGCAGATTCAGCAGGTGAAGGGTTTGGTTTGTTTTGTTTTTGAGATTTAAGTGTTGGCCTTCCACGAGTATTTTTTTGCACCGTAGGCTCGTTAAGATTTATGCTGATAGGATTCGTTATGCTTTTTATCCTTTCTAACCAATTCCTTTTCACTGTTGGATTTTTTTGTTTCTTGTAAGCTTCTTTGAACCTCTCAACTTCGTCATCACATTGAATATCTTCTTCGTCTTCGTTTAACGATACCGGTGAAAAGTCAAGCCTCCTCCAAAATATATCTATTGAATGTAGTGGAATAGGTTTGCCTGCTTTTAAATACTGTGCGATTTCACAAGCACATGGTAAACCGCAACTAGTACGAATATGGCAGCCACAGGTTTGTGATTGGTTTTGAATTTCATTAACTCGTGTCAGCTCTCCAAGTAATATATCCAGAGCTTCATGAGAAACGTTTGATAACAAAGAAGCAAATAAATTATGTTTATGTTGATGTTTTATTTTTATCCGACTTTCCTCGAAACTTGCCTTTATTTGTGTCTCCTGTAAACGTACTATGTTATTTAAAATTGTTATAAATTTATCTAAATTTGACTTGTCAGAATTCAAATGTTTTTTTAACAGAGCATGTTGGCTTTCTACTCTGTTTGTTGTTCGTTCTCCAAAATTTAGATGTTTATCAATCCATGCAGACACGAACATCTCTTTATAATTTTGCAACCAGTTAACATCCAAATAATTAAACACATCTGCAAAGAGAAATAAAAAATGTTAGTTTCAATTTCATTAAAATAAAAACAATAAATTTAATAGATCAGGAAAATACTTCGATGCTTGTTCATCAACTTTGTCTGCAATCGCGTTCGATTTTCATAATAGGCCTCAATTGTTGGAGATTGAAGCAGAAATCTCCAGTAATACATAAATTTATCCCACTCAGTTTGAGACCTGAAAGATGGTCTGCAATGCTTTCTGATATTCTCCTGTATATGATATCTACAAAGCAATCGGGTTGCTTCTGGAAAAATTACTTGGCATGCATCCATTAATGCCAACTCTCTATCAGTGACTATGACGCGTGGTAGCATATACCCATCCAATGTTTTTCTCAGACAATTTAAAACCCACTTGAAATTATCTTTTTTCTCATTTCGTATGAATGCGAAAGCAATACAAAATGTCTTATTTGTTGAAGTTAAGCCAACAATCTGAAGAAAAGGGAGGCGATACCTGTTCGTCTTGTACGTGCAATCTAAAATAATCACATGCGGGAACGCACGCCATATTTTTAGTGAAGTGGGGTTAACAAAAAACAAATCATTTAATTGATTTGATTCGTCATCAGTAGTAAAATCATAGATGTATCCGCCCATCTGCAAAGATTGAAGAAATGATTGCATTGGGGTGGTTCCAAATTTATCCAACTTTCGTATATTTGTCCGTGCATCATACACGGTTTCAATTGTGGATATATTTTTATCATTATTTTCTTTTAAAGCCGTAAGAATATCACGTGGCTGCATATTTTTTCTTGTGAGATCTTCCACCAATGCATACTCTTCTTTAGACAATCTTTTTGCATAAGCATGACCCTCCAAAAATTTAGAAGGTTCATGGTTATGTTCGTCACAGACAACATGTATTTTCCAACCTCGATCTTCTTCATGATATTTTGCTATAAGTTGAAATGGACAACCTATCTTCTTTGTGCCTGAATGTGTGGTTGAATCTGATGTTGACTTGTATACACCACCACGATCGCACATAAGAAATGCCTTGTTGATGAATCCGTATACAGTCTTCTTCGTTCGTTGTGTGACAATAACATATCCAAGGGCGTGTGCAGTGTTTTGCACCCAATCCATTAACTCTTCTCTTGTTTGGTACACCCAATCATTATAAAATTGAGACATTATTGACTTGAATTACGATGATGTGTGAATAAATGAATTTGAATACTTGTGAATTGTGAATTGTGAATTGTGAATTGTGAAATGTGTAAAGGAAATTTATAGGCATCTTCCATTTGAATAATTCTGTAAACGTGAATTGTGAATTGTGATTTGATCTGGCACATTTCCCAACATGTATGTCCAGTTGTGAATAATTCTGGCACATTTCCCAATAATTATTATATAATAAATAAATTCATTATTACAATTAATAAAACATAAATAAATTCTTTATTACAATAACTAAAACATAAATAAATTCATTATTACAATTAATAAAACATAAATAAATTCTTTATTACAGTAACTAAAACATAAAAAAAATTACAGATCATCAGGAGGATCTTGATATGGAGGTATCCACATTTGATTATTATGTTTAAACCTCCACCTAACTTGTGGATAATCTGCGATCATGTCCATCCGTATAAGATGTTCACGATCAACAAATCCAGACATAAGTACCGGCCCGTTTAAACTTGCCACGTTGTCAGGGGTGAGAATATGTAAAGACTCGGCAAGTCGAGTAACATATGTACCACCACAAATATGTCCGGTTTTCTTTGTACCCGTGCAAGAAGTAAAATAATCAGCAAGCATATATGCCAGATTACAAGGCCTCCTTTTAATCAAACAAAATAAAAAGAACAAATCCTTTTTAGTCACCCCACCACTAGTCATCCTACGTCCAGCTATAGTATGACCAATAACGCGATGAAGATATCTATACAACGGATCGTTCATTCTTGTAGCTTTTGCTTTATTGTTAGGTATATATTGGCCATCACCAATTTCTTCCCAAAATATTTCATCATTATAATCTTCTGGAAATTGTGTAAGTCTGTAAGACCTTCCAAAAAATCAGATTGATGGGTCTCTTGAACTGTATATAAACCCATCAAAACACCAAAATCGGCCACTGAATAATTACGTGGCACCCCCCCGAGAACAAAACTGATAGCATCGGTATCACTGTTAAAAAATATAACTTCAATTAAATGTAAACATGAAATTATATATAATCCAATTAAATTTGTATACCTGTAGTTATGATTGTTCGAATCGAAATTAAAAGTGGAGAAAAACTCCAAACAAAGCTCCTTATATTGTGGACCACTAATTGCAAAAAATCTTCTCCACGGCTCGTTCATCATGTCACGAGCACGAGTAAATTCCCCCACGCCCCGTAACAAACTCCAAGATATCGAACGTGAAGCCTTAAATTCTTTATCTAAAAGTTTCTGAAGTCTTTTATATTCATCTGACCCTCGTCGAAACTGGAGCCAAGGATGATTAGAAACACGAACCGACGCTGTGTCTTGACGTGAACTTGAAGCCATTACCTACAATAATTAAAATTAGTAACACAATAAAATATATATTAAACTAGTTTATTAGAATAATACTAATAAACAAACCTTTATAATAAATAATGAGAAAGATGAGGAAGATGATGAAGATGAAGAAGATGATTGAAGGAATGGATAGAGAGGAGAGGTATGGAGGTGTATAAATGATTGAACGGTCGTTTGAGTGGATGGGGAAATGGGCATCTTAAATCGACCAAAAGTTAAACGACCGTTTGAGAAAAAGTAAACGACCGTTTGAAGATTCCTAAACGACCGTTTACAGATTATTAAACGACCGTTTGCAGCAAAACATACGACCGTTTTCAGCATCATATACGACCGTTTGCAGCTTTCTAAACGGCCGTTTACAGCCTTCTAAACGACCGTTTACTACGATCCATCAAATCACTGGTGTATGAAACACAACACCCTAAAAATAAAGGCCAATATTGTCTTTCATAGAAGTTTGTGTTATTGAATTCCACCAAAGTTCCTGCTGGACTCCTTTCCCTTTTTGTTTTATTCATCTCTTATCTTTTCATATTTTAGTTATTTATCCACTATTTATATCTAATTTCATATTTTAGTTATTTATTTCCATCACAATCACAATTACATTGACAGAGATAACAAGTATATATAAAAAGTAAAAGTAATATCATTCTTTATATTACTAATAATTAAAACTTAAAAGCTTATCATGAAGGTCCTAATTGTTTGTTATCAATAATTATCATTATAAAAGTTAGACGAGTTTAAATAAATTACATGTGAAAGTTGATAAAATGATTACAAGAATTTTTTAGTTAAATATTTAAATATTATTTTTAAGCGTTTAATTATTCGGATAACATTAAATTTTGCCATATTTTAATATAAAAAGCCGTTTTAATTAAAATCCTATTTTGATTACACTATCTTGTACTTTGGTTTGCAACGTTTAGCTCTATATTTTATTGACTAAAAATTGTACAAAGTATTATTTATATACTTGTTATTACAGAATTGTCTATTATCAATAATTAAGGAAGCAATTAATTCAAACCATGAATGAAATTAAGGGACTTAAAGAGTCCATAGGACGTATAAATTATTGGAGTTGTTCTGGCTCCATATTACAAATGGTAACACTATTAAATTGACTACAATTCTACATCCACTATCTTTCAAACATAATTACTTCACATACTTACATCACACACAAAACACACACATAAAGCTCACATGTTTGTGCTCTGTTTGTGGCAAAGGAGTTGCATGGTATGATTTATATGGACATTAGTGTGTGGTTTGTTCGTCATAAAAATGCTTACTAAAAGTGTGAGTCTGTCTGTCTTCACTTACTTACGATGTGTTTATATAATACAATTTTAAATATAATATATGAATAATTATATAAACATATAACTACATATATTATTTCTTTAAATCAGATATATAATACGACATCAATACAACCGTATCCACACATCATTACAAATGTTCTAATGAATCATGAGCAACATCATGTATGTAAAGTAAACAAATCAAGATACTAATTACCTCCATTTATAATGCATAATGAACAACATCCTCTTAATTCAATCAAAATGTCATCTCCAAAAGAGACATGATTATACATCACATTTCATTTTGTACTAAAACAAAACAAACAACATAAAGTGATGCAAGATGTAACTTCACCACCTATATTTACAACCCCCACCCCAACACACACTCTTTCTCTTCTTTCATAGCAGCTTTGTACTAAATGCTTTAAACCCTTTCTCTCTTTTTGCTTTCACTCACTAAACACAGACTCAATAAATTCTCCATAACCACAAGGACTATCACCAACTACCATTCAACCTATATTCACCATCTCTTTACAGCTTTTTTCAAATTCAAGTTTAAAGTTCATTTTTTTTTTCATATTTACATCCAAATTCAAGATTCTTGAATTGGTTTCTACAATTCTCCAAATGGGTTCAATCCACTTCTTCCACATACTCATTGTTTCATGGGTTTTCTTAATCTCAAACACCCATGAATTACAAACCACCCAATCTCTAATTCTTCTGCAGTTAAGAAAGCATTTGGAATACCCAATTCAATTAACAAATTGGGAGAATTTCAGTGGTGATCTCTGCAATTTCCCTTCAAATCTTCATGTAACCATCAAATGTGAAGATAACTCTGTCACTGAACTCAAAATCATGGGAGATAAGCTTCCAAAAGTCGGTCTTTTTCATGGGTCTCCAATTCGAAACCAAACATTATCCGAATCTTTCTCCATCGATTCGTTTGTAACAACATTAACAAGATTGACCACACTTAAGGTTCTTAGTTTAGTATCTTTAGGCATTTGGGGTCAACTTCCTGACAAAATCCACAGGCTCAATTCACTTCAAGTATTGGACATGAGCTCAAACTTTATGTTTGGTTCTGTTCCAAATGGGATTTCAAGATTACAAAAGCTTCAATCTTTAACACTAGATGCAAACTTCTTCAATGAATCTTTACCTGATAAACTGTTTGATTCACTATCAAACCTCACTATTTTGAGCCTAAAGAACAACAGATTAAAGGGTCAAATCCCATCTTCAATCTCCAAAATTACAACAATCACAAATGTTGTTCTATCCCACAACAATCTTTCAGGCAAATTACCCGATTTAAGCCCTTTATCCAATCTACATTTACTAGATTTGAGAGACAATCATCTAGATTCTGAACTTCCATCATTACCTGAATCAGTTATCACCATTCTTTTAAGCAATAACTCGTTTTCGGGCGCCATTCCTGAACAATTCGGGCAGCTTAACCGCCTTCATCACCTCGACATTTCATCGAACACATTGTGGGGATCACCACCATCTTCTTTATTCCTCTTGCCAAACATCAGTTACTTGAATCTAGCATCCAACAAGCTAAGTGGGTCACTTCCTAACACAATCAAATGTGGAAATAAACTCGGGTTTGTCGATATCTCTAGCAATCGGTTTACGGGTCGGCTTCCTTCGTGTTTAGACACAGGTTCTAGTAACAAACGAGTTGTGAAGTTCACTGGGAATTGCTTACTTGTTGGTCACGCAAACAGTCAAGAATCTGACTGTAAAGAAGATAGTTTGATCAAGATAAAGGAACTGTATTGGGGTAAAGCTTTGTGGGTTCTAATAGTTGTAATTTGTTCAGCTATCTGTTTGATTTCATTTGCAATTGTGATGTTAATCTTTTGTAAACGACATCGTCGAAAAAAGATAGTTACTTTGCAGCATACGGTACCGAAAGCTAGTGATGACAATGCATCGGTGGAGATTGCTTGTGACACAAGTAAGTGGTACTGGATAATTGTTTAACATGACACTGTTTATGTGATTAATTCTTTTATAGTACATTTGGGTTTCTTTTTCAGGGATTGTTTCTGAAGAATCAGAACTTGGGACACAAGTTTCTGCATCGTGTCGAGTTTTTTCGATGGAAGATTTAGCCGAGGCCACACGGAATTTTGATCCATCGGCGTTTTTGGGTGAGGGGTCTATCGGGAAGGTACATATTGTTTCTTTGCTGACTACATAAATGGTCCGATTAATAATCTTGAACCGTCTTCAATTAGGGATATTTATAGTCCGGTTTTGATGATTTATAGGTTAAAGTGTTAAACCATAAGTAAAACTGTTACAAAATTTTTGATCATCAAAAAATCAAAACCTAATAGTTAAAAGTTGAAACTAAACCAAACCAAATCAAAGCAAACTGTTACTAACGGTTTGGTTTGGTTTCGCGCTATGACCTAGAGAGTTGAAAAGAAAAGAACCAAACATTGGAAAGAAAAAAAGTATTAAATTATACAAGTTCAAAATTCTTACCTACTATTATGATTAACTGAAAGGGGAAGAAGACCACTCGACTAGTTAGTAGGATGAGTTGAGATTTGAGTAGAACATAATTTTATGTAATATTAGTTTTTAGATTAGTTATAAATAGTTAGAAATAATTTATTATTCAATCCGGTTTTAAATTCGATCCGACCATAGAAAGTGGTTGTCCTGTTGAATCAATTCTCGTCACTCGAGGTTCCTAGGCAGATTACCTCACGTTGAAGGAGAAGAGAACCCCCGTCTCAGATCTACAATGGAGTCGGTCCGCTCATCCCGACTCGCTATGCTAGCTGCAACCACACGAAACACTCGTTAGAGGGCCCAATGAGCCATAGGCTACGAGGACACTCCGACGCTCAAATCAATAAAGCCCTGACTTGATTTGAGCTAGAGAGTGAGGAAGAGTACCTCATTTGTGTTGAGATGAACCCTTTTATTATAAAAGGGGATACTTGAGACTAGAGAGGATCTAACCTTAATGGCCCGACTACAACTTGGGCCTATCAAGTTTGGGCTCGCATAGGTTGGTCTAATTAATATGATACATCTTCAAGGTGTTTTAGTATGACTTGACATCTATTAAGTAACCTAGTGACATATGATTTTGATGTAAACCCGACTAATTTATAACTTCAAATTTAAGTAGAATTATGATTTTAATTTAAGATTTTGAGCATAGTCTATGATAAACCCTTTTAAAATATGAATGATGAGTACTTTTTTATTTTCTTGCAGATTTACAAGGGGAGATTAGAAAACGGGACGTACGTTGCTATAAGATCGCTCTCACTGTTCAAAAGATGCTCAAAACGGAACCTTAAAGTTCGATTGGAACTGATTTCAAAGCTTCGACACCCACATCTGGTTAGCATCCTCGGTTATTGCATTGACGATGGCGGAGTAGAAGATTCAACTTCTAGTAAAATCTTCCTCGTGTACGAATACATATCTAATGGAAATTTTCGAGCTTTTCTCTCAGGTTGTCGCTAATCATGACCACATTGCTTATAACACAAAAATATAAAAAAATTATTGTGTAATGGAAAATTTACAAAATTTAAACTTGGGTGACCGGTGGTCACTAGTACATGATTCAGTGGTCACCCAAGTCATTTAATTTTCTAACAAAACAACAATATCACATGTAGGGAATGGTTCAGAAAGAGTACTCAAGTGGTCAGATCGGTTAGCAGTTCTAATAGGGGCAGCAAAAGCTGTACACTTTCTACATTCAGGAGTGATCCCGGCTTCTTCTAGCAACCGTTTAAAGACGAACAACATACTGCTTGACGATTATCAGATCGCAAAGCTAAGCGATTATGGAATGTCTATCATCACAGGAGAACTAGAACAATTTGAGGTGTATGCCTCTTAAATTTTTCTTATATTTTTGGTATCACATTCCTGTAAAACTTATAGTCCTTGTTTTTCTAATGCAGGCAAAGGGAGATGGAACTAAATCATGGTAAGAAACTCCCTTTTTAAAGATTTCTTTTAGAAAAAAAAATTTATTTGTTATTTTAGTGACATAACTAGAATTTTTTTTTTTATATAAATAAACAGTTTTATGTACAAACCATGTTTTATTATCGAATTAAGTTATGGACTTGTATTTTGCAGGCGTCTAAAGAAGTTAGCGGACGATGTATACGACTTCGGATTCATTTTGCTCGAAGCACTCGTGGGCCCCGTAGTAAGCGGCAAAGGTGAAGCCTTTTTGCTCAACGAAATGGTACGTTCGCCTTACCGCTCAACAACATGTGGAGGGTGTTGGTTCGAATTTAATGTGTAAATGTTTTTTTTTTAATTGAGCAGAGCTCTTTTGGAAGCCAAGATGGGAGACAACGAATTGTGGATCCGGTCGTGTTGACAACATGCTCGCAGGAGTCTTTATCGATTGTGATATCGATCACGAACAAATGTATATCGCCCGAACCAACAAACCGACCATCATTTGAGGATGTGTTGTGGAACTTGCAGTATGCAGCTCAAGTGCAAACCACAGCTGATCTTGACTTGAAATCAGATGGTGCATCATAGTGTTTATTAATTAAAGGTTTTAGTTGTTCTTGTTCATATCACCAAATCAATTGTTTTAAAGTTTTTAGTTAACCTTAAGATTTCATATTTATCCATCAATATTTTTTTTATGGGCTTAATGAACCTAGCTAGCATACTTGAAAATGATTAAAGTGTACCTGTTGACTCTGTAAATATCAAAATCAACAGTTCCCTTGTTATGCTTGAAATTCCAAAAAGAATCTACAGCATTTAATCAGGAAAAAAAAGTTAAATGTCGTGTTAAGCGTAAACAAACAAACAAACATTTCTAAATTTCTCGTAAAGTCTTACTCATAACAGAGCTATTAGTAGGATCTAAGAAGCGTAGGTGAGATGGGGACACACGGTGACACACCTTTCTTTTACATCGACTAAAATTATAGGTTTTATGTTATTATATTGTGCTAGCCGCACTAGGACGGTTATAAAATTAGTTAACAATAGGATCTCTGATCACAAATGCATAATGGGAAATAATCAGTGACATATATAAGAATTTTCATTTAGGGTGGAAAAAACCGGGTCGTTTGTAACTGGATCGGGTAAAAACTAGACTGCTTTATCAATTAAGTAGTAAGTAATTCATAACACTCGTCTAACTAATTTAGAGATCATTTATATGCAAGTACTAGTATTATGTCCCTCGTCTTGCGACAAGGGTAAGCCTTAAAAAATGTAATGGCGAAATGTTGTAATTGTTGCAAATCGTAGATAACAAGCAATCAACAACAACAACAAAGAACAATGCGAATCGAAGAAAATGAACACAAGAAACCAAAAGTGCAGAGAGTTTTGTTTATTCAAGAAGATGAATGAATCACCACTACAAGGTCATCTAGGGACTAGTATACTGATACATCAAAAATGAATCACTAACTACCTTTTAACAACCTTTAAAAGCTAATTACACAATAACCCCCTCAACTTTAGACTAGTTAACAAAACATTAACAAATTTTACTAAAAAACACTTTAACTTTGTACACTATATATCAACAATCTCGACCTTAGTGACAAAGTTAACCAACACTTAACCAACACAAACAATCCTGCAACTTAACTCCAGTGACAGCTTTAGTAAGACAATCAACAGCATTCCTCCTGGTATCAACATAAGCAACTTCAACTTCTTTAGAGTTGATAACATCTCTAATGAAATGCAATCTAACATTTATATGCTTAGTCCTTTTATGAAATACTTGATTCTTGGAAAGATGGATAGCTCCTTGATTATCACAATTCACCATCACACCCTTCAAAATAACACCTAACTCTGAAACAAACCCCTTAAGCCAAATAGCTTCCTTAATTGCTTCTGTAAGAGCAACATATTCTGACTCAGTTGTAGATAGAACAACTACCTTCTGTAAGGTAGACCTCCAACTAACTAATCCACCAGCCACCATAAAAGCATACCCAGTAATTGATCTTCCCCTATCAGGATCCTTTGCAAAATCAGAATCAACAAATCCTTCTACAACAACTTCTTATACCATATTAGAAGAACACCCAAAGATTAAACCAAATTCTCTAGTACCATTAAGGTATCTCAAGATCCACTTAACAGCCTCCCAATGTGCTTTACCTGGATTTGAAAGATATCTACTAACTACACCTACTGAATGACCCAAATCAGGCCTTGTGCACACCATTAAGTACATCAGGCTGCCCACAGCACTAGCATAAGGAATATGAGACATCTTAAACTTCTCTTCATCAGTCACTGGGCAATCTTGTACAGACAACTTAAAATGAGGAGCAAGAGGAGTTATTACTGACTTGCTCTTGAGCATGTTAAAATTGGACAGAATTTTACTGACATAAGATTTTTGAGATAAGAATAGTTTCCTGTTTATTCTATCTCTTTTAATCCCCATGCCTAAAATCTTACTAGCATTTCCCAGATCCTTCATCTCAAATACCTTCATTAACATCAACTTGGTATCTAAGATCTGATCTTTGTCTTTACAACATACTAACATATCATCCACATACAGCAGCAAGTATATGAAGCTACCAATTTCATACTCCTTCATGTACACACACATATCATACCTGCTTCTTTTGAAACCATGCCTGACTATATGATCATCAAACTTCTTATACCACTGCCTTGGAGACTGCTTAAGACCATATAAAGACTTCCTTAAGAAACAAACCTTTGTTTCTTGCCCACTCAACTCATAACCAGGTGGCTGCTTCATATAAATGTCTTCATCTAGGTCCCCAAGCAAGAAGGCATTCTTTACATCCAACTGCTCCAACTCATAGTCATTTATAGCCACCAGAGACAAAATCACCCTTATAGAAGAGTGTTTCACAACAGGAGAGAACACCTCATTGTAGTCTATACCTGCCCTCTGAGTAAACCCTCTGGCAACCAATCTTGCTTTAAATCTGGGATCCTCTACACCACTAATACCTTCTTGATCTTATATAGCCACTTACAGTCAACAATCTTTTGTTCCTCAGGCTTATCAACCAAAACCCAAGTCCCATTCTTGACCAAGGACTCCATTTCTTCATCCATAGCCTGAATCCATTTATCTTTATGATCAGAATTAACAGCCTCATCATAAGACACAGGAACACATTGACCTTCTTCTTCAGCATAATCTTATCATTGCCTCTGAATCTAGATGGAGGAACAATGACTCTCTTTGACCTGTGCTTGACTATATTGTATTCACTCTCTTCATGATTAGAAGAAGAACTACCCCCAACACTCTCTTTATTTACACCTTCAGAGAATTGATCACCATCTGTTGTAGGTGCTAGCTCCACCTCAATGTTAGTACTCCCATCATCTTTAGAAAACTTTCCTTTTATGGGATTCTGTACCATCATATCTTTATACATCACATCTTCTTTAAAGAACACATTTCTGCTGATTATTACCTTTGGACTTGCATCATCTAACCTCCATAATCGATAGGCTTTGATGCCATCAGGGTACCCTAAGAAAATGCACTTGACTGCTCTAGGTTCAAGCTTACCTTGGTTTACATGTGCATATGCTAAAGAACCAAACACATTTAAATGACCATAACCTGACTTGTTCCCAGACCACTTCTCCATTGGAGTTGCCATGTTTATTGCTGTTGAGGGTGACCGATTTACAAGGCAAGCAGCAGTAGAAACAGCCTCTACCCAAAATGCCTTAAGTAGACCAGCACTAGACATCATACACCTTACCTTATTTAATAGTGTTCTATTCATTCTCTCCACCAACCCATTCTGTTGTGGAGTACCTGGAACAGTTAAATGTCTAGCTATACCATGTTCTTTGCAAAACATATTGAATGCACCACCACAAAACTCTAGTCCATTATCTGTTCTCAACTTCTTGACTTTCTTCTCAGTTTGTGTCTTCACCAACCTTTTCCATTCGTTAAACTTGGAAAAAGTTTCATCTTTGCTTTTCAGCACATACGCCCAAACCCTTCGTGAATAATCATCAATAATGGACAGAAAATACTTGGCTCCACCTAAAGATGCAACCCTTGCAGGCCCCCATAAGTCAGCATGCACATAGTCTAAGACCCCCTTGGTATAATCTTCACCTCTACTGAATTTAACTTTGTGGGACTTACCAAATACACAATGCTGACAGAAACCAACTTTACATTCAAGTAGACCTTCAATAGCATCTTGCTTCTTTAACTCTATCAAACCTTGATCACTGATGTGTCCCAGCCTCTTATGCCACCTCATGGTATTATTGTCATTCTTAACATTAGCAATTGACACAATACCACCACTTACATGACCATCTAGTAAGTAAAGATTATTATCCTTCCTTGTTCCAGTTAATGGTAAGGCCCCGATCCCGGGAACCCCACAGTTGGTCTTTGGTTGCATATATTTTAAATAAAACGATGCGTATAACATATAATCGTAACTTTAGGATTGAGCATTTGCAGCGGAAACATTAAAACATAAACTTTTACTATGAATACTTTTGCCATTTAATACAACGTAGTCCATTTACAAAACATCTGTTGTTGCATTACATTACAAAAGCGCTACTACAGGCTTTCTTTACATTTCCTTACTTTACTATGATTGCTGCTGAAGCATATGAAACCTTGATTACCTAAGTAATCTCGTTTATTCGAATCCTCAGCAACCACAGGGTCATACAGCGACCTCTACGGAAAGAAAGAAATAAAAAGATAATATTTCTTCTTCAAAAGAAGATATTAAGTTCAAATATATATAAAGGAGATTTCTTAAGTAATCCCGTTTATGGGAATCCTCAAGAAATCTCATAATGGCAGGCAACGTGACATGTTGCGTGCGTTACGGGCCCGCAACACATGACGTTGCAGCATTATAAAATGAAGAATGCCCTCCCAAAAGAGCTGAGTAGCCGCCTCGTGCCATCCTCAGCAACACTACCTGCGAACTGGAAACACATAAAAAGTCAGCATTGCTGAGTGAGTTCTAGTTTTATAGGTAGTATAAAAAAATACCCTTTTCTGTATTATACTATACTGTACTGTATATGCGAGCACGCATCAACTGTGTGAACAAATAACGTTCGTTCTCTGTACTATATGCCTTGTCTGTAACTTTATCTTTATGTTTCACTTTCTGTATGGACCAGTGAGCGATACCCCAACTATATGCGCGATGGGAGAATGGATGACGGGCCATCTATATGCCCCGAAGGGCCAACTGTGTTCCCTCGAAAGGGCTATGTGTATTCCCCCGAAGGGTTCAACTGTATCCCCCGAAAGGGCTATGTGTATTCCCCCGAAGGGTTCAACTGTATCCCCCGAAAGGGCTATGTGTATTCCCCCGAAGGGTTCAACTGTATCCCCCGAAAGGGCTATGTGTACTATGTACAAGGCCGACCCGAACATCCGGGGCACGCCACAAAGGTCCTGCCAATCTCAATTGATTGACCCTGTGTGCGTCAATGGGTAGCTAGCCCGCAACACAGTTGAGCTAACGACACATAGTCGTGTAACTCCTATAGGCTTGCAAGACTTGTTACTTTATTAATGTTCCTTTCTCTTTCTTTATTACTCTTTCTCTGTACTTTACATAATACTTTCATTTCATCTATTAGTGATAACATGTAATACTATGGAAGGATAAACATGCATCAAATCAAGGAACATCGATATTTACAATTCATCAGTATTCACCATCTATCATGGCAACATCATACCTAGCATATATATACATCATACATACACTTCTTTATTTACTCACATCAGCCCTATTCGGGCGATTGAACATACACCAGTCGCATGGCCTCCATGCGACTGAGTCATGCGAATGGGCTTCTATGCGACTGAATCCTCAGTCGTGCGTCTGTACTACTATACGAATGGGTCTATGCGACTGAACCCTCAGTCGTGCGTCTGTACTACTATGCGAATGGGTCTATGCGACTGAACCCTTAGTCGTGCGTCTGTACTACTATACGAATGGGTCTATGCGACTGAACCCTCAGTCGTGCGTCTGTACTACTATGCGAATGGGTCTATGCGACTGAACTACTCTGCGACTGGGCTTATGCGACCGAAACCCTCGATCGCATAACCTATCGTGCGACTGAGGCTCAATCGTGCGGTTGAACCTCAATCGGGCGATTGGACATCAACTAACACTCGTTCGGCCGAATGGCCCTTCAGTCGCATAACCCTAACTGGGCAGCGACTGGAGTTCTTTATGAACAGCAGTCGCGAACCTAGGTACCCAGACTCACTTTAAACCTGTTTTTAACCCAAATTGACCCTCCCAAACCTCAGGGATTTATACTAGGACATCATACGAGCATGTGTAAGTCCTAAATCATACTTTAATCACATTATCTAAGATTTCATCAAATGGGTCAAATACACACTTTTAAAAAACTAGGGTTTATATGTGATCCAGCCCCAAAATCAGTTCAAAACATGTAAATGAGGGGTCCTAGAACTCACATTAACAGGTAGGAGTTGATGAGCTTCGATTTGGCTAGCTTCTCGACAGATCTTGAACTCGGCAGCACTTTCCCTCTTTTCTTTCTTTGGTCTCGGTCGCTCCCTGCCCTCTTCCCGACTGAATTATGCAAGTGTTGGGAAGGAGAATGGAGCTGCTCCCCTTTTATACCCATAGCTCATTCGCATCTGGTCCAGGGGCGACTGGACCTTCAGTCGCATCAACACTATGCGATTGGACCCCAATCGCACGTGTTCCATGCGGCTCATACTTCATTCGGGCGGTTGAACTCCAATCGTGCGGTTGAGCTTCATTCGGCCGAATAGCCATGCGGTTGAACCTCCAGTCGCATAAATCACAGGCGACTGAGGCTTAGTCGCACAACTAAAAGTCAAACTTCCGGGTGTTACAAGTCCACCCCCTTATTTTAGGTTTCGTCCCCGAAACCTGTCATTCCTCGAACAGTCGTGGGTAATGCTGCCTCATTTCTTCTTCAGTTTCCCACGTCGACTCGGATCCCTTCCTGTGCCGCCACTGTACACGCACAAGGGGAACCACTTTATTTCTCAACCTCTTCTCTTTGCGATCTATGATCGCCACTGGTTGCTCTACATAATTGAGGTTTTCGTCTACCTCAATATCATCTAGTGGAACGACCATGTCTTCGTCCGCCAAACACTTCCTCAGATGAGACACGTGGAAAGTCGGGTGGATTCCGCTTAGTTCATCTGGCAGATCTAACCTATAGGCC
This sequence comes from Flaveria linearis, assembly GCA_024085815.1. Taxonomy (NCBI): domain Eukaryota; kingdom Viridiplantae; phylum Streptophyta; class Magnoliopsida; order Asterales; family Asteraceae; genus Flaveria; species Flaveria linearis. The sequence continues at coordinate 34,488,841 of CM044016.1, read as the reverse complement.
ACCTCTCCCACTCGAGAAATGATTCGGAAAGGGCCTATATATCGCGGGCTCAACTTACCCCGCTTCCGGAATCGAATGATCCCCTTCCAAGGTGAGACCTTCAACATAACCGGTCTCCCACCTGGAACTCAATCGGCCTGCGTCGTTTATCGGCATACGACTTTTGTCGGTCTTTGGCCGCCTTCATATAAACTTTAATTCTTTCGAGCTTTTCAGTCGTAGCCTCTACCACTTCGACGCTTCCCAATTCTTTCTGACCAATTTCACCCCAACAGACGGGGGTCCTGCATCTTCTACCGTATAACATCTCGTAAGGTGGCATGCCAATACTAGTGTGATAACTGTTGTTGTACGAGAACTCAGCTAACGGTAAATGGTCATCCCAACTTCCCCCGAAGTCAATAACACATGCTCGGAGCATGTCCTCCAAAGTCTGAATGGTCCTTTCTGACTGACCATCAGTTTGAGGATGATAAGCCGTGCTAATATGCAACCTCGTCCCCATGGCATCGTGGAATTTCTTCCAGAATTTGGATGTAAACCGGGTGTCGCGATCAGACACAATCGACACCGGTACACCATGACGAGTCACGATCTCTTTGATGAAAAGATCGGCCAACCTTTCGGACGAATATGTCTCCCGCATCGGTAAGAAGTGAGCACTCTTCGTCAATCGATCCACAATCACCCAGATCGTATCATACCCTTTCGGGGTACGTGGCAGCTTTGTGATAAAATCCATGGTGATGTGCTCCCACTTCCATTCCGGTATGTCCAACGGTTGAATCTTTCCATACGGCTTCTGGTGCTCTGCCTTTACTTGCAAACACGTGAGGCATTTACTCACATACTCCACCACATCGTGTTTCATACCCGGCCACCAATAATCTTTCTTCATGTCTTGGTACATCTTGGTGGCGCCGGGATGAATGGAGTATCGAGACTTATGAGCTTCATCCATAATCCTCATTCGCAGATCCCCAAGACGAGGAATCCACATACGCCCATACCGAGTCTTGACACCAAACGTGTTTTCACCCAGTTCCGCGACCAGACCTTTCATTCGTTCAGAGTTTAGATGATCCTCTTTCAGCGCTTCATCTTGGAACTCTTTGACCTGTTTCATCACGTCGGAGGTCATGATTAGCTGGTACGCTTTCACCCGAATCGGCTCGGGCCTCTCCTTTCGGCTAAGGGCATCAGCCACCACGTTAGCTTTGCCCGGGTGGTAATGGATTTCACAGTCGTAGTCTTTTATTAGCTCCAACCACCGTCTCTGCCTCATATTCAGATCCTTTTGCTCAAAGAAGTACTTAAAGCTTTTGTGGTCTGTGAAGATGGTGCACTTCGTCCCGTACAAATAGTGCCGCCAGATCTTCAATACGAAAACCACAGCTGCGAGCTCCAAGTCATGTGTAGGGTAATTAACCTCATGAACTTTCAGCTGTCGGGATGCATAGGCTATCACCTTTCCCCTCTGCATTAATACACACCCAACCCCGAGTAGGAGGCATCGGAGTAAACCACTAAGTCTTCACTCCCATCGGGTAATGCCAATACTGGAGCCTGGGTCAATCTTGTCTTCAGTTCTTCGAACGCCTTCTCTTGAGCTTGACCCCATACAAATTTCACATCCTTCCGGGTTAACTTGGTCAGTGGAGAAGCAATTTTGAAAAAGTCCTGGATGAACCTTCGGTAGTAACCCGCCAAACCCAAGAAGCTACGGATCTCGGATGGCGTCTTTGGAGACTTCCATTGCATTACTGCTTCCACCTTCGCCGGATCAACTAGAATCCCATCCGGATTTACCACGTGACCCAAGAACTGAACCTCACGCAACCAAAATGCGCACTTGGAGAACTTTGCATACAACTTCTCCCTTCTCAGTGTCTCCAAAACTTCGCGAATGTGACCGGCATGTTCAGTCTCGCTTTTTGAATAAATCAAGATGTCATCAATGAATACTATCACTGATTTATCCAACATCGGCCGGCACACCCTGTTCATCAGATCCATAAAAGCAGCTGGCGCGTTGGTCAAACCAAAAGACATGACGAGGAACTCGTAGTGACCGTAGCGCGTACGAAAAGCTGTTTTGGGGATATCCTGCTCCTTCACCTTTAGTTGACGATAGCCTGATCGAAGATCTATTCGTGAAAACCAACTCGCACCCTGAAGTTGATCAAACAAGTCGTCGATCCTCGGCAAGGGGTATCTGTTCTTTACTGTCAGCTTATTCAGCTCGCGGTAGTCGATGCACATCCTCATACTACCGTCCTTCTTCTTTACAAACAGGACCGGAGCACCCCAGGGTGAGATACTCGGTCTAATAAACCCTTATCCAGCAGTTCCTGTAATTGCTCCATCAACTCTTTCATCTCTGTCGGGGCCAATCGGTATGGTGCTTTGGCAACAGGTTGGGCGCCTGGTATCAAATCTATCTGGAACTCGACCTCTCTGTCAGGTGGCAATCCCGATAAGTCTTCCGGGAACACGTCTGGGAACTCACACACAACCGGAACATCAGACAGTTGTGGTGCTGGCTTCTCTACATCTTTTACGTAACATAGGTAGGCGTTACATCCACGCCTCATACATTTCCCCGCCACTGCCATTGAGATCACCTTCAGAATCGTAGTAACCCGATCCCGTAAACTGTCACTGGACTACCGTCGGGCGCTGTCAAACTGATCATCTTCTTGCGACAACACAATGTTCGCCTCAAAGTCCGCCAACCAATCCATTCCAAGCACCAAATCGAAACCGCCTAACTTCATTGCAAATGGCCTAACTGGGAATTTGTGGCCTCCAGTTCTACATCGCAACGCTCAATTACCTCAGAAATCCTGGTGGTTTTACCTATAGCAGTCTCTACATCAAACGGCACATCCACACATCTACTACTAACGGGCAATTTGGCGCAAAAAGCAACAGAAATAAAACTCCTACTGGCACCCGAATCAAATAACACAGAGGCTAAAGTTTGGTTCACCAGAAACGTACCGGACACTACATCGGGGTCTGTCCTCGCCTCTTCCTGCGTCATTGTGAATGCCCTGGCGCTTGCTTTTGGACCTTCACTTCCGTCTTCTTTACCCCTGAAGCCTCAGCCCTAGGCTTCCTACAGTCCCTAGCAATGTGACCAGGCTGACCACACCTGAAACATACGTTCATCCCCAGTCTGCATTCCCCACTGTGTTCTCTCCCGCATTTACCACACTTCTTTCCTCCTGAACCCGACAGACCACCCGGCGGTCATTCACCCTCGTCTTCTTATTACTCGTCGAGGCATCCCTCGACCAAACCTCTTTCCCTGCCACTTCCTTTCCTCACTTCCTTTCTTACTGCCCTCAGCCTTTACCAACGCAGCCCGTTCATCGTACAGCCTACCAGCTAAATCCACTGCCGACCTGAAAGTACTTGGTCGGGCGGAAATCAAATGCCAACGAATTTCGGCTGGCAACCCTGGATATACCGGTTAATCTTGCGAGACACCGGCGTCACTTGCTCTGGCACCAACCGTGCCATGTCGTTAAACTTAGTCGTGTATTGCTGATGGGTCATCGTCCCTGCCTCCAACTGCAGGAACTCTCTCTCAACTCTGTCCATCTCCCGACGAGGACTAAACTCCTCGATCACCATTCTTTTCAATTCCGACCACTTCATCTTCCCAATAGCTCTGCTACCCTCGGCCTGGACAATATTGTCCCACTAGCACAACGCCGTCCCCGTAAACGAATGGGTAGCAAACTTCACCTTTTTATCCTCATGGCAATCGCTGATATCAAGGACCGCCTCCATTTCCCTCACCCATTGGTGAGCATCCGCAGCCGTGCCCGAATCATCAAAAGTCGGAGGCTTGCATCTCATAAATTTCCCGTAATCACAACCCGGGCTATCTCCGTACCTGTTCTTCCTCTTCTTCCTCTTCATCATCGGACAATACTGTTTCTTCCCTGTCTGTTGCTGTCTACCGGAGGACCGATTCCTCCCCCGTCTCTTATCTTCACGTACTGCCTTAATCACTTTGGTTACTACAGATGGCAAGATCGTCTGCATAACCTGATGTACCTCCTCGACAACTGCCTCTTTCACCGAGGCCCTAAAATCATCACGCTCATCCCCCCCCGAGGGAGTAGTATTAGGTTCTTCAGGAACCTTCTGCTCTCGTCTAGGCTTTCTTCTTGTGGCTCGTGGTTCCACACCACTTCCGCCACCGCCTCCACCAAGTGGGGCTTCAGATGATCTACCACCGACCATCTTCTATCACACTGAAAGATTAAAACACCAACACGGTCATTCAAGGAAATAGCTCAGTTTATGTTAAGTACAGTAAGTCCCTAATTACAGTGGCCAGTTGTGATTAGCCACTTACTCTACTCTTCGTACCTGAGCATCACCTATCCTGACTACATTAGTATCAGTCTAACAGTACACATAATTCACATCACATGCGCACATAATAACAGTTAATCTTTAAGAAAATACTGATGGCACGCGACTACTCAGATGGCATTCTCATTCTCCCTGTCCCATTCTCAGTTTAAGTTAGGTTTATTATAGAAAAAAAATTTACCATTTTACTTAAACTTTGGCTCTGATACCAACTTGTAAGGCCCGATCCGGGAACCCCACAGTTGGTTTGGTTGCATATATTTAATAAAACGATGCGTATAACATATAATCGTAACTTTAGGATTGAGATTTGCAGCGGAAACATTAAAACATAAACTTTTACTATGAATACTTTTGCCATTAATACAACGTAGTCCATTTACAAAACATCTGTTGTTGCATTACATTACAAAAGCGCTACTACAGGCTTTCTTTGCATTCTAACTTTACTATGATTGCTGCTGAAGCATATGAAACCTTTGATTACCTAAGTAATCTCGTTTATTACGAATCCTCAGCAACCATAGGGTCATACAGCGACCTCTACGGAAAGAAAGAAATAAAAAGATAATATTTTCTTCTTCAAAAAGAAGATATAAGTTCAATATATATAAAGGAGATTTCTTAAGTAATCCCGTTTATGAGAATCCTCAAGAAATTCATAATGGCAGGCAACGTGACATGTTGCGGTGCGTTACGGACCGCAACACATGACGTTGCAGCATTATAAATGGAGAATGCCCTCCCAAAAGAGCTGAGTAGCCGCCTCGTGCCATCCTCAGCAACACTACCTGCGAACTGGAAACACATAAAAAGTCAGCATTGCTGAGTGAGTTCTAGTATAAAAAAATACCCTTTTCTGTATTATACTATACTGTACTGTATATGCGAGCACGCATCAACTGTGTGAACAAATAACGTTCGTTCTCTGTACTATATGCCTTGTCTGTAACTTTATCTTTATGTTCACTTTCTGTATGGACCAGTGAGCGATACCCCAACTATATGCGCGATGGGAGAATGGATGACGGGCCATCTATATGCCCGAAGGGCCAACTGTGTTCCCTCGAAAGGGCTATGTGTATCCCCCGAAGGGTCAAATGTTACCCCCGAAAGGGCTATGTGTATTCCCGAAGGGTTCAACTGTATCCCCCGAAAGGGCTATGTGTATTCCCCCGAAGGGTTCAACTGTATCCCCGAAAGGGCTATGTGTACTATGTACAAGGCCGACCCGAACATGCGTCGGGGCACGCCACAAAGGTCTGCCAATCTCAATGATTGATTTCCTGTGTGCGTCAATGGGTAGCTAGCCCGCATTATATACATCATACATAACTTTATTTACTCACATCAGCTATTCGGGCGACGAACACACACAGTCGCAGGCTCCATGCGACTGAGTCATGCGAATGGGCTTCTATTGCGACTGAATCCTCAGTCGTGCGTCTGTACTACTATACGAATGGGTCTATGCGACTGAACCCTCAGTCGTGCGTCTGTACTACTATGCGAATGGGTCTATGCGACTGAACCCTCAGTCGTGCGTCTGTACTACTATACGAATGGGTCTATGCGACTGAACCCTCAGTCGTGCGTCTGTACTACTATGCGAATGGGTCTATGCGACTGAACTACTCTGCGACTGGGCTTATGCGACCGAAACCCTCGATCGCATAACCTATCGTGCGACTGAGGCTCAATCGTGCGGTTGAACCTCAATCGGGCGATTGGATATCAACTAACACTCGTTCGGCCGAATGGCCCTTCAGTCGCATAACCCTAACTGGGCAGCGACTGGAGTTCTTCATGAACAGCAGTCGCGAACCTAGGTACCCAGACTCACCTTAAACCTGTTTTTAACCCAAATTGACCCTCCCAAACCTCAGGGATTTATACTAGGACATCATACGAGCATGTGTAAGTCCTAAATCATACTTTAATCACATTATCTAAGATTTCATCAAATGGGTCAAATACACACTTTTATAAAACTAGGGTTTATATGTGATCCAGCCCCAAAATCAGTTCAAAACATGTAAATGAGGGGTCCTAGAACTCACATTAACAGGTAGGAGTTGATGAGCTTCGATTTGGCTAGCTTCTCGACAGATCTTGAACTCGGCAGCACTTTCCCTCTTTTCTTTCTTTGGTCTCGGTCGCTCCCTGCCCTCTTCCCGACTGAATTATGCAAGTGTTGGGAAGGAGAATGGAGCTGCTCCCTTTTATACCCATAGCTCATTCGCATCTGGTCCAGGGGCGACTGGACCTTCAGTCGCATCAACACTATGCGATTGGACCCCAATCGCACGTGTTCCATGCGGCTCATACTTCATTCGGGCGGTTGAACTCCAATCGTGCGGTTGAGCTTCATTCGGCCGAATAGCCATGCGGTTGAACCTCCAGTCGCATAAATCACAGGCGACTGAGGCTTAGTCGCACAACCTACTAAAAGTCAAACTTCCGGGTGTTACATTAATATTACCATTGACCCACGAGTCACTTTAGCCTTACCATTTGCAAGACTCACTTGACCACCATTTCTTTCGAAGGACCCAAGTGACATAAGATTCCTTTTAACTCCGGGATATATCTGACATTCTCTAGTTCATACACGAATCCATTTTTCAATTTTAAGGGCACAGCGCCAACACCTTAATCAAACATGGTCTATCATCTCCCAATTGCACTGATCCAAGATCCTCCATCTTCAATTCTTTAAAGAATTTCCTAGAGTCATATGATAAGAACATCTTGAATCCATGATCCATTCTTGACCAGTTTCACTTTTAGAAACAACCAGCACATCAACGCTGTCATATCCATCAGCACTCTCATCCTGAGGTTGCTGACTACTAAGATTTCTAGGCGTATTATACTCACCTTTCCTCTTCTTCCATTCGGGGTAGTCCTTCTTAAGGTGTTTGTCCGAATACAAACATAGCACCGACGTCTACCCTTTTATTTAGACCTGTTGAACCCCCTATTCTTATGGCCCCTTTGCTCAGTTCTACCCCTTGCATACAACCATTAGCATGCTCTTCTTTAACATCTGATCTCTTCTTCAATTCTCTTGAATTCAAGGCAGCAAGCACCTCTTCCATTGATAGAGTCTCTATACCAAACATGAGAGTGTCCATAAAATGTTCATACGACGAAGGAAGGGAGGCCAAGAAGATAATAGCCTGGTCCTCGTTGTCTAACCCAACTTCAATATTCTCCAGATCTAGCACCAATTTATTAAATTCATCAGTGTGATCATCTAGGGTCTTACCAACACCCATCTGAAAAGTATACAGTCGTTTCTTCAGATATAATCGATTTGCCAGGGACTTGGTCATGTACAAACTCTCAAGTTTAGACCATAGTCCTGCTGCCGAGGTCTCCTTTGACACCTCCCTAAGGACTCTGTCACCGAGACTTAGTATTATTGCACTATGTGCCTTTTCGAGCGTATCTTTCTTCTCCTTTTCAGTCATTACCGCTGGCAATTTCTCTTCTCCGTTCAACGCTGCTACTACACCTGGTGAACAAGGAGGGCTTGCATCTTTACCCTCCATAACCCGAAATCATTCTTTCCATCAAACTTTTCAATTTCATACTTCGTGGACACCATCTTCAATTTCAATTTCTTTCGCGGATTACCTTCTTAGTTCTAGTCGAATAGTGGCTCTGATACCACTTGTTGCAAATCTTAGATAACAAGCAATCAACAACAACAACTAAAAACAATGCGAATCGAAGAAAATGAACACAAGAAACCAAAAGTGCAGAGAGTTTTGTTTATTCAAGAAGATGAATGAATCACTACAAGGTCATCTAGAGACTAGTATACTGATACATCAAAAATGAATCACTAACTACCTTTTAACAACCTTTAAAAGCTAATTACACAATAACCCCCTCAACTTTAGACTAGTTAACAAAACATAAACAAAGTTTACTAAAAAACACTTTAACTTTGTACACTATATATCAACAGTAATGAACAAACATGTTAAAAGAAACGTTAATAACGCACGTAACTGTATATAGGAAAACGAAATTTAAACGTTGTTGATAATATTATATTTTATATAAGGCGTAAAACTATTGAAAAAACTAATGTCGTTACAATAAAATAAGGATCATTTTTTCAAAACTCCTATATACGCTGTCCGCATTAGGACCACATTAATTAGCCTTCACAATCGAAGTGCTTTCTTTTATATATATCTCACTTGAACACCAATGTTAATATCAAATCTCTTATATTACACACATGTGACTTATGGTTAAAAGAGTCCAATAATTCCATCGACCATCAGCATCCCCTAGCGAACATCCAAAAGGAAGTCGATTTCTAAATTTCTGATACCAAATTAACCTGACCCATTTTATAGTATTTTGAATTTTCAAAACCATAAACACGAAGTAATTAAAAATGAAAATAATAATGATAATAATGATAATGATGATGTATAATAGTTATGCAGTATTAATAAAAAAAATTGTTGAGTTTAATTAATAGTTTTGTAGCATGTTAAATAAAAAAACTAAAAGTTTATAGTTGATTAAATAGGATGTATGAATTTCCTATGCTCTCAAATCTAAATGACCATAAATCAATTGGCCGTATTTATATTAGAACACAATACTGTCAAGTTATCCAAATAAAAAATAATAATTTTTCTATGACAAAACAAACACAATATATTTACTTAAAAGAAAAATACTACTTATTTAACTTATATATAAAAATAATCGACTATAATTTATAAATGAGTGAGCGTTTCTATTGAGAAATAGCAGAAAAAATTATCCCGAGTGATGAAATCAACAAAAACAGATTTATGAACTTAAGAACAAGAACATAAACAGGTTGATGATTTTCCCAAGGATCTTTTCAAATCTCTCAACAAACAATGGATTGTTATATTGTATTCAACAACAATAATCATGGTGCAAAAACCCATGATTAATGCTAGGATATCAGTTTGTGTGTTAGGCTGTGTTTGATATGCTTCTGACCGGCCTGACCCTGACCCGGCTGACTCGGTCAGCCCGTTTGGTTTCCATTGGAAATGTTGCTGACCCGGTCATGTTCGCTGACCCGGTCATGTTCGCTGACTCGCCTCCGCCCCTTGCCTCCGCCCCTCCCCTCGGTCAAACACAGCCTTCCCTCTCCCTCCCGCCCCTCGGTCAAACACAGCCTTCCCCCCCTCCCGTCTCCCCTCCCGGTCATCCCGGTCCTCTTCCTCCGCCCCTCCCCTCCCGTCTCCCCCGCAGGTGGTTCCGGTGACGTCTCCGGCCACATTCTGGCCAGGTTCGGGTCAAGTGGCCACCTTCTTCCCGAACCCGAACCGGATTCGGGTTCTGAGACCCGACCGCAGTTGGAATGCAGGTCCGGCAGACGGGTTCCGATGAAGGAAGATGCAACGGCGGCGGTGGTTGATGCCATTGATCCAACTCTCTAGATCGATCTGTGTGTGTGTGTGTTTGTGTGCGTGTGGTGAGTTGTGAGATTTGATCACATGTGGTGGTGGTGATGTATAGAGTTTGGTGGTGTGAAGGGATGAGATAAGTGAGGGAAGGAGGGTCGTTGGATGGAGAGTGAATCCATCTGCTTATTTTTGTATTATATAACAAGTGGTACATGGTTTGTGGCTCACGTAGTCACATTGTTGCATATATTTTTCGTATGACATTCTGAATTTTAAGGTATTATATTATTTTTATAAATTTGGCTATTTTATTGATTACACAATAACAGTTAAATTCAAACTCGTCAGAACAACGGACAATATGGTTATTTTTTTTATTCAGCAGAGTCAGTCAGATAGTAAATCAAACAACCAAGTTTCAGTCAGATGCAGACTCAGTCAGAACTTCTTACTGGGTCAGCTTCTGACTCAGCAGATCTTACCCAGTCAGCATAATCAAACAACCCCTTAGTATGTGTATGATTGCTAGTGATTGAATACTTGAATGATAATAACTGCTTGTTTTGTATTGATTGTTCAAAAGCTTACAAAGGATTACATTATTATGCTATTTATAGCCTACACAGATAGCTATATACAATTACAAAAATACCCTTATGTAAACTAAAACTACATAAAAGTTCTAAGTCTAAGTCGTCAGCTATGGATGATAGATTGTCCGCCGTGAATGTTGAATAAGTTGTCTGCTGTGTCTTGGATGTTGTCTGTTGTGAACGCTTGTGTGTTTGTTTGTCTTGTTAGTTGTCCACTGTAGAGTGTTCATCCGTTATGGATTGAACATCCGCTGCGAACTGTTCATCAGCTGTGTACTTTGTTCATCAGCTGTGTACTTTGTTCATCAGCTGTGTACTTTGTTCATCCGCTGTGTGTGATTGTTCATCCGCTGTAAACACTTGGAAGTTGTTCTTCATCCGCTGCATAGACTTGGTCGTCCGCTGTGGGCACTTCTTTATCCGCTACCGACACTTGTCAAAATTTCTTTTATGTACAAACCTCAAAAAAAAAATTAAACAATAATTAGTGTATGTTATGAATGTTAATGATGCTAATGTGTTAGTTATTGATTGTTTGAATGTTAGAATACATTATATTTGATTATCACAAGCATTATCCTTCTTAAAACATTTGTTTAGTCCAACACCGAGAATTTGGTTCTTCCATTCTTCTAATTTTTGGAGCATGACCCCTTCAATTGGTACTTTCATCTTTCGTTCGCATGCCTCCCTAGTCGTGCGACTAGATAATGACCACCATGGCTGATAACTTGTCGTCCAATTCAACCAAACAACTACAGTAGTGATGCAAACCCAGGCTTTGGATCTGGTTCATGAAGTTGCGACCCTTATCAGGTGGATGTGATGCACGTTAGGGATAAATTATCCTGACCATGTTGCATGTTTTTTTATTGTTCTCTTAATAAAGTGTGTGCAGTGTAGGTTAGGATCTTTTCTTTAAGCATTTGTAATCCCAATCAAGAACAACACTGAAATTTTGTTAATTTTTTGAAGCGTGACCCACTATAAGGCTTAAAAGGGTATATCTAAATTTGAACCCTAAGTTTGCTAAAATTCAAATACATCATTATTACTTGTATTTGATTATTTGATATATTTGTTTTTATTATTATCTATACTATATATAGAGCATTTGGTAGGGATAGTTTAAGATACCTTAAATTAAGAACAATTATGTTACTCAATTAGTTTAAGATACCTTAAATTAAGAACAATTATGTTACTCAATGCATAATGTACAATCATTTTTTAGGGTAAATAGTAATTATATCATTATTTACGGATTAAACCATTACAATTAATTAAATAATAACCTTACACTTACTTACACTTACATATAAAATCTAAATTATTTGCACTATCTGAAATTTGCATTATTTTAGGAAATTAAGAACCATTATTAGACCCTTCAATTTAGGAACCAATTATTCAACCTTTCAATCCTAATATAGTATTTGATAGCTTCAATTATAATGCATATCTTTTAGGAATTTTCTTCGGGTATGTGCTTTTCAAACGTGAATTAAAAAAAGGTAGTATTTGATATCTTCAATCGTAGTGCATTATTTGATATTTTAAATTTGCATTATTTTAGGAACTTTCTTCAGGGATGTGCTTGTCAAAAGTAAATTAAAAAAAACAACTTTAAACCTTTAAATTTCAAACGCGAATTATCTTTTAGATTTCAGCATTTACAAAAAAATAATAATAAATATCTTGGTATTATCCACATATAATTTCAAACTTTAAAACTTTTCTAAAACAGTCTAGAAATATAGTACACCAAATTGTTTAATTTGCAATTAACAATTAGGTATCGAGCAGATTATTAAAATGTTGAAAGACCAACCATTCAATGTTATCGCTCTTCTCAGTTTTCATTATTAACTAGTGTTATTCTACCTCGCGCGCTGCGCGAGTATTTTAAAACCGATAATCACCGGTACAACCCTAGTTTCAACCCTTGGCTCAGATCCGGCTTTTCATTGTGGCTGCAAATCAAACTTGGTTGTCATGTCAAAACAATGAATTTTTTTTCGAAATCATCACAGCCATCCTATTATATACCCAAACCAGAAAAATCAGACCAAACCACAAAACCAACTACTCATTACATTAGCTTTTTAAACATGTAGATTCATATAAGTGGATGACGTAATAATGCTTTGGCTCAAACCAACTCACGGTGTCAGGCTGCAAACCATCTACATATGGCTGCCCCGCCAGGATAACAACATGTTTTTGGTTTGACCATCATTGCCAACGAACTTCCTGACATAGCCAATAATGCGTAATCTCACAAATTGAAGCCAAATTACCAAATTACCTAAACAGGTAATATGAAGCAAGACCCAGGTAATAAATATAATTATTTAATTAAAAACAGACGCAATGCATAAATAACATTAAGCAATAAAAATGATAGCATGTGATAAAAGAAAAGCGATGACTTGATAAACAATAAACGAATACGCATAAATTTGACATCTTTAGAATTTAGACTATTATTTCTTTTAAGTGATATACTTTTTAGGGGCAATTCCATATCTTTTCTTTTAAAATTGTAATATTCCATATTTTTTCAAAGCATATTTAAAAAGCATTGTATTTATATATTAAAAACTTATGGTTTAGAAAATACATAATTTTTTAGGTGGAGAGAGATATATAATCTTATCAAGCACCATCAGCACACAATCATCTCTCCAACTTCTTCTTCAACCTTCTAGACCCTCAACAAAACTCCATAGCAGCTCCGGCGACCGACACACAACCCTCAGACACCAACGTTCCACAACTTCCGACATCCAAACTGTCAGCAATGACATCACCCGAAAAGCCACCGCCGGCGATCATCGTCCCACCGGCATCCCCCGGGTCCCCAAATCCGACACGTTGACCGCCGGAGGTCAACGCAAAGTCGCCATAGCAGTCGACCTTAGCGACGAAAGTGCATACGCCGTCAACTGGGCGGTGCAGAACTACCTCCGCCCCGGCGACACCGTCATCCTCCTCCACGTCCGCCCCACCTCCGTCCTCTACGGCGCTGATTGGGGCGCCGTTGAAGCCCCGACGCCGCCACCGATGAAGAATCGCAACAAAAACTCGAAGATGACTTCGACGCCTTTACGACAACCAAAGCCAACGATCTCGCGAAACCCTTGGTAGATGCTCAGATCAACTTCAAGATCCATATCGTGAAAGATCATGATATGAAGGAGCGATTGTGTTTGGAGGTTGAACGGTTAGGGTTAAGCGCTGTGATCATGGGTAGCCGAGGGTTTGGTGCTTCGAGAAGAACTTCTAAAGTGCAGAGGCTTGGGAGTGTGAGTGATTACTGTGTGCACCACTGTGTGTGTCCGGTGGTGGTGGTGAGGTTTCCCGATGATAAAGACGGTGGTACCACCGTTGGATCGCCGTTCGAGTTAACGGTGGCAGTTAGGGGTGTTCATTTTCGGATATCCGAAATTCGGATATCCGAATTTCGGATATCCGAAAATTTCGGATAGTGAATTTCACTATCCGAATCCGAATCCGAAATTTCGGATATCCGAAATTCGGATATCCGAAATTTCGGATTCGGATTCGGATATCCGTTCGGATATCCGAATTCAAAGAAATTTTTTATTATTTAATAAATTTTATAAAAATGTAATAATTTTTATTAAAGTTTTTATTGGATATTTGAAGTTTTTTATTAAAATGTCCTAAATATCTAAAAATATCCGAAATATATAATTAATATTTAATATTTTTAAATTTTATAAAAATATTTCGGATATTTCGGATATTTCGGATATCCGAAATATCCGAAAATTCTAAAAATCACTATCCGAATCCGAATCCGAAATTTCGGATATCCGAAGTTCGGATATCCGAATTTTCGGATATCCGAAATTTCGGATATCCGAATTTCGGATTTTCGGATATTTCGGATTCGGTTTCGGATTCGGATATTTTTGAACACCCCTAGTGGCAGTGAGGGGTCGCTGCATCCGGTGCCGGAGGAGGAACCGGAGTTTCATGATGCATCTGATAAGCATACAGGTTAGGATCTTGCTGGTGGAATTTGTGTTGAATAGTTGAAATACCGAAATTGCCCTTGAACACTGTAGACACTGTTCATTTCCCATGCTTTTTAAATATATAGGGTAATAACGTAATTTTTCGTTTTAAAATCTTTTGTTACCGATGACAGTTATTAAATTTTCAGAAAGTTAAGTGTTCTTGTGATTTGAATGAAATATAAGTGGCTACTTTAAAGGTTTGATTGTTAAATATTATGTTTATTATTCCGTTCACATAAATATGTGTTCAAATCTACATATACATATTTTTATGTTTTACTTGTGTTTGATACAAGTTGATGTGATAGTAGTGTTGAGATAATTTCTTATGGTATAATATTCAGTCCATACAAATCTAATCTTTACAGTGAATTTAATGAAGAGGTAATATTTATGTATGCTTTTAGTGTTTGATTAAAACTGTGTGTTGACATTGATTTTTTGTTAGGATCGGATGTATGAAACTCAAGCAAAGAAACGCAAAAGAATTGCTGAATGGAAATGGGAGGAAGTTATTATTATGGACATTTCGGATGAAGATAAGAAAGAAGACAACATCGATGATATTACAGGTGTTGCAGGTCATTAAACATGACACTTGCACAGATTGTAGACTCTAGCTTATGAATTTCACCGTTGTGGTCCGTGACGAAAAAGATGCGGTTGACTATAAATATGAGAGCGCGGAACGGTCTATGGTTTTCCGATTTTCTTTTGAGAAGGTGATGGAGCCGAAGAGAAAATTGAAGGAAGCTTCATCTGCATACAAGATGACATGATAATTTCATGCGCTTATAAAGAAAACTCCATAACATATTATGCTATTTTTTGGTCGATTCAACAAAATGTACATCCTTTGATTATACAATGGATTATACAATCAACCGAGAAATATGATCCACACCAAATGAAAGTGTTGACAAGATTAATGATCAGATGATTGATATTTTTCAAGGGGATGAGAATGTTTACTACAGTTTTAATAAAATAGAAGATGATCATCATAAATTTTATATGGTTGAGTTCTTAAACTCAATAATTGTTAGTGGTCTACCGCCTGATGAACTTCGTTTGAAAATTGGATACCCAATTATATTGCTATAGGAATATCGATCCATCCCACGGTCTATGTAATGGTGCACGTTGATATGTAGAGGTTTCCAGCGAAATGTTATGGATGTTGAAATAGTTGTCGGTTTGCATGTTGGAAAAAGAATATTTTTGCCTAAAATTCATCTGTCTCTTTCTGAAAAGACATAATTCCTTTTAAGTTGAAGGAAAAACAATTTCGTTTAAGTTGAAGTGAAAACAGTTCCCCATTCGACTAATTTCTTCCGAAATCTGTTTTTTTCGCATGGACAATTTTATGTTGCTTTATCAATAGTGATATTATAGAAAAATACAAGGTTTTAGTACACCCTTTCAAAAATTTCAAACGGGCCAGAGTGTACACCTCAAATATTGTATATCGGGAAGTCTTACGTAATAGATGAAATGTATGTGTGCCAAAACCTAAGACTGATTTTTTTTAAAAAAATTTGGCTTATGTTTTATACTCTTGATATCATTTTTTATTAATAATCTTTGTATTTTTCTACGGATAAAAGTTATTTTATTCATGAAAAAATGTTATCAATTTTTTACACACTAACTTATTCTATTTGCTTTTACATAATACAAAAATCTAATGTGAAGGAAACATAAAATATTTTGAAAGATGTGTCAGGTGTCACTTTAACTTCTAAAACTATAATTTTATCTACTTATTTATGTTATTTAACATTATTAGTTATGATAAAATCACGTGTAATAAATTAAAATATTTTTTGTATTTTGGATTCCAAAACCTTTTGTAGCTACCGATGAGTCCGTCAAAGTGGAGAATCGTTTCGAAAACCAACTTCCGAAAGATGTAGTGGTGAATCAAGAAGAAATATCCGATGTTCATGGGTTTGCTCTTGATGGCGAATGGTGGTGTGCCAACATAGATGAGATCATTAGGATTTGCAAGCATTTTGATTAAATTGATCTCATCATGATGAGATTACTTCACCACTGAATAAAATGAGTACCGATATTTTTTCTTTAATTCTTATGTTTAAAGTTATATTTATTTATTCGTGTATTACTTTAATGCATCAATGATTTTTTGAACTGTTTAATAATCTTAATTTTTTTGTCACGACCGTCGCATCGCGCAGGTACCCTCCTAGTATCCTTAATTATAAAGGTTGGTGGTATTGTCACTGGCCAAACACCCCCCCCCCCTCTTCAAGTTTCTTGATTTTACACTTCGTACCCGTAAACTAATATCTTTGTAAAATTTTTAAAAAATATCATTTTGACTCCTTCGAGTTTCTAAATAGGGTTTACATGTATATTTTTGCTTCAAAAAATTAATTTTGTATGTCCTTACTTTTAGGTACGTGTCGAAGTAGATTCGAGTTCGTCTATGTTTTGATGTAAATTTTATTTGGATACGAGTTGAGTCAAATACACTTTCATGCTAATTTTTATGTATGCATTGCGTTGATCTACATTTCAAAAGTTTTTATTTGAAAACCAGTGAAGTCAAATATAATGTTTTTTTGTTTGATGATATAAGTTCGAGTAACTTTACGTTTTGATGTAAATTTAGTTCAGAAACGAGTCGGGACAATTGTAGCCTATACTTTATCACGCTGTTTACTGCACCGCCATAGCGTGCGGACATATTCACTTGTTTTCATTTGGATGTAATGCGGCAGCACAAGATAAGATGGATTTAACATGGCAATAAATTAAACAATTTCGTTTTAAGGGAATAAATATGTTGGTTACCAACTAAATCAATATTCATTTTCATCATCTTAATGTCGTGTTATTTGTGTTTAATAACCAACCTCGTCGACGTGTTAATTAGCATATTTCTATTAGCAACTGTTGGTTACACGAATTTCCTAAATAAAAAGCGGTCTATTCATGCCGTTTGCATGCGGATTACTAACTTCTTCATGAAAATGATGTAATGACATATAATTTGACCTTTATATAGATTTATTTATATTAAATGTATAGTTATTGATATTTTAACATGATAAAAAGACCAATTTTATATCTATATCGTTAATGCTAAAACACAATTTTTGTTGGAATTCGTTAGATTTGCCATTGCAAAATTATTCAATTGTTTTAATAAAGCAAAATAAATTTTACCACTTGTCGTTTTCTCACATGTCATTAACATAGAAAGTTAACTATCTAATGATTATATTAAATGCTAATAATATTTATATCATTTCCAAAGTATAAAACACATTTGTTATTAAAAAAATGTAATTTTTTTAAAAATAAATAAATATGAATTTTTAATGAACTTTTTTTTTTTAAAATGACATTTAGAAAACAAATTAAGAAAATGTTTAAAAGCATTTTTTAAACAAATGTTTTTAAAAACAAAAGTTTAAAATTCTTTTTTATTACTTTATTATTACTTAAACAGTTAATTAAACGTAATTTGATTCTTATCTTATCTAAAAAGTTATTTATTATTTTTAAATATTGATAACTTTGAATTTAATATTTTAATTTAACCATGTAATTAATGAGTTTCTGAACTAGTTATATCATTATAACAACAAAGTTATATGATGTAAATCACGTAATGGCATAATTATAAATGGTAAACTTATACATTTATACCATATAGTTACGCTATTTACAGTGTGCATAAATGGACACAAATAATCTTGCCCATATAAACGCAATGCACATGTGGTGTATTCTCTTGTTTCCTATGTTTCTTAGACAAAAACATTATAAGAGAGTGCTTTTAAAAAAGTTTTAGCAATAGATACACATGATTTTCATGTTTGATTTCAGTTATACGAGTTGATCTTTAACACTACAACTATTGTTATGTGATATGCTTATAATTATACATGTTTATAATGCATATTATACCACATTTTGAATCCTTTTTGGTTACAAATCATTTGAAGTGACACTTAATCGTGTTTTATATGAATTTTGTAGGCTTAAATGGTGACTTAATGAATTTGATAAAAAAACTCAAGAAATAAATGAAACTGTTGAAATTTGGCTACTGACATGGCCATATCATATTCTAACACAGTCACGTCATATTCTAACATGACAATGTCAGTATTAGATTAAGATTCACGTCTGATGTGCGACACGACCATGTCACTTTATGACACTACCATGTTTGGCACATATCTTACTTTTCAACCTAAGTTGAGCCCCACTTCCTGCATACAAATTTAGGACCAAAAAACCTAACTCTCTCCATCTCCTAAAGAGTTTCGAGTAATTATTGAATGAAGATAAACAAAGATTAAAGATCAAGCTCTACAGGGGAAGATTATACAACATTATACTATTCTAGCTTGATTTTGGTTTTATTTTCTCTCAATCTAACCATGCATCTTTGAGTCTATAAGTTGTTTTGGTGTTGTTGTAGCTAATATGAGCTAGACTCTTTGATTCACTTCAATTTAGATGAATCCTAGCTAATTATTAATGATTTACATGTTATTTTTGGTGATTATTATGTTGATTAACTTAATAATGTTTTGAATGTTCTTCAATGGCTATGTGCGTTTGGTTGACTTGGTTATATGTTTGATCTAGTAAATGTCTTGACCATATCATGATAGAAAACCTTATGTGCTAGAATATTTATCCATGAATGTGCTAGAATATTTATTCATCAATGTGCATATATATATATATATATATATATATATATATATATATATATATATATATATATATATATATATATATATATATATATGTAAATTACGAATCATTGATTTACATAAGTGTAAGTCAAGCCTGTGATATTTAGTTGTTTTACATACTTTATTATTCATGTTTGATATACACATATGTAAAACAGCTCAATTATCACTAGACTTAATTTACATTTATGTAAATCAATGGTTCTATGATTCTGAAAATAAAAAGTGGTTCTGTAATGATCCTAACCCTATATATATGTATATATATGTGTGTGTGTGCGCGCGCATGTGTGTGTGTGTATATATGTATGTATGATGTATGTTTACTCATAGCAATTGACTAGGAATGATGGATGGGGATTTGAACATGCATGATTGTTATTCAAATATGCATCCTTGTATATATGCTTGGAAATATCATTACATTTGTTGTAAGTTCCTCATATCATTATGTATGTGTGATTATGATTTACTAGTGTAAATTTGTAGTTCATATATTCGTGGTATTATATTTACAAGTCGGAGGATTCATTATTTTGTTAATATTACTTGATTCAAGGTGGTTGGTATGTGTTTGTCGTATTAGCTTTCTAAAGAATTATATATGGGACTAAATAACCTTAAAAAAGTTTTATCCATATTTATTCAACATAATTGTATCACTGGATCTTAACGGAATGACTTTAGTTAGATATTATGTTAGCATTGTTTTTACTTCACAAAGAGTTGTATGATTAGGTAGTCTTGACATGGGTTTAATTTATTTCCGTTTTACACGTGTACAGAATGTTCTTGTCATGAAGGTGTGTATGTTGTCATTGTTTGGCTAGGTTGCAAGGCTCCGTTCCCGGGAAACCTCACAGTTGGCAATTCATAGCATAAATTCAGTTTAATAACAAAGCATTGCAGCGGAAGATAATTAAACATTCATTAAAGACTTAGAAACCCCATTGTAGTCATACATTTGTCCTTTAAAGTTAAATAAAACATATTCCTTGTTCATTAAATACAATAAGGACTTTGTTAATAGGAATGCCATCCATATCTCCCCAAGTAGCTCCGTGGTGCCATCCTCAGCATCAGCGCTTACCTGCCCATTATTATGCATAAAAAGTCAGCTACGCTGAGTGAGTTCTAGTTTTATATAAATAAGAAAATATGATCTTTTATTTTTAATATAATGAACACGCATACATCATACTACAAACATTACTTGCATCGCATTAGACACGTTCATTATCTTTCATTCTTTCATTTCATTTCCCTTCATCATAGGCGAGACTGCACAAAGCAACATCTCCATGTTGATTGACAACGAATGTCAATCCCCGTCGGTACACGTTATCCATGGTCACTACCCCCGACGGTCGATCGATCCCCGTCGGTACACATCTTCATGGTAGCTTCCCCCGACAGTTGATCCACACTAGCAGGCACATAGCCCGCTCATGAATACGGATCCATCATCATACATCAGACTCACATAAGTGAAGTCTATCATAGTGCTTGCAAGACTTTTCATCATCAAATGGGCCCGGGGGTAACATTCGTTAAGTTCCACTTCTCATTAGTATTATCTTTCACTTAATATATTTATCATACTTAGCTTATTAAGTACACAGCATACCAAATACAAGTCATCATAACACGTAACCAACCCTCCGCGGGACAGCGGGGGTTCGGGGGCGGCAGCCCCTGACAGCGGGGTCCTAGGGGCAGCAGCCCCTAGTGGGGTCCAAGGGGCAACGCCCCTGGCTGGGGCTGAGCTGCCAGGTCAGCGCGCCCGAAAATTATTTTGAGCTATTTAAGTGTCACATTTTGCTTTAGAAAAAATGTATTTCCTTGTTAAAACACCTTGAAATCCTTATCTTGAAAACCTTATGTTTACTATGCATAATAGCCCCAAAAACAAGAAGAAACGTTTAAATAAGGGGATCTAGAACTCATCTGAACTTAGCAAATAGCTTAATTCCTAAGTTACTTAAGCTATGGTCCGAATGCTCTAGCTGCACGAAAGTTAATACACAAAAACATCATTTTCTACATAATTTCGCCCATAGTTTCGCTGGCAGTCTCGCTGCCAGTTTCGCTGGCAGTTTCGCTGCCAGTTTCGCTGGGCAGCATTTCTGCCAGTTTCGCTGGACAAATTCGCTGCCTTGAGCGCCCAACTTTCGTTGGAATTTCCTAGTTTCGCGATGTCTATGGGTCCACAGTTTCGCCTGAACGAAACTATAGTTTCGCCCAACCGAAACTGTAATTTCGCTGGAAATGTTCTTAGTTTCGCTGGATGATTATGCAAATTCGCTGGATGCATATACAGTTTCGCAGATCGCATAAAAATCACGAACCAGTCCGTTTTTAACCCAAAATCACAACTTTTTACGTCCAACCTCTTAGTTTATCATCCATGAGGCTAAATCTAAGCTTTATACATGTTTTCATACGTAAAAATGTGACCTTTATGCGATTCTTTGCAACTTTTCAAAACCCAAAACCCTAGAATCCGGGTTTGATCTACAGGAGGGTTTAGGGGTTGATTCTTACCTTGTTTTGCTGCTCCTTTCTTGAGATTTGTTGCCCCAACACTCAGATCTTCAATCCCTTGACCTTAGAAGCTCCAAAACTTGAGTTTCTTGTACTTTCTCTCTCTACTTTCTCTCTCTACGAATTTTTGGACTTAGGGTGGGAATGAAGAAGATGGTGGCTGCTTTGGGAAGGTTAAGGGATGATTATGGGCCTCAATCCACTTAGGCTCTTGTCCATTAGCCTAATTAGCCCATAATCCATTTTTCTTTTTTATTAAATACCCATAATTAAGCCCATTATCCCCGGCGACTCGTTTTGACTTTTCGGGGTGTTACAAGTCTCCCCCACTTATTTAGGTTTCGTCCTCGAAACCTGTCAGTCATCAAACAATTGGGGATAAAATCTCCTCATCTCTTCTTCGGTCTCCCACGTAGATTCTGATCCTCTTCTGTGTTTCCATTGTACTCGTACTAGCGGAACTACTTTACTACGGAAGCGCTTCTCTTTCCGATCCAGGATGACCACCGGCTGCTCTACATAATTCAGTCGCTCGTCGACTTCAATGTCCTCTAACGGTACAAATGCATCATCGTCTGCTAGACATTTCCTAAGATGAGATACATGGAATGTGGGATGAATTCCACTCAACTCATCAGGAAATTCTAGTCTGTAGGCCAATTCCCCTACCCTTGCGATAATACGGAATGGCCCTATAAATCTTGGGCTTAACTTTCCCCTTTTTCGAAACCTGATGATCCCTTTCCAAGGCGATAACTTGAGCATAACCTTGTCACCAACCTCAAACTCTATCGGTCTACGCCTCTTATCCGCATAAGACTTCTGGCGATCTTTTGCAGCCTTCATGAATGCCTTAATCTTATCTAACTTCTCAGTTGTGACCTCAATCACTTCAAGGCTCCCCAATTCCTTTTGCCCGATGTCACCCCAACACACGGGCGTTCTGCACTTCCTACCATACAACATCTCGTAAGGTGGCATACCAATGCTGGCATGGTAACTATTATTATACGAGAATTCCGCCAACGGTAAGTGCTCATCCCAACTTCCACCGAAATCGATCACACATGCTCGCAGCATGTCCTCTAATGTCTGAATTGTTCTTTCCGACTGACCATCCGTCTGGGGGTGGTAAGCCGTACTAATATGCAGTCTAGTCCCCATTGAGTCGTGGAACCTCTTCCAGAATTTAGACGTAAACCGCGTGTCCCTATCCGAAACGATAGACACTGGCACGCCGTGACGAGCCACGATCTCCTTGATGAACAGATCTGCCAACTTCTCAGAGGAAAACGTCTCACGAATTGGTAGGAAATGGGCGCTCTTTGTCAAGCGGTCAACAATCACCCAGATCGTGTCGCTTCCTTTCGTCGTGCGAGGTAGCTTCGTGATGAAGTCCATCGTGATGTGTTCCCATTTCCATTCAGGAATATCCAAAGGCTGGATTTTCCCATATGGCTTTTGGTGTTCTGCCTTCACCTGTAAACAAGTCAGACACTTGCTTACATACTTAACCACGTCACGCTTCATTCCTTGCCACCAATAATCTTTCTTCAGATCTTGGTACATTTTTGTGGCACCAGGATGAATAGAATATCTAGTTTTGTGAGCCTCATCCATGATCTTTCCCCTCAAATCCCCATAGAGAGGGATCCACATTCTCCCAGATCGAGTTCTAACACCCAGGGTGTTTTCCCCCATATCTGAAGTTTGCCCTTTCATTCTTTCAGAGTTGACTCTGTCCTCTCTTAATGCCTCATCCTGAAACTCCCTCACTCGCTTCATAACATCAGGCGTCATAATTATTTGGTAAGCCCTCACCCGAATTGGTTCGGGTCGTCCCTTTTGGCTAAGGGCGTCAGCAACCACATTAGCTTTGCCGGGATGATAATGAATTTCGCAGTCATAGTCCTTGATCAGTTCCAGCCACCTCCTCTGCCTCATATTGAGTTCTTTTTGTTCAAAGAAATACTTCAGACTCTTATGATCGGTGAAGATGGTGCACTTCACCCCATACAGGTAGTGCCTCCAAATCTTCAATGCAAACACCACCGCTGCCAACTCCAAATCATGTGTAGGATAATTGGCCTCGTGGGCTTTTAGTTGTCTAGAAGCATAGGCTATCACCTTCCCTCGTTGCATCAACACGCAACCCAATCCTGCATATGAGGCATCCGAGTAGACTACCATGTCCTCGTTCCCCTCAGGTAGCGTTAGGACAGGGGCTTGCGTCAACCTCATCTTTAGTTCTAGGAAGGCGTTCTTCAGATCAGGACCCCATTCATACTTCACGTCCTTCCGGGTCAGCTTAGTTAAAGGAGAAGCTATCTTGGAGAAATCCTGGATAAACCTCCTGTAGTAACCTGCCAGACCTAAGAAACTGCGAATCTCGGTTGGCGTCTTTGTAGATTCCCATTGCATTACCGCTTCAACCTTCACAGGGTCCACTCTGATCCCCTCGGGATTAACCACATGACCCAGAAATTGAACTTCGCGAAGCCAAAATGCACACTTAGAGAACTTAGCATATAACTTCTCGCTTCTGAGTGTCTCCAATACTTCTTGAATATGATTGGCGTGTTCTTCTTCACTTTTCGAATAGATCAAAATGTCATCGATGAACACTATCACCGATCTGTCCAACATAGGCCGGCATACCCGATTCATAAGGTCCATAAAAGCAGCTGGCGCGTTAGTTAAACCAAAGGACATGACGAGAAATTCGTAGTGTCCATAACGCGTACGGAACGCTGTTTTAGGAATATCTTGTTCTTTCACCTTCAATTGGTGGTAACCAGACCGCAGGTCTATCCTTGAAAACCAGCTGGCACCCTGAAGTTGATCGAACAAGTCGTCGATTCTTGGCAATGGGTATCGATTCTTTACGGTCAGCTTATTGAGCTCGCGATAGTCAATGCACATTCGCATGCTACCATCCTTCTTCTTGACGAATAAAACTGGAGCACCCCATGGAGAGATACTTGGCCGGATGAAGCCCTTATCCAATAAGTCTTGTAATTGGTCCCTCAATTCTACCATTTCTGAAGGAGCCAATCGGTATGGTGCTTTAGCGACGGGCTGCGCTCCCGGTAATAAATCGATTTGAAATTCGATTTCGCGGTCAGGCGGCACACCAGTCAGGTCTTCAGGAAAGACGTCAGGAAAATCGCGCACTACCGGCACGTCTGATAATTGTGGCTCTAGCACGTCCACATCTTTTACATAGGCCAAGTAAGCGCTACACCCACGTCTCATGTACTTTTCCGCTGTGATCATCGACACGACCTTCGGCACACAACGCACCTTATCCCCACGTACAGTAACAGAACTACCATCGGGCGCTTTTAGACGAATTATTTTCTTGCTACATACAATATTGGCTTCATAGCTAGCTAACCAATCCATGCCTAACACCACATCAAAACCTCCTAAGGCCATAACATGCAATCTAGCAGGGAACTTACAATCTTCTAACTCAATCAGGCAATCCTCAATCACTTCAGTTACCTTAGTGGATCTACCAATGGCGGTTTCTACATAGAAAGGCTCGTCTAACTTCCTACTCTTATCATGCAACGAACGACAAAAGGCAGCAGACACAAAACTCCTACTAGCACCAGAATCAAAGAGCACAGAAGCATATTCGTGATCCACCAGAAACATACCTGAAACTACTTCTGGAACTACCCTGGCCTCCTCACGAGTTATGTTGAACGCCCTCGCCTTTGCCTTTAAACCGTCACCCTTCCCTTTGTCTCTAGCTTTAACTGTTCCTGATCCTCCCGATTTTCCTTTCTTGCAGTCTTTCTCCGCATGCCCTATCTCGCCACACTGGTAGCACTTCACCGCCTTGCACTCTCTAGCATAGTGACCCTCGCCCCCACATTTAAAACACTTTCCAGTCCCAATTCTGCACTCCCCAAAATGGCGTTTTCCACATTTTCTACAGGCACCCCCTTCACCTGTATTTTCTGTCTCCCTGATTGACCCTCAGCTCTCATCTTCTTTTCTCCACCCCTGAAGTTATCACCTCCGAACCTCTTCCCATTTCCATTCTTGTTCCCACTCCACTTCTCCACCTTCTTTTGCACAGGTATTGGGTCTCTCTCATCGTACAACCTTCCAGCTAGATCCACCACAGACCTAAACGTACCTGGTCTAGCCGCAATCATGTGCCTCCTGATGTCCACTGGCAAACCCTGCATGTATCTCTTGATCTTCTTGGATGCAGGTGTTACCATGTCTGGCACAAGTCTTGCAAGTTCATTGAACTTGGAGGTATACTCTTGATGAGTCATGTTCCCAGCCTCCAAATACAAGAACTCCTTCTCAATCTTGTCTAATTCTCGATGGGGACAATACTCCTCCAGCACCAATTCCTTCAACTCGGACCACCTCAGTTTGGCTATCGACCGCTTTCCTTCGGCCTGGACAATATTGTCCCACCAGCACAGCGCTGAGTCGACGAAAGAATGAGTGGCAAACTTAACTTTCTGATCTTCGCGGCATTCACTAATTTCCAGTACCGCCTCCATTTCTCTGATCCATCGATGAGCGGCAGTAGCATTGCCGTTACCGTCAAAGGTTGGGGGCTTGCACCTTTGAAATGCCCCATAGTTGCACCCCCTAACCGTCTCCCTCTCAGCCTCCTCATCACTGTCGTCATCATGGATTACCACCTTAGGGTTTGATGGCTCCTCTTCAGATTCCTCCGTCCTCCCAGTGGACCTTCCAGAATTCTTCTCATTTTCCTTCTCCTTCCTATCAGCTTTATCTCCATCCTTGACTGCTTTAAGCACCTCATTCACCACCGAGGGTAAGACATCTTGCATGACATTGTAGACTTCATCAGCGATGGCCTCCTTCACAGTGGACTTGAGGGTGGCTGATCCCTCGCCCTCTTGTTGACTATGGAGGTCTGACTCCTCGCGCACAGTCTCGGGAGCCTTAGCTTTGCTCCGGGTGACACGTGGTGTAGTGGTACGACCACCTCGAGGACGTCCACGTGTAGCCTTCCCAGCTTTCCTACCCGCCATATCTAATTCCTATAAGATTTAAACACCGAAATGGTTATTCAAGTTAATTGCTCAGATCATTACAAGTATGGTAAGTCCTTAATTACAGTGGCCAAGTGTGATTAACTACTTACCTTACCCTCCTGTCCCAAGCAATCACTATCCTAACACATGTCAGCATTCAAATCTACACGTATATAAAACAAATAGCACACGCACATATTGCCAGTTTTCTTAAAATATTTTACCTGATGGCACGTAGCTACTTGGGTTGGCATCCCTCATTTGGTCCCATTCTCAGTTTAAGTTTAGGTTTGAAAAATGTTTTACCCATTTCTCTTAAACTTTGGCTCTGATACCAAATTGTAAGGCCCCGTTCCCGGGAAACCTCACAGTTGGAAATTCATAGCATAAATTCAGTTTAATAACAAAGCATTGCAGCGGAAGATAATTAAACATTCATTAAAGACTTAGAAACCCCATTGTAGTCATACATTTGTCCTTTAAAGTTAAATAAAACATATTCCTTGTTCATTAAATACAATAAGGACTTTGTTAATAGGAATGCCATCCATATCTCCCCAAGTAGCTCCGTGGTGCCATCCTCAGCATCAGCGCTTACCTGCCCACTATTATGCATAAAAAGTCAGCTACGCTGAGTGAGTTCTAGTTTTATATAAATAAGAAAATATGATCTTTTATTTTTAATATAATGAACACGCATACATCATACTACAAACATTACTTGCATCGCATTAGACACGTTCATTATCTTTCATTCTTTCATTTCATTTCCCTTCATCATAGGCGAGACTGCACAAAGCAACATCTCTATGTTGATTGACAACGAATGTCAATCCCCGTCGGTACACGTTATCCATGGTCACTACCCCGACGGTCGATCGATCCCCGTCGGTACACATCTTCATGGTAGCTTCCCCGACAGTTGATCCACACTAGCAGGCACATAGCCCGCTCATGAATACGGATCCATCATCATACATCAGACTCACATAAGTGAAGTCTATCATAGTGCTTGCAAGACTTTTCATCATCAAATGGGCCCGGGGGTAACATTCGTTAAGTTCCACTTCTCATTAGTATTATCTTTCACTTAATATATTTATCATACTTAGCTTATTAAGTACACAGCATACCAAATACAAGTCATCATAACACGTAACCAACCCTCCGCGGGACAGCGGGGGTTCGGGGGCGGCAGCCCCTGACAGCGGGGTCCTAGGGGCAGCAACCCCTAGTGGGGTCCAAGGGGCAACGCCCCTGGCTGGGGCCGAGCTGCCAGGTCAGCGCGCCCGAAAATTATTTTGAGCTATTTAAGTGTCACATTTTGCTTTAGAAAAAATGTATTTCCTTGTTAAAACACCTTGAAATCCTTATCTTGAAAACCTTATGTTTACTATGCATAATAGCCCCAAAAACAAGAAGAAACGTTTAAATAAGGGGATCTAGAACTCACCTGAACTTAGCAAATAGCTTAATTCCTAAGTTACTTAAGCTATGGTCCGAATGCTCTAGCTGCACGAAAGTTAATACACAAAAACATCATTTTCTACATAATTTCGCCCATAGTTTCGCTGGCAGTCTCGCTGCCAGTTTCGCTGGCAGTTTCGCTGCCAGTTTCGCTGGGCAGCATTTCTGCCAGTTTCGCTGGACAAATTCGCTGCCTTGAGCGCCCAACTTTCGTTAGAATTTCCTAGTTTCGCGATGTCTATGGGTCCACAGTTTCGCCCAAACGAAACTGTAGTTTCGCCCAACCGAAACTGTAATTTCGCTGGAAATGTTCTTAGTTTCGCTGGATGATTATGCAAATTCGCTGGATGCATATACAGTTTCGCAGATCGCATAAAAATCACAAACCAGTCCGTTTTTAACCCAAAATCACAACTTTTTACGTCCAACCTCTTAGTTTATCATCCATGAGGCTAAATCTAAGCTTTATACATGTTTTCATACGTAAAAATGTGACCTTTATGCGATTCTTTGCAACTTTTCAAAACCCAAAACCCTAGAATCCGGGTTTGATCTACAGAAGGGTTTAGGGGTTGATTCTTACCTTGTTTTGCTGCTCCTTTCTTGAGATTTGTTGCCCCAACACTCAGATCTTCAATCCCTTGACCTTAGAAGCTCCAAAACTTGAGTTTCTTGCACTTTCTCTCTCTACTTTCTCTCTCTACGGATTTTTGGACTTAGGGTGGGAATGAAGAAGATGGTGGCTGCTTTGGGAAGGTTAAGGGATGATTATGAGCCTCAATCCACTTAGGCTCTTGTCCATTAGCCTAATTAGCCCATAATCCATTTTTCTTTTTTTATTAAATACCCATAATTAAGCCCATTATCCCCGGCGACTCGTTTTGACTTTTCGGGGTGTTACAAGTCTCCCCCACTTATTTAGGTTTCGTCCTCGAAACCTGTCAGTCATCAAACAATTGGGGATAAAATCTCCTCATCTCTTCTTCGGTCTCCCACGTAGATTCTGATCCTCTTCTGTGTTTCCATTGTACTCGTACTAGCGGAACTACTTTACTACGGAAGCGCTTCTCTTTCCGATCCAGGATGACCACCGGCTGCTCTACATAATTCAGTCGCTCGTCGACTTCAATGTCCTCTAACGGTACAAATGCATCATCGTCTGCTAGACATTTCCTAAGATGAGATACATGGAATGTGGGATGAATTCCACTCAACTCATCAGGTAATTCTAGTCTGTAGGCCACTTCCCCTACCCTTGCGATAATACGGAATGGCCCTATAAATCTTGGGCTTAACTTTCCCCTTTTTCGAAACCTGATGATCCCTTTCCAAGGCGATAACTTGAGCATAACCTTGTCACCAACCTCAAACTCTATCAGTCTACGCCTCTTATCCGCATAAGACTTCTGGCGATCTTTTGCAGCCTTCATGAATGCCTTAATCTTATCTAACTTCTAAGTTGTGACCTCAATCACTTCAAGGCTCCCCAATTCCTTTTGCCCGATGTCACCCCAACACACGGGCGTTCTACACTTCCTACCATACAACATCTCGTAAGGTGGCATACCAATGCTGGCATGGTAACTATTATTATACGAGAATTCCGCCAACGGTAAGTGCTCATCCCAACTTCCACCGAAATCGATCACACATGCTCGCAGCATGTCCTCTAATGTCTGAATTGTTCTTTCCGACTGACCATCCGTCTGGGGGTGGTAAGCCGTACTAATATGCAGTCTAGTCCCCATTGAGTCGTGGAACCTCTTCCAGAATTTAGACGTAAACCGCGTGTCCCTATCCGAAACGATAGACACTGGCACGCCGTGACGAGCCACGATCTCCTTGATGAACAGATCTGCCAACTTCTCAGAGGAAAACGTCTCACGAATTGGTAGGAAATGGGCGCTCTTTGTCAAGCGGTCAACAATCACCCAGATCGTGTCGCTTCCTTTCGTCGTGCGAGGTAGCTTCGTGATGAAGTCCATCGTGATGTGTTCCCATTTCCATTCAGGAATATCCAAAGGCTGGATTTTCCCATATGGCTTTTGGTGTTCTGCCTTCACCTGTAAACAAGTCAGACACTTGCTTACATACTTAACCACGTCACGCTTCATTCCTTGCCACCAATAATTTTTCTTCAGATCTTGGTACATTTTTGTGGCACCAGGATGAATAGAATATCTAGTTTTGTGAGCCTCATCCATGATCTTTCCCCTCAAATCCCCATAGAGAGGGATCCACATTCTCCCAGATCGAGTTCTAACACCCAGGGTGTTTTCCCCCATATCTGAAGTTTGCCCTTTCATTCTTTCAGAGTTGACTCTGTCCTCTCTTAATGCCTCATCCTGCAACTCCCTCACTCGCTTCATAACATCAGGCGTCATAATTATTTGGTAAGCCCTCACCCGAATTGGTTCGGGTCGTCCCTTTTGGCTAAGGGCGTCAGCAACCACATTAGCTTTGCCGGGATGATAATGAATTTCGCAGTCATAGTCCTTGATCAGTTCCAGCCACCTCCTCTGCCTCATATTGAGTTCTTTTTGTTCAAAGAAATACTTCAGACTCTTATGATCGGTGAAGATGGTGCACTTCACCCCATACAGGTAGTGCCTCCAAATCTTCAATGCAAACACCACCGCTGCCAACTCCAAATCATGTGTAGGATAATTGGCCTCGTGGGCTTTTAGTTGTCTAGAAGCATAGGCTATCACCTTCCCTCGTTGCATCAACACGCAACCCAATCCTGCATATGAGGCATCCGAGTAGACTACCATGTCCTCGTTCCCCTCAGGTAGCGTTAGGACAGGGGCTTGCGTCAACCTCATCTTTAGTTCTAGGAAGGCGTTCTTCAGATCAGGACCCCATTCATACTTCACGTCCTTCCGGGTCAGCTTAGTTAAAGGAGAAGCTATCTTGGAGAAATCCTGGATAAACCTCCTGTAGTAACCTGCCAGACCTAAGAAACTGCGAATCTCGGTTGGCGTCTTTGGAGATTCCCATTGCATTACCGCTTCAACCTTCACAGGGTCCACTCTGATCCCCTCGGGATTAACCACATGACCCAGAAATTGAACTTCGCGAAGCCAAAATGCACACTTAGAGAACTTAGCATATAACTTCTCGCTTCTGAGTGTCTCCAATACTTCTTGAATATGATTGGCGTGTTCTTCTTCACTTTTCGAATAGATCAAAATGTCATCGATGAACACTATCACCGATCTGTCCAACATAGGCCGCATACCCGATTCATAAGGTCCATAAAAGCAGCTGGCGCGTTAGTTAAACCAAAGGACATGACGAGAAATTCGTAGTGTCCATAACGCGTACGGAACGCTGTTTTAGGAATATCTTGTTCTTTCACCTTCAATTGGTGGTAACCAGACCGCAGGTCTATCCTTGAAAACCAGCTGGCACCCTGAAGTTGATCGAACAAGTCGTCGATTCTTGGCAATGGGTATCGATTCTTTACGGTCAGCTTATTGAGCTCGCGATAGTCAATGCACATTCGCATGCTACCATCCTTCTTCTTGACGAATAAAACTGGAGCACCCCATGGAGAGATACTTGGCCGGATGAAGCCCTTATCCAATAAGTCTTGTAATTGGTCCCTCAATTCTACCATTTCTGAAGGAGCCAATCGGTATGGTGCTTTAGCGACGGGCTGCGCTCCCGGTAATAAATCGATTTGAAATTCGATTTCGCGGTCAGGCGGCACACCAGTCAGGTCTTCAGGAAAGACGTCAGGAAAATCGCGCACTACCGGCACGTCTGATAATTGTGGCTCTAGCACGTCCACATCTTTTACATAGGCCAAGTAAGCGCTACACCCACGTCTCATGTACTTTTCTGCTGTGATCATCGACACGACCTTCGGCACACAACGCACCTTATCCCCACGTACAGTAACAGAACTACCATCGGGCGCTTTTAGACGAATTATTTTCTTGCTACATACAATATTGGCTTCATAGCTAGCTAACCAATCCATGCCTAACACCACATCAAAACCTCCTAAGGCCATAACATGCAATCTAGCAGGGAACTTACAATCTTCTAACTCAATCAGGCAATCCTCAATCACTTCAGTTACCTTAGTGGATCTACCAATGGCGGTTTCTACATAGAAAGGCTCGTCTAACTTCCTACTCTTATCATGCAACGAACGACAAAAGGCAGCAGACACAAAACTCCTACTAGCACCAGAATCAAAGAGCACAGAAGCATATTCGTGATCCACCAGAAACATACCTGAAACTACTTCTGGAACTACCCTGGCCTCCTCACGAGTTATGTTGAACGCCCTCGCCTTTGCCTTTAAACCGTCACCCTTCCCTTTGTCTCCAGCTTTAACTGTTCCTGATCCTCCCGATTTTCCTTTCTTGCAGTCTTTCTCCGCATGCCCTATCTCGCCACACTGGTAGCACTTCACCGCCTTGCACTCTCTAGCATAGTGACCCTCGCCCCCACATTTAAAACACTTTCCAGTCCCAATTCTGCACTCCCCAAAATGGCGTTTTCCACATTTTCTACAGGCACCCCCTTCACCTGTATTTTTCTGTCTCCCTGATTGACCCTCAGCTCTCATCTTCTTTTCTCCACCCCTGAAGTTATCACCTCCGAACCTCTTCCCATTTCCATTCTTGTTCCCACTCCACTTCTCCACCTTCTTTTGCACAGGTATTGGGTCTCTCTCATCGTACAACCTTCCAGCTAGATCCACCACAGACCTAAACGTACCTGGTCTAGCCACAATCATGTGCCTCCTGATGTCCACTGGCAAACCCTGCATGTATCTCTTGATCTTCTTGGATGCAGGTGTTACCATGTCTGGCACAAGTCTTGCAAGTTCATTGAACTTGGAGGTATACTCTTGATGAGTCATGTTCCCAGCCTCCAAATACAAGAACTCCTTCTCAATCTTGTCTAATTCTCGATGGGGACAATACTCCTCCAGCACCAATTCCTTCAACTCGGACCACCTCAGTTTGGCTATCGACCGCTTTCCTTCGGCCTGGACAATATTGTCCCACCAGCACAGCGCTGAGTCGACGAAAGAATGAGTGGCAAACTTAACTTTCTGATCTTCGCGGCATTCACTAATTTCCAGTACCGCCTCCATTTCTCTGATCCATCGATGAGCGGCAGTAGCATTGCCGTTACCGTCAAAGGTTGGGGGCTTGCACCTTTGAAATGCCCCATAGTTGCACCCCCTAACCGTCTCCCTCTCAGCCTCCTCATCACTGTCGTCATCATGGATTACCACCTTAGGGTTTGATGGCTCCTCTTCAGATTCCTCCGTCCTCCCAGTGGACCTTCCAGAATTCTTCTCATTTTCCTTCTCCTTCCTATCAGCCTTATCTCCATCCTTGACTGCTTTAAGCACCTCATTCACCACCGAGGGTAAGACATCTTGCATGACATTGTAGACTTCATCAGCGATGGCCTCCTTCACAGTGGACTTGAGGGTGGCTGATCCCTCGCCCTCTGGTTGACTATGGAGGTCTGACTCCTCGCGCACAGTCTCGGGAGCCTTAGCTTTGCTCCGGGTGACACGTGGTGTAGTGGTACGACCACCTCGAGGACGTCCACGTGTAGCCTTCCCAGCTTTCCTACCCGCCATATCTAATTCCTATAAGATTTAAACACCGAAATGGTTATTCAAGTTAATTGCTCAGATCATTACAAGTATGGTAAGTCCTTAATTACAGTGGCCAAGTGTGATTAACTACTTACCTTACCCTCCTGTCCCAAGCAATCACTATCCTAACACATGTCAGCATTCAAATCTACACGTATATAAAACAAATAGCACACGCACATATTGCAAGTTTTCTTAAATATTTTACCTGATGGCACGTAGCTACTTGGGTTGGCATCCCTCATTTGGTCCCATTCTCAGTTTAAGTTTAGGTTTGAAAAATGTTTTACCCATTTCTCTTAAACTTTGGCTCTGATACCAAATTGTAAGGCCCCGTTCCCGGGAAACCTCACAGTTGGCAATTCATAGCATAAATTCAGTTTAATAACAAAGCATTGTAGCGGAAGATAATTAAACATTCATTAAAGACTTAGAAACCCCATTGTAGTCATACATTTGTCCTTTAAAGTTAAATAAAACATATTCCTTGTTCATTAAATACAATAAGGACTTTGTTAATAGGAATGCCATCCATATCTCCCCAAGTAGCTCCGTGGTGCCATCCTCAGCATCAGCGCTTACCTGCCCACTATTATGCATAAAAAGTCAGCTACGCTGAGTGAGTTCTAGTTTTATATAAATAAGAAAATATGATCTTTTATTTTTAATATAATGAACACGCATACATCATACTACAAACATTACTTGCATCGCATTAGACACGTTCATTATATTTCATTCTTTCATTTCATTTCCCTTCATCATAGGCGAGACTGCACAAAGCAACATCTCCATGTTGATTGACAACGAATGTCAATCCCCGTCGGTACACGTTATCCATGGTCACTACCCCCGACGGTCGATCGATCCCCGTCGGTACACATCTTCATGGTAGCTTCCCCCGACAGTTGATCCACACTAGCAGGCACATAGCCCGCTCATGAATACGGATCCATCATCATACATCAGACTCACATAAGTGAAGTCTATCATAGTGCTTGCAAGACTTTTCATCATCAAATGGGCCCGGGGGTAACATTCGTTAAGTTCCACTTCTCATTAGTATTATCTTTCACTTAATATATTTATCATACTTAGCTTATTAAGTACACAGCATACCAAATACAAGTCATCATAACACGTAACCAACCCTTCGCGGGACAGCGGGGGTTCGGGGGCGGCAGCCCCTGACAGCGGGGTCCTAGGGGCAGCAGCCCCTAGTGGGGTCCAAGGGGCAACGCCCCTGGCTGGGGCCGAGCTGCCAGGTCAGCGCGCCCGAAAATTATTTTGAGCTATTTAGGTGTCACATTTTGCTTTAGAAAAAATGTATTTCCTTGTTAAAACACCTTGAAATCCTTATCTTGAAAACCTTATGTTTACTATGCATAATAGCCCCAAAAACAAGAAGAAACGTTTAAATAAGGGGATCTAGAACTCACCTGAACTTAGCAAATAGCTTAATTCCTAAGTTACTTAAGCTATGGTCCGAATGCTCTAGCTGCACGAAAGTTAATATACAAAAACATCATTTTCTACATAATTTCGCCCATAGTTTCGCTGGCAGTCTCGCTGCCAGTTTCGCTGGCAGTTTCGCTACCAGTTTCGCTGGGCAGCATTTC
Organism: Flaveria linearis; assembly: GCA_024085815.1. Lineage (NCBI taxonomy): Eukaryota > Viridiplantae > Streptophyta > Magnoliopsida > Asterales > Asteraceae > Flaveria > Flaveria linearis. The sequence goes on along the minus strand of CM044016.1, from coordinate 34,453,332 downwards.
TGCCAGTTTCGCTGGACAAATTCGCTGCCTTGAGCGCCCAACTTTCGTTGGAATTTCCTAGTTTCGCGATGTCTATGGGTCCACAGTTTCGCCCGAACGAAACTGTAGTTTCGCCCAACCGAAACTGTAATTTCGCTGGAAATGTTCTTAGTTTCGCTGGATGATTATGCAAATTCGCTGGATGCATATACAGTTTCGCAGATCGCATAAAAATCACGAACCAGTCCGTTTTTAACCCAAAATCACAACTTTTTACGTCCAACCTCTTAGTTTATCATCCATGAGGCTAAATCTAAGCTTTATACATGTTTTCATACGTAAAAATGTGACCTTTATGCGATTCTTTGCAACTTTTCAAAACCCAAAACCCTAAAATCCGGGTTTGATCTACAGAAGGGTTTAGGGGTTGATTCTTACCTTGTTTTGCTGCTCCTTTCTTGAGATTTGTTGCCCCAACACTCAGATCTTCAATCCCTTGACCTTAGAAGCTCCAAAACTTGAGTTTCTTGCACTTTCTCTCTCTACTTTCTCTCTCTACGGATTTTTGGACTTAGGGTGGGAATGAAGAAGATGGTGGCTGCTTTGGGAAGGTTAAGGGATGATTATGGGCCTCAATCCACTTAGGCTCTTGTCCATTAGCCTAATTAGCCCATAATCTATTTTTCTTTTTTTATTAAATACCCATAATTAAGCTCATTATCCCCGACGACTCGTTTTGACTTTTCGGGGTGTTACATAGGTGGAGTCAAAGTCTAAGTGAATGTTCCTTTTGCTTGATTATCTTTCTTGATTTCTATTTGTATTTATCTATTTACGTTTATTTTAGTTTAAAATATAAAGATAGTAAATCATCTATATTTTCTGGCTAAAAATAACTTTTTTTACTATTAATAACTACCGTATTCTTGGATCGATACTTGGTTTTTGTATAAACTTTGTTATGTATACGATAGATACACTTACATATTATGTGTGGTTTAATTTTAAGGCAAGAATCATTTCTATAAATTTAAAATCAAGTGTTGTGAAAATCAATATAAATAAATATATATATACACACACACACATATACATATATATACACATATATATACACATATATATATATACTTATATATATGATAAATTGCTTAGATAGTTAGATTAGAGGTGTCGACGGCGACTGAACAGCCTCGAGATCCTTTATATGAATCGGAACCATAATCGATTTCAGCAGAGGTAAAAGCCCCTAAATCCCCATTGATCTTCTTGCACGAGGAACGAATCGATTACAGGTGCTATAAACCCTAATTTGACATCGGAAGCGGGGTGACCGAAAACTCTCGCCCTTTCTGGTGGAACTCTCTCCGACGAAACTCTTGCATTCTTGTACTCTCAACGGAACTCTCTCTAACGAAATCTGGTGGAAAATTCCTTGCATTCCCGCCCTTTCTGCTCGCATTCGCGATTCTGGATGTGATAGCGGTTCTTCTTCGTCTTCGTCTTCTGTGTATTCATCTTCAAAGTCGTCGTCGACGTCTTCTTCTTCTTCTTCTTCATCGACTCCGTTAGTGTGAGAGCTAGATCTGCTCTCTGCTCACTCTCTCTGCTCTCTGCTCTCTGTCACCGTCACCCTCACCGGCTCCTATCACCGGCCACCACCACCACCGGTCACCGGCCCGTACCAGCAATATAATCAAAGAACCCTAAATTGGGTATACATTTGGTGAGATCGTTCCATCTCGGGTTTGCATATATGCTTTTACTTATCTTTAATTATATCTTTTCGTTTAGATTGTTTGGCTGGGTTAGGGGTACCAACATTCTGGTTTTAAATAGGGAGAGGCATCCCCTATTCTTAGGCTATTACTACTTGCGTGTGATTTGATATATTTCTGTTTCTTGTGTTGATTGTGTGTCTCATGTCTATTGTTGACCTTGTGTGACGGATTGCTTTTGATTGTGCTTTACTTGTGCTGTACTTCTATTTTTAAGGTGTTGCCGTGTTTCAAGTTTTCGGTTGTATTAGTGGACTCTGTCTTGTAAAATAGAAAGCAGTAGCCATTATGTTGCCCCGAGATCATGTTCGGTGACGAGAGGTGCAACTACAGGGAATAAGAGTTATATATTACGAGTGACATTGTGGAATGTAGGAACCCTAACTAGTAAGTTACTAGAGTTAATTGATGTGCTGAAGAAACGTAGGGTCCAGATAGCGTGTCTTCAGGAGACTAGATGGAGGTGTGGGAGAGCAAAAGAGTGTAATAGTTATAAACTATGATATTCAGGATCAGATGGAACAAAAAATGGAGTAGGTTTTCTAGTTGCTAAGGAACTTCAAGATAATATAGTGGAGGTGAGAAGGTACGATGATAGAATTATGCTGTTAAGAATAGTAATATGGGATGAAGTAGTGGCAGTAGTTAGTGCGTATGCACCATATGTTGGACTAGGGGAAACGGAAAGAAGTAAGTTCTGGGAGAGTTTAGATCACGTTATGGGTGACATACCTAGAGAAAAAAATATGCATAAGAGGAAATTTTAATGTGCATATCGGTAAGGATAATGACCATTTCCAGTTGGTGCATGGAGACTTCGGGTATGGTCTTAGGAATGACGGCGGTAAGGAGCTTCTTGACTTTGCAGTAGCGCATGACTTAAGCATCATAAATTCATTTGTTAAGAAAAGAGACTCACATCTAATCACGTTTAGTAGCGGTGGAAGACACACGCAGATAGACTATTTATTGATGAGGTGAGAAGATCGTAGCTCGTGGAAGGACTGTAAGACAATCCCGGGAGAGACAGTAGTGACCCAACATCATATGTTGGTGGCGGATATACGTGTGAAGAGACCAATTGTCCAACAAAACAAGAGAGTTAGACCTACGATCAGATGGGGCCAGCTCAAAGATGAAAAGATTACCATTTTTAGAGATAATATCATACCAATGAACCAGACCGGGCCACAGGAAGACGCAAACCAAAAGTGGGAGGCTATGGCAACTAGAGTCATCCAAGCAGCTAAAGAAACTCTTGGAGTTACAACAAAGATGACAGTCGGCCATAAGGAATCCCGGTGGTGGAACGAAAACGTACAAGAGAAGATAAAAATTAAACAACAAAGTTTTAAAGAGCTTAACAATGAGGAAGAACGCGCAGAGCTAAAAGATAAATACAAGGAGGCTAAGCGAGAGGCGAAAAAATCGGTGTCAGAGGCAAAGAACACGGCGTATGAGAAGATGTATAAACGCTTAGAGACGAAAGAAGGAGAGCATGACATGTTTAAGATTGCCAAGGCAAGAGAAAGTAGAAGACAAGACTTGAGAATGGTGAAGTTTATAAAGGTTGCGGATGGAAAGGTTTTGGTGAAGGAGAAAGACATCAAGGTGAGAAGTAAAACTTACTTTGATAACCTTTTCAACATAAGGAACACTAACCAGCAAACTGAGATAGATAAAACAATCCAAACAATGTAACAAAACAAATGTTATTGTAGAAGCATCATAGTCAATGAAGTTTCGAGTGCTATGAAGAAAATGGGAAGGGCTAAAGCGGTGGGGCCAGACAACATACCGATTGAAGTGTGGAAATGCCTGGGAGATAAGGGTCTCCAATGGCTAACAGATCTATCAACACTATCTTTAAGACATGGAAGATGCCAGACTAGTGGAGAACTAGTGTCATAGTCCCATATATAAGAAAAAAATGAGATTTCCAAGGTTGCGAAAACTACAGGGGAATAAAACTATTGAGTCACACGATGAAATTATGGGAAAGAATTATTGACACGAGAATTAGACGGGAAACTCAGATAACGATAAACCAATTTGGATTTATGCCAGGACGCTCTATAACAGAATCCATACACGTAATAAGGAGGATAATGGAGAAATATAGAGAAAAGAAAAGGGACCTCCATATGGTATTCATCGACCTAGAAAAGGCCTATGATAGTGTTCCGCGCCAACTCATTTGGGAAAGTCTACGACTTAGAAGGGTACCAGAGAGGTATATCAAAATAATCAAGGATATGTATGACGGGGAAAAAACATGTGTCGAACACCGGTTGGAGACTCAGACTCCTTCCCCGTGGAAGTGGGACTCCACCAAGTATCGGCACTGAGCCCATTTCTCTTCACAGTAGTATTGGATGAGATGGCCAAGTCTATACAACAACCAGTTTCGTGGTGCGTACTCTTTGCGGATGATATTGTTTTAATATCATAATCTAAAATGGTGCTTAATGACAGGCTAGAACAGTGGAGAGTAGCGTTAGAGCGCAGAGGCTTAAGGATAAGTCGCTCAAAGACAGAATACATGCATTGTAACTTTAGTGGTGAGGCGTAAGATGACACCCAAATCAGTATCCAGGGTATGGCGGTCCCACGAACATCTAGGTTCAAATACCTGGACTCGTACCTATAGGAGGATGGAGAGATACACAGCAATGTAGCTCACCGTGTTAAAGCAGGATGGTGCAAGTGGAGAGCAGCATCAGGGATTCTATATGTTAAGAGGTTTCCAGTAAAACTAAAGGGAAAACTATACAGAGTGGCAGTACGCCCAGCTATGTTATACGGAACAGACTGCTGGGCCATAAAGAAATCGCACGAGAAGCAAATACAGGTAGCGGAAATGAGAATGCTGAGGTGGATGTGTGAACACACAAGACTGGATCTGATAAGAAACAAAGTGTTTTGACAGAAACTAGAGGTGGCTTGTATCGTAGATAAAATTCAAGAGGGAAGATTAAGATGGTGTGGGCATGTGAAGAGAAGACCAATAGCTGCACCCGTTAGAGCAGTAGAGAACATCAACCTAGAGGGTAAGAGGAGTAGAGGAAGACCTAGGTTGACTTGGGATGAGATAATTAGGCGAGATATGATACACTTGCATCTCTTTGAGCACATGATCGAGGATAGGAGTGAGTGGAGGCGTAGAATAAAAATTAAGGACTTTTAGCGGGATCTGTAGGTAGGAAGGGTAAATGATAACATGTTGCGGGGCCTGATGTGTACGTAGCCCACATCTGCCCTTTATAGATGAAACTTGCCGCTTCTCTGATGTTTGCTTTATCAATCTCTAAACCTTTTGGTGATATATAACTGTTTGATGTGTGCTGTGTGCTGTGTGTTGTATAGTTTATAATATGATGTCTTGCTAACGTTATTGCTTTTGTTATCGAGACGGGGGTCTCTTTGGAAGCGGTCTTTCTACCTAATAAGATAGAGGAAAGACCCGTCACCACCTACCCCCAGACCCTGCTCTTGAGTGGGATATACTGGGTTTGTTTGTTTGTTTGTTTGTTTATACATATATATATACATATATATATATACATATATATATATATATATATATATATATATATATATATATATATATATATATATATATATATATATATATATAGGATCAAGATCTTTTCAGAACTTATAAAGATTGTCAGAACTACAAGAATTAATATTAGCTATTGATCTTAATATAATTTATTTTCTGTTTATTAATTAACAAAGGATAACATCGTAATTTAACATTTTTTGATTTGTAGTTTTCTAATAAATCTCCTTATATTAGGCAATGTCAATTATTTTAATTTAAATATTCTTTATATTGAAATGCACATCACGGTTTAACCTAATTACTCCAAGATTCCAGCCAATTATTCATTTTTGACATCTCAATGGAAGATTATTGATAAATTAGTTCAATATTTTTATCTTCAAGGAGTGTACAATATTTCTTATCAAGAGAATATTCAAGTTCAAAGCAAGGTTCGAAAACTGTGTTTATCATTTAAAAAGTTTTTATAAATACTTTCATAATATATAATAAATATACTTGATTATTTAGTATAGAAAAGCTTATGTTGATTTTAGTAATTTTTCATTGATTATGATAATAGAAGTGTTCAATCTTTATCGTAAGGCTCTGATTCGAAGTTTTCATTTGATTTTGATTCAAGGCACGACATACTATTTTGCAAGAATTACAGCACAATGTGCTGTTTTATGAAATACAACATAATTTTGTGCTATTTTATGAAATACAACACAAAAACGTTAAAATGCAGTACAATTTCACATAATTTGTTTTTTTATTAAAAAATATAGCAATACTATACTCAATTTAATGAGAAAAAAATGCTTGATTTTATGGTATAATTTGTTTTAAAAAATAATTTAGCATGAAAAAACTATAAACGTTTAAAAACATTGGGGGAAACTTAAAAAAGTCAACAAAAGTGGTTACATACCCAAAATGCATTTCCATCTTTTTATTTACAACATTATCATCTTAGTTATTGATTAGAAAATGAAAGACTAAGATCATTTCTTAGCCTTCTTAAGTAAAATATATAATTTAGTGGAAGCTCCCCCTAACTCTCTCTCTCCCTTTATATGGAAGCTTCACTAAAAATATATTTTGCCTAAGAAAGCTAAGAAATGATCTTAGTCTTCTATTTTTTAATCAATGACTAAGATGATAATGTTACAAATAAAAAAATGGTAGTGTATTTTGAGTATATAACCATTTTTGTTTACTTTTTTGAGTTTCCAGGAATTTATTTAAACGTTTATAACTTTTTGATGCTAGATTATTTTTTAAAACAAATTGCACCATACAATCAAGCATTTTTTCTTTTTTAAATTGAGTATAGTATTGTTATATTATTTTCTAAAAAAAATCAAACTATGTGAAATTGTGCTGTCTTTTAACATTTTTGTGTTATATTTCATAAAACATCACAGTTTTGTGATGCTTTCCATCAAACAACACAGTTTTGTGTTGTTTTGTGTTAAACAACACAATTTTATGATGTATTTCATCAAAACAACATAAAACTATATTGTATTTCGTACAAACATCACCGTTTTGTGTTGCTTTACGTCAAACAATATAGTTTTGTGTTGTTTTGCGTGAAACAACACAGTTTTGTGCTGCTTTTGTCAAATAGCACAGTTTTATGCTGTTTTACGTAGCATGTTCTATGTTGTTTTACGTTAAAATAACAAGGTCTCATGTGTTGTTTCTGTGATGTATTATAACAAAATATGAAACAACATAGAAATAACACTTTTTTACTATTTTAATATTCACTATTTTACGTAACACGTTTTATGTTGTTTTTCGTTAGGACAACAATCTATGTGTTTTTTGTGCTTGAACAATCAATGTGACAACTAAATATGATAAAACGAATGACATTCGAGTTTCATTGATCATTGATGTCATCCACCGTAATTATTCATTACCTCTAATTACCGCTATCATTGACTATCGGATCATTGTCTTAAAACACTACCTATTAACACCCACAGCTAAAGTTAACACCTCTAATCATAGATTAGTTGTTATATGTAATTATTGAGTTTAAGACAACGAGAGATATTTAGGCTTTAATTATATTTTGAAGTTAATTGTTCATAGGGTTTGTAGGTAAATAGAGTGTATAAAAATATGCTACATTTTTAAAAGGGAAATGAAATTAGATTAAATGGTTAATAGACCAAAATACACTTTAACCTTATTTTTTATTTT
>CM044016.1:34380808-34443308 GCA_024085815.1 Flaveria linearis | reverse complement strand
TATGTGTATGTATATGTATATACATGTATATGTATATCTATGTGTATAGATATATATATACATATACGTAGACATATAGTATACATGTACGTGTACGTGTACGTTGTACGTGTACGTTGTACGTGTACGTTGTACGTGTACGTTGTACGTGTACGTTGTACGTGTACGTTGTACGTGTACGTTGTACGTGTACGTTGTACGTGTACCCACACATATCATTAAGCTCTTGTGTTTACTGTGGATTTTTTATCTGATACACGCATCAATCATTTTTCATCTTTTGTATTCTATTTTTTTTTTCTTTGTAATATTTATCTAGACTAGTTTCATTTTTATCATATTTATTTTGTTAGTAACATTATCATGTAAACACAATGTTCTGATAAATAGTTATTAAAAATCCAATTAATGATGTCATAAAACCATCAAAGTGCCATGGAGGTTGGAACATCATACCATGTAGTAGTTTACATTGAACCACTCACATGGCATTGCTTGTGCTCATTCACATCACATGCCTCAAAAATTGATTTTTTATTACAACATTCCACCCTGGTTATTATGTACTTTTTGGGTGGTCCAGTTAAAACTAACCATAAGTTTAATCATTGTTTAAGATCGTATTAAATCATCCTAATGAAAGTAAAAAAAGTATGGTTGTGAAAACATACTGTTAGTACAAAAGGTATAATATAAAAAGAGCTTGAAAAACAAAAAATGGAATCATGAATACATACTTATTATTTTTATTGTTTAAAATACTTGAAACGATCTATATAAAAAAATAGATCACCACTTGATTATAAATTTACTATGACTAAGAATCAAAACACTAATTCAATAACACCATTCTACTAAATGAAAAATAATATTATTAAATTACTTAAACTAACAAATTATACATAAAAAAGTAACAAACTTCAAATTTTGATCATTTATTACTATTGTATTTAATGAGCTGGATCTTAATTCAATTCATCTATGTCAACTAAACAATAACTAAAGATAAAATAGTACTAACCCTGATTTATTATTTCTTTCTCTACTCTTTATCATATACAAAATAAAAAACTATATTTATTCTTACAAAGATAAAAAGAAATAAGAACAAAAATTTATAGGAGGGGATAATATCTAGGAATGTCAATATCAAGGTAAAGAACAAAAGTATAAAAACTATTAAATTCACTTGAATGACAAAAGGACCAAGGTACTCTTTGTTGGTTGATACAAACAACTTCCCCTTTAATCAATCATTTTTGTTTCATCTTTACTCTCTCTATTTTTTTTGCAAATTATGTTGGTTTGATCATCTTTCTCACAAATTATTATTGGTCATTGGATCATCAGAACACATGGGTGCTTGTGTTTCAACTCAGCAAAAGTCATCTACTATGAAAACACAAGTGTTACATGGGTCTAATGATATCAATATCATCAATGGTGATCTTGCAGCTAAACGTCAATTGTCTCCGTCAAAAGTAGCCCGACATTCAGTTCGAGATCATGGTATGATTTCTGTTTCTATGTATGATATTGATTCTTACTTTCTTGTTAAATTTAAAGTTGGTGTCTTTCGGTTGTTGGTAATTTGTGGGTGTTAGATGTTTAAGTTTCTTCGTCAATTCATGAATTCAATTTGATTCAACATCTAAAGTGTTTCTTTTTTTTTTTTAAATATATATAGGTGGTTTTGTGATTTTCCTAGTTGATTTGTTTACATCTATTTCTGATAATGTTTTAATGTTTGTCCTTTGTCGGTTTAAGTTGCAAAATTTGAAGTTTTAATCCTTGTGGGCCGGCGCATTAATTGGGCCTGTAATCTATCAGTTTGGGCTGGATAATTGGGCCTAAAATCTATCAGTTTGGGCCGGTTCTGGTAATAGCTATTAGCAAATGAGTCGAGTAGAAGCCTAGGAGTCTAGGACTAAAGATAGCGTTTGTTTCTACTTGATTTCTTTCTCCTCGATTTAGGTAAGTTTTGTTGTTATAGAGTAGCATAAACATAAGTCGATTGGTTGATGTATACTTCATTAATAAAATGAGAAAGTCGTTTTGGGTCATCCCCACAAAATCTTTGCGTTATTTCAACAATTGGTATCAGAGTTTTGACAATCAAGGACTCTTGAAAACTTAGGGGTGCTTAACCATGATCAAACTAGTAAAGTCGACGGTGTGCATAACCAATCAACTAACTTGATCTGACTGCAGGAAAAGAAGAATGTGATTATAGGACTCCTTGGAACGCATTGAATTAACAAATTATCGTGCAACAAAGGAGCCAAGCGCGTCTTTGTTAACGTGTCCAAAATACAATATGTGGATGATAATTATCGAGGCAATCTTTGATCGAGGCAATCTTTGATGCCCAAGGCTTTTGGGAGGTGATAAGACCCGTCATGGGTGATGTGGACGGAAAAAAAACCCACCTAGCCCAAGCCATGATCTATGACTGGTTGCTCCTATAAGCTTCGCCCCTGCTAACAACGGGCTTAATGTGTGGACGGAAGACAATCACTTACGGCTGTATGAAGAGGGCTAACCGACACCACCACCACCCCCCATCCTAACATTCAAAAATTAACCAATTTACAAACCAAACGTGATTATTTTGTCTACATAATGCGTCACAAGTTCTAAATTCGTGTGTTTTAGTCGAAATCCGTTTTTTTTCAAATTTCAATTTTTTTTTGTATTTCAATTCCTTAAAAGAAGTTTTATAACTTGTAATCTAAACCTTTACACCGCCCTAACGGTATGGTCTAGCTTATAATCACATCTTTCTGGTTTTTTGTTACCTAAGATCACTTATGAACACACAAAGAAAAACAATAAAACTTCAATTTGATTGTGAATGATCGTAACCCCTTTCGTTTGTACAAACACATACATGTACATGTATTCGATAATGATGATTCGTCGCCTCCGTTTTAATCAACACCATCGTCAAACATTGTTTATAGTTTTCTAACTCGACTATACATACATAATAAACACTAAAGATTGATTTTTGGCTATTTACACATTTGACACAATCTTCATAGTTCCAAGTTGCTGTATCTAGGTGTTTAGGTTGTTTTATTTGTTTTTTTTTGAGGATGCACATGTGTTATTTAACATTGCAGGTAGTAAAGAGGAGACATTTTTCGACTCGCAAGCATGGTTAGAGTCGGATTGTGATGATGATTTCATGAGCGTTAATGGTGGTAATTAATACACATATACTCATAGTTTTTGTTATTAGTTTTACGTCTTAACGATTAATTTGTCTTTGTGATGGTCGTTTATGTGCAGAGTTTACTCCATCAAGAGGCAATACACCGGTTCACCATAGCTTGTCTACAGGCAACAACAAACCTCATGCTGCTGTTTTCCCATATCAACCATCTCCAAATGCACAAGAAAAGAAAATTAGACTTTCTGATCTTTTCGACGATAGCGAAAGAGCCAACTATGATTTTGAAGATGAACAAGATGGTGAACCAATGCACAATAAAATGAACTTGAAAGCAGAAAGCCCGCTCGTGGGTGAAATCGCGGCAAATGGTGCTAATGGGTTGAAGACAAAGAGGGAAAGGTTCGGGAGTTGTTTTTCGACTTTGCTTTCTAGTCGTAGCCCGTCAACAAATGGAAGGAAGATGGTCATGAGTCCAAGCCTCCCGAGCCCGAACCCTGGCCCTGGTGCGGGATGATGAACGTTAGCCATGAGACACTAGTTTAAATGTATAGTAAAAAAATAAGAGAATCATGAAAGTAACTATCTTCCAGATGTGTTATACTTGATGGTGTATCTACTTATGCTCGTGTATCATTTTAATTAATCCCATAACATACGTGTTTATTTCTTAAGAATTTGATGTCGTATGCTAGGTTAGACAACAATACATATTTATAATTGAAATGCATCCTCTCTACGTGCTTTATATTTGTTAAAATATTAGTCATAAAATTTCATAATGTAGTCATTTTTACTTATTGACATGATTTATCAACTCAAACAAATTTAAGAAATTTAATTTTGTAACCACACTCAATTAATCAAAAAACAATGACATATAGAATAATCTATACCTGTAATATATTATTCAATGTAATGTTATTAATGTTGAATTTAGAGCATTCACAACTCATCTTTATCTATATCTTTATAATTTAATTATATAAAAATCTTATTTTTCAGGAGTAACTTTGTAGAAAGGTAATCAAGTTTCAAAATTATCCTAGTTAGGTCACTCATAAACTTTTTTATTTAAATCAGCTCACTAAACTTTCTTTTGGTTTTTCAATCTTGTGTATTTAGTCTAAATAGTAGGTAAAAGGGATGGTCAAAGGTGAGAGGAGGCGGTGGTGGACGGCGATTGTGGGGGGACGACGGTGGTGGTGGGCGGCGATTGTGGGGGGACGACGGTGGTGGTGGGCGGCGATGGTGGGGGGACGACGGTGGTGGTGGGCGGCGATGGTGGGGGGACGACGGTGGTGGTGGGCGGCGATGGTGGGGCGATGACGGTGGTGGTGGTGGGCGGCGATGGTTGGGCGACGACGGTGGTGGTGGGCGGCGATGGTGGGGCGACGACGGTGGTGGTGGGCGGCGATGGTGGGGGACGACGGTCGTGGTGGGCGGCGGTGGGGGACGAGGGTAGTGGTGGGCGACAATGGTGGGGTACGAAGGTGGTGGTGGGACGGCGGGGGTGGTGGGAGGCGATGGTGGTGGGACGACGGTGGTGGTGGGACGACGGAAGTGGTGGGCGGCGATGGTGGTGGCACCAGTGGCGGAGCTTGAACTGTTTCGTAGGGGGGGCGGGGGCGAAATTAATTTTTTTAGGGGGGCGAAATTAATTTTTTTTAGGGGGAGCGAACTCGATATTTATATAAAAATTTACACTATCGGGCCAAAAATTTACACTATAGGGCTAAAATTTAACACTACGGATGAAAAAATAAGGGGGGCGGCGGCCCCCCGGCCCCTATGATGCTCCGCCAGTGGGTGGCACGACGGTGGTGGGCGGCAATGGTCAATGGTGGAACACTCATAAAACTTGAAAAATAAATAATTACCTGCTAATCAGGTTAATTACATAAGATTAGAACAACACCCCAAAGTTAAATGACTTGATTGAAAAATTTTAAAACTTGAATAACCTGATTGAATCACTCATAAAATATTGTTACTATTTTATGAAGTTTTCTCTTTTTTTACATTTATATTTTATTTTTTAAAAACCCCCTACATCTCATTCCTTATAGATACTTCAATTCATCATAATGGTTGGAGTTATACCTGGCAATCTTAACCCATAGGAGTGAAAAAAGATTAGCTTTGGTGAAGAATTTTTCTATTTTGTGTTAGAATGGGCAGTATCATAACAAAGAACGGGTCATAATGGGTTTTCAAAAAATCTTATGAGTTTAGAATGGGTAAGAGCATTCACATCTCATTCCTTATCTTTATCTATATAATTACACTAAAAATTACTATTTCTTCTCTCTTCTTTCAATTAAATAATATATTTTTATACATTTTTCATTACATTTTCTCTCTTCTTCACTCACAATCACTTTCAAAAATATTAAAAAATTTATAAGGGTTGAACAGTGAATCTTTAAATTTACAGCTGAACAGTAACATTTTCTCTCTCCTCCACTCACAACTACTCAAAACTATCCCATATAATTTAAGGACTCACACTCACATAATTATAAGACATGGGTTGTGAATGCTATAAGAACAAGTTCTCAAATGGGCAAGAACGGGCAGTTGTTTGTCGACAAGAACAAGTGAGCCAGTTGACCACCACCTTTGATTGACCACCAGTGCTGCACCTCCATTGTCAACGGACACCACCTACAATCATCACACTACCACTAACCAATGCTGTCGCCAGCGCTACCAAGCATTGTCGTTGCAAACACCACCAACTATCGCCGCTGCAACCACCACTGACCAACGCTACAGCAAACCACCACCTCTACCACAACAAACACCACCAATCAGTACCGCCGCCGCAACCACCACCAAGGCACCAACTGATGCCAACCCAGCCACCAACCATAGGGCATGCCTTTTTATTTTGTTGCAAAATTTTATAAAAATTCCTAGATAGTCTTCATAATTTGTCACTCATCGGAGAAGAGTGTCTACTTCTTGCGCTACAGCAAATTAAATATGGATAAGTCATTTTTTAGTTTCTAAAATTGATTTTAATAATGTGATACAACTATGTTGTTCTAAAAGATAGGATAGAGAAATAAAATAACTAGAACAAAATAATAAATATTTTAAAATTTTGTTTACGTTAATCTTCTTTTATATAGTTTAACTATTAATTCTAGTTTATGTTGACGATATAACTTGTGTTCAGAATCTTCATACTGTCGTTCCTAACGTGGTGGTCGCCATCTTTCATCTCCAGCATATTGGATGATAATCCGTGATCATTGTAATCGATTCTGAACCAAGGATCCTTGAAACAACTTTTATTTGTAGTTTATATGTTTTTATATGTTTTTTTTTTGGAAAATTGAAAATTTTGTAATTTTTTGAATTGACCCATCCTGACCTGACTCATTCTGACTCGAACCCATCCTAACCCGTTTCTGACCTGAACCCGTTTTGACCCGGACACGTGTTGATCTGAACCCGTCCTGACCGGACACTCGACCCGACCCAACCCGCCCATTTTACCGGGCTTAGTTGGAGTAGATGCTATGAGAGCATCAAATGGTAGACTGTGTATTTTTTATAACAGGATGACAACTTAGACAAGCAATATGCATAAAATTGGACTTTTGTGACCCCCAGTCTGATTCAATTTATATTCTATTAAGCATGCTTCACGTTAAAGGTATGCAAACTGAACACCTCCTCTAGTTTCAGTAACTTAACACCAAAATATATTTGTAAAAGCTTTAAATCAAGCACCTCCTTAATTTATAAACTAAAAGTTCCAAATAAATCAAGTTCCAAGTAGACGCTCTTTGTTATGTAGTAATGTTTCATATAAATCAGATTTCATACACAAGAATGATGTATATTCATGGCCAGGTAAATCACACAAACCATGATATTAGCATAATGTTTCAGTTTAAAATATACAATACACATGCTAATCACAAAACATTAGCTATTAGCAAAAGAAACAACTACTAGCAAAAGAATATTAAGACGCACAGAGAATATTAGCCTATGACTAATGCATTTTCAAAAAAGAAAGAGTAAATTACACTTTTCGTCCTTTAGTTTTGTAGTAAATTTCAGGTTTCGTCCTTAAACTAAGGAAATTACAGTAATCATCATTTATGTTTAAAAAAGTTTGCACGTTTCGTCCTTTCCTCTAACGGACGTTAAATTTGGTCGTTAAGTAAACATCATTAGTGTATAACATGGAATGAAAATGAATTTATAAATAAGAACTTTAAGTTATAAACAAATAAAATTAAACATGAAAAACAATACTTTAAATTCATAAACATCTGAATATTTTTTTATACAACATTTGATGTTCTGTTGGTGGTTTTTCATTGTTATCTAATATTAATAATTTTAATCTTTGTTTACTTTTAACTCGAGATAACACAACATAAAGCTGGCCCTGCGTGAACACTGGTTGTTTAAAAAACAAACTAACTTTGGATAGCAATATTCTTGGCTACTGTTTATTATCATTGCAAAACACACTGCTAATGTGAACTGTCTTCTTTGAAATTTAAAAGAATTTTTTTGGTATGAAGATGTCAAAATCAATCGTGGAATAAAAGTGTGATTTCCAATATTACTTCCAGATACATCAAAACAATTTGCACATATCAAACGTATTCCAATCAAACATTACAATAATATGACAGTAGACATAAAAAACAAAGAAGTTTAAAAAGTAGAAACATGTAATACCTCTTCAAAGATGGATCGTTGAAGTAGATCATCTTCAAACAAAAAAACAAAAATAAATTAATATTAATCCAAAAATACAACTGTAGACAACGATAGATTAAATCAAAATCACAGAGGATGAAGGCTCAAATATAACAAAAAACAAAATACATTTTGTTGAAAAGAACTTGATAAAACTGAAGCTAAAATGAGAACGTTGATGAAGTCTGTTGAAGGTGCTATTATCAGACTTTATAAAGACAAATCACGAGGGTTGTAAAGATGGGATGGTTGTGAAATCTTTTAAAATCGAGTATGATTTCATTTTCAAATAAAGATACCCATGAATTCATTTAAATTGGAGATTTTATGAATAAATCTAGTAACTTTTGTCAAGATTCGAATATAAACCGAGCATTTTATGGAAACACACCATCAAGCAATCGATTTCATAGATGAAGAGAATTATAGCTGATTTCTATAGTTTTTATTGATAAATTATTTGAAGAAATAATAATTACCAGGTATGATTTTATTTTCAAAAAAAGATAGCACTCTAATTTAGAATTAAATTTCTAAAATTTACATATATATCTCTTGTATCAGAAGTTGATTTTTAGTTAAATGAATCTAGACCAACGCTAATACCAGATACATATTTAGGCGGGAATTAGAAAAAATAGAACCTTAAGAGAATGACACGTGACACTAATGTTATTGTTTTATTAATAAGTATAGATTACATAATTATTTGTTTTTAACAACCCCTTGATTTAAGCAAATATTAATTGATTTTTTTCTAATATATCTCTAACAAAATGTACAACATAATTTGGAGATTTTTTCATTAGTTCGAGAACCATAAATACGCTTGCATATTCTTCTTCTTCTATCATCTCAAGCATGAGTAAAATCATAGAATTATTGAGTAAACGTTATTATGTAAAAAAAGTCATGCTATTTTAAGTTATGTGCTATTTTACTTTTACGTGCTATTTTAGTTTTACGTGCTATTTTAGTTTTTCGTACTATGTTAAGTTTATGTGATATTTTAGTTGTAAGTGTTATTTAAACTATGAAGTGCTATTTTCAGTATATGCTATGTTTACGAAAGTAGCACCACGTATATTTATTATGTGTTATTTACGAAAACTTTTTAAAAAGATGTTATTGATATTTTAAAAAATATAACAATATTATACCCATATTTAAGATAAAAAATGCTTGATTTTATGGTATATTTTTTTAAGAAAATAATAAATGATATAAAAGTTATTTTAGTTTAAAAAAGTTAGTGAAAGTAGTTATTATTTACAAAAAAAAGGTCAACATTTTAAAGATTTTAGTTATCATTATGGAAGTTATATTATATTCCTAATTAACAATTATATTTACTAATTTGTCATTTTCTTCATTAAAAACTAGGCTAATTGAAAATAGATGACTTGTCAATAATCTTAACCCTTAATCCATTTAATAAACGCACCAGATCAGTTCTTATGGTTTTTAGATGGCATATTGTTTGTACCGGAACCATCCTCTACGCGCATGGTATGTATACACATAAATACACACGTGCCTCCCTTCCACCCACCAACCTACCCACACCCTCACACACACGCATAAATAGTTACTGTGGTTTGATCAGATTGTATGTTTGGTCCCTGTATTTTAAAAATTATAAAGTTAGTCTAAAATTTTAAATAGTAATTGCAAGTTTGGTCCTCAAATTTTAAAAATTAGAGTAAATTACGCGGATGGTCCTTGTGCTATGTCCAAATTGCGGTTTTGGTTTCTAGGTTTGAAAAACTACAAGGTCAGTCACAAAGTATGCTTAAACATAACAGGTTTGGTCCCTGAGTTTGATGAGGGTTAACTTTTTATTAATATTTTTAACATGACCAAAATACCCCTAACCTAAAAATAGACCCACACCCACCACCTACCATTAAACCACCACCACCACACCTACTTGCAACCACCACTTCGACAACCCCACTCAACCCACAACCATCCCCACCATCAAATAGATCCACCGCTTCTCGATCTTATCCTCCTAAACACCATCATTATCACACGCGTTCTCCCCCTTCCTTTTCTTGGCCAGCCACCATCACCATCATTATGCACATCCTAAGCTACCATTATCATCTCCGGCCAACCACCATTGATGTCTCTGTTTGTAAGAAAACATAATCAAACAGAGAGCGAGGTATGATTGGGATGAAAAAAGATGAGGATGAGCGGCGGTGGTGGCCGATGGTGCCACGTGTTCAGGTGTTAGTGGCACCTAGGTGTGGTGATAATGATGGTTTGGCCTTGGATGTGCAGTGGAGCAGCCAAACTGTAGCCGACGGAAAATCGGCTGGCTTAGGCGAGGTTGTGGCAGGTGATCGAAGATGGAGAGAGGGGGAGGGTTGGGGGGAGGTGGAGTAGAGGAGGGTACTCTAGTATTTTTACGTTTATTATTTATAGTAAGTGTATTTTGATAATTTTACATAACTTAATAAAAAAAGATAACTGTTGATTAATGTCAGGAACCAAATCTGTTATGTTTATGCATACTTTGTGATTGACCTTGCATGTTTTTCAAACCCTGAGACCAAAACCACAATTTGGACGTACCACAGGAACTGCTCGTGTAATTCTTTCTAAAGGTTATAAAGTTAGTCTTATGTGGATGTTGCACTTTTGGTCATTAAAATCAAATTTTAAAGTTAGATAAAACTTTACAAAATACATAAAAGTTAAATTATATTAATATCAGAGACTAAATATGCAATGAGTACATAAAATTTCAGACTAACTTTATAATTTTAAAGTTTAAAGACTAAAAATACAATCTGGTTAAGCCACAAGAACCATTTTTGCAAATTTCCTTTTGTTTTACGTCTCAGATTCACAAAATCATTTAATTTCAATATATTAATAACACAATTACTACCCTATTATGAAAGAAGCAAGGCCATGAACAGTTTTTTGGGGCTTTCTCGGTATTTCAATTTGCCTCGGTGACTGTGATTTGTTCTTTATAGGTTCACAGGTGTGAGGCGGTGGAGGTTTCTTCCATGTTTGCCCCTTTGCGGTCGGTCGTCGCTCTCTCACCCTGTGAGGCTGATGTTTCGCCTGTCGCTTCCTCCGTCGTCTCCGCCGTTGCATGTCGACGGCTAAGGCTGTGGGGTTCTGGGCAGCTGGTGCGACCGACCATCTTCCACGTTGTTGTCTGCTCCTGGATCTAGTGGTGTAGCCGCCCACCAATGCGTACACCGCCGTGTGCGGTGGCTCACTTGCTGGTCTGGAGATGTACCTTGCGTATTCTCTCTACATTGACGGTTTGAGATGGTGGTGTTGTACGTCGACGCCGACCTTTGCCCTAGGCGGCTTCTACTTTGGCTGTAACGTTGTTGATGACGGGGGGATAATCTTCCCCATCTAACACGTAGTCGTGTGGTTATGAGCACCTGTTGTTGGTGATAGATTTGAGTTCTTTTCTATTGTTGACAAATGTGTTTGGGCTTCATTTCAATCGAATGGTGTTAGGTCTAGATTGTATAGGGCTAGATCAATTTTGTATAGGCTTAGTACTTGAAAATCAAGTCTTGTAATTAACATTGTAACAGTCAAATATATATATATGTGATTTGAATCTATAGGTTAACCCCATATATGTATGTGTGTTGATTTGTGCTTTGACAGGAGACAATATACTTGGGATGGATTTGATAAAACTGACCAAGTGTAGGAAACATCTACGGATGAACAACTTTGTTAATCCGTAGATATGTTTCTTACAAGACCAATTGACCAAGTACATGTTCCTGCGGATGATCAAGTTCCATGAAGTGAAGATTATCTACGGAAGAACAACATTCCTACGGAAAAGCAAATCATCTACGGAAGAACAGAAGATCTGCGGAAGGCAAGACTCCTGCGGAAGACCATTATACTTGCGTGATTATCAATTCCAAGAAGTCAAACAAGTCAACACAATCAATAACAAATCCCGAGAGATCCGGTGTTTCCTTAACCGACTCAAATCGTCTATAAATATGAGTCCTAGGTTTCACATCTCGGAGAACACAATCAATCAATATTACGGCTGTCAAGTTACACCATTGTGCAACCCTAATCGCCGTCCCATCAACATCAACATTATTTGATACATTGTATTCGATTGTTCATAGTTATTCATTATTCTTTTGTAATCATTACGTTATAGTTAATGAAATACTTTTGAATAATTATTGATTTTGCATTTATTGTGTTTCTGTGGTTGTGTTCATAATTAATCATTCAAACAATTAAACGTCAATTAATGATAATTCCGCGATCATTAAATTGATTTATTTTAATACTGATAATTCCTGAATTGCGATCCTTGGATTCACAGGTGGTATCAGAGCGATTGGTGCTCATTGATCTAGATCAATTGATCTATCAGTATTAAAATTGTTTAATTGATTTTCAAACAATTAAATCAACGACTTGTCTTTCAGCAAGCGTTCTCTTATTGCTTGTTTGATTTAGATCTATATTCAAATCCATTGAATACTAGATCTGCGTCTTTGATAGATTTGTCAATTCAAGCACTTAAATTTTAAATCTTGTTTTGCAGTTAAACATGAGTACTTTTGGAGGAGGATCTTATCAACCACCAAAGTTGGAAACAAAAGCTGATTTTAAATCCTGGAAGATCAAGTTCAGAAATCATGTGAACTACACTGATTCTGACTTGTGGGAGTCCATCACACAAGGTCCTTATATTCCACCCACTCTTGGGCCGGATTATAATGACAAAAACCAGCCAATCAGCACTAAGGACTTGCCACCTGATGATGTCAAGAAGGTTAAAGTCGATATTAAAGCATACAGCTTGCTTAGTATGGCTTTACCTGAAGAAATCTTGATCAGGTGCGAGAACTATAAAACAGCAAATTCCCTATGGAAGATACTTCACACTCTCTGTGAAGGGAGTGATGAAATCAGAAGCATAAGGAAAGACACCCTTAGATCACAGTATGAAACTTTTCATCATATTGAGGGTGAGTCAATTCCTCAGCAACTCCATAGATTCATGCAACTCGTCACTGAGATGAACATCTTGGAGTTAAAATACACAACTGAGGAACTGAACAAGAAGATGCTCCACACTTTACCTGAAAGTTGGAAGCAAACAGTCTCTATGTTCAAGAACACCATAGATCTCAAGAGAACCGGTCTAGATACTTTGGTTGCTAAAGTTGAAGCACTTGAACTGGATGAACAATCAAGAAACAAGAGTGTGAGAACTCATGTCTCACCTTATCACTTCAAGGAAACAAAGAATGCTGGAAGTGCATTTATCTCTAATAATGAAGATGATAACTCTTGTGCTTTGAGTGATGATGAAGAGGAAGTAAGTTTCTATGCATCCAAACCCACTAAGAAGTCATCTCAAAGCAAAACTCAAAAGGAAAAGGCTAAATCTTCAGAGAAAAGAGAAACATCAGCAACAGCAAACTCAGAACCAATAACTGTGATATTGGATTCTGAAGAACAAAAAGCAGCCTTTGCAGCTTTTAGTTCTAGCTTTCAAGCTTATCTTGGAAGTTCCCTTACAGCAGCAAACATCTGCCAGCAAGATTTGGAGGAACTCCCTCCGGATGTAGTCGAAGAGATGGATCTACAATGGCAGATGGCTATGATTGCCTACAGAGCCAAGCAATATCTTCGAAGAAACAAAAATCTGGCAGCAGCTAGCAAAACATCGAAGATTGGAGTGGATAAGTCTAAAGTCAGATGTTATAAGTGCAATCTCTATGGTCACTTTTCTAGAGAATGCAACCAACAATCAACTCCACAGTATCAGCAGCAGCAGCAACAAAATCAGCAGCCAACCTCTCAAAGATCTCTGCATAGACAACCTCAACTCACATCCCCACCAGCAACAAATACATCAGCAGGACCAAGTAACTCTAAAGAGACAGGGCTGATCATACTTCAGGATGGAACTTGTGACTGGAGTTTGTATGAGAAGGAAGTGATAGAGGAGAATCAAGCACTGATGGCACATATGGAAAACAAAGTTCCTCCAATGGCCAAAGAGGTAAAAGAGAGGTTATGTTCATCAACTTGTGTTGAGGAAGTTGAAAGATATAGAGTCCATGCTCAACAACTGGCTGATAAAGTAAAAGAAACTATGGTTTTAAATGAATCACACTTAAGAGAACAGAAACTATATCAAATCAAAATAAACTCTTTACAAAAAGATTTAGAAAAATATGTTTCTGAAAACTACAGCCTAAAAGCCCAAGTTGAGCATCTGACCACTTCCTTAACAAAATCCATGGCTGATCATGCATCTACTGAAGTGAAACTTCAGAAGTTTCAATTATCATCTCAGCAATATGAGAAATTACTCAATTCTCATATTGAATCAAAGAACAGGTCAGGGTTGGGCTATAATGCAGTGGCACCACCTATTAATAATAACTACACACCTTTACCTGAAACAATGACTAACAACTTGTCAAATCATTTTGTGCAAAGCACCAACATTGACATAAAAAATAGTCAAATAAACAACAATAAAGCTGAGATGAGTGAAACTGAATCAACTGAATCAGAGTCAATTAAACATAATGAATCAGATTTTGATAACTATGATGACCTGGATGATTCTGATGAACATGATAATGTTCAACTGAACATTGGTAAGAATGTTCAAGTTGAACCTGGTCTTCCACGAGTCCTTGAAGAATCAAAGCTGCAATATCCGCCAAAGCAACGGAACATGCTGAAGACCATTTGTAAGAGGATTGCTGAACTTAATGAAGGATTACAAGAACTGCATCTTCCCAAGATCGACAGCTGCGGATCAAGCACAAAATCACCTTTGTCATCTGATAAAGGTAAGAAATATTCAAACAAGAATCCTCGGAAAGAACAGACTGAATCCGTAGAAAATCTGCGGAAAGCAAAAACTGCCAAGTCCGTAGATCATCTGCGGAAGACAAAGACTAATGATTCCGCAGAAAAACAACGGAAGAAAGATACTGATACTGTGGATGAGATAAAAAGGGAAAACATCAAACATGCTCACAAAAAGCTAAATGTCAAACAACAGAAGCCATCCACAAATAAACATGAAGAATTACCAGCTGATGAACCCAAGAAGAAATCAACTGATGGCTCAGCTAGTCAGAAAAAGACCAAAAAGAAGGCTGAAGAAGAAAATTCTGAGAAATATTGCAAATGGTGTGATATGAAGAATCACAGCACTGATGAATGCTACTTCAGTAGTTACTGTTCCATTTGCAACATGAACAATCACATGACTGATGACTGTTTCTTCAACAAACATTGTGCCATATGTGACAAAAATAACCATTCCACTCAGGAATGTTATTTTAATAAGAAGAACAAGAAAAAGAGCAACAAGAAATCACAAGGTGCATCATCAGACTCAGAAAGTAACAAAGAGACAAAGCCTGAGAAGGAAAAACAAAATTCAAAGAAAAGATCATCTGTTGCTGACAAGACTGTGAAGAAGATAATGCCAACACAGGCTAAGACACCTCATAAAAAGGTGGATTTGTCTGATAAACAACCGGAAGCTGTTGATGATTTCTTTGACAACTTTGATAAAGGAACACCTGTGTCCCAATCAAAACAGAAAGATAAAGAAACCTTCAAGACTACAGGATCTTCTTCAAAGTTAAGATACCAACCAAAACAAGCTAAGTTGAAGAAAGACTCGGATAAGCATGAAGACACTCAGAAACCCGAATCATCTTCAACAGAATCATCCTCACAAACATCAGATCAAAAAGAAACAACTAATACTGAAACTTCACGATTAATTCATGAAGGAGTAACTATTGTTGACACAACTGGCAAATCCAAGACAATTAAGCCTTGGGTTGTCAATTCTAATTAGTTTTCTTTTTGTTGTGCAGGAACAATTATGGAGAGCTGACAACAAGTGGTATGTTGACAGTGGTTGTTCCAGACATATGACAGGCAACTGTGCACTTCTCCATGACTTCAAACATAAACATGCCTCTTATGTGGCATTTGGTGGGGATAAGAAGGGAGGTAAAATTGTTGGTGAAGGAATGGTAACTAATGGTGTTTTAACATTTGAAAAAGTAAATTACTGTGAAAATTTGCAGTATAATTTACTTAGTGTTTCCCAAATTTGTGATCAACATTATTTAACACTGTTTGATAACACTAACTGTTACATTCTTAAGCCAGGATTTACAGTTCCAGCAGACTGGATACTTCTTAAAGCATCAAGAAAAGGCAACACATACATCTTGGATATGAACAACACAACACTCACCAAACATGAGACATGCCTGCTGTCCAAATCTTCCGAAGATGAATCTCAATTGTGGCATAGAAGGCTTGTCCATTCCAACATGAAGAACATGAATAAATTGGTGAAAAATGACTTAGTCATTGGCTTACCAAAGAAAGAATTTCATTGTTCTAATCACTGTTCTTCATGTTATAAAGGAAAACAACACAGAGTGTCTCACAAATCCAAAACAATCAACACTAACACTACACCACTCAAATTGCTTCATATGGATCTCTTTGGTCCAACCAATGTGCTGAGCATTGGAAAAAGGCAATATTGTTTGGTGATAGTTGATGATTTCACTAGATTTACATGGGTCTTTTTCTTAAAACATAAAAGTGAAACATCTGAAACATTAATGGACTTTGTGATCAAGATTGAGAATCAACTTGATTTAAAAGTTAAAATTTTTAGGAGTGACAATGGAACTGAATTTGTTAATGCTGATTTGGATTCTTTTTGCAGGACTAAAGGAATAGCTAGACAATTCAGTGCCCCAAGAACTCCACAACAAAATGGAGTGGCTGAAAGGCGAAATAGAACACTGATAGAAGCAGCCAGAACAATGCTAGCTGATTCTCAGCTGCCCATTACATTCTGGGCAGAAGCTGTGAATACAGCTTGCAACGTTCAAAACAGAACTTTGATTGTCAAAGAACATAATAAAACACCTTACGAACTCTTATTTAAAAGAAAACCTTTTATAGGATATCTTAGAGCTTTTGGGTGTCATGTGTCTGTTTTAAATACTAAAGAACAATTGGGAAAATTTTCTGAAAAAGCCTATGATGGTTTCTTTGTTGGATATTCATCCACTTCTAAATCATACAGGGTGTACATTCCAGAACATAACATAGTTGAAGAAACTCCCAATGTTTCTTTTGATGAATCCATGTTTACTACCAATGTAAAAGGATCATCTTGGTTATTTGATATAGATGCATTAACAGAATCATTTAACACTGGTTATTTGATCAACGCAGGTGCTGCGGATACATGTTATCCCTTTGTGCCCCCAAGTGTGAATGAAGTGCCGTTAACAGCTGACCCACCAAGAGCACAAGTGTCACCTGGACCACAGCAAAGATCAAGTCAGCAGCATGAAGCTACTTCCGGAGAAGCACACTCTTCATCCACATCACATGTGCATTCATCAGCAGATGTTCCCTCATCCGCAGATATAAATACTGGTGCAACTACCAATGCTAGAGATGGAGAGGAGGTAGTCATTCAACAACCATTGCAAGCTGACCAACATTGTTCATCCGTGAATGGTGATATATCTCCTACGGAAGAACAAAATACTGCTTCCGAAGAACCTCTTGCGGACGAACAAAATGCTGCTTCCGTAGAACCTCCTGCGGAAGAACAAAATGCTGATTCCGTAGAACTTCCTGCGGAAGAAGACAAAACACCTAATCAACCACAAGCTGATCCGAACGATCATGAGCCTTTTGATTATTTCATTGACACGACTTCTCAGCTGACACCATCTTCAATGGATTTCACTAACTTGGACTCCACAGTTCAAGTTGATGCTGTCTCAACAAGCAGAGTACACAAGTCTCATCCAACAGACAATATCATTGGGGACCTGCATGCTAGAACCACAAGGAGCAAAGGAGGTGTGGCAAACATTTGTTTGTTCACCTGCTTTTTATCCCAAACAGTTCCTGCAAACATTACAGCTGCACTAAAAGACAACAGCTGGATTGAGGCTATGCAAGAAGAGTTACAACAATTCAGAAAGCAGAAAGTGTGGACTCTTGTAGATCTGCCTACGGGTCAACATCCAATTGGCACAAGATGGCTTTTCAAGAACAAGCTGGATGACAGAGGTATCATAGTGAGAAACAAGGCAAGACTTATTGCTCAAGGATATACTCAGGAAGAGGGCATAGACTATGATGAAGTCTTTGCACCCGTTGCAAGGATTGAAGCTTTACGCGTCTTCCTCGCTTATGCAGCATTCAAGAGGTTCACAGTCTATCAGATGGATGTGAAGTGTGCTTTCCTTTATGGGAAAATTGATGAAGAAGTCTATGTGGCTCAACCCCCTGGTTTTGAAGACCCTGATTATCCACATAGAGTATACAAGCTTGATAAAGCTTTGTATGGGCTTCATCAAGCACCCAGAAAGTGGTATGACACACTATCATCATTCCTGCTGAAGAATGGATACAAAAGAGGAACAATTGATCAGACACTCTTCCTCAAACATGAACATCAAGATCTTTTGGTAGTTCAAATATATGTTGATGACATCATATTTGGATCAACCAACAAGAAGCTGTGTCAAAACTTTGAAGACTTAATGAAATCTGAATTTCAGATGAGCTCCATGGGAGAATTGACTTTCTTCCTTGGCTTACAAGTTCATCAGAAACCAGATGGCATTTTCATTAATCAAGAGAAGTACATTCATCAAATTTTGAAGAAATACAATCTTGCTGATTCCACTTCCTGCAAGACCCCAGCATCAACAATAGACAAGATTGTGCCTGACCCTGCTGGCAAATCCGTAGATCAAAGATTGTACAGATCTATGATCGGTTCTTTAATGTATCTAACTGCCAGTAGACCTGACATAATGTTTGCTGTTTGTGTTTGTGCCAGGTATCAATCAGACCCAAAGGAGTCACATTTGAATGCTGTAAAGATAATTTTCAGATATCTGAAAGGCAAACCTGCATTGGGACTTTGGTATCCCAAAGATGGAGACTTTAGCCTCTACTCATACTCAGATAGTGACTATGGAGGGTGCAACAACAACAGAAAATCCACAACTGGTGGATGTCAATTCTTAGGACCAAGACTTGTTTCATGGCAGTGCAAGAAGCAAACAAATGTATCTGTATCCACGGCTGAAGCAGAGTACATAGCTGCTTCAGCAGGTTGTTCTCAAGTACTTTGGTTGCAAAACCAATTACTTGATTATGGTTACAATTTCCTTCATACACCAATTCATATTGATAATTCAGCTGCTATGTTTATAACTGCTAACCCAGTTCAACATAGTAAAACAAAACATATAGAAATCAGATACCATTTTCTGAGAGATTGCTCTGAAAAGGGTCTGATCAAGTTAGTCAAAGTAGACACAACCAATCAGCTTGCTGATTTGTTTACTAAAGCATTTGATTCTGTTAGATTCAATTTTCTGATAGAATCTTTAGGGATGATTAACTTAGAATAAATCAACAAAAGCTTATGATTGACTTTGTGAAGAGTAATCGTTGAGGATAACTTAAGTGTCTGTTAGAACATCTATACATGCATTATATATGGGAAATGATAGTAGACTATACTTGGCTATTAAACAAACACTCAATCTGACTTATATCATACTGATATGTGAGTAGGTTCAACTTGAGTGGAAACAAAGCTAAG
Organism: Flaveria linearis; assembly: GCA_024085815.1. Taxonomy (NCBI): domain Eukaryota; kingdom Viridiplantae; phylum Streptophyta; class Magnoliopsida; order Asterales; family Asteraceae; genus Flaveria; species Flaveria linearis. The sequence goes on along the minus strand of CM044016.1, from coordinate 34,423,704 downwards.
AGCATGCCAAACTAAAAACATGAGGTAACTGTCTGTGAGGATTCCATCTGAGAATCAAGAAGGTATGTTCTCTCCTGCTGTGATCAAATCACTTACACAAGCACACTATGTAAAATACTTTATAATATTCTATCTTTGCAAAGTCATATTCCCTCTGTTTTGTGTGAACAAAGACCTGGGAATGTGATTAATAAGTGTGATCTTCATTCTCCCTCTGTTTTGTGTCAACAAAGACCTGGGTTAAAGTTCACCTCTGTTTTACGAAAGTAAAGACCTGGTGACTATGAAGATCATATTCCAGCTCTAAAACGGAATCACTTGTGATCCATTGAACATCAAGCTCAAGAGCTATCACATCAAAGCATTCATGAGACTGAACATTGTCTCAAGATAGAACTTATAACTTAATGTACATAGTCATTAAGTGTGGAATGTAGTGATTTGCCTCATCTACGGAAGACATACTCTAACGATAATTGAATGTGGGACTCATGATTGCTACTGATTAACAAACTTCACAACATGATAAATTGCATGCCTAGTTGATACAACACTCATGTTTGAATTTAAGTGGATTTATATACTTGCAATCAGATATGTGTTGAATCAACTAACAACATCAGCAGAAGCCAATTTATAGTATGATCCCTCTATATATATATGCATGCATGTACCTGTTTCACAGATGCTTAATTGCTATTTCAACAGAATTTCTCTCATTTAGAATGTCATAAGCCTGCCATGCCTGTTCACAACTTAAATTTATGATGAATGCAACAGTTTCACATTAATCACAAATTTAGGGGGAGTAGTTCATGCATGAAAAACAAACAATAAAAGCTGATAATTGATCTGAATTATTTTGAAGGAATTGGAACTTGAGCACTAACTTGAATACAGGATACAGGAAACTTGCATCCCTGCACTTAATTGCCATGTAAATAAAGTCAACAATGTCCAACATCAACAATTGATTCTACTATGTAGATATCATACATTTAAAGTTCTCAAAACTTTAAGTTCCGCAGAAGTTTCAGTAATACTTCTCATCCGTAGAAGTAACAGTGAAATTTCTGCATCCGCAGAAGTTTCAGTAATACTTCTCATCCGTAGAAGTAACAGTGAAATTTCTGCATCCGCAGAAGTCACAGTAATACCGCTCATCCGTAGAAGTATTATGTGATCTCTGATTCAGCAGCAAAACAAGCAAAACAAAACAAATGCATTATTTGAACCTACATCCAATGTAAAGTTCCGCAGATGTTGACATCCGCAGAAGTTAAGGTTCCGCAGATGTTGACATCCGCAGATGTCAAGGTTCCGCAGATGTTCTGCGGAAGAGATAATGCATTCTAAACACTTGGGATATGAAAAGGAATAAATGGAAGTGGGTCCAATAAAGGAATAAATAAAAGTGGGCCCAACATAATATGAGCCCAACATAATTAATAAAAGATGTTAATTATGTTCGACTATAAATAAGGTTTCTGACCTGAAATTCATTTATAACTTTTACAGAGCTCTTTTTCAGATTAACCTAGAAATTCGCCCATTTTCCCTCTTTTTCAAAATTTCAAAAAATCAACATTATCCAGTAACCGATTACTGATACTGCAAAGGTAAATCATGTCGTAAACATCAATACGGAACTGGTTAATCGATTATTGTCACTCAAACGATTCAACTGCGTGGTTTCTAACTTGATTTTCTTTGCAGATGGCAAATAGATTTGCTAAGGAGCATAATGTGTGCGCATACTTGAACGCTGATGATCCAGCAGCGGAAGGATGTCGAGATATCATCAGATATCTCCGACGATCCAGGCTCTTCTACGCCTTGACGGCTGAGCCTGTGATCCATCAGTCACACATAATCGGATTTTGGAATTCAGCTCGAGTGGAAGAACAAAACGATGAGGAGGTAATAGTGGCTGAAGTTCTGGGTCAGCGTCTTCGATTGAATGAAAGCACCTTACGAAGATGTTTGGAACTCGGAGATAGAGAGATAGGACACCCGGACGTTTTCGAGAATGAATACATAGAAAAGGTATTCAATCTCATGGGGTACGATGGTGATTATGAGAAAGGAGAAATCAAGAAGGGTAGGCTGTGCAAACCGTACAGGTTCTTATGTCACACCTACCTAAAGTGCATGTCGAACAGGAAGTCGGGGTTAGACAGATTTTCTCGACACATCTCATCAGGAATTATTGGGGTGTTCGAGGGAAGAATCTACAATTATGCAAGATACATCTTCAATTGTTTGTGCGAGCAAGTCAAATTACAAAAGAATGAGAAGATGTACATGTTCCCCAGATTCCTGCAATTGGTGATTAACTCAGAGCTCCCAAGCTTGAACAGGGTTGGAGAAGTGTTTGTTCAAGCTCACCTGAGCAAATCAGTGCTGAATAAACTTAGTGGAAAGTATGAGGGTCCTGATATGCCTATGTTTGCTCATGTTATTGATCCACAAGCTGATCTGCCATAAGAGTTGGCATGGGCAGATGAAGCAGAATCATCTGCTGATTCTGGTCAATCTTCTCACTCACCACACCAAACACCTCAACACCAACAACAATCACCACCCCAAACACCACCACTACAACATGATTCACCAAGCCAATCACCTCAACAACCACAATCACCATCAAGCCTAAACACCCAACCAATCTCCCCAATTCAACCACACCAATCACCTGTTCTGATATCATCATCTTCATCTCATCACACTCAACCATTCTCTCCACTCCAAATCCAATCACCCATACAACCACCACCAGAATCCCCAAAACCCCAATCACCGGAAAGTGCTGGGACTGAACCACTTGAGGTGACTGAGTCTGTACACTCTGTACACTCAGGAGACACCGAAATACTATCTGAAGCCAGCACTGTTCCTTTCTCACCAACTCACACAGATGAACAACCTTCATCAGCTCATACCGAGCCAATACCTGCTGATGAACCCGGGGATATTCAAGAATCTGCTCAGGATGTCACTGCTTACAATGAAGATGACTTAAGTGACAGTGACATTCCTGTGAGCAAAAGTTTTCTGGTTGCAAAATACAACAAGTTGGTGCTTAAATCCAACAAGAGAAAACAAAGAATTGTGGAGCTGTACGGAGTTATCCAAGAAAAGGATGAAGAACTGACAAAGATGATGCTAGTTTGAAAAGGCTGAGAGAAGATGCACAATGCAACAATGAAATTATTGATGCATTGTTCAAAACAAAACGGGAGCTGGAGGCAACTTTAAAACAAGAGCAAAATGAAAAGGCCGAGCTAATTAAGCAAAAGGATCTGGAGATAGAGAGCCTGAAAAGAAAACTCTCTGATTTGAAAACAAAAGTGGATTCAAGTGCTGAACCAGAAAAACAATCGGGTAGAGCTACTAAGCCGCTGATATCCTACACCCGAAAAAGAAAATACTTTGGAGCCACACAAAAGAAACCAAAAGAAGAAAGCTCCCCAAAGAAATCAAAAGTTCCATCTCCTGATCCTACACCTTCAGTAGAAGTTTCTGCTGTGAAGGTATCCTCCGGAGAAGAAGAAGAAAGTGACAAAGAATGGGAGGAATTAACGAGGATGGAGTCTCCCACTGCTGATAAGGGTGGAAAGGCCGATGACCTTCTAACAACTGCTGATATCTTGGAAGAGAGGCCTGACTCCAGCATGTTTATGACCCTCATCAACCATGGGTTTCCGTATGACATGGTTGAGAGGATGAACAGAACAGAAATGACCAATGCATTGAAAGACTTTGAATTTGCAAGGTTCATAATCCCAAATTGTGATTATGAAGCCTTTACCACTTTTCAATCATTGGAGAAAATAAGGAAAGATTTGGGCTACTGTGACACAGCAAAACTTTCAAAGTACAATATGACTTGCTGGTTACAGGGTCACAATTACAAGCCGCATGAACTTAAAGGTAGAACTACTGGTGAGCTGCGGAGGATGATGGAGCACGTGATGAAGGTGGAGCTGGAAACTGGTGTAAAATTCAGAACCACTGCTCCACATCCAAAAGAACAATCAAGTAAACTTGTTGCTGATCCAATAACAGTTGACCCAAAGGATCAGCATAAGAAAAAAGAAACACTTATCAGAGAGCCAAGGGCATTGATTCCCGGAAAGGTATGGCCTCTGGGTACAACTGTACGAGAGATTACAGAGAAGAAATCAACTCTCATACAGCTGTATGATCATATCACAACTCCTAGTTCTGTGGAAGAAAACAGGATTATGGCCTGGAAATATGATCCAGACTGGGATTGTGCAATAATTAAGAGGACATCTGGAAGGATTCAATACTTCCATGATGTAGAAGCCCTGCTCAGCCTCCCAGAGCAAGACATCAGGGATCTTCAGAGCATCCCAATGTTCAACTTTCCAATCCATCTCAGGGGGAGAGACTTCTCTGCAGCTGTGAATGGCATGAAGACAAGCTTTTCTGATGATGTGCTCATGCAAGCAAAGAGAAATGATAAGGAGCACAACAGAATGAAACAAAATCAGAAAAGAAAAACAGCTGAAGTCTCATCCCTTGTAGATGATGATCTGTTAAGAAGAGTGGGATGTACCAGAAGCTCACACACCATCAAAAGCATCTCAGGAAACCAATTCACTTGTCCTATTTCGGAATAGGGATACATTGAAAAGAATAAAGAGATGGTGCTGCTGAGAAATGTAGATGGGAAGAAGGGTGACATGATAAGAATTTTTGATCCAATGGAACTCAAGATGCTGCATCCAAGCTATATATCATACCTACATGATAAATTCTTCCCAAAGCTAACAGATGAAAAAGCCCAGAATGACCTCTGCTTGTATGTGCATATAATTCAAGTGATAGATAAATTGCATGCAAAGGCATACAAGAGAAGAAAACATGAGGCTGGGTTACTGAAAGGAACAAACATAGATGATGTGTCTGAGCTCAGAATATCTGAAGAAGATGAGTTAGAGATTGTTCATAATAATAGTGTAGTGGAAACACTCACTACGGAAGAAGATGTCTTGGGACTCAATTATGACACACTGAAGAAGATCAGCAGGATGCAGATAAAGTACAAATATGATGATCAGAAAACTGCTGTATCTTACTTCTACAATAAGATGATAGCTAGAGTCAAGGAGCTAGCAGTTTTGAAGGACTGATTACAAGGAACTAAGCCTAAGGGGGAGTATTGTTAGGTCTAGATTGTATAGGGCTAGATCAATTTTGTATAGGCTTAGTACTTGAAAATCAAGTCTTGTAATTAACATTGTAACAGTCAAAAATATATATATATGTGATTTGAATCTATAGGTTAACCCCATATATGTATGTGTGTTGATTTGTGCTTTGACAGGAGACAATATACTTGGGATGGATTTGATAAAACTGACCAAGTGTAGGAAACATCTACGGATGAACAACTTTGTTAATCCGTAGATATGTTTCTTACAAGACCAATTGACCAAGTACATGTTCCTGCGGATGATCAAGTTCCATGAAGTGAAGATTATATACGGAAGAACAACATTCCTACGGAAAAGCAAATCATCTACGGAAGAACAGAAGATCTGCGGAAGGCAAGACTCCTGCGGAAGACCATTATACTTGCGTGATTATCAATTCCAAGAAGTCAAACAAGTCAACACAATCAATAACAAATCCCGAGAGATCCGGTGTTTCCTTAACCGACTCAAATCGTCTATAAATATGAGTCCTAGGTTTCACATCTCGGAGAACACAATCAATCAATATTACGGCTGTCAAGTTACACCATTGTGCAACCCTAATCGCCGTCCCATCAACATCAACATTATTTGATACACTGTATTCGATTGTTCATAGTTATTCATTATTCTTTTGTAATCATTACGTTATAGTTAATGAAATACTTTTGAATAATTATTGATTTTGCATTTATTGTGTTTCTGTGGTTGTGTTCATAATTAATCATTCAAACAATTAAACGTCAATTAATGATAATTCCGCGATCATTAAATTGATTTATTTTAATACTAATAATTCCTAAATTGCGATCCTTGGATTCACAAATGGGTTTTCAGGTTATGTTGATTTTCTTATGTGGGTTACTTGATGATGATGAGTACCTATTCATTTGAGACGGATTTTTTGGGTTTGTTTTCTGATTTTGATGAGGTCAGACCCTAATTTTTCCCTGATTGCTACTCATTTGCTTATGATGTTGGGATATTATTGCTATTGTCGATTATTGTTTGTAAGTGGTCGATGATGTTGAACTGTTGTTCATCTGAGGCTTGCTTTCGGGTCCATGATGTTGAGCGCATGCTCATCTGAGACGTGTTAAAAGGTGGTTGTAAATGTGTACTCATGTTCTTTGGTTGTTTTGTTGGCTTGGGTGATTGTTGGTGGTATATTGACAGTGGGGTTGATGATGATGATTATAACACATCTGAGATGAAATGGGTATTCTTTTTGGTTTATGGGTATTGGTTACTGGTCTGTTGTGAACTTAGGTTTCGACAGGTGATGTGCGCGGTAGCAGTGATATGGTGATGCCGAAAATAGTGCTTGTCACATAGCGTGGCATTCGTTACGAATGCAGCCACAACAGCTTCTTTATTATGAGTGTTACATCTAACATCGATGATGATGGAGACGGCTTCGTCTGAGATGCAATACCACGATGATGGTCACGATTATGTCTTACTTTGTATCGGTATATTCGGTTGATGAGGCAATGATGGACAGACTTTGGTTTTGGTAATGGTTCTGTTTGCAGCCACTCTTCTATAAATATGGATAATAGGCGATGACAATAAAAATGGCCTTTTGGTTTTGGTAATGGTTCTATAAATATGGATAATAGGCGATGACGATAAAAAATGGCCTTTTACATTGTTGTTATGGCATGGTAAACGGTTAGTTTGCACCCGCAACAAACAAGCATTTCCAAGCCTTTTCCCGACTTATCCAGATATCGATTCAACCCGCCGCGAAGCGCGGGGGAGAAACCAACTAGTTATTCTTCTATATAAAAGAAGAACGCTAGCTACAGTGATGTGCAACATATGATGCTCAAGGTACAAGCTTTGCTTCCTGTTTAATAGCTGAAGCGCATTGTACAACCGCTAAGTGCACAGTTGCACCTATGTATCTGGTACAGGTTCATCTCAATGACCGTCAATTATCTTCCGATTTCTTTCTTTTTTGGTGATGGGTAGAGTGTGAAGAAATGTCGATACCATGTTCGCAGAAGATGGAGATGCTCGATTACGGTTGGATCGTCGGTCGATTACCACAATATCGATACTGAACACTACATCAGAGGTTTGATTTGTTGACTACGAGGCGAGATAGGGTTCGATTAGGGTTTTGGAAGGACGAGATGATACTTGCATGTTGCTCTTCCAACAAGGTAAGTTTTTAATATGCTTAGATTTGCTCTCTTTCATTCCTGTTTTTGTTTTCCCTAATCCTTTATATTTTTACGGTCGGTTTAATTATCATGATCTCGCTCTTGGATATTTGATGATATTTATATATGAAAATAAGTGTGGTTCTGCATATCAATAGATAGAATTAGAGTGTTCTTTCTTATTGAATAATGTAGGAACCATAAAATATTGATTGTTTCATAGTTGATTTTCACAAAGAATATTGAGTAAATTACCATTTGCATACCTGCGGTTTGGTGATTTTGACCATTTGCATCCCTACAGTTTAAAAATCCTCATATACCCCCTAACGTTTTATTTTTGTTTCCATTTGAATCTTTTCGTTTTATTTTTATTTACATTTGAGTCCAGATGACTTAACACTGTTAGTTTTCCAGTTAAAATTATTATTAAAAGATTGAATTGCCCTTAAGAATACCCACATCATCTTCTTCTTCTCTGACTCCACAAAACACACACACACACACACACTCACTCTCTCTCTCTCTCTCTCTCTCTCTCTCTTTCAACTCTTCATCACCCACCACCATAAACACCACCACCAAAACACCACCACCATAAACACCACCACCACCCATCACCACCACAACCTCCTCCTCACCACCACCATAGCAAACCATCAGATCAACCCACACCACCACTGCCCCTCACCACTACCGCAGCAGGGGAAAAGTGCAAATCGGTGCAAATCGGTGTTCAAGAATCGTTCCCACAAAGGGGAAAAGTGCAAATCGGTGTTCGTGAGGAAGAGGAATGCGATATTGGGCTTCGAATTGGTGGATCCAATGCGCGATTTGGGTCTGTTAGCTTGTGATTCACCGGCGGTGGCTCGCCGGAATAGGGTGAGATCTTCGATTCTTTAAATGGTGATACAAATCGACAGCCGGAGGTTCCTCGACGACCACTGCGACCCCCCTTCACCACCACCGCAACCCCCCATCAACACCACCACAGCGACCTCCAATCACCACCACAACCGCAACCCCCCATCACCACCACCACCGCAGCCCCCCATCACCACCACCACCGCAGCCCCCCATCACCACTACCACCGCAGCCCCCCATCACCACCATCGCGAACCCCAACACCACCACAGCGACCTCCAATCACCACCACAACCGCAACCCCCCATCACCACCACCACCGCAGTGCCCCATCACCATCACCACCGCAGCCCCCCATTACCACCATCGCGAACCCCCACCACCACAGCGACCTCCAATCACCACCACAACCACAACCCCCATCACCACCACCACCGCAGCCCCCCATCACCACCACCACCGCAGCCCCCCATCACCACCACCACCGCAGCCCCCCATCACCACCATCGTGAACCCCATCACCACCATCGCGACCTCCAATCACCACCACAACCGCAACCCCCCCACCACCACCACCGCAGTCCTGAAATCTAACGACGTTGTGGTTTGATTTTATTGAATTAGTGGGGGATTTGGGTTAATTTGATGGATATATAGTGAAGAAAGAAGAGATAGAGAGAGAGAAGATAATAGGGGTTTTTATTTAAGAGTAAATTACCGTTTGCATCCCTGAAATTACAAGGGTATTTTTGTCATTTTATAAAAACTAACGGAAAAATCTAACGACGTTAGTGTGTTGGACTCAAATGGAAATAAAAATGAAACGTTAGGGGGTATATGAGAATTTTTAAACTGTAGGGATGTAAATGGTCAAAATCACCAAACCTCAGGTATGCAAATGATAATTTACTCAAGAATATTTTAGAAGTATGTATACATTTTTCAAGCTTGGGCAACCATTCAACCATAAATAATGGTTTTGAATGTTATCTTATGAAGAAATCAGGAAACCTAGCCACCTATTAGCAATTTTATTCGTTTATATATATATATTTAATAATGAAGTTGTGAAATCTAAGGATTAGTTACTTGAATCAATGCTGAAGGAATTATGTATCCTAATTTTAATATGATATTTGTGGCTTAAAATGATTTTCAAGTTCGGTTTTGGTATAATTTATTGTTATATGGTGCTATATGATGTTAGCTCAAACAATCCATATAGGGCATGGCAGCCGGGGCTTCTTCCCCGGAAATCATTCCCATCCAGCCGGACTTTGATGATGCATTGAAGTATCTATAAAAAATCCATAGTGTTATATATTGTAGAAAAAATTAACATGTAGTGGCGGATGAATTTAAATGTTAAGGGTAAATCCTTTTGGTGTCATAATCTTATAATCATGTTGATATATCATTGTAGAAAAAGTTCACATTGATCTACGACAGCGAGAAAGCCAATGCTATACTCTTGAAGCCTTTGTGAGTAGTCAAAAAATTTTTCTGATAGATGCTCATAACAACGTCCATGCCGACAAGGTCTGTTTTTCTCTACAAAAGAATGTTTATGTATAGGATATGCCATGACATTAATCATATAGATAAAGAGGTCAATCAGAGTTTGCTATTATTAGTTATAGTTATGCGATCCTCCACGGAGAGGTGGCGGTGGCGATTGTTATTCAGTGGGGCTTTTTTATTTATTTTAGTTCTTTTTTTCTTTTGAGTTTTTGAGTGTTGACTATTAAAGTCAAACTACTAGGTGTTGTTTGATGCAAAAAGAACTAAAGGATTCCACCTTTTTACTAGAAAGACTTGATTAAGTCAATGCTAAACTTTGTTAGAAACACAAAAAAGAAAAAAAAGTTGAAGCAGGATAATTTATATAGATTGCATTTTCAAGGAGGTATAAGAATGGTCTAATTTGTATTATTTATATATTGGTTTCATTATTTTGTGATGTTTGTATATGTTTTTTATTAGTCATATGTAAGTAGTACACTCTGCATTATATATTGTACAATGAGTAATTGTTATGTTGCTTCTATCAGTCTGCTAACTATACTTTTCCTTCAATGTAGCCACAAATGGTTGCTGCAATTTAATCTTATAGCATATTTTGATTAATCAACAAGTAGTTCATGAGTTTCTTGCTCTTAAAATACCTGCAACTATATTAGAAAATCCTACTCATGATGGCGTGGAGGTTACTGTTGGTTTTGTTAATGAATGTGAATCCATGCTTCATCATCTATGTCCTCATCCTTTTCATGGTGAGTTATTTCATCATATTTTTATTTCCCTTTCTTGCTATTAGTAAGTTATAGCTAAAGCCTTCAAGTAATATTGTAAAATATTGCCTTTAGTCTAAATCTTTGCTTATATACTTATAATTTTTATGACCAGTTGGTAATGCACACCTGATATTACTATTGTTTTAAATGCTAGCTGCACAACCAACTGCTTTGCTCTTTTTTTCCGCTCCTTTGGTTTCCATCGTTTATCTTACTTAACACTCACGGTGATTCTTCCATTTTCTGCCTTTGTTCCTTTTATGCAGCTCTAATCACCTGTTCACAAATAACTTTCATAAGTTTATACTGTTGTTTAATGCGATTTTTTAACTCGATTTCTTTTTGAGGTTTAATTGCCAGGTTACACATGTTTTAAGAAGGCGTAAAAATTCAAACTTGAGGGGTGGTGGTGAAAGTTTCTGTAAGTAAGCACATTGATTAATAAAGATGATGCATATACCCTTTATTTAACATAGTTTTTGAATAACAATGCATGTGTGAACCCATAGTACTAAGCATAATAGTGACTGACCAGGAAGTCAAAGGCTAAGATGAACTGTAATTTAGAACAAAATCATAGATTTAGTTTCACAGGAGCATGTTATGAAAACCCTTTTAGCATCAAGAATGAATCAAATAATGTAAGATTAATTGTTACATAAACAATTAAAAAAGGAAAGAACTAAGGTTTTGGTAGAAGTATTAGTTTTTGTTGTTTCTACTAATTCATGAAATTATTGTAAAGGTTTGATTTTTATTCTAGGTTGGGGGGTTACAACTATCGGTTGGTGTTTTGGGAATCAGTACTCATGATGAACTCTTTACAAAGGGTGAAGATGGTGTTTATGCTAGGCTTATAAGATGAAAGAAATAGCATATGAAATTGCTAGGCTTAATGACGGAAAAAGAAGTGCAAGGCAAGTACTTGATCTAATGCTCACTTAAGTTCATTTTTTAAAATTTAAAAACCATACTGATTATAACGGATTATAAGAACTTTGGTTTATTATATATCTAGCTATCTAGCTATTTCACCTATTTAGGTAAATTTTACTATGCTCTAATGTATTTGACCTGTGTAATTTAAACATTTTATGTTTCTACCTTATTACACCCTATGACTTAAATGAGACTTTAATTTAAATTACAAAAGCTTTGTTAACTTCTTTAGGTAAATGCCCGTTATTATGTATAATAAGCTTTCTTTTCCTCCTTATATGCTTCTAGATCAACATTAGCACCACCTCTGTCCACCCCATCAAACGCTCCCTTCAAAAGCACATATGTTTGTATAAGCTGGAAGATCAATTTGTTTGGTTGTATATCTTTCATATGCTTAAGTTTTTTAACTTAAGAGGCTAAATTGATGAGATAGAAGTTGTGTTAAGGTTTAGTTGATTTTATTTCCTTAGTTCTCGCATGAGATGGTCGCACTCCATTTTGTAATGCCTCATATGCATGTACTTAATTGGACATTATTAAAAGATTTCCATGTTAAGGTACCTATAATTGGGGACACTATCATCTTAACATTTTTATGTTATCACTTAATTGGGTGCAAGAAGAAGGATTTTTGTTCACAATCTCTTTTCCTGCCTTGTATCGAATAGAAGGACATGAAGAAGCTGAAAATGAAACCATCAAAATTAGAAAATGAAATACAACTTCTGCCATTGTAAATCTACTGTGCCTTTACCTTTGTCGATGTATGCATTGCTGCATTCTTGCTTTTACATATTTTGACAATTGTTTCAAAAGAGTAAACCACAATACCCCATCGCAACGCGTGGGAGTGCTTCCTAGTATACTACAATTAGCAACATGGTTGCTACAATTGACTTATTAGTTTCCTTACTTGGCCACAAAAGTTTTAGAGTTGCTTTTTGGCCCCTCAAGATTTACCTTTAAGAACTTCTAACTTTGGCCACAAAATTTTAGTATTTTATGAATTTGTTATAAAAGTTAAATGGGTTAGTTTTTTTTCAACATCTCCTTTTTTTATTATCTATAATTTACACATTAAACCCGCTTTATTTTCTAATAATTTCGTTTAATGGTGATAACTTTTGATCGTAGACTTTTTTTAAGAAACGAAGTACTTAGATGGCTTTTTTTTCTTTGTCAATGCTTCGATTTAATTTTCTTTTCAAAACGTAAATTTAGTGAAATATTGATTTATTTTGGCATAGTAAGCTACAGCAAGTGCAGTTACATTATCACGACAAATCGAACCGATTATGGGGGAAAAGTATTGGCGCATTGGTATTATCGATACCAGCTTCAATATTCCGCCTTTATGGTTTTTGACGAGTCGAGTCAATAACGACCAAACTCACATTGTGTAGCGTGGCAAAAAAAACAACCAAGATCATGTTGCGTAGCTTGGGGGAATTACTTTGTGAGCTAAACTATTTTATTTAAACGCAATGAGTGGTTGTCCTTAGTTTTCTTTTGTCAACGTTTCCATATAACTTTTCTGAAAATAGAGTTGTATTCAAAATCGAGTATCGTTTGGTATGCTAAGCTATAGTGATTGCAGTTATCGTTGCGATACTGTGATGAACTGAATCGATTATAAGTGAACATGATTGTTTCTGCTATTGATTTTATTAGAACTGGTATCAGTATTCGCCTTTATAGTTTTCAATAAATTGAGCCGAACCGATAATGACCAAAGTATATAGCGTATTAGAAAAAGCAATCTATTCCCGTAGCTTAGCGTGGGAGAACAAACTAGTCAGTAAAAGAACCAAAGTTTCTTTTTACAGTAAAGAGTGTAGAATATAATTTCAGTCATTGATTTAAGTTGCTTGTTAGCATATATACTTTACAAAACATAAAACAGGAAATGTTATGATCTTCCGGCCAATCCTCTATGGGTTTCTTACCACAATCCACGTGGGTCTTCTGCCTAAAACCATATGTCACACACGCTTAGTAAAAATCTAAGTAAATAAAGGTGATTTAGCTAATATCACATAGTTGCTTATACCAATGATTCTTAGTTCAACTGGTTAAGGTGAGACACTCTAAGTGGAGGTCATGGTTCACGTCTCACTCTGAGCAAAATACTCAGAGTGGTCAGTGGGTTTTCTCAGCAATAGGTTTCCTCCTGAGGGGGTTGGGGCGGCGGTCCCGACTGGGAAACGGATAGGTAAACCCGACTAAGATAACACTTATCCTCCGAAGCAGGATCGTACATTTTCCGTTAAAAAAACATAGCCGCGTATCATAACTCATAAAATTCCAATCATTAAATGTTGAATCACACTGATATTAATTAATTTCCTGTGAAGTTAAAATTAGGTGAAAATTGGATTTTAATAATTCAAGCTATTGACTACTGACCAATAGTAATCCCAACTAAAAATTTGACCAGTATTAATCTCAACTTTTAATTTTGTTACCAATAACAGTCCTAGTCTAACTGTCCATTAACTCAATTAGTTTTTATGACGTAACATGTGATGTTGCTTGTCACGTGGCAAGTGACATGGCCTGTTACATAAATAAACTGAAAAATATAAATATATCACTCAATTTTTACGTCTCTTTGTCTCTAAGCTACTCAAGCAGCGCCAAAAGCATTCCGTTGAATAACTATAGAAAATTGTCTTTTGTTAAAAAGAATTGAGTAATATATTTATACTTTTAATTATAACTATGTTATACATCTTGTCACGAGTCATGTCATGCGGTACATCACAAAAAACTAACGGGGTTAATGAATAATTAGACTAGAACTGTTATTAATAACATAATCGAAAGTTTGGATTAATACTTGTCAAATTGTTGGTTGTGATTAATAATGTCCAATAATCAATAAATTGGATTATTAAAATCTAATTTTCCAAAGTTAGGTTCTATAATTGAATTACCACTTACAATAATTGATCTACGATCATAAGAATTGCTCCGAATTCCTTGAGTAAAATTGTCAAAAGATCGGATCAATTTCAAAACAAAAGTGCCCTTGAAGAATCGACAATCAACATACTATGAAGATAAGTTGAAGAAAAATCAAAGGTCAATAATAATTACTCAAGAATGTGATTTACAAAAACAAAACTTAATCTTTCATTTAATAAACCTTTATAAGACAAAATTCTTACATAAACTGTTTCAATACTTCTAGAAGGAATCATTAAAAAAAAAAACTATCCATAGGTTATCTAGTAGGGTGCTACTAAATCCAAAGATCGAACGTTAAACCGGACGCTTTACTGGTTTGGTGGTCGGATCGGATTTAAGAACCATATGATGTCATAATTATATATATAGTATATTATATATATAGTATATATGTAATTAAATATAAGTCATTTGTATGTGATTTATATATGTATTTTATAGTTATATATAAAACTTAACTATATTTGTATATCCAACACACTAACTTATGATTCAACATCCTGCTTTTACCCATTAAAATAAAAAAATACCAAATCCGGTCCGAACAGGTCCGGTTTTCCAGTCCGAACAGGTCCGGTTTCCCGGTCCGAACAGGTCCGGTTTCCCGGTCCGACCATCGGTTCAGGACGAACCAGCCGGTTCGACCATACAAAAAGAACCATAGCAGACCGGACCGACCACCTGACCGATGCCCGGTCGAACCGGTCGGACCGACCGGTCCGATCCGGTCGTAAGAACATTGGAATTTATAAATAAGAGAAAACCGTAAATAGGTCATCTAAGAGTCTCTGAGTGTAAATGTTACATGTATAACATAATAACACTACGACCATCTCACTAAATTTGATCTAAAAGAATATAAATGAATATTCTTATGTTGCTCTCTTAATATATAGTAAGGCCTATAGATTTTTAAAATTAGAAACAATGGAGGTAGAAGAATCTCTTATGTCACATTTGATGAAACTCTCTTACTTTACAAAACTCCCTAGTAAAAGAATATAATAAGGACGACGTAAAAGCTCTAGTCCATTTTCAGTCATCCGTAAAAGAAGAAAACATCAACTCATTTGAAATAAAATAGGTGAACCCACTAACGTTGATCATGATCTATGCAAAATCTTCCTCCCAATGTCACCTTTTGGTAAAAATTAAAAAGTGGGCTACCATATATAACACATATGTAAAAGTGAAAATCACGCTAACATTCATGCTTGTGAAGCATGAATTTTGTTCTCTTAAGAAGGAGATCAAATTCAAACCACCGTACACAACACCACTCACATGAGTAGTGTTGATTCATACCTTACAAAGCAACAAGAACAAATAATTATTAATTAAAAAACCCCTAATAATGTTGGGGATCACTATTGTTGTATAAAAACACATATACATAACAATATCCCTCGGTAGGTTTAAATGAGTTATGGATTAGTGATACTTGAACTTCATTCGTTAAATAGAAAATCCAAATATTTTGTTGTCATTTTCGCGTGATATGTGAAGAAAAAGGATACACAAGTCCATGTCAAGTATACAAGAAATTCGTGTAAACTATTATTGAATTTAATATGTTTGTGAATGACACACCAGTGGAACATTATTGTCTCAGTGGCTCGTCACGTGCGTCATGATTATAACTTTATCAGCCTATATTATATTGGCCGAGTCTGATATTAACGGAAGTAGATAGACGATATTTTATGGGTTAGAAGGTCAGATAAGAACGAAAGTAAATAGACAATTGTGGACTCTCTTTATCTTATAGCTAGCTTTCAAAATTATATTTTTGTTGGTTTAAAAGTTTGTGTTTCATTTGTAATTCCAGGTTAATGTAGGGACTGAATGTGTAAAATGTTTGTTAAAGTTTGTTTGGATGTTAAGAGGGTAACTAACTCTCCTAAATAAGTACCTATATTTGTTTTCTTCATTCTTTGAATAATACACTTTTGAATTCATTTTTCTTTTCTGTTCTTGGTACATGTTGCATCAATTGGTATCAGAGCGAAGGTTCAAATCGCTCGGAGTATCTCGATCGGAAGGACTGGATCCTAATACTCGATTCCGATTTTCTTACCAGAGAAGAACGAAGATGGCGGAAGCTACTGGAAATAATCAAATCGTAGTTCGTGATAGTTTCACTATTATCCCGTTACAATGTCCGATTCTCACAAACACCAATTACACGATCTGGTCAGTGAAATTGAAAGCAATTTTCAATGTACATGGTTTGTGGGAAGTAATAGAGCCGACGGAAGGAGCTCGAGTGGATGCGAAGAAGAACAGTGCAACCATCGCATACTTGTTTCAAGCCATGCCGGAAGAGATGGTACTTCAGGTGGCCAATTTGACCACGGCGAAGGACATATGGAAATCCCTGAAAACTAGGTTTATAAGTGCTGACGGGGTTAAGAAGGCAAGAATGCAGACCCTAAAGACTGAGTTTTAGAACTTGAAGATGAAAGAGGGAGAAAGTATAGCTGAATTTGCAAGGAGGCTTAGCGCAATTGCTTAGCGGAGTTGGGGGACCCTTTGCAAAATCAGCACTGATTCGGAAGTTCTTGGCTGCAGTCCCTGAAAGATTAGTACAAATTGTCGTATCGATTGAACAATTTGTGGATCTTGAGACCCACTGGCTTCAAGAAGTGATCGAAAGATTAAAGGCTTTCGAAGAAAGAACTGGTATGAAAACCAAGCAGCCGAATGTGAAGGAAGATCAATTGTTGCTGACTTACTCTGAATGGCAGAGTAAAAGGAAGGAATTAGATGCGAAATACAAGAAATGGAGTTGTAGCAGAGATGGCAAAGAAAGTAGCCAGTACTACAACTCCATTGAAAAAGGTAAATCAACATCGAAGACAAGCGAATCGAAGGGACAGAGGCCAAAGAAGGAAAAGTCGAAGATAAAGTGCTTCAAATGTGATAAAACTTGGTTACTACGCGTCTGAATGTCCCAATTCGAAGTCACAAGATACGGAAGCAAATCTCACCCAAACCGAAGTTGAAGAGCCTGCTTTGCTGATGCACACTCATGAAGAAAGGAAAAAAGAACTGGTGTTCTTGAAAATAAACATGGAAGAGAGAAATAAAGTATCTAAAATAAAAGGAAAAGCAACCAAAGTTATGGGGGTTAAAGTGTAAAATAGTACAAAACCCAATATTTTAATATATTATGGGTATGACCGCCAATATGTGTCAACCATCTGTTTTCTGTCGACCAAAAAAAAGAAGAAAAGAGAAAGCTGAAAATTCTCTCTCGGTTACAAGAAGAAGAAGAAGAAGATTTTGGGTTTTTGGTAAGTGTTTCTTATGTTTTGACTCGGTTTTGTTGGGTTTTCCAACCTTAGAAACCGATTTTTATGTGTTCTTTGTGCTTGGTTGTTTGTTGGTTGTGTTTTAGGTGGTTGAACTCTCGGTGTTTTCAAGTTTGGTGGAGTTTTACTTGAACACTACATAATGTGAGTTCTAGACCCTGGTTTTACATGTTGTACAACTTCTTTGGGGCTGAAAATGTACTTAAAATGATTTATAATTGTTCTGTATGTATACTCGTATGTTTCATGCTTGTATGATGATGTTTTGTGGTTGTTTATGTGATGTATAGGCTTAAAATGACGTTATTAAGCTTAGAACAGGTTAGAATGATGTTTGGGACTAAAAATAATTGAGAAGTATGATAAACAGGTCGTTCATGCACCTACATAAGGCCCATGCGCCCGAATTTGCCTTAGAAATATTTAAGTGATGCCATGCACCCAAACAGTACCCCATGTGCCCAAGTTCATGCCTTAGAATGGCCAAGTGTAGTCCATGCGCCTGAACAGTTGTTCATGCGCCTAGAAGTTTGGTCGGATTGCCTAAGTGTTGGGGTCAGGCGCCCCAATAGTACTCATTCGCCCAACCTTTTATTCAGACGCCTAAGTGCAGGCTCATGTGCCTGAATAGTTCATGCACCTAAATTAGTAGAAAATCAGTGAAGTGTTAGGCCATGCGCCCAAATAGTTATGATGCTACTAAGCAGGGTTGATACGTCTGCATAGTGTCTATGCGCCCAGAACACTTAGAATTATTTCTGAAATTTTGGGAATCTGTGATTTTAGGGTTTTGACCCTAGTTTGACTTGAGGTTATTGAATGCTTATTTTATGCATGAACATGATTTGTTCTTATGTTTCTTATGTTCCATATTATATTATATTGTATGACTTTAGGTGGTGTGATTATGATCGTAAAAGTAAAGTATTATCCTTAATAAAGTAAAAGATTAATGATAATGAAAAGTGGATCATAAATGAAAGAATGAAAGACTTGCAAGCAAAATGAATAGAGGTGCACCACCATGTTTTCGTTAGCTCAACTGTGATGCGGGTTAGCTACACCAAAGGATGCACACATGGTTAATCATTGAGATTGACAGTGACCCTTGTAGCATATCCTAGGTGACTGGGTCAAGCTTCGTGCATAATGTTCGGGGTCTATTTATAGACCTCAGGCCCAACATCAGCTTCGTGCACAATGTTCGGGATATTGTACATTGGTCCGGAAAGAAAGTGAAAGATAATGATAAAAGTACGAATTGAAAGAATGAGTATTGTAATGAATGATGAATAAGGTTATACATTGTTGTATGTACGATGTGTGCTCACTGAAGAAAGTAAAGGAAGTGTTTTATGAAAGAGAGTATTTTCATATATAAACTATTCAAGGTATTTTAACGTTTTTAAAACTAGAACTCAATCAGCAACGCTGACTTTTATACATTTTCAGTTGACAGATAATTATTGCTGAGGATGGCACGCGAGGGAAGCTACTCATCAGGACAAGACTGACATCCATTCATGATTAATAATTTTATTGCTTTGTAATACAGTTAAACAATCTTTTGTAACTGATAATAATTATGGGTGTATTGCTTAGCAACAATTTTTATTAATTAATGGATGAATTTTAATATTAATTCCGTTGCATTGTTTTATAAAATATGTAATGTTTTATACCTTAAATGCTGTGATTAACCAACTGTGAGGTCTCCGGGATCGGGGCCTTACAAGTTGGTATCAGAGTCAAAGTTTAAGAGAATTGGGTAAATATTTTCAAAAACCAATCTTAAACTGAAAATGGGATAAATGGAGGGACGCCATCCCGAGTAGCTACGTGCCATCAGGTATTTGTTTTCTTAAAGTTAACCAGTATTGTGTGTGTGTGCTATTTGACCTATGTGTTCTTAGTAGATTTAGATACTGATATAGTCAGGATAGGAAATGCTTAGGGTATGAAGAGTAAAGTAAGTGGCTAATCACAACTGACCACTGTAATTAGGGACTTACAATACTTAACATAGACTGAGCTATTACCTTGAATGACTGTGTTAGTGTTTAAATCTTATAGCGTTTAGGGAATGGATGGATAAAAATCTTCAAAGGCTTCTAGAGGTAGAGGTCGTGGTGGACGTGGTACTGGGCCACGTGTGACCAGGAGTACTGCTATGGCTCCTGAGACGGCTCACGAGAACCCTGAGGTTCATGGCGTAAGTGAGGAGAATGAGAATGCTAGTTTGAATGCCTTAGCTAGGGAGGCGATTGCTGATGAGGTGCACCAGGTCATGCAGACAGTCTTACCGTCTGTAGTGACCGAAGTCATCAGGGCTGTGAGGAATGAGGAGAGGAATGAGAAGAAGATAGGAAGGGGTCAACGGGCAAGGAAAGCAAGGGGGGGGGGGAATAACCGGAGCCTGAGACCGTGTTGTCCGATGGTGAAGAGGATGATTCCGTGGGGGTGACGACCAAGGGGTGCAGTTATGGGGCATTCCAGAGGTGTAAGCCTCCGACCATCGATGGTAAAGGTAATGCTGCTGCCGCTCACCGCTGGGTGAGGGAGATGGAAGCAGTGTTGGAAATCAGTGAGTGTCGGGAAGACCAGAAGTTGAAGTTCGCCACTCACTCTTTTACTGACTCAGCACTGTGTTAGTGGAACAATATTGTCCAAGCTGATGGTGCCAGGGCCATCAGGAAGAGGCGATGGAAGGAGTTGAAGAAATTGATGATTGTGGAATTCTGACCTTACCAGGAACTCGACAAGATCGATAGGGAGTTCCTGCAACTTGAGGCGGGAACCATGACCCACCAGCATTACACCACCAAATTCAACGAAATGGCAAGACTGGTGCCGGATCAGGTGACGCTGGTGTTGAGGAAGATCAAGAGATACATTCAGGGGTTGCCGGTTGACATACGCAGCCATTTGATTGCTGCCCGACCGGGTACTTTTTGATCGGCTGTAGACCTGGCGGGTAGGCTGTATGATGAACAGGAGGAGACGGTGGTGGAAGTGAAGAAGACAGGTGGCGGTGATAAGAACTGGAATGGGAAGAGGTTTGGGCGTGGTGGTTTCACCCCAAACAACAAGAAGATGAGGGTGGATGATCGCAGGTTAGCGTCATCAAGTTCGGGACCGAGGAAGTGTGGTAAGTGAGGGAAGGAGCATGCGGGTGAGTGTAGGTTGGGACTCATTGTGTGCCTCAAATATGGAAGGCCTGGCCACATTTCCAGACACTGTAGGGTGCTAAAGTGTTAGACCTGTGGCGAGGAGGGCCATATAAGCAGGGACTGCAAGAAGCCGAGGGCGGAGAGCTCCGGGGCGAAAAAGAAGCCGGAGGAAGAGGGACAGTGGGCGAGTGCTAGAGCCTTCATGATGAACAGGGAGGAAGCCAGAGTGGACCCCGATGTTATGTCAGGTATGTTCATAGTAAATCAACTTTGTGCCTCTGTATTATTTGACTCTGGTTCTAGTAGGAGTTTTATTTCTACTACTTTCTGTGATAAGTTGTCTGCTAGTAGCATTCGATGTAGAAACTGCTATTGGTAAGTCCGCTAGAATTACTGATATGATAGGGGACTGTACCATAGAACTAGAAGGTCATAGGTTTTCTGCCAATTTACATGTGATGCCCCTAGGTGGATTCGATATAGTACTAGGGATGGATTGGTTAGCAACCTATAAGGCGAACATCGTATGTCGCAAGAAGATGATTCAACTAGTTATGCCCGATGGAAGTTTGGTGACGGTTTATGGAGATCGCGTTACTACAATCCCGAAGGTGATTTCGATGGCGGTGGCAGGGAAGTGCATAAGACGTGGATGTAGTGCCTATCTGGCCTAAGTGAAAGATGTGGACGCGTCTGTACCACAACTATCCAATGTACCAGTGGTGCGTGATTTCCCAGACGTGTTTCTAGAAGACTTACCAGGTATGCCACCGGATCATGAGATTGAGTTTTAGATTGACCTGATACCCAGTGCTCAACCGTTGCCAAAGCACCGTACCGATTAGCTCCGACTGAGATGAAGGAACTCATGGATCAATTACAGGAGTTAGTGGATAAAGGGTTTATTCGACCGAGTATCACTCCTTGGGGTGCTCCGGTCTTGTTTGTAAAGAAAAAGGACAGTAGTATGCGGATGTGCATCGACTACCGAGAGCTGAACAAGTTGACGGTGAAGAATCGGTATCCGTTACCGAGGATAGATGACTTATTCGATCAGCTCCAGGGTGCCAGGTGGTTTTCAAGGATAGATCTTCGATCTGGTTACCATCAATTGAAGGTCAAGGAGCAAGACATTCCTAAGACAGCCTTGCGCATGCGTTATGGACACTAAGAGTTTCTCGTTATGTCTTTCAGCCTAACTAACGCGTCAGCTGCCTTTATGGACTTGATGAACCGAGTGTGTCGGCCGATGTTAGATAAATCAGTGATCGTGTTTATTGATGATATCCTAATTTATTCTAAGAGTGAGGAAGAACATGCCGGCCACATACGTATGGTATTAGATACACTTAGGAGAGAGAAATTGTATGCTAAGTTCTCTAAGTGTGCTTTTTGGTTGCGCGAGGTTCAATTTTTGGGTCATGTTATTAATGCTGGAGGAATTATGGTAGATCCAGCAAAGGTTGAGGCGGTGATGCAATGGAAGTCTCCAAAGACGCCATCCGAGATCCGTAGTTTCTTGGGTTTGGCAGGATATTGCAGGAGATTTATTCAGGACTTTTCCAAGATATCCTCACCTTTGACTAAATTGACTCGCAAGGATGTGAAATTTGTGTGGGGTCAAGAGCAGGAGAGTGCTTTTAAGGAGTTGAAGACGAGATTGACTCAACCTCCTGTCTTAACATTACATGAAGGGAGTGAAGACTTAGTGATATATTCACATGCTTCTTATTCGGGATTAGGTTGCGTGTTAATGCAACGAGGAAAGGTGATAGCCTATGCGTCTTGACAGCTGAAAACTCACGAAGTCAACTACCCTACACATGATTTGAAGTTAGCGGCTGTGGTTTTCGCGTTGAAGATTTGGAGGCACTACTTATACGGGACGAAGTGCACCATCTTCACCGACCATAAGAGCTAGAATTACTTTTTTGAGCAAAAGGATCTCAACATGAAGCAAAGGAGATGGTTAGAGCTCATCAAAGATTATGAATGTGAGATCCACTACCATCCGGGCAAGGCCAACATGGTGGTCGATGCCCTTAGCCGAAAGGAGAGACCCGAGCCGATTCGAGTGAAGGCTTATCAGTTGATTATGACCGCTGATTTGATGACACAGGTGAAGGGATTTCAAGACAAGGCGTTGAAAGAAGATCGCCTTAACTCTAAAAGAATGAGAGGACTAGTCACAGAGTTGGGTGAGAACACTCACAATGTTAGAACCCGAAATGGATGAATGTGGATTCCTCGTTATGGAGGCTTGCGAGGGCGGATTATAGATGAAGCCCATAAGACTCGATACTCCATTTATCCCGGTGCTACCAAGATGTATCAAGACATAAAGAAGGACTACTAGTGGCCGGGTATGAAACATGATGTGGTGGAGTATGTAAGTGCCTTACTTGCTTGCAAGTGAAGGCAGAACATCAGAAACCATACCGGAAGATCCGACCATTGGATATACCTGAGTGGAAGTGGGAGCACATCACCATGGATTTTATTACTAAGCTACCCCGTACGGCAAGGGGATGCGATACCATATGGGTGATAGTTGATCGACTGACGAAGAGTGCTCACTTCCTACCGATCCATGAGACGTACTCATCCGAAAGACTGGCGGATCTGTTCATCAAGGGGATTGTAGCTCGTCATGGCATGCAGGTATCTATCGTGTCGGATCGTGACACCCGATTCACATCGAAGTTTGGGAAGAGATTCCATGTTACGATTGGAATGAGGCTACACATTAGAACGGCTTATCATCCTCAGACAGATGGTCAGTCTGAGAGGACGATTCAGATGCTCGAGGACATACTCCGGGCATGTGTGATCGACTTTGGAGGAAGTTGGGATGATCACTTACCATTAGTAGAATTCTCGTACAACAACAGTTATCATGCTAGTATTGGTATGCCTCCATATGAGATGCTATACGGTAGGAGATGTAGGACGCTCTGAGTCTACGTGGGAGACAGAAGAGGAAATGAGGCAGCATTACACATAGCTATTCGAAGAGTGACAGGTTTCGGGGACGAAACCTTTTTAAGGGGGGTAGACTTGTAACACCCGAAACTTTTAATCAAGTAAAGAAAAATAAACGTGGAAGAGAGAAATAAAGTATCTAGAAGAAAAGGAAAAGCATCCAAAGTTATGGGGGTTAAAGTGTGTTGGATCATGATAAGGCTGGTGCAACCAAAACCACTTCACATAGTCATTTTTTGGTGCTACATTGAAGGGCTTCCGAAGCCAAGCAAGAGATCTTCCAAAAGTCTGAAGAACATCAGCTGAAGATATCAGCTGAAGTCAACAGTTGAATACAACAGCTGAAGCCAACAGCTGAAGATATCAGCTGAAGTCAACAGCTGAAGACAACAGCTGAAGCCAACAGCTGAAGATATCTACTGAAGGCAAAAGCTGAAGTCAACTGCTGAAGACAACAGCTGAAGCCAACAGCTGAAGATATCTACCAAAGACAAAGTCTGATGAAAGAGCTGAAGACAAAGTCTGAGCTTCCGAAGACAAAGTCTGATGAAAGAGCTGAAGACAAAGTCTGAAAGCTTCCGAAGACAAAGTCTGATGAAAGAGCTGAAGACAAAGTCTGCTTCCGAAGACAAAGAAGACTCCAAGCCTCGGAAGAAGCAGTCTTCCGAAGTATAAGTGGCTTCAGAAGAAGTTATTCTTCCGAAGCATTTTATCCTTCGGAAGACATTGCTATGTCCAGTAGATATAAGTATGGTCCCTGACAGTCCACTGCAGACCTCTGATACAGCATGGCATCTTCCTAAAGAGCCATGTTGTTGACCATACTTTATTCTACTGTTCACCTTTTTATGATAGTACATGTTACCAACTTTAGTTGGTGACAAAAGGTAAGTCAGGGACATGTCCTGACTACCAACTCTCAGGCAAAAGGTCTGAAAGACCTCACCTAGAGTCTTGTAGTATAGATGTAAGGTTAGAGGTGTCCAGCTGGTATCAAATGTGACATCCGTCACCAAAGGTCCGTCATTTAACGTGATCGATTAGCTTTCGTTGTCAGTCATTCCTCAATTTTATAAACCATCTACGTGGATACCATATTTGTTTTACTTAGTTGTCCTTATATGCGTGTTATCGTTGCTTGACTTGTCATTACCTTAAGACGTTTCTCCAAGATTTGCCCCGTTAACACTAAACATGTCATATTTATAGTAAAACAATTGTCACGAATAAAATTATTTTTAACTTATAAATAACATTACTAACATTTTATCATCAATAAAACAAGACTAAATTATAACGTTTTCAACCGAAACAAAATTTGGGAACCCGGGGGCAAAGTGCGGGGATTAAACCTGACATTTTGAGAAATTAGGCTGGGTATAAATACCCATTTCCCAGCCATTTTCTTCACATCATCTTCATCTTCATCGATCTTCTTCTCTTCTTCATTTCTACACCAATCTAGCACCAAAATTCATCACGTTTGTTGCGTATTCATCGTCAAATCTTGGTTATCATCGTGAATACTCACTCCTAGCAGGTAGATAACCTCGTTTGACCCGTATTTAGCTCGATTTAGCTGCTGCGTTTTCTAGGGTTTCGGGTGCTCGGGTTCATCCGAGCACATGAGGTCGTGTGGGCTTGTGTGTTGTGTTCCAGTGTGTGATTCACGTCTAGACATGTCAGAATATGGGTTCTGGAAGTTTTGGTGGTGTAAAACTCGTGTTCGGGCAGCCGAAGGCCGCCCTGCACCTTCCAGCAGTCGCGATCTGCTGCACAGGGCGACTGGGCCTTCCGGCCGACTGAGCCGTGCGATAGGGCTAATCGTACGACTGAGTCATGCGTATGGGTGTGTCGTGCGACTGAGTGGTGCGACCGGGGCAAGTCGTACGGCTGAGTCATGCGACTGGGTGTGTGTGATTGAATGTGTGTACGAATGAGTCCATGCGAGTGAGTGTGCGTGCGATTGAGTCAGTGCGAATGAGATTGTGTGCGATTGTGCGTGAGTCGTACGACTGAAAGGCCAGTCGCACGAATGAGTGTTCAATCGCACGAATGAAGCTGATACGTGCGAATGAAGGTTCAATCGTGTGTATGGAGGTTGAGACGTACGACTGGGTCTTGCATGGTACGACTGAATGCTTAGTCGTATGAATGAAGGTTCAATCGTACGAATGGAGCTGATTCGTACGACTGAAGGTCCATTCGTACGATGGAAGGGTTGAGTCGTGCGTCCGGTCCTGTTGTATAACTAATAGTGTGTGTGTGTGTGTGTGGATCCCCTCTTCGGAGATCTTACGACAATAAGGTAACATTAATAAAGTGTCATAGCTTGACCACAAAGATTAAAGTCAATGCTATCAACAGACACATACTATCTAAAATAACCTAGTCTGAGAAGTGTATATCTGCTTGTGTGTACTGCCCACGACCGAACCGAAACTGCCCGAACCTATTGGTATTAACTTATGCTTCATGTACATTATTAATGCTTGTCAGTAACTGTTGATAGGTGCTGATTGTTTATAGTGTTCTACACTTGGGATACTTCATCGTTTGTGCTTATCATCTATTCAGTGAGTTTCGTGGCCCCTTTTTACGCTTATACATTTGTTTCAATCTTTTACAAACATGGGGGAAGAGTATGCTCACACGTTTTCAATGCTGTACAATATACATACAATTTTCATACTTGGAATCAACGTGATACTGTTTTGTGAGTACATATCTGATGCATACATGATGTTACTGTGTGGTTCATCTTACAACCATTAATTCCGGTGATGGAACCAACGGATAGGTATTAGTAGTACTACTGGGTTGACACCCCCACCCTTGACAGATGGTTACATGTGAGTACCATCACACTGCCAGGAACGGGCCTAGGGTGAATATATTCTGACAAGTTGCTGTGTGTACATCATTAGGCTTGGTTGTATAAAACGCATGGTATGTGATCTTGCTTGCTTATAACTGTATGCACGGTATTCCACTACAAATACTATACAGCATCAACTACACGTTTACAATTTAAACCTGCGAAGCTCACCAACATTATTGTTGACCGTTTTGAGCATATCTTTTCAGGTGATCAAGGTAATTGAAGTTCTAGGAGTGCTGCCTTTTAGTGGAGACCCTAGGATGCATTTTGAGACTGAACATACATTTTGTATATTGTTGCAGTCCACTAAACAATTAACGTTCTTTTGAACACTTGTTCCCGAGTTGTGGGAATTTCCATTACTAGTTAACTTTAATGCTTATGTGATCATTTATGTTATGTTTATGGCTATGCTGTCATGAACATTGATTATACACGACACAAGTCTCCGATTGTGTTCGGGTATCATCGTGACACGCTTGTCATCATATTGTTATTGCTACTCTATTCATACCATGTGTTATGACGATCCTGTCTAGCTCACATTCCCCGTGTTTCCGCTATCAGCGGGGGTGTGACAGACTGGTATCAGAGCCAGGTTTTAGAGAATTAGGCAATTACACTTGACCTAGACTATAACCTAAGAACCTTCATGTAGATTTGCTTGCTTAAGCTTGTGTGCATTTATATATCTCGTGTATGCGTTCCTCTTTATATGTTTGGTTATCCTTTTGTTTTGTGATCTTTCACTTTGTGCTTGAGCCCTTGTGCTCGTCCCTTATGGGATGCTCCCTATTAGATCTTCCGTTCCCTCTGCGCCAAGTTACCATAACCAAATTCGGGTGTTGAGACCTGAAGAGATCTTCACAGATCATACACTGCGCTTGACCTCATATACTGAGAGACCGACCCGAGGAGGCTATGTCTGAGTCCTTTCAAGGACGCGAGATAGACAACCTCCGCTAGACTATACGTGATTACATGTTGGACTCTCAGTTGACTTGATGGATTATTATGGATATGATGTGAAGGAAGGTCGGATGTCATGTAACCGGATTAGGCATCATTCTCGGTACATCGTGGGTGTGGTGGGAACGCTGCGGGGAACCCTATATATAAACATCACCGGTATACCGAGAATATGCTTGAAATGGGCTGCATGGTGATCTTGACTGACCGGAGCATCAAACGTTGGGACTTGATGAGTGGAGTACTTGTTTATCTTAAGGTGACTAAAGCTTACTTGTTGCCTCTTGTATGAATAGAACATGCCGCCTCGAAGATCTACCCGCAGCAACAGTAGTGGAAGTGAAGCCCCAAGGGGCAGAGGCAGAGGCAGGGGTAGACCTCCAATAGCAAATGAAGGCCCTTCTGGCAATAACCAAGGGACTGAAAATGCTGATATGGCAGCCTTAATTGCTTAACAATTGACTGCCCTGATTCCAACTATTGTACCTCAAGTGAGCGACGCATTACAACAGCAAAACCACCCCCACGGGGATGGTGGTAATCAGAACGAGGATAATGGAACTCGACTGGGAATGAAAGCAACCAAGAGACCGGAAATGTTGGAACAGCCGGTAACGAAACTGGGGTTGCTAACGCCAAATGGGGCTGTTCTTACAAGGAGTTTGTGGCCTGTAAGCCCCGGGATATCGATGGTAAAGGTGGGGCGATAGCCCTGATTAGATGGCTGGAGAAAATGGAGGCTGTGATCGACATCAGTGAATGCCTCGACAGCCAGCGGATCACGTATGTTACGTGCTCACTGCAGGGTAGAGCACTAACCTGGTGGAACACCCAGGTGCAAGCTAGGGGAAGGGAATCTGCGATGCAGATGACCTGGGATGAATTCAAGGCTTTAATTACCGAGGAATACTGCCCTCACAACGAGATGCAAAAGCTTGAGCATGAGTTCTGGAATCATGCTATGGTCGGGGCGGGGCACGCAGCTTATACTGACCGATTCCACGAGTTGGCTAGACTAGTTCCACACTTAGTCACTCCGGAATCTAAGAGAATAGAACGATACATTTGGGGACTCGCGCCTTAAATACGAGCAATGGTAACTGCATCTGCTCCTCCTATGATTCAGAGCGCAATTTGAAGGCTGGCGCTCTAACCGATGAGATGGTAAGAACAGGGGTATTGGGTAGGGGAGCAGAGAAGCGAAAGGATGTTGGGGAAACTAGCCGGTCGAGTGTTGGGAAATCTGATAAAAGGGCCAAGATCACCAGGAACTTCGTGGCTGTGACACCGGGTAAGAGAGAGTATGTTGGGCCACACCCCAAATGTGACAGATGCAGCTATCATCATCCCCCAGAGATGCAGTGCCGGGTGTGCGTAAACTGTAGGCGCCCGGGGCACCTAGCAAGAGATTGTAGAGTGGCACCGAATCTGGTTGCACCCGTCAACGCGGTTAACCCCGCCGGGAATGCCAGAGTCTGTTACGAATGTGGAAATCCTGGTCATTATCAGAACATGTGCCCCAAACTGAATAGGGCACCGGGTCAACAAGGGGATAATCAACAGCAAGTGATGGCCATAGCGGGCGCTCAAGGCCAAGGAAACCCAGGAAATGCTGCACGGGGACGCGCCTTCGTCATTGGAGCTAATGATTCCCGTCAGGATCCGAACGTTGTCACGGGTACGCACTTACTCAATAACCACTTCGCATCTATACTGTTTGATACTGGGGCAGACAATAGTTTTATATCTTCTGAGTTATACTGGGGCAGACAATAGTTTTATATCTTCTGAGTTCGTGCATATGCTTGATTTAAGTGCTAGTAGACTAGAAACTAGTTACTCCGTAGAAGTGGCTAATGGTAGGGTTGAACAAGCAAACGAGATTATTCGGAATTGCACCCTAATGTTGGAAGACCAGGTCTTCAACATAGATTTGATACCTTTCGAGTTGGGGAGCTTCGACGTAATAGTGGGGATGGATTGGTTGTCTAAGCATGGAGCCGAGATTGTTTGCCGAGATAAAGTAGTGCGGATTCCCATGTCAGATGGGAAAGTACTCAGAATACAAGGAGAGCGACCGGGAAAGAACTTGAAGCTTATCTCCTGCATGAAAGCACGCCAAGGTCTACGAAAGCAGTGTTACACTTTTCTGGCTCACGTGGTAGAAAAGAAGGAAGAAGAGACAAAATTGGCAGACATTCCGATTGTACGGGATTATCCGGAAGTGTTCCCTGATGATTTGTCTGGATTGCCTCCTCCACGACAGGTGGAATTCCATATAGAGCTGGTTCCTGGAGCTACGCCGGTAGCTAAGACACCGTATCGGTTAGCACCCTCAGAGATGCAGGAGTTGTCAAGTCAACTACAGGAACTACTGGAGAAAGGTTTCATTCGACCGAGTTATTCACCGTGGGGAGCACCGTGTTATTTGTCAAGAAGAAGGATGGGTCATTCCGTATGTGTATCGACTACAGGGAATTGAACAAACTGACCGTGAAGAATCGGTATCCTCTCCCTAGAATCGACGACCTGTTCGATCAGTTGCAAGGAGCCTCGTATTTCTCTAAGATCGACCTTCGATCCGGATATCATCAGCTAAGGGTGTTCGAGGACGATATTCCAAAAACAGCATTTAGAACTCGTTACGGGCACTATGAGTTCTTGGTCATGCCATTCGGATTGACCAACGCACCAGCTGTCTTTATGGATCTGATGAATCGGGTGTGTAAGCCTTATCTTGATAAGTTCGTGATCGTGTTCATAGACGACGTACTTATCTACTCCCGTTCAAAAGAGGATCACGAAGAACACCTTCGAGCAATTCTAGAGCTGTTGAAAGCGGAGAAACTTTTCGCCAAATTCTCGAAGTATGAATTCTGGCGTTTTTGGGTCATGTAGTTAACAAAAATGGAATTCATGTGGACCCCGGTAAGATTGAAGCTGTGAAGAAGTGGGATACTCCCCAATCACCCTCAGAAATACGGCAATTCTTGGGACTGGCCGGATACTATCGTCGCTTCATTGCCAATTTCTCCAAGATTGCCCAACCGCTAACTATGTTGACTCAGAAAGACAAGGAGTTCGATTGGGGGAAGGCACAAGAACAGGCGTTCCAAACATTGAAGGAGAAGTTGTGCAACGCACTGATATTGTCCCTCCCTGACGGAACTGATGATTTTGTGGTGTACTGTGATGCTTCACATCAGGGTTTGGGCTGTGTGCTAATGCAGAAAGAGAAGGTAATTGCATACGCCTTGCGACAACTCAAGGTGCATGAAAAGAGCTACACAACTCACGATTTAGAGTTGGGAGCTGTAGTATTTGCACTCAAGATATGGAGGCATTATCTATATGGAACCAAATGTATCATCTACACAGACCATAAGAGCCTTCAACACGTCATGAACCAGAAAGAACTTAACATGCGACAGCGACGCTAAGTAGAACTACTTAGCGACTACGATTGTGAAATCCGGTATCATCCGGGGAAAGCTAACGTGGTGGCTGATGCTTTAAGGCGAAAAGAACGCGTGAAACCATTACGTGCTCGAGCGCTAGGTTTGACTATTCAAACTAATCTAAAGGCTCAGATTCAAATTGCACAAAACGAGGCGTTGAAAGAAGAAAACCTTACGGGGGAAGAATTCCGAGGGTTGGATAAACAAATGACTCGCAAGGATGACGGCGTACATTACTTCATAGATCGTATATGGGTCCCCAGATGGGGAGGTGTACGTACACTAGTCTTGGATGAAGCACACAAGACTCGATACTCTGTTCATCCTGGTGCGGACAAGATGTACCACGATCTGAAAGAGCTATACTGGTGGCCAGGTATGAAGAAAGATATTGCTATATATGTGAGCAAATGCTTGACTTGTTCAAAGGTCAAGGCTGAACACCAGAAACCATCAGGATTACTGCAACAACCTGAAGTTCCCGAGTGGAAATGGGAGAACATCACTATGGATTTTATTACCAAACTCCCGAGAACGCCAAGTGGGCACGACTCGATATGGGTCGTGGTGGATCGAATGACAAAATCCGCTCACTTTCTGCCTATCCGAGAAGACTATAAAATGGACAAGCTGGCAAGGTTGTACATCAAAGAGGTCGTGACACGGCACGGGGTGCCGGTGTCAATCATATCCGACCGAGACAGTCGGTTCACTTCACGATTTTGGCAGACGTTACAGAAAGCGATGGGCACTCAATTAGACATGAGTACTGCCTATCACCCACAAACAGATGGCCAAAGTGAACGAACTATACAAACATTGGAAGACATGCTTAGAGCTTGCGTAATCGATTTTGGTGGTAGCTGGGATACTCATTTACCGTTGATTGAGTTCTCTTACAACAACAGCTACCGTACAAGCATTGGATGCGCTCCATTTGAAGCATTGTATAGGCGGAAATGTAGATCGCCTGTGTGTTGGGCCGAGGTTGGTGAAAGCCAGCTAACAGGTCCCGAAATCATTCAAGAAACCACCGATAAGATCTTTCAAATCAAAGACAGACTCAAAGCTGCTAGAGACCGCCAAAAGAGCTATGCCGACAATCGTCGGAAGCCTCTAGAATTCGATGTTGGAGATCATGTCTTACTCAAAGTCTCTCCCTGGAAAGGGATCGTACGATTTGGTAAGAAAGGGAAGTTAGCCCCTCGATACGTAGGACCATTCGAGATTACAGAAAGAATCGGACCGGTGGCTTACCGATTGACGTTGCCACAAGAACTCAGCGGTGTGCATGATACTTTTCACGTGTCGAACCTCAAAAAGTGTTTGGAAGACGAGTCCTTACACGTACCAATTGAGGAAATCAAGATCGACGAAAAGCTTCGTTTTATTGAGGAACCCATTGAGGTCATGGACCGAAAAGTCAAAAGGCTAAGGCGCAGCAAGATACCTATTGTTCGTGTAAGATGGAATTCCAAACGAGGGCCAGAGTTTACATGGGAACGTGAAGATCAGATGAGACTTAAATATCCACATCTATTCGAGGATGACGCCCTTAGACCTAGCACCAGTTGAATTTCGGGACGAAATTCCCTCAACTGGGGGATACTGTGACATCCGTCACCAAAGGTCCGTCATTTAACGTGATCGATTAGCTTTCGTTGTCAGTCATTCCTCAATTTTATAAACCATCTACATGGATACCATATTTGTTTTACTTAGTTGTCCTTATATGCGTGTTATCGTTGCTTGACTTGTCATTACCTTAAGACGTTTCTCCAAGATTTGCTCCGTTAACACTAAACATGTCATATTTATAATAAAACAATTGTTACGAATAAAATTATTTTTAACTTATAAATAACATTACTAACATTTTATCATCAATAAAACAAGACTAAATTATAACGTTTTCAACCGAAAAAAAATTTGGGAACCCGGGGGCAAAGTGCGGGGATTAAACCTGACATTTTGAGAAATTAGGCTGGGTATAAATACCCATTTCCCAGCCATTTTCTTCACATCATCTTCATCTTCATCGATCTTCTTCTCTTCTTCATTTCTACACCAATCTAGCACCAAAATTCGTCACGTTTGTTGCGTATTCGTCGTCAAATCTTGGTTATCATCGTGAATACTCACTCCTAGCAGGTAGATAACCTCGTTTGACCCGTATTTAGCTCGATTTAGCTGCTGCGTTTTCTAGGGTTTCGGGTGCTGGGGTTCATCCGAGCACATGAGGTCGTGTGGGCTTGTGTGTTGTGTTCCAGTGTGCGATTCACGTCTAGACATGTTAGAATATGGGTTTTGGAAGTTTTGGTGGTGTAAAACTCGTGTTCGGGCAGCCGAAGGCCGCCCTGCACCTTCCAGCAGTCGCGATCTGCTGCACAGGGCGACTGGGCCTTCCGGCCGACTGAGCCGTGCGATTGGGCTAATCGTACGACTGAGTCATGCGTATGGGTGTGTCGTGCGACTGAGTGGTGCGACCGAGGCGAGTCGTACGGCTGAGTCATGCGACTGGGTGTGTGCGATTGAATGTGTGTACGAATGAGTCCATGCGAGTGAGTGTGCGTGCGATTGAGTCAGTGCGAATGAGATTGTGTGCGATTGTGCGTGAGTCGTACGATTGAAAGGCCAGTCGCACGAATGAGTTTTCAATCGCACGAATGAAGCTGATTCGTGCGAATGAAGGTTCAATCGTGTGTATGGAGGTTGAGACGTATGACTGGGTCTTGCATGGTACGACTGAATGATTAGTCGTATGAATGAAGGTTCAATCGTACGAATGGAGCTGATTCGTATGACTGAAGGTCCATTCGTACGAAGGAAGGGTTGAGTCGTGCGTCCGGTCCTGTTGTATAACTAATAGTGTGTGTGTGTGTGGATCCCTTCTTTGGAGATCTTACGACGATAAGGTAACATTAATAAAGTGTCATAGCTTGACCACAAAGATTAAAGTCACGCTATCAACAGGCACATACTATCTAAAATAACCTAGTCTGAGAAGTGTATGTCTGCTTGTGTGTACTGCCCACGACCGAACTGAAACTGCCCGAACCTATTGGTATTAACTTATGCTTCATATACATTATTAATGCTTGTTAGTAACTGTCGATAGGTGCAGACTGTTTATAGCGTTCTACACTTGGGATACTTCATCGTTTGTGCTTATCATCTGTTCAGTGAGTTTCGTGGCCCCTTTTTACGCTTATACATTTGTTTCAATCTTTTACAAACATGGGGGAAGAGTATGCTCACACGTTTTCAATGCTGTACAATATACATACAATTTTCATACTTGGAATCAACGTGATACTGTTTTGTGAGTACATATCTGATGCATACATTATGTTACTGTGTGGTTCATCTTACAACCATTAATTCCGGTGATGGAACCAATGGATAGGTATTAGTAGTACTACTGGGTTGACACCCCTACCCTTGACAGATGGTTACTTGTGAGTACCATCACACTGCCAGGAACGGGCCTAGGGTGAATATATTCTGACAAGTTGCTGTGTGTACGTCATTAGGCTTGGTTGTATAAAATGCATGGTATGTGATCTTGCTTGCTTATAACTGTATGCACGGTATTCCACTACAAATACTATACAGCATCAACTACACGTTTACAATTTAAACCTGCGAAGCTCACCAACATTATTGTTGACCGTTTTAAGCATTTCTTTTCAGGTGATCAAGGTAATTGAAGTTCTAGGAGTGCTGCCTTTTAGTGGAGACCCTAGGATGCATTTTGAGACTGAACATACATTTTGTATATTGTTGCAGTCCACTAAACAATTAACGTTCTTTTGAACACTTGTTCCCGAGTTGTGGGAATTTCCATTACTAGTTAACTTTAATGCTTATGTGATCATTTATGTTATGTTTATGGCTATGCTGTCGTGAACATTGATTATACACAACACAAGTCTCCGATTGTGTTCGGGTATCGTCGTGACACGCTTGTCATCATATTGTTATTGCTACTCTATTCATACCATGTGTTATGACGATCCCGTCTAGCTCACATTCCCGTGTTTCCGCTATCAGCGGGGGTGTGACATCAAAGTAAACCCGGCTGTAGGTAGTATTATATATATCTTCTCCTTGTAACTCTTTAGATAAGCGATTTGAGTCCAAGAGTCTTGTCATCCTTTGAGTTGAGAAGCAATATATAAAAGTACCTTGAAAATTTACTTCCTGTGTTAATTTTCTTACTGCCTCATACTTGTTATATTGTGATCAACTCTTCATAGACTACTTGCTGAGTGTTATTCATAGTGAGTTGAGAGAAAAACCACCCATAATCGATCCTGCATTTGGTATCAGAGCTCCAGGCTCTTGATTAGGAGATCTTACCATCCAAATCAACCTGTTTTTCACTCCTCACTTCAAACCACTCACTCAAATGGCCGCTCTCTCCAAAGCTGATATGGAAACCGATACCATGACCAAATCCCCAATGATCACCCCTGAAGACTTTGACACATGGTGTATCAGAATGGAAGGCTTCATCAAGTGTCAAGATTCAAGGATGTGGGACTCCATTGTCAATGGTCCTTTCATACCAAGCACTACTTCTGCCACTGGTAATCGCATCATTCCAAAAGATGTTGATGATTACTCAGAGGAAGACAGGAAGAGAATAGAGCTAGATCAAAGGGCTATGACTTCTCTCCAAACTGCTCTCCCCAACTTCGTCTACAGACGCTTCAAGAAGTGCAAGACTGCTAAAGATTTATGGGAAGCATTGAAGCTGATGTATGAAGGATCCAAGGAAACCCAAGAGAACAAGAAGGATCTCTTGAAGCAGCAGTTTGAGAACTTGACTTTCAAGGCTGGTGAGACCTTGACTCAACAATACTTCAGGTATGTTGAGATAGTAGATACTCTGGTGGATATTGGAGTAGCTCTTGAGAACAGAGACATAGTTAGGAAGTTCATGTCTTCCCTTCCTAAACTATGGACTCACTATTGTGTTGTCATCAAGAGAACTTCGGACCTTAAGACTCTTACTCTCACAGAGTTGTATGGTATCCTAAGTGCATTCCAGATGGAGATGAACATGCAGAACTCCTCTGATCACTCCAATAACCAGCTGAGTTCAGCCCTTCATATGGTTGAAAGGGAAATCATAGACCCACAACATCAGTTGCTATATTACCCTGACAACTCACACAGTGGACCCTACATTACTCTACCTGAGACTCCAAAGTCTTAAAAGTTGACTGGAGCTTCATGGTACAGGATGTGACTCCCGCTCAAGCACTCATGGCCGGAACAGATGATGATCAGGTATATGAACATCTTTGTACTGCTGCCTGTATTGCTAAAGTTAAACTCTATAAGGATTACATTTCGGAAATCAGATCTGAGGTTGAGTCTTTAAATGTGCTCAAATCTGATTTTAAGAGAGCTGAATCTGACTATCAAAAGAAAATTAAAGAGTTAGAGAAAACTGTGTCTCTTTTAAAACATGAAAAGACCAACTATAAGACTCAAATCAAAGATCTGATATCCAAACTATCTGAAGTTCAAGCCCAGTTAGTCACAGCTGAGGCTCAGGCCAGGAAGCAAGCTATTGCTGAGCAAAGCTTCCAAACTATTCTTGCATCAACCTCTCATTCCAAATGTTTTATCAAAACAAAGAAGGGTTGGGAACCAATGAAATAGCTCCACCACACTCTTATGAGTCTATTAGACTACCTAGGTGTGGTACTGAAGAGCAAGAGGTTCCAACTGCTGACCCTTCTCCATTGGAACAAAAGGATGAGGCAAAAATAGTGGCCACCACAGGGGAGAAACTGGAGGATACACTCATCTCCACCTGTGAAGACCAAATCATAACCACCAAGGCAAGAAGAAGCAGAGCTAAGGCTGCTAGAAGGACTGCCAAGAAGGTTGCAGAGTCCAAGCTTAAGATCGACCCAAAGCAAAAGGGTGTCTTCATTTCTGCCGGATTCCAAGTGGTAGGTACTCCTGATTCAGGAAAGGAGTGTAGTACCAGCACTCCTGTCCTACCAAAGGATAAGAAGTTGAAAGGGAAAGTTGCTGATGAAGAGAAGAAACCCAAGAAACAGCAACCTGCAAGTTCCCAGAAGACTAACATTGCCTGCATAATGTGTGGTCTGCACAACCACATGGCTAAAGATTGTTACTACAATCCAGCAAGCACACATTATGCAAATAATGTTAGAAAAGAAGGAGTCAAAGAAGGTTTCTCAGTTGGACCACTTCAAAAGGGCCAAATGATGAAAAAGGGAAAGTTGGTCTCGGAAGCCAAGTTGCTTTCGGAAGGAAGTACTCCTTCCGAAGGGAAAATGGCTTCGGAAGCCAAAGCTTCTAAGGTTCGAAAGAACAAGAAGGCTCCCTTGAAACCATCTCAGAAGAAGACTACTTCGGAAGAAAAGGTGGTGAAGGCTTCTTCCGAAAAGAAAGAAGCTTTGGAAGAAGACCATGCTGCAAAAGCTTCAACAAGCTCATCCTCAAAGATCAACCAAGGGATGGATTGGAAGATCAAGGAAGATGCTACAGCCCAAACCTCTTCTTCAACAATGACCTCTATTGAATCCCAATGCATATCTTTTGGTTCAATTATGTCACTATCGTTGGAAAAGCCCAAGACCAGCAAGGCTTGGGCTTCCAAACAAAACTAACCATCTCATCTTATGTGCACGGACGTCCATTTGACAAGAACAACAATGTCTGGATTGTAGATAGTGGATGCTCTAGGCACATGACAGGGAACAAATCTCTCCTTCAACAATTCCAGAACTTTGATGGAGGGCCTGTCCAATTTGGAGGTGAGGCCGGAGGATATATTTCTGGCAGAGGAAGTATATCCAATGGCAGAATAAACATTGACAAAGTTCACTTTGTCAAACAGCTTGAACACAATCTGCTAAGTGTTTCTCAATTCTGTGACCAGAAGCATCAGATGCTTTTCACAGAACATGAGTGCATTATCCTCAAACCAGGGATGACAATTCCTCCGGAATTGGTGCTTCTTCGATCTCCCAGGAAGGGGGATATGTACAAGCTGGATATGAACAATGCTTCTCCTATGGGTGAAGTATCATGCTTTCTTTCCAAAGCTGATAGTGATGAGTCAACACTATGGCATAAACGCATGTGTCATGTGAATTTTAAAACAATGAATAAATTGGGTAAAAATAACTTGGTACATGGTTTGCCTAAAAAGGAATTTTTCTGCAAAGATAACTGTGTCGCATGCCTGAAAGGGAAACAACACAGATCATCTCATAAATCCAAATGTGTTA
Source organism: Flaveria linearis (assembly GCA_024085815.1). NCBI lineage: Eukaryota > Viridiplantae > Streptophyta > Magnoliopsida > Asterales > Asteraceae > Flaveria > Flaveria linearis. The sequence continues at coordinate 34,385,180 of CM044016.1, read as the reverse complement.
ACTCTATCACTACTCCATTACACTTACTGCACATGGATCTCTTTGGACCCATAAGTATAATGAGCATTGGAAGGAAATCATACTGCCTTGTGATAGTTGATGACTTTACAAGATTTACATGGGTATTCTTTTTAAGAAGTAAAGACGAAACTGCTGAAACTTTAAAATCTTTTATTCTTAAAATAGAAAATAAAATTGATCACAAGGTTAAGATCATTAGAAGTGATCAAGGGACTGAGTTTAAGAACTTCGTTCTTGACTCATTCTGTGACTCAAAAGGGATTGCCAGACAATACAGTGCTCCCAGAACTCCTCAACAAAACGGTGTTGCTGAGAGGAGGAACATGACACTTATTGAGGCTGCTCGGACCATGTTAGCTGATTCAAAGCTGCCTCTAACATTCTGGGCTGAGGCAGTCAGCACTGCATGCTATGTGCAGAACAGGGTTCTTGTAGTTAAGCCCCATGGAAAAACCCCTTATGAGTTATGGAACAAGAGGCCACCGTTCATTGGCTTTCTAAGGTCCTTTGGCTGCAGGTGTACCATACTTAACACAAAGGACAACTTAGCAAATATTGGATCATGATAAGGCTGGTGCAACCAAAACCACTTCATAGTCACTTTTGGTGCTACATTGAAGGGCTTCCGAAGCCAAGCAAGAGATCTTCCGAAAGTCTGAAGAACAACAGCTGAAGACAACGTCTGAGCTTCCGAAGACAAAGTCCGAGCTTCCGAAGACAAAGTCTGAGCTTCCGAAGACAAAGTCTGAGAGCTTCCGAAGACAAAGTCTGAGAGCTTCCGAAGACAAAGTCTGAGAGCTTCCGAAGACAAAGTCTGAGCTTCTGAAGACAAAGTCTGAGAGCTTCCGAAGACAAAGTCTGAGAGCTTCCGAAGACAAAGTCTGATGAAAGAGCTGAAGACAAAGTCTGCTTCCGAAGACAAAGAAGACTCCAAGCCTCGGAAGAAGCAGTCTTCTGAAGTATAAGTGGCTTCGGAAGAAGTTATTCTTCCGAAGCACTTTATCCTTCGGAAGACATTGCTATGTCCAGTAGATATAAGTATGGTCCCTGACAGTCCGCTGCAGACCTCTGATACAGCATGGCATCTTCCTAAAGAGCCATGTTGTTGACCATACTTTATTCTACTGTTCACCTTTTTATGATAGTACATGTTACCAACTTTAGTTGGTGACAAAAGGTAAGTCAGGGACATGTCCTGACTACCAACTCTCAGGCAAAATGTCTGAAAGACCTCACCTAGAGTCTTGTAGTATAGATGTAAGGTTAGAGGTGTCCAGCTGGTATCAAAGTATATCCGGCTGTAGGTAGTATTATATATATCTTCTCCCTGTAACTCTTTAGATAAGCGATTTGAGTCCAAGAGTCTTGTAATCCTTTGAGTTGAGAGGCAATATATAAAAGTACCTTGAAAATTTACTTGCTGTGTTTATTTTCTTACTATTTGATACTTAGTATATTGTGATCAACTCTTCATAGACTACTTGCCGAGTGTTGTTCACAGTGAGTTGAGAGAAAAACCACCCATAATCGATCCTGCAATTGGTATCAGAGCTCCAGGCTCTTGATTATGAGATCTTACCATCCAAATCAACCCGTTTTTCATTCTCACTACAAACCACTCACTCAAATGGCTGCTCTCTCCAAGGCTGATATGGAAACTGGTACCATGATCAAGTCCCCACTAATCACCACTGAAGACTTTGACACATGGTGTATCAGAATGGAAGGCTTCATCAAGTGTCAAGATTCAAGGATGTGGGACTCCATTGTCAATGGTCCTTTCATACCAAGCACCACTTCTGCCACTGGTAATCACATCATTCCAAAAGATGTTGATGATTACTCAGAAGAAGACAGGAAGAGAATAGAGCTGGATCAAAGGGCTATGACTTCTCTCCAAACTGCTCTCCCCAACGCCATCTACAGACGCTTCAAGAAGTGCAAAACTGCTAAAGATTTATGGGAAGCACTGAAGCTGATGTATGAAGGATCCAAGGAAACCCAAGAGAACAAGAAGGATCTCTTAAAGCAGCAGTTTGAGAACTTTACTTTCAAGGCCGGTGAGACCTTGACTCAACAATACTTCAGGTATGTTGAGCTAGTAGATACTCTGGAGGATATTGGAGTTGCTTTTGAGAACAGAGACATAGTTAGGAAGTTCATGTCTTCACTTCCTAAACTATGGATACATTACTGTGTTGTAATCAAGAGAACTTCGAACCTTAAGACTCTTACTCTGACAGAGTTGTATGGTATCCTAAGTGCATTCCAGATGGAGATAAACATGCAGAACTCCTCTGGTCACTCCAATAACCAACAGAGTTCAGCCCTTCATGTGGTTGAAAGGGAAACCATAGAACCATAACATCAGTTGCTATGTTACCCTGACAACTCACACAGTGGACCCTACATTACTCTACCTGAGACTCCAAAGTCTCAAAAGGTTCAACACAACTCCTCTCAGGATAGTTGTGCCTTTGTCTCTGGAAGTGGACACTCTGGTGATTTTCAATACTGCTTTGATGATCTTGAGTGCTTCAGTCCAGATGATGTGGAGTATATGGATATTGTCCAGCAAATGGCTCTTTTAACTTACAGAGCGAAGAAGTTCTTCAAGAGAACTGGAAGGCAATTCCCTCAAAACCCAGTCAACAGCAAGTTTGGGTTTGATAAGAGCAAAGCAAGGTGTTACAATTACAACCAACTTGGTCACTTTGCTAGGGAATGCAAGGCTCCCAAGAACAACCCGGAACCCCACAGGCCTCCACACATCCCACTGCCCCAAAGCATGAAGAGAAGTCAACTGAAACAGCTGCTGTTGCTCAAGAAGTTGACTGGAGCTTCATGGTACAGGATGTGACTCCCGCTCAAGCACTCATGGCCGGAACAGATGATGATCAGGTATATGAACATCTTTGTACTGCTGCCTGTATTGCTAAAGTTAAACTCTATAAGGATTACATTTCGGAAATCAGATCTGAGGTTGAGTCTTTAAATGTGCTCAAATCTGATTTTAAGAGAGCTGAATCTGACTATCAGAAGAAAATTAAAGAGTTAGAGAAAACTGTGTCTCTTTTAAAACATGAAAAGACCAACTATAAGACTCAATCAAAGATCTGATATCCAAACTATCTGAAGTTCAAGCCCAGTTAGTCACAGCTGAGGCTCAGGCCAGGAAGCAAGCTATTGCTGAGCAAAGCTTCCAAACTATTCTTGCATCAACCTCTCATTCCAAAATGTTTTATCAAACAAAAGAAGGATTGGGAACCAATGAAATAGCTCCACCACACTCTTATGAGTCTATTAGATTACCAAGGTGTGGTATTGAAGAGCAAGAGGTTCCAACTGCTGACCCTTCTCCATTGGAACAAAAGGATGAGGCAAAAATAGTGGCCACCACCGGGGAGAAACTGGAGGATACACTCATCTCCACCTGTGAAGACCAAATCATAACCACCAAGGCAAGAAGAAGCAGAGCTAAGGTTGCTAGAAGGACTGCCAAGAAGGTTGCAGAGTCCAAGCTTAAGATCGACCCAAAGCAAAAGGGTGTCTTCATTTCTGCCGGATTCCAAGTGGTAGGTACTCCTGATTCAGGAAAGGAGTGTAGTGCCAGCACTCCTGTCCTACCAAAGGATCAGAAGTTGAAAGGGAAAGTTGTTGATGAAGAGAAGAAACCCAAGAAACTGCAACCTGCAAGTTCCCAGGAGACTAACATTGCCTGCATAATGTGTGGTCTGCACAACCACATGGCTAAAGATTGTTACTACAATCCAGCAAGCACACATTATGCAAATAATGTCAGAAAAGAAGGAGTCAGAGAAGGTTTCTCAGTTGGACCACTTCAAAAGGTCCAAATGATGAAAAAGGGAAAGTTGGTCTCGGAAGCCAAGTTGCTTTCGGAAGAAAACTACTTCTTCGAAGGGAAAATGGCTTTGGAAGCCAAACCTTCTAAGGTTCGAAGAACAAGAAGGCTCCCTTGAAACCATCTCAGAAGAAGACTACTTCGGAAGAAAGGTGGTGAAGGCTTCTTCCGAAAAGAAAGAAGCTTCGGAAGAAGGCCATGCTGCATAAGCTTCAACAAGCTCATCTTCAAAGATCAACCAAGGGATGATTGGAAGATCAAGGAAGATGCTGCAGTCCCAAACCTCTTCTTCAATAATGACCTCTATTGGACCCCAATGCATATCTTTTGGTTCAATTATATCACTATCTTTGGGAAGAGCCCAAGACCAGCAAGGCTTGGCTTCAAACAAAACTAACCATCTCATCTTATGTGCAGGGGATGTCCATTTGACAAGAACAACAATGTCTGGATTGTAGATAGTGGATGCTCCAGGCACATGACAGGGAA
>CM044016.1:34017187-34380708 GCA_024085815.1 Flaveria linearis | reverse complement strand
TGCAACATTGACAAGAAATCACATCAGGAGGATGTCAATTTCTTGGTGGAAGATTTCTCATGGCAATGCAGAGAAACAATCCTGTGTCTCTCATCAACGCTGAAGTGAATACATTGCTTGTTAGCTGCTGTGCTCAACTGCTATGGATTCCAAAATCAGATGTTAGACTATGGATTCAACTTCATGACTACTCCTATCCATATTGACAACAATAGTGCTATCTGCATTTACTGAGAATCCGGTGAAGCACTCCAAGACAAAGCACATTGATATCAGGTATCATTTCATTAGAGATATTCATGAGAAACATCTGATCAAGTTAATCAAAGTTGACTCAAATGAACAATATGCTGATTTGTTCACAAAGGCATTTGATGAACAAAGATTAAGTATCTCAATCAGCTATTGAGATGAAAATATTGATTAACTACCTCTTTGAAAAAGCTTTTTAAATGTGTAATGTCTTGTGTCAATACAATTTAAGCACTGTTACAAAGATCTTTAAATTATTCTAAGTGTAAATTCCTTCTGAAGAGGAACTACTCTTGGAAGATATTCTTGAATATCTTACGAAGCCAAAATTCCTCAATGGAAATTGTCTTCTCGGAAGAGTTTTTGGTCTCGGAAGAAGCGATTGATTTACATCAGATCTACTTCCGAACCTTATAAAACTCTCCATTCGGAAAGATAACTTTACCTTCGGAAGCAATGCTGTGCTTCGGAAGAGATAGTACCTTCAAAAGACCATTTTACCTTCGGAAGCAATGCCTTGCTTCGGAAGTGAATTGACTTCGGAAGACAACTACCTTCGGAAATGTTTACATTTGGAAGTAAAGGTTTTTATATGTAACGGATATCTTTTGAGCCCCACTCTGTAAAAGAAAGATTTTGTTCATGATGGTCAGATTATATAAAATTATCCTTTGCCGCCACTATCATTTCTCCGCCGTAAACCATCATACCATCCACAGTAACCCAAATAGTTACCTTACCGCCACTACCATAATTCATCCCTTTTAAAATATTGACTGATCAATTTCATCTTCTTTTACCAATTTACTGCCCTAACTATTCCCTTCACTGTCAAACCTGCAATTTCACTCAAATTTCAAGCTTACCTTTTCTTCAATGGCGCTAAACCCTCAGCACAACCAAGTCGCATTACTTGATTCGTCAAGGGATGCCGACTTCACCCAAATCATCACCTTTCTTACCGAATCCACATACCTCACTGCACTTACAGTTAACCCCACCGTATACTCCAAACCATATGTCTGAATTCTGGAGCAACGGTCAAACTGCAGTTCTGAATGGGGTTCGAGTACTGAGAACCCGCATTTGTGGCCAAGATTTGGTCATCACTGAACAGCTCATCAGGGAGCATCTCGAGCTCCATGATGATGGGGCTCCTACTGAGTTCCCCAAAGAAGACTTGGAAGGCACCTATATCCTCATGGGATATGGGGGGATGTAAGCAGGTCTACCGTCTACAAGTTTAACTTCTCTTACCATTGGAAGTTCCTGCTGCACATTACTGCACTGCCTCTCCAATAAATCAGGGGGTTGGGATCAAATCCCATATGAACTAGGATGTCTAGTTCATGGGTTGGTGAGAGGTCTCCGATTCAACTACTCACGATTTGTGTTGACCAACCTTATCGGCAATCTGAGCAGGGATACATTCTTCATGTATCCCAGATTTATTCAACACATAATTAACTGTGAGCTGGAACCGAGCAAGCTTGTCTGCGCAGCTGCTCTTACTGTTTCACAAGTAAGGCCTACCATCTTCAAAATACTGAAGAAGGTTTCCATCAACTTCACTGGAAGGTACACTCCATTACCTCCAGAGATGACTGAGCATATAGCTCTTGGTGACATCCCTGTTATCCCCCAGATGATGAACCCACACCAGCAACCTCCACCACAATGCCAAAATCTTCTTTACCCATCAAAGTTACTTACCAGAGACGACCCAAACGAACCCTTGTTCAATCTACTCTGATCGAACAAGCTCCTTCTGTTCACAACCAAAGGGCTAGAGTGGAATCATGGGCTCCCACTCAGTCCGAGGTCACACCATCCTTCACATTCGACCTCAATGTGGGTTTTGAGCCTTCTCAGTCTCAAACCCAAGAGCCCGAACCCAAGCCTTAAGCCCACAGGGGTGAGTCTCTACACTCCCTTGTGCAGCCTTCTAGGGACAGCCCCCCAAGGCTCAATGCCTGTAGACATTGATCTAGGTCCGGGTCAGTAGGTTTAACTTCCCTATCTTTCACTGACCTTTTACTCCATACTGATAGAAGAGATTACATCTCTCCATGGCCATGAAGTTGATCTACAACACCCTCTGAAAGATCAACAGAGCCAAGAGAGATCCCTTGTCTCTAGCCACCATCAGCAGCCAATTACTGAGGTGAGTCCCACTGATGTGGAGGGGACTCATGTAGGCTCAGCTGCCACTACTTAGAGTCTCTCATTGAGCTCTCAGGACAGTGGTAACATAATTAGGACTGAGTCTACGGCAACTTTGCCCATTGACATCTCTGAAAGAGACGACTCTGAGCAAAGGTATCCGGGTGCCAAGAAGCCACATCTGGTGGTGAGACTGAGCATACTAGGTATGTATCTCATCTCCCCGTGATTCTTCTCATGAAGATGAGGGAAGTATGCAACTAACACTTCAGTACTTGCTTTCTAAGGTCTCAACCTGGAATCACAAGTGAGGATCTTAGAATCAAGGACTGCCACTCAGCAACTTGAGATTAACAATCTCAAGGCTCAACTAGCTGAGAAACAGACGGAGAGGTCTGTTAGGCATGTACCATTCAGGTCTCAATGACTTCTTCCTCTAGCTCATCTAGCTCTCAAGATGATGCTACCAAAAAGGGGGAGAAAGTTCAGAGATAAACAATTGAGGAAACACAGACCCAATCCCTTACTTCCCAACTCATCACACTACCTGAGTCATCTCAATCTTTTCTAGAGATTGACTCAAAATGCTTCAAGATCTCTACAGACTTTTCACAAAGTTTGTATTGAGATCCTCCCTAGAACAGCCCAGCCCCGACACCACATTCATATTTTAGGGCTGAGGAGCTTCAAAGACTGACTGCACCTTCTACCACTGTGAAGAAGTGGTCAACCTAAGGTCCACATGGAACCTGAGATTAGCTTCGAAGGGGAAAGGAGGACTGATGGCCCAGCAACTGAAACAGTTGGGACAGAACTTGCAGCAGTCTTATCTTTCGAAGCTCAAGCTGAAGCTTCCGAAGCTGACATGGAAGCCTCGGAAGAACAAGAAAAGTCTTCCGAGGCCGAAATAGAAGCTGCGGAAGGCTTATTCTAGATGTCCGAGGAACTGACCATCACAGATGTATTGCTGAAATAGCATCTGAGGTGAGCAGGGAGGACATTTCCGACATTCCTCCAACCCAACACCAGCTGAACCTCTCTGTTAATCACAACCCTCCATTCAAGAACCACCACAGTCAAGCACTGCCAAAGACAAAGCAAAAAGAAAATTGATTACGGAAGAGCTTCAGGAGGAGGAGAGGATTGAGAAGCTCAAAAAGAAAGGTAGGTATCCTACTGAAAAGCTGCTAGCTGCTAGTTCTAAGGCAGCTGCAGCCAATCAGGAAGAGATCAAACAAAAGAGAAGGACAACACTCATTGACCAGCTCATCAGCCTAGGAGCTGCCAATGAGGAGATACTCCTGCTACCCTAGAGGAGTTGGTTGGTGACTTTGGAGAGGTCAACCAGGCTACTAAACAATAAGAAGAAGCCAGGTTGGCCTTGGAGAGGGAAGAAGAAGAGCGAAGGGAGGCAGCCCTAAAGCTGAGAGAGGATAGGATCAAATTCCTACTCTTAAGAGGCTTCAGTCTTCCTGAACTGTCTCCACATGATGATGACATGATCCTGCTGCTCACAACAAGAGCAGGATCAAATGGAGAAGGAAAGGAAAAAGGCTGCTAGGGAAAAGTTGAGGGAGAAGAAGAGGAGGGAAGAAGAGAAGGGGGTCACTGCCACCAAGAAGTCCAATGACAAAGCCGGATGAAAGACTATCTCCGGGCTCATGGCTTCTCTGGTAGGCAGGTGGGACCTATGTCCGAGAGGACACTCCAGCGGATTGTCAGTGAAATAAAACTGACATCCGTTTGGGGAAAAGGAGGGAGATGTACAGGGAGGGGACAGGGGATGGTCTTCACCCGCCACTCAACCACAGCCAACCCCTAAACCACAATCCACACTAGAACTAATCCCTTTTCCCATCAAAACCGAACCCACTGATGAACCCTTCACCCCTCAACCTACAACTCTACCCAAACATACCACATCACCTCAACCACCCACACTCCCCATCCTAAAACCCAAGACACAACCCAAAACCACTAAACCTAAGCCTACCCAACAAAAACCAAGACCATCCCCTCAGCTCCTCAACATCTCTACTTTGAGGAAATAAGGAGTTCAAGATAAGGCTCATCAACTACACCACCTTGAGCAGCATCTCCTGTGAGGGAGACCTTATCAACATCACCTATGTTGATAACTCTTCAAGCTCCCTCACCCTAGGACAATTTCTTGAGTTGCCTAGAGACACCTTGGGCCAGCTGCAAGACTTCTTGGTCTCAACTCCGATACCTCAATGCTGAGGAGAAGAGACTAAGAAGGAGACTGGTGACTCTGCTGGATACCAGAAAGAGGACAGGATTTCTAGTCAATCTCCTGGACCTAGGAATGCTATAATCCAGTGGAGGTTCGATGAACCTTCTCACAACTTTGTTGTGGAAAGGAGAATGGAGAAACCAACAGGCTTAATGCCACTTCTCTACTGCATCTCAGCAGATTGACCTTGCTGAGCTTGCAGAGAAGCCATTCTCCAATCCCTCTAACTCTAAGACTGCTGCACACATCAGAAATCATATCAGCGGTCTCCACTTGGCTGAACTAAGTAGAAGAGCCAAGATTGAAGAAGAGTTGAAGTTGAAAAGAGCGGAAGACAAGGAAAGACCAACCACCAAAGGCACAGCCTTTCTACAAATGGTGGAAGTCCTGAATTGGAACCAATAGTTAGATGGGAATATGACTATAGTTCCCATCAACTAACTCTTTTCAGAGGCCACAACAAAGGGTACACATAATCTAAGGAGACAGAGTGGAGGTTTTGTCTACCAAGGATCTGTACAAGATTCTCAGCACCACATCAGGAAAGAATGAGACACTGATAAACACTTACTTTCCATGGTGCTGAGACCTTTGAGAAGAAGAGGGAAGTGAATTTTTGGTAGCATCAGCCTAGGGGGAGTTTGTTGGATCATGATAAGGCTGGTGCAACCAAAACCACTTCACATAGTCATTTTTTGGTGCTACATTGAAGGGCTTCCGAAGCCAAGCAAGAGATCTTCCAAAAGTCTGAAGAACATCAGTTGAAGATATCAGCTAAAGTCAACAGCTGAAGACAAGAGCTGAAGCCAACAGTTGAAGATATCAGCTGAAGTCAACAGCTGAAGACAACAGCTGAAGCCAACAGCTAAAGATATCTACTGAAGGCAAAAGCTGAAGTCAACTGCTGAAGACAACAGCTGAAGCCAACAGCTGAAGATATCTACCGAAAACAAGTCTGATGAAAGAGCTGAAGACAAAGTCTGAGCTTCCGAAGACAAAGTCTGATGAAAGAGCTGAAGACAAAGTCTGAAAGCTTCCGAAGACAAAGTCTGATGAAAGAGCTGAAGACAAGTCTGCTTCCGAAGACAAAGAAGACTCCAAGCCTCGGAAGAAGCAGTCTTCCGAAGTATAAGTGGCTTCAGAAGAAGTTATTCTTCCAAAGCATTTTATCCTTCGGAAGACATTGCTATGTCCAGTAGAGATAAGTATGGTCCCTGACAGTCCGCTGCAGACCTCTGATACAGCATGGCATCTTCCTAAAGAGCCATGTTGTTGACCATACTTTATTCTACTATTCACCTTTTTATGATAGTACATGTTACCAACTTTAGTTGGTGACAAAAGGTAAGTCAGGGACATGTCCTGACTATCAACTCTCAGGCAAAATGTCTGAAAGACCTCACCTAGAGTCTTGTAGTATAGATGTAAGGTTAAAGGTGTCCAGCTGGTATCAAAGTATACCCGGCTGTAGGTAGTATTATATATATCTTCTCCTTGTAACTCTTTAGATAAGCGATTTGAGTCCAAGAGTCTTGTAATCCTTTGAGTTGAGAAACAATATATAAAGTACCTTGAAAATTTACTTCCTGTGTAAATTTTCTTACTGCCTCTTACTTGTTATTATGATCAACTCTTCATAGACTACTTGCTGAGTGTTATTCACAGTGAGTTAAGAGAAAAACCACCCATAATCGATCCTGTAAAGTGTAAAATAGCAAAACCCAATATTTTAATATATTATGGGTATGCCCGCCCATATATGTCAACTATCTGCTTTCTGTCGACCAAAAAAAAAGAAGAAAAGAGAAAGCTAAAAACTCTCTCTTAGTTACAAGAAGAAGAAGATTTCAGGTTTTTGATAAGTTGTAAGGCCCCGGATCCCAGGAAACCTCACAGTTGGTCATTCACAGCAAAAGCATAGATTTAAGGCAATCATTTACTTATATATGTATATATATATACATATATATACATAATATATATATATATATATATATATTATATATATATATATATATATATATATATATATATATATATATTATATATATATATTGCAGCGAAAAAATACAGAAATTTCAATTCATTAGTTAAATATAAACATTGTCTTTAAACATTAAAAACTCTTTAAAGTCTTCTTAAATTCCTCTTCATCAGGGATGCCAGTCTTTAGATGCTAAGAAGCTTCAGATCCATGCTCCCATCCCTTAAGCCCTAACGCTCACCTGTCAACTGATATGCATATAAAAGTCAGCTTCGCGGAATGAATTCTAGGTTTACTTTGTTAAATAACTTTTGTAAAAGGTATTAGCTTTAACAGTTGAAAATAATTACCATCTATCAGAACATCAATACACACGGGCTATCACTTTATCGATACTTTATCATTACTTGTTAATTATTACTCTTCTTTATCCGTCAATTCCCTGTCACTATCGGTGCCTATGATAAACACAGGACTTTACCGACACGCCTATCCAGGCCTTACTGTCGTACCCAAACAGGCCATTATTGTCATGCCAATCCAGGCCTTACTGACCTGCCTGTTCGAGCATTTACTTTATCAGGGTGAGGGCACAACGAATGCAACCCTCCTTTATCAATTGCTTGCAAGGCTTTACTTTATCAAGGTACACGTTATGGGCCCAATAACCTTTCTTTACGTTTCACTTTCATGTTTAAGTTATACATAATATAACACAACACATTACAAGACAATTCATCGCTACAAAGGTCATATCACAATAAGGAAAGCACGTTATCAATTTATTAGAAAACCCCATTTCCCTTATAAGATAGTGTATAAAACTTTACTTTAAACGAACTGATCATAAAAGTATGTATTTTAGTATGCATATCGCCCCAAAATATTTAAAACATGTATAAAATAGGGGATCTAGAACTCACCTGAACTTAGCAAAATAGCCTCTATTTAAGTAACTTAAGCTATGGTCCGAATGCACAAGCTGCACGGAAGTTAATACACAAAAACGTCATTTCCTTTCCAATTTCGCTACCAGTTTCACTGGCAGTTTCGCTACCGGTTTCGCTGGCAGTTTCGCTACCAGTTTCGCTGGGGCAGCACTTCTGCCAGTTTCCTGGACAGATTCGCTGCCATGAGCGCCCAACTTTTGTTGGAATTTCCTAGTTTCGCTAAGTCTATAGGTCAACCTAAGCACTAGCGAACTTACCAACGAAACTGTAATTTCGCACCAGCGAAACTGTAGTTTCACTAGAAATCTCCTAGTTTCGCTGGATGCACGCACAGTTTCGCTGGATGAATACTTAGTTTCGCTGGATCGAGGCCCAGTTTCGCTGGACGAATGAAAACTAAGAACCAGCCCGTTTTTAACCTAAAATCTTAACTTTTTACGTCCAAATCCTTGGTTTACCATCCATGAAGCCATATCTAACCTTTTTACATGTTTTCATACGTAAAAATTTGACCTTTATGTGTTTCTTTGAAACTTTTTCAAAACCCAAAACCCTAGAATCCGGGTTTGATCTACAGAAGGGTTTAGAGGTCGATTCTTACCTGGATTTGTTCCTCTTTTCTTATTGATGCTCCAACACCCAGATCTTCAATCCTTCAACCTTTGAAGCTCCAAATCTTGAGTTTTCTTCACTTTCTCTCTCTACTTTCTCTCTCTATGAATTTGGGGGCTAGGGTTGCAAATGCTGGAATGGAGCTGATCATGCATGTTTAAGGGCTGATTAAGGGCCCTTAAACCCACCAAAACATAGCCCATTAAGGTTGATTTAATCCATAGCCCACTAATTTACCTTTCTTTCTTAAATTTACCCTTAAAAGCCCATTATTATTAAATGGCTTGCTTCGGGAAATTTCGGGGCGTTACAAGTCTCCCCCTTATTTAGGTTTCATCCTCGAAACCTGCCTCGTCGTTAAACATATCGGGGTATTGTCGTCTCATTTCCTCCTCGGATTCCCAGGTGGCATCTGACCCCTTGCGGTGTTTCCATTGCACTTTGACTTGCTTGACTACTTTGTTTCTCAATTGTTTCTCCTTCCGGTCCAATGTAGCCACTGGTTGCTCTACATAATTCAGCTTCTCATCCACTTCGATGTCATCTAGAGGCACGACTGCCTCATCCGGTTCTAAACATTTCCTTAAATGCGATACATGAAAGGTAGGGTGAATCCCACTTAATTCTTCTGGAAGGTTTAGCCTGTAAGCTACATCCCCAACTCGTGCTAGTACCTTAAATGGTCCAATAAACCTGGGACTCAGTTTCCCCCTCTTCCTAAATCAGATAATTCCCTTCCATGGAGACACTTTTAACATTACCTTGTCACCCACGCTAAATTCTATTGGTCTCCTTCTTTTATCGGCATATGACTTTTGTCTATCTTTTGCAGCGTTCATATACGCCTTGATTTTCTCCAACTTTTCCGTTGTGGCTTCCACGACTTCTAAGCTTCCTAGCTCCTTCTGACCGACATCACCCCAACAAATAGGAGTTCTGCATCGTCGACCGTACAATAACTCATATGGGGGCATCTTAATACTAGCGTGGTAGCTGTTGTTATAAGAGAACTCTGCTACTGGAAAATGATCATCCCAGTTACCGCTGAATTCAATAACGCATGCTCGAAGCATATCTTCCAGCGTCTGGATCCTCCTTTCCAATTGCCCATCGGTCTGCGGTACTAACATGCAATCTCGTGCCCATTTCTTCATTGAACTTTTTCCAAAACTTTGAGGTAAACCGCGTATCTCTATCTGAAACAATCGATACGGGCGTACCATGTCGCGCCACAATTTCTCGGATAAACAGTTCAGCAAGCTTTTCTGAACTAATTGCTTCCTTGATTGGCAGGAAATGCGCACTCTTAGTCAGTCTATCAACTATCACCCATATCGCGTCGTGGCCTTTTGTCGTGCGGGGTAATTTGGTGATAAAGTCCATGGTAACGTGTTCCCACTTCCATTCTGGTACCTCTAATGGCTGAACATAACCATAAGGTCTTTGGTTTTCAGCCTTCACTTGTAGGCACGTTAGACATTTATTTACATATGCAACCACACCCCTCTTCATCCCAGGCCACCAATAATCTTTCCTTAAGTTGTGGTACATCTTATTTGCTCCTTGGTGTATTGAGTAGCGGGTCTTGTGCGCTTCGTTCATAATCTTTTCTCGCAAGTCGCCATGCCTCGGAACCCATATCCTGCTGTGGAAGGTCTTAACACCCAAGGTGTTCTCTACCAATTCATCTACTTTTCCCACCATCCTTTCCTTTTTGATTTGTTGCTCCTTTAAAGTGTCCATTTGCGCTTCGTTTATCAACCTCATAACATCTGGGGTCACTACTAGTTGGCACGCCTTCACCCGGATTGGTTCATATCCTTCTTTTCGGCTCAGGGCATCGGCTACCACATTTGCCTTACCCGGGTGATAATGGATTTCACAGTCGTAATCCTTTATCAGCTCCGACCACCTCCTCTGTCTCATATTTAGGTCTTTCTGCTCAAAGAAATATTTCAGACTTTTGTGGTCGGTAAATATGGTGCACTTAGTTCCATACAAATAATGTCTCCATATCTTCAATGCGAACACTACTGCGGCAAGTTCCAAATCATGAACCGGGTAATTAACCTCCGTGTCCTTTAGTTGTCTGGAAGCGTAAGCTATAACCTTTCCTCTTTGCATTAACACACAGCCTAACCCGCAGTAAGAGGCATCGAAGTATACCGTTAGGTCTTCATCTCCCTCCGGTAGGGTTAGTACAGGAGCTTTACTTAATCTATCCTTCAATTCCTGAAACGCATCTTCCTGTTCTTCCCCTAGTCGAACACCATGTTCTTCCTCGTTAACCTTGTTAATGTGAAAGCTATCTTTGAGAAATCTTTGATGAACCTTCTATAATAGCCAGCCAATCCCAAGAAACTACGGATTTCGGATGGCGTCCTTGGGGAATTCCATTGCGTAACTGCTTCAACTTTTGCTGGATCAACCATAACTCCCTCGGAATTTATAACGTGCCCTAAAAACTGCACCTCCCGTAGCCAGAATGTACATTTAGAGAACTTCGCATACAGTTTCTCCTTTCGTAATGTCTCTAACACCTCCTTTATATGACAAGCGTGGTCTCCTTCATTCTTTGAGTATATCAATATATCGTCAATGAAGACTATTACTGATCTGTCCAACATCGGGCGACACACGTGATTCATTAAGTCCATAAATGCCGCAGGAGCATTGGTTAACCCGAAAGACATAACCAGAAACTCATAGTGTCCATAGCGCGTTTGGAAAGCCGTCTTTTGGATATCTTGCTCTCTTACCTTCAGTTGATGATATCCGGATCGGAGATCTATTCGGGAGAACCAGCTTGCCCCTTGCAACTGATCAAACAGATCGTCTATCCTGGGTAGAGTGTATCGATTCTTCACGGTCAGCTTATTCAATTCCCTGTAATCTATACACATCCTCATGCTGCCATTCTTCTTCTTCACAAACAACACTGGAGCACCCCATGGAGAAATGCTGGGCCTAATGAATCCTTTGTCAAGAAGTTCTTGCAGTTATGACATGAGATCATTCATCTCGGACGGGACTAGGCGGTAGGGTGCTTTGGCAATAGGCTGGGCACCTGACAGTAAATCAATCTGAAACTCTATCTCTCTATCCGGTGGTACCCCGGGCAGATCCTTTGGGAAAACATCAGGAAAGTCCCGCA
The DNA here is from genome assembly GCA_024085815.1 of Flaveria linearis. Taxonomy (NCBI): domain Eukaryota; kingdom Viridiplantae; phylum Streptophyta; class Magnoliopsida; order Asterales; family Asteraceae; genus Flaveria; species Flaveria linearis. The sequence goes on along the minus strand of CM044016.1, from coordinate 34,369,339 downwards.
CCACTGGTACATCTGACAACTCTTTCGCTTTATCTTTAACATCCTTGACATATGCTAGATAAGCTCCGCACCCTCGCCTCATACATTTCTCCGCCTTGATCATGGAAATGATCCTTGGAACCTTGCAATCGTTATCACTGTAGATCGTAACCGGACTACCACCTGGAGCCGTTAATCGGATCATCTTTTGCTGGCATACTATGTTAGCATTATGGACAGCTAACCAATCCATCCCTAGTACGACATCGAAACCTCCTAAGGGCATGGCAAACAATTTTGCGGGAAAGTAATGACCTTCTAGTTTAATGTGGCAATCCTCTAAAACTCTGACTATTCTAATGGACTTACCATCGGCCGTTTCTACTTCAAAAGCATCATCTATTTCCTTAGTTTGGATATCTAGAGTAGCGCAGAAGGATACAGATACAAAACTCGTACTGGCACCACTATCAAATAATATGGAAGCACAAACACCATTGACAAGGAACATACCTGACACCACGTCCGGGTCTTTCCTTGCCTCCTTCTTGTTATAGTGAAAGCCCTTGCCCTGACTTTGGGCTTTCCATCATCCCCCTTGTCATCATTCCTGCTTGTTCCCGAGTTTCCTGGCTTAGCTTTCTTGCAATCCCTGCTGTAATGCCCCGACTCATGGCAGTTGAAGCACTTGTTCACTTCCGGGCATTCTCTAGCCATGTGACCAGTTTTCCCACACCGGTAGCACCCATAGCTACCCACTCGGCACTCTCCGGGATGCCTCCTCCCACACTTCCCACATTCCTTAACTTCCTCGGCCCCCTTCACAATCACTTGTTTTGCATCCACCCTTGCTTTCTTGTTTCCCGGTTGGTAGTTACCATTTCCATACCTCTTTCCGTTATTCTTCCAAACCTTCTTCGTCTCACCCACTGTCACTGGCCTGCGATGATCGTACAACCTTCCACTGAGGTCCACTGCTGACCTAAAAGTACTAGATCGGGCAGTGACCATGTCCCTACGAATGTCCAGAGGCAACCCTTGTATGTACCTTTTAATCCTCTTGGATTCAGGAGTCACCAAGTCAGGCACCAGACGTGCCATTTCATTAAATTTTATAGTGTACTCTTGATGTGTCATGTTTCCAGCCTCCAAGCTCACAAACTCTTGTTCAATCTTGTCAAGCTCTCTTTCCGGACAGTACTCCTCTATCACCAACCTCTTCATTTCCGGCCACTTCATCCTCTTAATAGCCTCCTCCCCGTAAGACTCAACGACGTTATCCCACCAACACAATGCTGGATCCAAAAGGGAATGGGAAGCAAACTTCACCTTTTGGTTTTCCCGGCACTCGTTGATCCTCAGCACAGCTTCCATTTCCCTAATCCAACGCTGAGCAGTAGCAGCGTTACCAGTGCCGTTAAATGTTGGGGTCTTACACCTCTGAAAAGCCCCGTAGCTGCACCCCTTTGCCACCTCTTCAACCTTAGAATCGTCATTGTTATCCAGACGATCTTCCTCATCGCTCATCTCCTCAGTCTTGACTGTTCCCTTCTTATCATCCTTCCTTGAAGCCGTACTCTTTTTACCGTCGCCCTTAACCTGCTCCACAACCTCCGCAAGCAGAGCGGGCATCACTCCAGATAGGATCTGGTGCATCTCTTAGGCAATAGCTTCCTTTACTGTTTCCTTCAGCTTTGCATGGTCAGTGGTAGGCCCCTCGGCTCCCGTTTCTAACTCAACCTCCTCCTTAACCGGTTCGTCAACCGGCTTTTTGGTTGACCTTTTGGTCGGTTTCGCAGTTTCACTTGCAGTTTCTTTTGCCTTAGTAGGGGGCCTTCCCCTAGTGCTTCTCCGGGTGACCATAGCTGGAACTGCTTTCTTTGGTGCCATTCTTTCTACTTCCTATAAGATTCAGAATGTTAATATGGTCTTTCAAGGCAAGTTCAGATCATGACAAGTTTTGTAAGTTTTTAATAACAGTGGCCAGTTGTGATTAACTACTTACAGAACTTCTCATGTCCTAAACTCTTCTATCCTGAACCACACTAACACTAGAACCTACTATACCTATTCTATGCACGTATAGGTCACATAAATTCAGATAGGCACCATAGATAATATTATCATACCCTACCCTCGATTCTAACTTAAATAAGAAGGCACTACCCATCAGAATAATACTTACAACATCTTTTGTTACCTCTTGGCATGGAGCTTCTTAGACTGGCATCCTTGACACTTGGTCCCATTGTCTGTTTAAGTTTAGGTTTATAAAATAGTTTTCCCAAATCTCTTAAACATTGGCTCTGATACCAACTTGTAAGGCCCCGGATCCTAGGAAACCTCACAGTTGGTCATTCACAGCAAAAGCATAGATTTAAGGCAATCATTTACTTATATATGTATATATATATATATATATTGCAGCGGAAAAATACAGAAATTTCAATTCATTACAACGTAGTTAAATTAAAATATAAACATTGTCTTTAAACATCAAAAACTCTTTAAAGTCTTCTTAAATTCCTCTTCATCGGGGATGCCAGTCTTTAGATGCCAAGAAGCTTCAGTTCCATGCTCCCATCCCTTAAGCCCTAACGCTCACCTGTCAACTGATATGCATATAAAAGTCAGCTTCGCTGAGTGAATTCTAGGTTTACTTTGTTAAATAACTTTTGTAAAAGGTATTATCTTTAACAGTTGAAAATAATTACCATCTATCAGAACATCAATACACACGGGCTATCACTTTATCGATACTTTATCATTACTTGTTAATTATTACTCTTCTTTATCCGTCAAATCCCTGTTACTATCGGTGCCTATGATAAACACAGGACTTTACCGACACGCCCATCCAGGCCTTACTGTCGTACCCAAACAGGCCATTATTGTCAAGCCAATCCAGGCTTTACTGACCTGCCTGTTCGAGCATTTACTTTATCAGGGTGAGGGCACAACGAATGCAACCCTCCTTTATCAATTGCTTGCAAGGCTTTACTTTATCAAGGTACACGTTATGGGCCCAATAACCTTTCTTTACGTTTTACTTTCATGTTTAAGTTATACGTAATATAACACAACACATTACAAGACAATTAATCGCTACAAAGGTCATATCACAATAAGGAAAGCACGTTATCAATTCATTAGAAAACCCCATTTCCCATATAAGATAGTGTATAAAACTTTACTTTAAACGAACTGATCATAAAAGTATGTATTTTAGTATGCATATCGCCCCAAAACATTTAAAATATGTATAAAATAGGGGATCTAGAACTCACCTGAACTTAGCAAAATGGCCTCTATTTAAGTAACTTAAGCTATGGTCCGAATGCACAAGCTGCACGGAAGTTAATACACAAAAACGTTATTTTCTTTCCAATTTCGCTACCAGTTTCGCTGTCAGTTTCGCTACCAGTTTCACTGGGCAGCACTTCTGCCAGTTTCGCTGGACAAATTCGCTGTCATGAGCGCCCAACTTTCGTTGGAATTTCCTAGTTTCGCTAAGTCTATAGGTCAACCTAAGCACTAGCGAACTTACCAACGAAACTGTAATTTCGCACCAGCGAAACTGTAGTTTCGCTAGAAATCTCCTAATTTCACTGGATGCACGCACAGTTTCGCTGGATGAATACTTAGTTTCGCTGGATCGAGGCCCAGTTTCGCTGGACGAACGAAAACTAAGAACCAGCCCGTTTTTAACCCAAAATCTTAACTTTTTACGTCCAAATCCTTGGTTTACCATCCATGAATCCATATCTAACCTTTTTACATGTTTTCATACGTAAAAATTTGACCTTTATGTGTTTCTTTGAAACTTTTTCAAAACCCAAAACCCTAGAATCCGGGTTTGATCTACAGAAGGGTTTAGAGGTCGATTCTTACCAGGATTTGTTCCTCTTTTCTTAGGGTTTGATGCTCCAACACCCAGATCTTTGATCCTTCAACCTTTGAAGCTCCAAATCTTGAGTTTTCTTCACTTTCTCTCTCTACTTTCTCTCTTTACGAATTTGGGGGCTAGGGTTGCAAATGCTGGAATGGAGCTGATCATGCATGTTTAAGGGCTGATTAAGGGCCTTTAAACCCACCAAAACATAGCCCATTAAGGTTGATTTAATCCATAGCCCACTAATTTACCTTTCTTTCTTAAATTTACCCTTAAAAGCCCATTATTATTAAATGGCTTGCTTGGGAAATTTCGGTGCGTTACATAAGTGTTTCTTGTGTTTTGACTCGATTTTGTTGGGTTTTCCAACCTTAGAACCAATTTTTATGTGTTCTTTGTGCTTGGTTGTTTGTTGGTTGTGTTTTAAGTGGTTGAACTCTCGGTGTTATCAAGTTTGGTGGAGTTTTACTTGAACACTACATAAGATGAGTTCTAGACCCTGATTTTACATGTTTTACAACTTCTTTGGGGCTGAAAATGTATTTAAAATGATTTATAATTGTTCTGTACGTATACCCGTATGTTTCATGCTTGTATGATGATATTTTATGGTTGTTTATGTGATGTATAGGCTTAGAAATTGTTCATGCGCCTACATAAGACCCATGCGCCTGAATTTGCCTTAGAAATATTTAAGTGATGCCATGCGCCCAAACAGTACCCCATGCGCCCAAGTTCATGCCTTAGAATGACCAAGTGTAGTCCATGCGCCTGAACAGTTGTTCATGCGCCTAGAAGTTTGGCGTGATTGCCTAAGTGTTGGGGTCAGGCGCCCTAATAGTACTCATGCGCTCAACCTTTTATTTAGACGCCTAGGTGCAGGCTCATGCGCCTGAATAGTTCATGTACCTAAGTTAGTAGAAAATCAGTTAAGTGTTGGGCCATGCGCCCAAATAGTTATGATGCGCCTAAGCAGGGCTGATGCGTATGCATTGTGTCCATGCGCCCAGAACACTTAGAATTATTTCTAAAATTTTAGGAATCTGTGATTTTAGGGCTTTGACCCTAGTTTGACTTGAGGTTATTGAATGCTTATTTTATGCATGAACAAGATTTGTTCTTATGTTTCTTATGTTCCATATTACATTATATTGTATGACTTTACGTGGTGTGTTTATGATCGTAAACGTAAAGTATTATCATTAATAAAGTGAAAAATTAATTATAATGAAAAGTGGATCATAAATGAAAGAATGAAAGACTTGCAAGCAAAACGAATAGAGGTGCACGACCATGTTATCGTTAGCTCAACTATGATGCAGGTTAGCTACCCCAAAGGATGCACACAGGGTTAATCATTGAGATTGACAAGGACCCTTGTAGCATACCCTAGGTGACTGGGTCAAGCTTCATGCACAATGTTCGGGGTCTATTTATAGACCTCAGACCCAACATCAGCTTCGTGCACAATGTTCGGGGTATTGCACATTGGTCCGGAAAGAAAGTGAAAGATAATGATAAAAGTACAAATTAAAAGAATGAACATGGTAATGAATGATGAATATGGGTATACATTGTTGTATGTATGATGTATGCTCACTTAAGAAAGTAAAGGAAGTGTTTTATGAAAATGAGTATTTTCCTATATAAACTATTCAAGGTATTTTAACGTTTTTAAAACTAAAACTCACTCAGCAACGCTGACTTTTATACATTTTCAGTTGGCAGGTAATTACTGCTGAGGATGGCACGCGGGAAAAGCTACTCGGCAGGACAAGACTGACATCCGTTCATGATTAATAATTTATTACTTTGTAATGCAGTTAAACTATCTTTTGTAACTGATAATAATTATAGGTGTATTGCTTAGCAACAGTTTTAATAAATGAATGGATGACTTTTGATATTAATTCCGCTGTATTGTTTTATGAAATATGTAATGATTTATACCTTAAATGTTGTGATTGACCAACTGTAAGGTTTCCAGGATCGGTGCCTTACAACTTGTGGTTACTTGACAGTAGTGGAAAGGTGCACATAGAAGTGGAAAGATTTCCTAACTGACTCTATATAGCCAAGCTAAATATTGGCTCACCCATGTGTTTCCAAGCAGAACTGGAGAGCTTGTCATGGCTTTAGCATGGCAGGCTTGGATATGTGAACTTTGATTCACTAAAACAGGTGACAAGAAAGCAACTGGTGAAAGGAGTCCCAATTATAGACAACTCCCTACATATTTATGAAGCATGCCTGGCTGGTAAGCACTCTAGGCAACCTTTCCCTGTCAATTTAACACATACGTCCAAGATGCCTTTCCAATTAGTGTCAATGGGCCTATGTGGGCCAATAACCCCAGCCTCTCCTGCTAGAAATCGGTACTTTTTGTTGTTAGTAGATAATTATTACACGATTTATATGGATCTATATGCTAAAGACAAAAGACCAAGCACTAGAGACTTTCAAAGCTTTTAAGAATAAGGTGGAAAATGAGTTCAGTGTAAAGATAAAAACACTGAGGTCAGATAGAGGGGAGGGGGTGGGGAATTCACCTCACAAGAATTCAGCCAATACTATGACGCAAGTGGGATTTCTAGGCAACTAACAGCTCCCTACTCACTTCAACAGAATGGCATAATAGAAAAGGAGGAATAGATCCATCTTAAACATGACAAGAAGCATTATGAAAGGCATGGGTGTACCACAACACCTGTGGGCCGAGGGTGTTAGGCATGCAGTGTATATCCTTAATCGAGTGCAAACCAAGCTACTAAAGGATAGCGCCCCTTATGAGGTTCTCAAAGGGAGAAATTCATAACTTCATCACTTAAGAATTTTTGGCTATGTGGAACATGTAAAAGTGATGAGTAATGCTCTTAGAAAGCTCGAAGACAGAAGTGTCCCAAAGGTCTAGTTGGGTGTTGAAGAGGGTTCAAAGGCGCATAGGTTGTTAGATGTGTATAAGAACAAAATAGTGGTAAGCAGAGATATGTAATTTAAAGAAAGTAGAAGGTGGGATTGGAAACCATCAGAATAACAAGGAGTAATTTCAGAAGAAAAGGTTGGTATACCTTCAGAAGAAACTGTTGAGGAGTTTATAGTACATGTGGACCCGAGTCAGCAAATTCCTTTATACAAGGGAGGACTAACCTCAATTGAATAGGAAAACTCTGGTGTAACAACTCATGGTTCCAATGGGAATGAGGGCACTGGAGCATATGACAGGTCAGATGATCAAGCAAGTGAACTAAGAAGGTCATCAAGATCAACTGTTTTACCCACCGGGTTGAATGACTATGTGCTTGATGGGAGGTTCAAGTATGTCAGTTAGAGGATAAATAAGGAAGAGGCTATATAACTACTTCTAACTAATGATGGTATGCCCAGACTTAATATAAATATAGCCATATCATGAAGCAGTTAAAAGTAAAGAGTAGAAGGTTGCAATGGATGAGGATATTAAAGCAATAGAGAGAAGCAAGACATAGTTCTTAACTGAACCCCCATTAAAATGCAACCCAATTAGATTAAAGTGGTAGTTTAAATTGAAAAAAGATGCAGTAGGGAAGGTGACCAAGCATAAAGCTAGACTGGAGGCAAAGGGCTATGTTCAGCAATTGGGTGTTGATTTTGAGGAAGCTTTTACACCTGTGGAAAGGATTGAAACAATCAGGTTGATACTTGCTTTGTCAGCAAAGTAGGATGGAAGGTGCATGACCTGGATGTTAAAGCTGCATTTTTACATGGGGATCTGAAAAAGAATGTGTATGTCAAACAACCAGATGGGTATGAGAAGAAGGGATCTGAGCACATGGTGCATAAACTATCAAAGGCATTGTACGTACTGAGACAAGCACCCAGGGTATGGAATTTGAAGTTAAATGATGTGGTGCTAGAACTTGGGTTTAAAATGTGTCAGCATGAACAGGCTGTTTATATGAAGCATGAAGGCAATTCAAGATTAATAATTAGGGTGTATGTTGATGATTTACTGGTGACAGGTAATAATCAGGATGATGTTAATAAGTTCAAACAACAGATGCAATTAAAGTTTAAGATGACTGATTTGGGATTGTTGTGCTACTACTTAGGAATTGAAGTAGAGCAAGTTGAAGGAGCAATAAAACTCAAGCAAGCTGGATATGCATCAAAGGTGGTTAGATTGGCTGGGTTAGAAGAGTGTAATGAAGTGAAGGTATCCATGGAGCCGGGGTTGAAGTTATCAAAAACAAAAGGAGGGAAGATGTAGATCCAACATTGTTCAGGAGGCTGATTGGTTCATTGAGATATCGACTCAGACAAGACCAGATGTAACTTTTGCTGTGGGTTACGTAAGTAGATTTATGCAAAACCCGAAAGAAGCTCATATGAAGGCTATTAAGTATCTTATTAGATATGTGAAAGGGACAATGAACTATGGAATTAATTATAGGAAAATGGAAGGTGGAAAGTTGTTAGGGGTATAGTGACAACAATCATTCAACTGACATAGATGATGGGAGGAGCACGTTTGGGAATGTTTTCTATTTTAATGACTCGATTGTGTCTTGGCATTCACAAAAGCAGCAAACAGTAGCACTCTCAAGTTGTAAGGCTGAGCTTATGGTTGTTACTTCAGCAGCATGCCAAATAGTGTGGTTAAGTGGTTTGCTTGAAGAATTAACGGGTTGGAGTCAAGGTAAAGTAGTACTGTTGGTTGATAACAGGTCTACTATAGCTCTGATGAAAAATCCAGTTTTTCATGAAAGATCAAAACATATTCACATGAGGTTTCATTTTATAAGAGAATGCATAAAAAGGAATCAAATTCAGGTTGAATTTGTTAGTGGAGACTTACAGAGGGCACATGTGTTAACAAAGCCTTTGCCGAGAGTAAAATTTGCTGAGCTTAGATTTCTACTTGGTATGGAAAATTTGGCGTGATACTTGGAATTAAGGGGGAGTTTTTTGGTTTAAAAGTTTGTGTTTCATTTGTAATTCCAAGTTAGTGTAGGGACTGAATGCGTAAAATGTTTGTTAAAGTTTGTTTGGCTGTTAAGAGAGTGACCAACTCTCTTATATAAGTAGCTGTATGTGTTTTCTTTATTCGAATTCGTTTTTCTTTTCTGTTCTTGGGACATGTTGCATCAATTTTAGCATAACTATAAACACGTCTGAAAAGTTATTATTATCATTATTGTCTAAAAACAATAAAATCTAAAGTCAAATGACTTGTAGTGGTGATATTCAGCAAGTATATGTTATCCAGTGAGTAGATATTTGAAGATATATGGTCTATACGTTGCTTGCCACTTGGGCTGAATTTTTTGGTTCTTTGTGGGTACGTGTGTTATTTGATATACGGATAATCTTGGATGGACTCATTTAGAAAAAATGGTTTGATGTTATAAATCTGCTTATGTGAGTCAACTCAGATGATTCAGATGTATGGGCAAGCATTTTGTGTTCAGAACTCGGGAAACAGAGCCACCATTTCAAGGCTTTGTTCACACACTGACGTTATCCGATCATTATTGCTTCTTCGTCCCGTACAGGGACGTCTCAATGTTTTTGGAGGTCTAAAGCAAAACTGAAATTTGAGGCCTTTTTAAACATTATTATAAAAAAACACTCCTCCTTTATCCGGGCTTGGGACCAGCAATAATAAACTAAAAATGTTTATAATTGGCGGAGTTAAAATTTTTTTTAATGTTTTGATGATGCTATAAACTTAAAGAAATAAGTTTTAAATTTTTTTAATGTTTTGATGTTCTTGATTTTGAGCATCATTTGATTGTTTATTAGGATTGTTTTGAACATCTTTATTTTTTACCATTATATATTTTAACAATGACTCTTTTTAAGATTCAATTAAAGCTTCTTGTTCTCTTTTTTTTCTCTTTGATCCAACCTGATTCATGTTTCTAATTTATTTTGGCATGTTCAATCAAATCTAGATGACTAAATGAATTAAACTACCAAAGCACCTCCTAAATCAAACTCAAAATCAATTTACAATTTACAATTTACAATTTACAAATTCAATAAGATGATACAATGATTCTATCAAATCTGAAATCCCAAATCAAATATTTCAAGCAAATATGAAATCCCAAGTAAGCAAGCCAAATGAAAGTAAAAAATTAGAGCACAACTTACCTTATTTGAGATGGAATCGAGCAGCCTAGTAGTACTGAGAAGAACTAAAACACAACAATTTGAGTGAAATCGATCAGCCTAGCAGCCAAAACGATTAGCCTAGAAGAACTAAAGCACAACAACCGGAATCCATGACTGTGACTGATTCAAAATAGCGAACAATTAGCACTTAGTAGGCTACCTGGCGATCAACCTAGCAGAAAATCGAGCAACGGTCAAGGAACTCCCTCGCCGGCCGCCCCAACCCCCCAAAGCAATTAATCGAGCAGTCTAGCAGAAAACCGAAGCAATTTGTCGAGCAGCCTAGCAGCCAAATCGAGCAGCCTAGCAACGATCTGAAAATCACGACATCATGAATCTGTAATTAATCGAGCAGCCTAGCAGAAAACCGAAGCAATTCGTCCGTTCGTTTCCGATTCCCCCGCCAGTCGACTGCTCGATCCCTCAAGTGCTCGAAATCCTCGAATGCTCATCATGAATCTGCAATCAATGGCGACCGCTCGAATGCTCGATCCCTGTGGAATTTGGAAACCCTGAGTTTTTGAACTATAATTTTTTATGGGCTTAAGTTGGTGTTGGGCATATTTGCTGGCATGTTACCTTAAGTGGGCCTAAAGCCCTAGCTTGTTTTTACAAGCTTATGGGCCGCCCCTGGTCCTGTAATAGGAAAACTGAGTCCTGTAGGCCTTGTGACGGAGCTTAAACCACAGCTTAATAAGGGGCGGGGGCGAAAGTAAACTATTTTATAGGGGGTGCGAACTCTATATTTATTTAAAAAATTCCACTGCTGGATAAGAAATTTACACTATCAAGACGAAAATTAACACTATTGACGGGGAGGGGGGGGGCATAGAAGCTTTGCCTATGCATAGGCCTTCACTCTATGTACCTTGTCTTAGCGTCGTTTGTTCTTGTTAGCACATCCTAATGATAAACGGTGTATTCTTATTAACTAACTAGTGATGGTTCGAGTTCTATAATGTGCTGGTGTTAAGAGTAGTACAATAGGCGTAGATTAGTGGCGCTAAAAAAAATGTAACAAAATGATTTTGTGTTAGTTAATAAAAGTATGGTCTTTTGTGATAAAAAGTTGTTTTAATAATAGTATGGTATTGGGTGATTGTTAATTTGTTATAACTAGTAATCAAGACCGGCACATTGTAGTGGCAATTTTGAATCGTGAATAATTGATTTTGGAACGTTGACAAAGATAAGAACATTAATTCCCCACACGTCAAGGAGCATCGATAACATTCAAGACTTAAGATAAAAGAAACGAAACAATGATGTAAACCCATGGGTTGCGGCTTCGTACGATATAAACAAACCGTTAATAAATTCACTTCGAGACGTTGATGTACAAAAATATATGTCTCAAGTGAAATTTTTTGAAAAAAACTCAAAGAATTAAATTGAAATTGAAATAAAATAAACCAAAAAATAAAGATTAAAAAAAGAATAAGAAACAATTTAAAACAAGATTATGCAAATACATTTAAAAAATAAAAATAGATTAAAGTGGTTAAGCCGCATGTGAGTTCAAGGATCCCTCTCAAATTAAAAGTAAAACTATCATTTTAGATAGTATAATATGTTAGAATTTATTTAAATTTATTTTAAACAATTAATAAAATAGATAATTTATAATTTATATGATTGGCTAGATATGATTTTTACGATTTGTTTTTCTAAGATTGTGGTTTACATCCCATTCTTCCTCTAGCTATAACTATGATATAAATAAATATAAAAGGTATACATGCATATAAATAAATATTTTGCTTAAAAGAATACTTGTTCAAATAGAGCGAAAATTTAACTTTTAAAAAGATACAACCAGTGTTTTGGAGACCGGATCGGACTGGCTGGTCCGACCGGTTCGACTAGGGATCAGTCCGGTGGCCGGTCCGGTCTGATATGGATCGTTTTTTAGTGGTCGAACCGGCCGGTTCGTCCCGAACCGCTGGTCGGACTGGGAAACCGGACTGGTTTTGGTTTTTTTTATTTTAATGGGTAAAAACGGAGTGTTAAACCATAAATTAGTACGTTGGTTCGTCCCGAACCGCTGGTCGGACTGGGAAACCGGACTGGTTTTGGTTTTTTTTATTTTAATGGGTAAAAACGGAGTGTTAAACCATAAATTAGTACGTTGGATATACAAATATAGTTAAATTTTATATATAACTATAAAATACATATATAAAACATATATAAATTACTTATATTTAATTAGATATATAAATATAGTTAAATCCGGTCCAACCGGTCCGACCACCAAACCAGTAAGGCGTCCGGTTCGACGTCCGATCCGGTTCTGAAAACATTGGTTACAACCCACCATGATCACTCTCACGGGTGTGAACGTTCTGGCGTCATTTGACTTCTTTGAAGTTGACCCTTTTAAGTCTTAAACAATTTTTTTAACAGTAATTACACAATCTTATTTTGAAGGATTAATTTTATTTTAATCGAGCCCAACTAACTGTTTTCTAGTCGGATTACACTCCAACCTCGTAGAAGGAAATCTACAACTGAGAAGCCCTCCCAGCTCAACCCAAAATATTTTTGCACCAAACGAGACTTAAAGTCACGACTTTCCATTTGAGAGACTACCACTAAACCGGAAGATTTTGTGGCAAGTCTAAACATCTTGTGGCCCTATTTTACTTTGGTTTCTTAAGTTACATGAACCTGGATTGTTAATTGGTGAACAATTTTAGAAGTGTTTAAAATAAAATCATTAAATCTTATATGCTTCTTCGATCAGCTGTAATATATTTTAAAGCCTGTTTACAAACTCCTAACAACTATAGGCTGTGTAACTTGATATCGTATATGACTCCATTATACTTTTAAATTTTATCAAAGGAAATTATTTTATTGTTGATCAATATTAACTCATCATGCTTCCAAGAAAGATAACGGACTCACTTTTTGGAGTGTAAATGGTCGCAATTTGTCAAAAAAGTAAATGAAGATCGAATGATCAACAATTGATGGGTAATGAATGTGTCTCCCGGCAAAGATAAGAGACCCAATTTTCATTTCATCTTGGCAAAAAAAGTGCATCGGTTAGATGATAGCTTGTTGTTCTTAATATTTTTACAATGAAATTATCATTCTAATAATTTTACAATGAAATATTTGATATAACAGAATTTTAAGAATGGGACCCTTGAAAATTTTAAAGTTTTGAAAAATTGAAAAGTTTTTTGGACCTAAAGCAAAGACAGTCTATAGATAAACATGTTTTGATGTTCCATCTCCATCGTGTTTTTCTAATTATGTTAAATCCAGGTGAAGTGCGGAGATAATAAGGAATTATTGCTTAAGAGTCGGGGGTGAAAGCAATTTTATCTACGTATATAATTTTGCATTATGATTTGTTTGATTATACAATAAAAAAATTCTTACTAAACTAGGGTTCTTAAATATTGCCACCAACAAACGATATATCCTAACATGCAAGACTTAGCAAAAGTGTAGGATGATTATGAGTTTAAACATCAAAACCGTATCTCTAAAAATAAAAGTTTTAAAATTTTATTTCATTTTAGGACCCAAACATATCGGATCGTCCCTAATTTACACATGGTTATCACAAACGTGTTATCATACCAATATTTTAAATACTTTTTCTTTGTTTTTAGGTTTATTTTTGTTTTCTAAAACTACAAAATGGTTCGAACCAAGGGTGACTCAACTGTATTAACCAAACTTAGTATATATATAGTCAAGGTTTTGTTGTGTAATTATCTTATTCTTAATGTATGCTTAGTGTAATTTATTGTTGTATACATATATGGCCTTTCCTCTCTTTGAGGTAAGCCAACCATTCCTCATTAATCATCTCATAAACTGTATACCGCTTATAACCTCTAAATTTTATGTGCTCAAATTTCTTGATTAAATACTAGATCATACATTACTTTTTACAAAAAAAAAAAGGTTTTGGGGAAGAGAACATATAAACAGAATATATAAAATATTCTTTTTCACTAAATCTCAATCCAACTCTAATATGTGTAATTATATACGTTTTAGAAATTTATAATCCATATGTTAATCATATTTTCATGTGTTAAAATCATAAGTAAAGAAATTATATTTTCTTTTTTTTCCTTTTTTACGATAAAAGCCCTGATTTTAAATTTTGATTGAGCACCTAGAAAGATTGAGTTAGCCTTCTATAAAACAAGATATTGATGTGTTCGGTTTATATTATAACATATCATCTTACATGTGTGTGTCAAATTGTGTTAGATTGAGGTGGTCAGTAGATCATGGTTTCAAGTTGATGGGTTGAATTCAAACTCAAGTCATATATTTATTGTGATACATCGACACTAATTTAAACACATTTCAAATCTTGAAAGCCAAACATGACATGTAACTCATTCATTAAAAGAGCTGAATAGTTTTCAACTTGTTTTATTAATTGAGTTAAACTGATCAGTTTAAACATGCTTATTTTCACATATGACACACAACAATCTTAATGTTTTTAATCATTTTCATTTCATAGAATATGTATAGAATTATCTTATTTCACTCTATATTGAATCCTCATCTTCAAATCCCATCTTTAATATTTTAGAAAAGGCAAGAGTGATTCACTAAAAATAAAGGTTAACCATTTATTCCCTAGGTCATGATCATTTCGTATATTAGTTTATGTTTTTTAATTGACTGTGTTGTGTTTGTAAGTGAAAAATTATAAAGAAGTATTAGGGTTGCGAGTGAAAGAATTTTTTTTAAAATAAATATGTTTATTACTTAAATTATCACGATGAGTCCGGTATAGGTATTCAGAATCCTCTTATTCTTATTACAAATTTAACTTAGAACATGATTTGAAAACAAAGATCCGACAAACCTAGTGACATGCGTTTAATTTGCTAGAATTCTTGTGTATATTAGATTGTAATTATATTCATTGGGTGTCTTTTGGAATATTATATCAAACCATTATACTCTATAATTATAAATTATTAATATAAAATAATATTATAGATTTATAGGTTCATGTATATTATTATTGTTTTGTAAAAGAGTAAGTACGAATTCAAAATTGAAGTGATTTTTTCGAATTGATTATTATTATTTTTGTTTACTTACTTCAATTAAATTAATTATTAGTTAATTTACTTAATAATAGTATTCACCGCTCATCATCTCTTACTGGTTATATAATGATAAATATTTAGTATTAGGAGCTAGTTCTCGGCTATACGAATCGATACTTAATTCTTATCAAAATCTATAATACCATCCCATATGTTATTTTTGTTTTACTTTATTTTCACAATTACTAACCATCTTTACAAATAAACTAAAATGTTAAAATTACAGCTAAGTAGTAAAAATTAAAAGCTATTTGAAGAAAATTCTATGTTAAAGTCAATATGGAATAGTTTATAGTATGACATAATTTAAAAGTATGATATGTTTGTCAAGTGCATAACTGTATGTTGTTACAACTATTATTACATAATGAAATGTTTTAATTATCATATTGTAATTATTTATTAATATTTATAGTTTTTTTTTTCACAACTTTACACTCATCTAAAGTGACTTAAATGAAAAGCATACATATTTATCACTATACTATGCTTAATTTTCATAATAATGTTAGCATTTTTATTATCGTTGCAATATTAATTACGGATCCTGTGCTTGAATATACGCATTATTTTCATTTAAGTTTTTATAATACCTTTTTTTATCCTATTAAAACTTCATATATTTCGAGACAATGATAAACTTTCGTTCATATTCAAATTCCTAACAACACTACTCTAATAACACTTTTTCTAGTAGTATTCCTTAATACCCTCAGACAGTCATCAAACATATACACTACATGATTTAAACACGTCATAAAAAAAATAAATACACCACCCCTCACCAGTCACCACTATGAAAAGTGCAGATAATATAACTATACAAAAAGATTTATATATACACGCTAAAGTGGGTCCAAATGAACAATGAACATCATCTCCTTCTGTCACCGGAGAAAAAGCCTCTTTTTTCCCCACCTTTCAGTTACGAATTCTGCATATCACACCCACCCAATAGTTTCATCTTCAACACATCGTTCACACGACCACATTATCACAATTCATCCACCATAAATACCACTTAATTTCATCTATAACACACACAAAAAGAAAAAAGAAAAAAAAACAGAGTCCTCTGTTTCTCTCATCATCATGCTTCTCCATAAACTTCCAACATTCTTACGGGTCACCATACTACTATTAATTATTCACCCGTATTCGGCTTTCGGATCGACCCGACTCATTTTCGATCATAAAATCGTCACGAACCCTCCGCCGCTAGGCATATGCGCCTCCGCTGTGACCCGATATGGCTACAAGTGTTTGGAGATTGATGTATGGTGTGAGTTTTTGTTTGGTGGTGGTGAGTGGTTAATTGGTTGATGATTAATTGTTTTTTTTTTTCAGGTGGTGACGGAAGATGGGTATATATTGAGTGTTCAGAGGATTCCGGTGGGGAGACACGGTGGCGGTGGCGGTGGTGGTGGTGGCGGTGGTGGTGGTGGTGGTGGGAGGAGGAGACCACCGGTGCTGCTGCAGCATGGAGTTCTTGTGGTAATATTTTATATATAATTAGATTAGATTGCTTACAAAGTCACAAGCACGGGTTATATGTCTAGTTAAACGTCAAAATTTTATTTTGTCCACACGCATATAACATATGTTTTTTTTTTAAATGGCCTTAACTTAATATGCAATTTCATTATTTCAATTTATTTCATGTTTTAAGTGAATATTATTAGATGAAAAATATATACCTTTATCATTAGAATAGTGGTTATGTATAACATTCGTTTTTAATAAATTGATTTTTCTGTGTTGTAATATATTGTAACCGTATATATTTATTTTTTTATATATGTAATTAACCAATTTTACTATTTTATATATTAGATGGCTTGGGAAAAAAGTTGATCATTTTATTCTTTGGATCTTTTTTTTCTTTTGAATTATTTGGACAAAACTATTACCTTACTAGATTTATAAAAAGTAACAATCTTATTTTTGTAACTTTTTTGTTCTTATAAGTTCTTAATATATGCATAAACAATTACATAATTGCTAAGTTCATTACATTTAATTCAAATTATTGATGTCATGTAAGAAATTTCAGGCTTCCAAGTATATAAATAAAATGATATATAAGAGTTTGAAGTTATATACATTTAGAGATAATGATTTTAAAACACTTTATTTGAACAAACTATTGTTCAACTTAAAAACAAAATAAATAAATGATCTTTTTGATGTTTAGCTGACATTTTATTGATAGCACTTTAAAATATGGATGGGTACAATGATTTTGTCTGTTTATTTTTCGTTGGCAAAGAAAAGTAAAAAGGGACACAAAATCAGGAAAAAGACATGCGTATATTTGCGTGATAATTCACGTCGTCCAATGAACTTGTTTTCATTAATTTATTGAAACTTGGGACCAAAGTTTTCAGAACCGGATCGGACGTCGAACCGGACGCCTTACTGGTTTGATGGTCGGACCGGTTTTAAGAATCGGATGACATCATATATATTAAATAAATATATAATTATATATATTTTTTCTAAAAATGATCCAACTTCAGTCATATTATAATATTGAATTGGGTCTCATATGAGCCCCACTATCCAAACACTTTTCCACTATATATTTCTTCCACAACCGTAACCCTTTCTTCATCAACAACAATCCCCTTCACAAAAGAAGTAGGGCTTTCCATCCCTAACCCAATCATGAGATGACCTAGACCAACCCACTTGACAATCGAGGGTTAGCTTACCTGCGGAGTGCGGACTACGAAGGGTCGACTGCGGAGTGCGGACTACGAAGGATCGACTGCGAAGGTGTCGACTGCGGATGGTCACTGGCTCACTGCCGGTCGGGAGAGTGGTCGTCGGTCGACTGCGAAGTGGTCGACTGCCGGTCGGGAGAGGGGTCGACTGCGGGTGGTCGACTGTGGTCGACTGATTTAGGGTTGGAGTTCAGTGTTCACAGCAAAGATTTAGGCACCGGTCGAACCGATGGACCGCAAAACCCGGTCCAACCGGCGGTTCGGGTAAACTCGGCCGGTTCACAGCAAAGAAAACGAGTCACAGTGGATCGGATCGGCTAGGGCGCCGAATGGCGGTCCGACCGGTCGGACCGGCCGGTCCGATCCGACCCTAACAACATTGCTTGGGACAAACAATAAAATGGAACACATGCATGTTGCCACGTCATTCGTTTCATTTTGTCTGTCATTAGGTGTGTCGATGTAAGCCTCCGATTTTGCCTCTACGTTCATGACTATATAGTGAGTGAGAGTCGGGATTGATGAAATTTCTACTCTCGTACAAGGATAAAGCCTTCTGTACGATATCGATACCGGTGTTTGAGTTTTAGTTAATTTTATATCGATAGTTTATGGTTTTGATACCTGTAAGAGCATTCACAACCAATTTCTTATTTTTATTCATATAATTATAATAAAAATTATTTTTTTTCTCTACTTTTCAATTAAATAATACTTTTTATACCGTTATTATCATTTTTTTCTCTATCTTTCACTCACAATCACTTTCAAAAATATTAAAAAATTTAAAGATATTGAACAGTGATTATTTAAATATATCAATCAACAATAACATTTTCGCTCTGTTTCACTCACAACCACTCAAAACCATTCCATTTAGTATAGGAAACACATTCAGATCTTTTTAGGTATTTCACTGTAAATGCTCTAAAAATAGAAAAATATGGAATTTATATTCGTTATAAATGTTTTGATAGTCTAAGTTCACGCTTATAAGACTGCGTTTGGTTGGAAGAATGGGATTGAATGGAATGAAATTGAGAAACTAGTATACTTTTCAAGTAAAATTAAGTTTGAGTGAGTAATGAAATGTAAAAACCAAGGGAATGTTTCACCTCAAATTCCCTTGGTTGTGAAATTTCAAAATCCTTCCACCTAGAGAGGGAATATAAAATCCCACAACCAAGGGAATTTGAGGTGAAACATTCCTTTGAGTTTTACATTTCATTACTCACTCAAACTTAATTTTACTTGAAAATTATACTAGTTTCTCAATTCCATTTCATTCCATTCCAATCTTCTAACCAAACGCAACCTAAATGTATTTTATACAATTTTCAGACGGTTTGAATGTTTTTGGTATTATTATTTTATGGTTGTGAATAAATTACGGATACATACAATTTGATGGAGGGTGAATAGTTGTAAATCAAGATTATTGGTTCTATTTTTTTATTATATTTGGTTTCCTTATTTATTTATTTTATTCAATTCTTTCAGTTTTTCTCTTTTTAGTTTTATTATTTGGTAAATGTTGTTGACCTTTTTTAATTTATTTTCTTTCCATATTTTTAGCTTTCTTTTTTTAAAATTATCTAATGTTTTGCTTTAGTGTGAAAGGACATTTTATTTTTTTTAAAGATACCCGTTGTATCAACATTTAAAATATACGACCCTGAGTTACAACATTGTCACGAAGGGCGGGTTGTAATACTATAGTTTGATACAATCTTGAGATGTTTTGGATTTTTAGGTCAAACAAAGGAAAAACATCAAAACAGAACCAAAACAGTAAAGTATCAAAAACCCGAAACGACAACAGTACTAGAGTGACAATTTCGATACAGTATTCAATATATTTCTTAAGTCATCTTCGGTTTTGGTTTTTCAATACCCATACAATACCAAGCTCATCCCTACTCTAATCTCTTTTATTCCATCGGCTATTATCAACCAATTTATTCCAAACTTATGATTATTATTTGGGTCTTTTCTATAAAATTCTCTTTATTTTATTGATATACATATACCTTTAAAAATAAGTTTGTTTAAACTTTAAACCTACAAATGCAACTCTAGATATTGACCAGTCAACTTTTTTACTGGCTCCATAATTGTCCTTGACCCAATAATTACAAAAACCCGTGAAGGATTTTGAGCATAGATTAAGGGCTGACACTTTGACTCCTCAACTAGTACCAATTGTCGCATATTTCACAAATAAAATAAAAACAAATTATTTTGTTTCATGTATATATTGGAATATTGTAGCATAATTTGAATGTTACAATGTAGGATGGCATGACATGGCTGCTAAATTCTCCAGAGCAATCTCTAGCCTTGATCTTGGCCGATAACGGCTTTGATGTCTGGATAGCTAACACGAGAGGAACCTCGTTTAGTCGACGACATGTCTCTCTTGATCCTGATAGGCCAGTATGTACGATGTTACATTTTTTATATCTTTCTTTTTTTTCTTGTATCAAGTTGTGCATGAAATAACTTTGTTATTTGGTTGCCACTTGTTACGTGTCATAGGAATTTTGGAATTGGACATGGGATGAAATCGCGGCTCGTGACTTGCCTGCGGTTATTGCTTATATCTTCAGACAAACGGGCCAAAAGATCCACTACGTCGGCCATTCCTTGGTAAACCGTCTCACTATTTGATCTAAGTATTGTCATATTCAATCATAATGCTTAGGTAATCAAGGTCATATTTGTACTATTTTACACACTAAAGTACATACAACTTAAAGAGCAACAACACAGCTTATGATATTAACTTTATTCCAATTGTAGGGAACTTTGATTGCATTGGCATCTTTCTCAGAAGGTAAACAAATAGACAAGATGAAATCAGCTGCATTGTTAAGCCCGATCGCGTACTTGAGCCATATGACCACTGCACTTGGTGTTGTTGCAGCCAAAGTCTTTGTTGGTGAGGTAATATGGTCATGTATCCATCAACACATATTCCATTTCATATGCATCATGCAGTTCTACTAAAAACATTTAAATTCCTCTACAGATTACAATAGTGTTTGGTCTTGCTGAGTTCAATCCCAAAGGGTAAATACCTTTGTTTCTTCTTTTTGTTCTTGATCAAATTTACACATGTGTAACAAGTCAGTCAACCTACTGTTTTGATTTCTCTATAAACTTTACAGGGTAGAGGTGAGCCGGTTCCTTAAGCGACTATGCGCTGATCCAAAGCTTGATTGTTACGACTTAATGACCGCCCTCACAGGTAAACGATTTTTGAACACATAGTTATTAGTCTATGTAGTTAAGGAATGTGTATTTTGTTTAACTTCATGGTTATTTTAAAGGTAAAAACTGTTGCCTCAACGCCTCGACTGTGGAAGTGTTCTTAAGAAGCGAGCCTCAGTCTACCTCGACTAAGAATTTGGTTCATTTGGCTCAAAGTAAGTTGCTTTAGTTTAGGTCATTCGGGAATATGGATCAATTAGTTTAAAAGTTGGCTTAAATGGATCTGTAAAACCTGATATTTGCAGCTGTTAGAGATGGTGTTTTGGCTAAGTATGACTATGGGACTCCTGGCTTTAACATAGAACACTATGGCGTTCCAATGCCTCCAATTTATAACCTTTCAAATATCCCGAACAACTTCCCTTTGTTTATCAGCTATGGAGGCCAAGATGCACTTTCAGACCCTAAAGATGTGGCCAATTTGCTCGATGATCTCAAGTTGCACGATGAAGGGAAGCTTAGTGTGCAGTATATAAAGGAATATGCTCATGCGGATTTTATCATGGGTGTAACAGCTAAAGATGTTGTTTATAACAAAATCATCTCGTTTTTTCAACGAAACCAATAAAGATATTGATATTGAATGTACAATGATCGTTTGCCCTCTAAAGATTATAAGTAATTGTTTTGTACACGTCTTTATTCAGTAATCGTAGACACAAAACCATACAGTATGCTTTTTTCTTTAGCATATGAGCTCAGGTAAAAATGATTATACAAACTAAGAATAATCACTTCTTCTGAAACATGTCTAGCAGAGGTCTAATGTTCGAATCAAGCTCGTTTACGTGAATTATTAGTGGGGTCCGGGAGTTGGCTAGTTCTTACTGTTACAAAAAAAACATCTAAAGTTGTAATCATCAATTGATCACTTTCTTGATAATGAAGTTAACAGAAAGCAATAACAAATGCGGCAATTATAAGTTTCAAAGGCAAGCAAACTATTTTAACAGTAGTGATAAGATTTTGCTTTGGCTGCAATTCATATACCTGTCTATTGGTTATGCATTAAACCTACCAAATACCACAAACCAGTGCGTTGAAATTACTAAATTATAACTCATACAAATTCCAACAGTTTCTTCTGCTAGTGAGCTTTCAGATCTCATGACCAAGGGGTAGTGTAAATTTGTTGAAATATATGGATAGTTCAGTTCAATTCAATAACAAACATATTAATATGTTATTGGTTCTATACTTATATGATGCTATTATTTTTTGGTTGATTACATGTAATTGGGATGATGGGCTGCATTCATGTATTGGGCTTACTAATCCTGGACCGGTGGACCGTTGGGCTCGTGGTTATCATTTTAACGCTGAGTTTGGGCACATGATTAGGGTTTTAACATTCCTGATTCAAATAAAAATTACATGATTCTTGCCTGCACACTGTGGGATCAGCATTTTGGTCTTCATCAGTTTGTTGTATTCGTCATCTTGGATATATGATCCTGAAATCGTCTTGCACATGATCGATGATATGATTCAGTCTTCATCCTCTCTATTGTCTCGCTCGTTTTGATTAGAGATTATTATATCTTTTGTGTGTTTTTTTCATCTTCATCTCTATTTGTATTTGTCTAGATTTTGAGTTTGTACAGTTTGTTTGAAATATAATGTTGAAATTCTGCTTTCTTGACATGGTATCAGAGCTTTAGGCTCTCGATTCCAAGATTTTTCATCGAATGTGTTTAATTCTGGTCTTCTAGTTCTATTAGGCTTCTTGCAAACGAACCCTAGATCCGGTAAATGATCTTCCGCTGATTACTATCTTAGCTTCAACCATGATCTATTCATTCAGTTTTATTAAAGTCTTATTGGGTTTAGATACCAGATCTGAGTTTTTTGTCTACAGTTGTTAGAGTTTTCGCATTGTTAAACCCTTGTTCTTGGGTGCTTCTCGTGTTTTCATCATATTACTATGTCGATTCTCCTGATATCCTAGACCTGGTTTTTTCTTATGAAAAAATAGCTATTCTTGGTATTTTTATTAACAGTGGTCGAGAGTAAAACCATCAAAAAGCTTGTTTTATTTTCAAAATGTTCTTAGTCATTTGAGCATTTGATCTGTCAGTATAGCCTGTTTAGAAAAATTCTATTGAGGGTTCATCGTTGTTGATATATATTCTACTAGTGGTTATTCGTGAGATTGTCCTTGGGCTAGTTTTCCATATCAGAGTTCTGTTAGAATCTCTAAGTGTGGAGAGTTTATTTGTTTTCCACTAGATTCTTTAGTTTAATCAATATGTATTTCCCAACCATTTTTTAATATCAAACATCAGATGAAGTTGTGCCACTATCTTCATGAACTGGGAATTGTGTTGCTAAAGAAGCTGTCTAGGACAAGAAGATGATCTTTGTGCAGAATGAAGATGGAACAAAGATTGTGTGCAGAGTATGGAATTTGTTTAGATCAAAGTTGGCTTATGCTATTCTTGATGGAGTTGCAAATGGATGTTGTCAGGCTAATCAAGTTGTGATTTCGTAAACTCCTAAAGCAATGTGAGGTTTCTACCACCCTTGTATTTTACGTGTTTTTGACACATTATATTTCTTTAGGCATTTTATGGCGGGTTAGGAGGACCGGAAATAAAAGTGTTTGATATCCGATTATTGACCACAGGTTTTGTGTGTCTTGTTTTTGCTGGTGTGTTGGTTTAATTGTTTGTATGATTATATGTGCATCTGAATTAGTCATAATATTTCAGAATCATAAATATAGCTTGGATATTTTTTGTTGGCATTGGTTCTTGAATGATGTTTTACGTAAAGGGTTTTTTTTGGAGCTGCACAACTCTTTTGTAATGTGTGAGAACATTAAAAAAAAAGAAGAAAACCTACACACACAACTCTTTAAGTGTTGCTATGGAGGATATGAATCCTAATGACACCAGATAGTTGTAGGAAGTATAATAGAGGAGTTGTTGTCAAATTGACCTTTCTTTGATTGTTTTTGTTAAAATATGTAAAGGATCTGCAAGTGGATGACATTGGCATGCAATATTGTAATACATGAGGTGTAAGTTGTTTTTTTAAATGGTATAGTTTAAAAAATAATAATAAAAATAAAACTTACTGCTAACAAGTTAAAGTTTTTTTAAATGAGGATACCTAATTCTGCTGAAAAATGGTTACGACTTACGACAACTTTTGTGATTTTGTATTTTTTGTATTTTGATGGAATTTGTGTTGTTGGGTTTTTTTCTAACTAGTTGATGCATTAAAGTTTGGTATTCATATTCCATTTAGTTTTTTTTGTGATCAAAACTAAACTACTTGTGATTTAATTAAAAACAAAATATATATTGGTCTGGTATGTCTAAAACTAATACCTAATTCAGGTTTACAAGTATGATTTTTTTTAAAAAAATAATAATGTGGCATGTCTTAAACTAATATCTAATTCAAGTTTACAATTATGATTTTTTTTAAAATAATAATGTAATCATGGGTTATGTGTTAGAAGGTTGCTTAAGTAGGTATATATATTGTGTTTTTTGCCTGTGACTTTATTTCTTAAAAATAGAAGAGATTGTGGTTTGTGTGTATGCCATTTTAAGGTCATCTCTCCGGAATTAAATCTATATTCATCTAATATGCTTTCTTGTGAGAGGGTGGATGGTTCTTAATGGCTAAATTTGGTTATGTTTGCAATTGAATTGAGGGGGGGTGTTGAAATATATGGATAGTTCAATTCAATTTAATAACAAACATATTAATATGTTATTGGTTCTATACTTATATGATGCTATTATTTTTTGGTTGATTACATGTAATTGAGATGATGGGCTGCATTCATGTATTGGGCTTACTAATCCTGGACCGGTGGACCGTTGGGCTCGTGGTTATCATTTTAAAGCTGAGTTTGGGCACATGATTAGGGTTTTAACATTCCTGATTCAAATAAAGATTACATGATTCTTGCCTGCACACTGTGGGATCAGCATTTTGGTCTTCATCAGTTTGTTGTATTCGTCATCTTGGATATATGATCCTGAAATCGTCTTGCACATGATCGATGATATGATTCAGTCTTCATCCTCTCTATTGTATCGCTCGTTTTGATTAGAGATTATTATATCTTTTGTGTGTTTTTTCATCTTCATCTCTATTTGTATTAGTCTAGATTTTGAGTTTGTACAGTTTGTTTGAAATATAATGTTGAAATTTTGTTTTCTTGACAAAATTTTTGTCTCGGTATTGTAAATTTAAGCTTTGCCAATGAATATTTTTACATTCCACGGCCAATATCCGTGATCACAGTGATTACTAAATATGAATATTGCTAAACACATGTTGACATCATTCATTTTATACTCATAAGACTATTCACAACGCTACACCTCATTCTTCCTACAAACAGTCCTAATCAGCATGTCACATCAGTTTTCCACTTAACTCCACCCATTCTTCTCACAAACACTTTTTCCCCAATAGTATCCTTTCTATAAACACCTTTTCCCCAACAGTATCCTTCCTATAAATACCTTTATTTTTCCACCTCACATTTTCTTTTTTTAATTTACTTTAACTAAAGATATTAAAATTATTGTAAATATATTTAATTAAAATCAATAATGGAATTAAATATCAAATGATCAAGTGAATACTTAAATTAAATAATAAATATCAAATGATCAAGTGAATACTTAAATTAAATAATTCTAAATAAGAAAATAATAAAACTAAACCGCAACTACATTAAAATAAAATAAAAACAACGTAAAACAATAAAATAAAAACAACCATACGAAATTAATAGATAGAAAAATAATAATACTACTCTTTAATCCCCTTATTCGTCCAAAGATGTTCTATTACATTGTTCCGCAATGAATGGTGCGCACCCTGGTTACGTAAGCTTCTAAATCTCTGTAGGTGTGTTTGAAATGATGGTGGTGCCCCGTTATTATAACTTTCTGGCTCTAGTTCTTGCTCTTCACGTGACCAGTTAGTTATGGAACGTCCTTCATCTTCTACGATCATATTATGTAATATAATATATGCATGCATTATATCACCTAATACCGGTAAGTTCGAGGATCTTGCTGGGAATCGTATCATTGTCCACCTAGCTTGAAGAACACCGAAGGCTCTTTCTATATCTTTTCTTGCAAACTCTTGACGCCTTTTGTACAACTTTATTTTCAGATTATTATCCGGTGCATATGTAAAACTCTTTATAAGTGTTGCCCATTCTGGATAAATACCATCTGCAAGATAATACCCTGTGGTGTAGTTATGCCCATTCACTGTAAAATTACATTGCTGTGCATTCCCCTCTAAGATTTGATTAAAAACTAGGGATTGATTGAGCACATTGATATCGTTGTTTAATCCAACTACTCCAAAGAATGCATGCCAAATCCAGAGGTCATGTGATGCAACTGCTTTTAGCATAATGACGGGATGCCCATGATCACCAGAAGTATATTGACCTTTTATGCAGTTGGACAGTTTGTTGAAGATATGGGAATCCTCCAGGTTGTGAGAAGGCAGGTTGTTGAAGATATGGGAATCCCCCAGGTTGTTAAAAAAATGGGAATCCCCCAGGTTGTTAATAAAATGGGAATCCCCCGGGTTGTGAAAATTGGGAGAACCCAGTGTGTTAATATTAGGAGAATGCGGGTTGCTGATGTGGGTATTCTTTATTGGTTTCATCATTTAACATTTGTGTGAAAGAGAATGAGCTCTTGTATCCATTGAGAATTGAATTTTGAATTGTGTTTAAAAGAGAGTTAGAATGTTAGAAAGAATATGAAGTGTGATTTGATAAAAACTCTCAAGTGAATAAACATATTTATAATAGATAAACTAGCCGTTATGAATAAAACAAAAAGTAACCGTTAGAAAAAAAACAAAAACTAGCCGTTATAAAAAAATAAAAAAATAGCCGTCATGAATAAAACAAAAAAACTAGACGTTATAAAAAAAGTAGCCGTTATAAATAAAATAAAAAAGATTTTAAAATATTAAAAATAAACTTTAATTAATTAGTTTAGTATTGTGATTTAAAAAATTATAATTTTTCTATTTAATTAACATATTTTAATTAAAAATTTATACTTAAATTGTTATTTTAATTAAAAGATTTATAATTTTTTAATTAAAAACATTTTAATTTAAATCAATTAAAAATCATTTTATAGCCCACCACTTTATTTATATTTTTAAATTAATTTTAAAGAGGTGGGGCCCATCACCCCCATTTTTGAGCAGCCTTTTGGGACGGATGGATGTCCTCCCTGTCGTCTCCCCCATCGCCTCCCTTTCGGCGGGCGCGGTCCACGTCGGCGACGGGCCGGCCACGGGCGCCGCGACTGGGACCGTCTAACTATAACATTTTGGCCTCAAAATAGCTTTCTATCCTGGCTCTCATCTGTCTCACACTGCCACGTAGTAATCCTGCCAAACTAGATAGATTTCTTGAACAACCATAAATTGTATCATTTTGATTCAGATGAATAAAATTCTTACATGCAGGATGGTTCATAGGTTGGTGTTCAACCAATAGAAAGCTGATCTAATAATTAACAACAATAACTCACTTGATGTGTACAGAAAAAACAGAACAACGCGATCTTTTACTGCTATTTACATAGACGTTTTCATACGTGTGGTACCTTGTTTAACTTGATAAAGGTATACAAAATTGAAAATAGGAAGTACGTGTAAATTTATCATGCCTTTTTAGTGTCATATGATTTCTCTAAATGAGGAAATGCACTTAAGATGTTGTGGGCTCTCAAGTCTTGTCTGGTCAAGATCCCAACCACTGGTGGCACCTATAACAACAAACACGAGATAATGTCAGTATCATTAGTTCACACCATGATGATATTAATTATGTTATTTCTAAAAAAACAGAAAGCTAACTTACATCAGGGCCATGACACTTTGGTAACACTAGCATGTGGCGAAGCCCGACTTGCCTGAACTGCACCAAAGCCTTGGCAACCGACATGGTTTCCACCACAGTGTAAGGAGTTGTGTTGGTAAGTGGATGCAAATCCACATACATTTCCATCTCTTCTTTCGTGACCGCCACCTCCTCAATCGTGCCCCATCGTTCCGCCACATCGACCCATGTAAACTTTTCTCTAACTTCCCACTCCTCTGCTCTCCTCCTCTCTTTCAAAAACCATTTCTTTTTTAAAACTAACAAAATATGAGCTCTTAACACAAGCCCATGCACTTCACTCATCTGGCCACCAGTTGGCACTGATGTAGTATCCACAACCGCGAAAGCATTGTGGGTTGTGGTTTTCAAAACCTCTACAATCCGGCCCACTTTTTCAATCCCACAAAGAGTTACAAGTGGTGGCTTAACGTCGGCTAGTTCACCAACGGTTATATTTCTCATCCAAGGCTCAGGGCGACCTTCTAAGAAAGGTAGCCCTTTAAGATCTAGTATGATCTCGTAGATGCTCGGGTTGAAGCAGTCTCCAACAGTTTTGGAGATCAAAAGGACAAGCATTGTTATGGGGAGTAAAAGAAGATTGTTGGTCAACTCAAGAAATATTACACAAAGGGAAACAGTCATCCTCATTGAGCCTGCCATCAATGAAGCTGCACCTAAAACCGCGAAGAGACCTTGGTCAATGGTTGTGTAGGGTCCCATTGCCATACCAAGCAGACGGCCGTAAGCTGAGCCCATAAGGATGATGGGGAGGAAGAGACCCGAGGGGACTGCTATCCCGAATGTAAAGAGTCCAAGTATGCAATAAAGTGCAAAGAAAATGAGTAGTGAGGACACAGTGTATTCGCCCGGTGTGTTGGTGGAGAATATGTTGCGTACGGCGTCATCACTAGTTGTAAGTAGGAGAGTGGCTAAGTCGTTGTAGTGTCCTTTCGGGCAGTTGAATTTCTTGAAGTTGCCCATTCTTCCTGTTGTTGGGCACTCAGAATTCATAGCTATTGGGTCGCATGGCGTACAGCTGGTGAGGAATGGAAGCCCGTATAAGCACATAGAGGTGAACAATGAGACAGTGAGAGTTAGTAAGATTTTTGCTAATTTCCCCTTTCTGCAAGAAAACAAGACAGATTTAGGATGGTGTATGCAGTTTAAAGAGTGGAACTAAAGGTAGCAGGATGAGCTCGGTTTGGTTTGGTTTGGTTTGGTTTGGTTGACCTGTCAACACTTTTTATCTATGTTATAAATATATAGTGAAGCATTAAAAATAGATCTTTGGTGACTTTTAGCCCGTTTGACCCATTTCACTTTTAGCTAAATATCTTGATTTCATCCATATGAGATAAAATAGGACCCAAGTTGAACCAGTCTTAAGTAAACGGGTCAAAACTGATACCTTTTGAGTTAAATTAATTGCAGAAATTTGGAATTGTGATCTGTATGTGGCATTAAGTATGAGGTTATAATGCTTACTCGTTAATGAGATTGTAGAGACGAAGGACCTTGTGTAAGAGGTAGTTATACAGGCTTCCTAAAACACCTCCAATGATTCCAATGATGGTTATAGGGATGAGATCAACAACATGGTATTTAACCGATTCACCACTTACATCAAACATAATTAGCCCGCCTTCACCGAAAAGTCCACACTCTCCTGATTTGCAGTACTCCATGAAGGCTCTAAGAACCACCACCACAACTGCCGTGCTGAAAAAGGTTCTCCACAAAAGTGCACTTCTCCACCATGTTGCTACCTCTTCAAGTGCAAACAACACACCTCCCACTGGAGCCCGAAAAGCAGCACACACCCCTGAAGAGGCCCCACAAGTTATGATATCACGCCTATCGCGATCATTGTTGAAGTAACGAATCCACCGCCATCTGATCTTGTGATTATCAGGCCCACCTTGACCGAGCAACGAAGCTACGCAGGCACCAATGTGAACTAGAGGCCCTTCTTTCCCTAGGTCCAGCCCTGCAGACACAGCTCCTATGCTTCCAATGATCTGCCATATCATTACATAATCGTTCGATTACATGATCTTGATACATAAACAGTATTAGCAACATGATCACTCTTTCATTTCCTTCTGAAGTTACAACTATTTTTAGTGAATATTACCTTAACAAACATTGTTGTTGCACCATACATGTTGGGAGTGTCAACACCATTTAGATAAGCTTTTATTTCAGGAATCCCAGGCCCGGCTGCAGTAGGCGCGAAGAACACACATAGAAGAGTTGCAACTAGTGTCAGTAAGAAATTAACCACAGTCATGAAGAAGAATCCCATCATGTATCTGCATCCATCATGATCATACACACATACATAACATTATTAACACATAAAGATGTTGAGGTAGTGAGATTTTAAAACTATTAATAATAAGATTAGCAGAAAAACCTTTCTTTCTCTATGTAGTTGACTACAGCCAGTAGTTTGTATCCTGCAATGTTCTCAATAGCAAGATTGATGACAGTGGTTACGAGACCGGTTAAAAGCCCAACCAGAAACGCTAATAACCATTTAACGAACACATACTGCAGCACCTGAGCTTGTGATCTGGTTCTCCAGTCATGTTTAAACAGATCATTCTCATTGATCCTGACATTTACAAACAAAAGATTAGTTCTTATAATCTCATATACTGTTTCATCGACGTTTAGAAAATCTTTAACATAACTTACTCGTAATCCAAGCTTTCGATATAGGAAACTTTGGTCCCAACAAGGGCTAGTGAACTTGCAGAAAGTTTTTGATTGCTCATGAGAAGCGGTTGATGCAGCGAATCGCGCTCGAGGTCTTTTTCTTTTTGGTTTGTTTGTTCTTCCATGTTGTTTTTATTGTCTGCCAATTTGTCTAAATCATTCTCCATTAGAACAGTTGCAGTTGTGTAATCAGAGTGTTCTATCTTCTGATATTTAAAGGGTGGTTGAGGTTAAACCATGCATATAATGCAGTCAAGAATGTAGTGTCATTCATTGGCTTGCTTCCAAAAGACCAATCATTCTTTTTTATGAGATGTAGAATAAGAGCAGGGTGATTGTAACATTGGCAAGTGTGACTATAAAATTAAAAAATGGGGCCCAGATATAACATTTGATAATGCAAAGTGGCCTTAATTTATATTACATAATGTTCAGTATAGAAACAAAGAGAGCAATTATACTCCACCACCAGTCCAATCATACACATGAAATGTGTGAATATAGACCATAAAAATGGTATTTTGCTAATTTTAACACTAAATTAAAAAAAAAAGCACCAGACGTGTTTTCCTAGCGTTACGTACTTGGTTTAGAAAAGCGCGCACGAGGCTTCAGACAAGTGGCGATTGAGTAGGTTGATAAAGCGCGCACAGATCTTTAGTGCGGTCTAAGGGGCGGCATCCTCTGGTGGGGTCTGTAGCAAAGTCCCCTGACGGCGACCGAGTAGGTTGATAAAATTTGCTTTGGATCACCTAGTTGATAAAAGTTGTTCAAATTTGATGATCGGTGTTCACTTGTATATTCGATAGCAAAATTGATTTTCCATAGTAACTAAAGGTCGGTAGCAACTTTGGTTTCTGCATCAACTGATGGTCGGTAGCAACTAGGTCTTTGGTAGCAAAATTTGTAATCGGTAGAAACTAGGTCTTTGGTAGTAGAAATGATTAGCAACAACTACTACTACTGATAGATAAGTCTTCAATAGTATAGAACTGGCAATCTAACTGTCCTCGGTTACGATGAATATAATGACCAACAAAAAACATATAGTGATTCATTGCACCATTTCAACTAGATGTAACTGGCAATCTAACTGTCCTCAGTTACGATGAATATAACCACCAACAAAACCCATATAGTGATTCATTGCACCGTTTCAAATAGAGGCGTGCAAGCCGAGTTTTTTTTTCCAAACTGGGTCGGGTTCAACCCCAAGCAAAGATTTTTGAACCGGGTTAGACCAAACCGGGTCGGTTCCCAAACCGGTTTAGGGCCAATAAAACCCAACCCGATAGGAGCCGGTCCGGCTCGGTTCCTAACCGGTTCGGGTTCAAAAACCAGTTCCAAAAAACTGTATTTTTTATTTCAATAAATAATATATTTAAAGCATACAATTTATTTAAAAGTAGATTAAATGAAACAACTACATATACATTTTTATTGAGTGGTATTTCTTTAAAAAATACATTAAAAATAAACTTAAAATAAACACTTATATGGATTATTAAACAAAACAAAGATACATCTTGCGAATACAAGTTTTTTAAATTTAATCGTCTTCGTCATTTTGTGTGCCAATGCGTTGAAACAATTCATAAGCGAATTCTTCGTCGGAGAGCGGTGACGATCGTCCGGTTTGTACTTCTTGTTTATGTATTTCTTCTTCAATTGGTATTTCTTCTTCAAAGTTTGATTTATCTTGTCTTCGTTCGGCCGCACTAAGTGGTCTTTTAAACAAATACACATGTCTACCGGTGTTGGAGTTAGTCTTGTTTTTCTTATCAATAAAACTCTGCCACTAAAAGAAATTGCAGTCTTCGAAGCTACCGTGAAAGCTTGGACGGTTAGTAAATCACGTGCCATAGCGGCTAGGATTGGAAATTATGATTTCTTTCTTCCACCATGTCAGAATATCAAACTATACAAATTCTCCGGGAGTCATAGTAGATAAAAAATCGGTTCCGGTATACCTCCCGAGCTCGCTACTTGGGGTGTTACTCCTTTGCCATTTATTGTTTTCATTCCTCAAAGTCTTATATAAATTAAGCATCGGGTTTCTACTTGATCTCGACAAACTCGATTCCATTACGGTCGATGACTGGTGGATGTTTGTTGTTATATCATATTTTTCAAGATAAACATTAAACAAAACTTTAAGATACTCATTAAATTGTTTTTTTGTATTTGACGGAAAAAATGGATCTTGTTCATGTAAATCTAAATCACAAGTTATCTCATCAACTAAAGTTTCCACCTCTAAAACATTTAAGCAAAGGTTTATTTTGACCATTAGACATTTCGCATAAGTCGTAGTTACACTAAATCTCTTGGTTTTTCGTTGTTGGTAGAATTCTTACAACAGTAGCTACGCTTGAGGATCCACCGGTTGGAACGGATGCTTTAGAAGCCATATTATACAATTCAATAGAGTAAAAGATAGTAGAAAGTAGAGCAAGTGAGATAGAGTTTTTGCGTTTTAAGCACGTTTTTGAGCTTTTAAGTGTTGTGACTAAACCATTACATTCACTACCTATTTATACTATCATACAAGGGTAAAATAGTCAAAAAAACTTCAAAAAAAAGGTCAAAAAATGCTTCAAACGGATATATTACCGTTTGATAAAGTTTTTTTAATGGCTAGAACTAGTTCCAAACTGTTTTTCTAGCCGGTTCGTAAACCGGGTTGGGTAAAAACCGGTTCCAAACCGGTTTGGGCTATAAATACACAAACCGGTCTCAAACCACCGTTTTTTTCGGGGTTGAAACCGGTTTGGCCTACCACCGGGTTAAAACCGGTTCGGTTATGGTTCGGGTTACCGGTTCGGGTCGGGGAACCGGTTCCTTTGTGCACCTCTAGTTTCAACCACTCGTATATAAATGACGAATTTATACAGATCCTGGTACGAAAAATTTTAGCAGATTTCATCCTTGTTCTTGATCTCTCTCTAAGAAGTACATGATTTTCAAAGATATCCAATTTTTTACGAATAACAATACATGTAGTCGATTTATGTCATTTGAATAAAAAATAAGGAATTAAACATAGTGTTAGTCTTTCTACTACAACCACACCCTAAAACCGACCTTGACATATTTTTCATTATATAAAATCTAAAACCCAATTACACTTTTGATTATACTAAGAAGTATAACCACACTCTAATTACTTTTAACCGTAGCAAGTTAATAACATGTTTGTTAGGGGACGAGGGCAAGCGATTGTAGAATTTGAGGAAAAATTGAATGGATGCAAGAAAAATGGCTCTAGGTGCAAGTGAGGGGTCACTTTGTTTGTCCACATGTGCAACTACTAATCTATTTCACATCCTATAGGTTCAATCAAGACAAACATTTTTGTTCTACTATTGGTCCACGTGGTCAATGTGGCCCCATAGCATCACAACGTTCACATATAACTTTAGTTTTTCTTGGACCACAACCGGTTGATAGGACCTTACATTATTGTTTCAAATCGTTCAAAGGGTGGCCACTAGTTAGCTTTCGTAGCTTAATCGATAACTTCCACGGTCTAATATGATCAAAATTGAAGGTTTGTATCAAAACTATTCCCGTCCACTAGTTAGTTTTTCGGTTATAGAAAAATATATTGGAAGAAATTAAGAAAAGAGGATCATGGAAACCGTTACTCTTGTCTATTGCTTTCTTGAGCGTTTTAGAAGCCTGTATGAAGAAGAATGTTACTTGATAGATGTCAGGATCATCTGTATACTCGTATATTTATGTCTTATGTGGTTGAAAGTTAAACGTTGGGATCTCATTATCTGAAACTCGACCTCAAAAGCCCTCTTAGAATATCAAAAACTGCACTAGATTTCTAATAATTTAGCGTTGTAATAATTTTAAGTTTCTTACAACTTCAACATACATATTTTTATATTTTTAAAAATTATACTGTATATTTTCTTGTTAGATTTTGATAGGGAAACGTGTTGGGTAATTAGCATGTATCACCTAATATTATACCCTTCTAAAATATATGAAAATATTATAGATAATACTAATTACTAACTTTATTATGTATTACAGGTTGTACACATGCTATCGGGGTTGTACACATGCTATCGGGGTTGTACCGCTTTTTGTCTTATTTATTTTTTATTTTTAGTTTTTAATTTCTACCCAATATTTTTACATCTTTTACAATTTAGCTTAAATATTTTTTTTACTTGACTTTGGTCCTGATGCTTTTTAGATTTTAAAAATTTTCTTTTTACGTTTCGGTCTACATTTTGCGAGTTAAATGTCGCAGCGTGCGTGTGTGGTTCAACGTTTTTACGCTTATTTTTCCCATTTAACGGCTGTCACAATGCCCTGAT
This sequence comes from Flaveria linearis, assembly GCA_024085815.1. Taxonomy (NCBI): domain Eukaryota; kingdom Viridiplantae; phylum Streptophyta; class Magnoliopsida; order Asterales; family Asteraceae; genus Flaveria; species Flaveria linearis. The sequence continues at coordinate 34,334,246 of CM044016.1, read as the reverse complement.
CCAAGACTGACTTGCTTATTATTTTATATGTTTTATGTTTCGTCTAACGGTGATGTGTCCTTAGTGTTACGTTTCCTCCAAGAGTGGTTGTTTTTCTATATGAGTTTTCCGCCGTTGGTGGTCGCTAACGGTGGTCAGGGGCGGGCCCGTTAGCTTGTAAAAACAAGCTAGGGCTTTAGGCCCACCAAAGTAATAGGCCTCCATCCCCATATACGAAGTCCCAGCCCAAAAAAAAATTCTATAGCTCAGGAATCGAACGGGAATTGGGAAATCAGAAATGGGAAGGGAAACCGCAGAGTCGAATCGCTCAATCGAGGACTGAGGCGGTAGAGCTTCATTGGGAAATCAGTCAATCACTAAATCAGAAATGGGAAATCGAACGGACCTGCTTGTTCTCTTCGATTAAAGCTTTTTTTTTCAGTCGAACGGACCTGCTTGTTCAATCGCTCATACGCCTGCTTGTTCTCTCATCTCTGCTTGTTCTCTTCGATTAAAAACGAAAGGTGGAACTTGGAAGCTTCTTTTTTTCAGTCGAACGGACCTGCTTGTTTTGTGTTGCTTGTTTTGTGTTGCTTCTTTTTTTCAGTCGAACGGACCTGCTTGTCGAACGGACCTACTTGTCGAACGGACCTGCTCGCTTGTGTTGCTTTGGTCGCTGCTCGCTGGACTCGCTGCTTGTTCTTCTTCAATCTTCATCAATCATCATAAGGTGATTTGATAACTATTATTGTTCTTCTTCAATCTTCATCGCTGGACTCGCTGCTCGCTTGTGTTGCTTGCTTGCTTTGGTCGCTGCTCGCTTGTGTTGCTTTGCCCTAATTGACTATTTATTTGGGGCTTGTTTTTCTTCTGCTCTTTTATTTGACTATTTATTTGATTTGCAATTTGGTAACTATTATTGTTTATTAGAAATTTAGAATATAGAAATTTAGAATTGGTAACTAATTGCTTCGGACTTTGATTTAGGAGTAGCTTTGGTATTTTGGAGTTTAGGAGTAGCTTGAGTTTGATTTAGGAGTAGCTTTGGTATTTTGGTTCATCTAGTCATCTAGATTTGATTGAACATGTCAAAACGAATTAGAAAACATGAATCAGGTTGGACCAAAGAGAAAAAAAGAAGAGAACAAGAAGCTTTAATCGAATCTCAAAAAGGGTCATTATTAAAATACATAACGGTTAAAAATAATGATGTTCAAAACAATCCTAATAAACAATCAAATGATGCTCAAAATCAAGAACAAAATCAACTAGTTAATGATAAAGAAACACAAAATGCACATGTAAATGAACTAAACAATGAACGAATTCATAATGAGCAACCCAACAACACTAATGATGAACAAATACATAATGAACAACCTAACAACACTAATGATGAACAAATACATAATGAACAACCTAACAACACTAATGATGAACAAATACATAATGAAAATGATGAACAAACACCTCTAAATAATAATGAACAACAAAATGATAATGAACACACTGAGCACAACAATGATGAACAAACACCTCTAAATATTTATGATCCTAGTAAATGGGATAATATTAATATTAATTTACGAGATAAATTAGTTGAAAAGGGTCCAATTAAAGTTTTTGATTTTAATTTTCCAAAAGATCAACATTCAAGAAGTTTTAATCCTTCTCTTTATATGCAAAAGCTACCAAACGGAGAAAAGTATGAAAGAAAATGGTTAATTTATTCTATAGATGTGGATAAAGTTTTTTGTTTTTGTTGTAAATTATTTAATGTGAACTTATGTAAAAGTAATTTAGCAAATATAGGTACTAATGATTGGAACAATATTAATGCTAATCTAAAAAAACATGAAGCAAGTAACGGACATATTATCAATATGAGAGCGTGGATTGAGTTAGAAACAAGATTGAAGAAAAATAAAACTATTGATAAACAAACTCAAAGTCGAATCAATAAAGATAAAGAACATTGGAAAATGTGTTAAAAAGACTAATTGCCATTGTAAAAAGTCTTGGTAAAAAGACACAAGCATTTCGTGGAAAAACAGAAAAACTTTTTGAAGAAAACAATGGTAACTTCTTAGGTTTAGTTGAGATGATTAGTGAATTTGATCCGGTAATGCAAGAACATATTCGAAGAATAAAAAACAAAGAAATTCATAATCATTACCTTGGATATAATATGCAAAACGAGCTTATTACCATGCTAGCAAATGAAATTAGGACTAAAATTCTTAATAGTTAAGGAAGCTAAATATTTTTCTATTATACTTGATTGTACACCTGATACAAGTCATGAAGAACAAATGTCTATTGTATTACGTTGTTTAGACCTTTCATCTAATTCAATAAAAGTTAAAGAATTTTTTCTTGAATTTTTAAAAGTAGACGACGCAACGGATAAATGTCTATTTAATGTTATTATTGAACAAATTAATAAAGTAGGACTTGATGTAAATGATATTAGAGGACAAGGATATGATAATGGCTCAAATATGAAAGGAAAGCATCAAGGTGTACAAAAAAGATTGTTAGATGTTAATCCTAGAGCATTTTATACACCGTGTGGTTGTCATAATTTAAATTTAGTACTTTGTGATATGGCTAGTTCTTGTAGAAAAGCAGGTGAGTTTTTTGGAGTGATACAACGTATTTATTGTTTATTTTCATCATCCACTAAACGATGGAAAATTCTAAAAGACCATATACCCAAATTTACTCTTAAATCATTATCACAAACACGTTGGGAAAGTCGAGTTGAAAGTGTTAAAGCAATTAGATTTCAAGCTCCACAATTGAGAAATGCGTTATTAGCCTTACGTGATGATTGTAAAGACTTTAAACTTAAAAGTGAGGCTAATTCCTTAGCGACACATGAATTGGGAAATTTTAAATTCTTATTAGGTATGGTTATTTGATATGATGTTTTATATGCTATTAATTTGGTTAGTAAGAATTTACAATCTAAAGATATGTGTCTTGATGATGCTATAGATCAACTTAATAAACTTATTTCTTTTTTTAAAAAATATAGAGAAAATGGATTTGAAAAGGCTTTGGTTGTCGCTAAAGAAATAGCTGTAGATATGAATGTTAAACCCAAATTTTGTAAGAAACGTATTATTTATAGAAATAAAAAGTATGATGAAAATGTTGATAATGAAACTATCAAAACTCCTATTGAATTTTTTAAAATTGATTATTTTTTATATATAATAGACCAAGCTACTTTTTCACTTCAAACTAGATTTGATCAATTTAAAGAGTTTGAAACTAATTTTGGTTTCTATTTAGTATAAAAAGGTTAAAATCAATAAATGAAGAAAGTTTAAAAGAAAAATGTATTCATCTTGAAAATGTTCTAAAGCATGATGATAAAATAGATATTAATGGCTTAGATTTATTTCAAGAACTAAAATTTTTAAGAGAATTTATAGATATAAAATGTGATACACTTTTAAAGATAGTAAATTATATTAAAAAATTTAATTCTTTTCCAAATGCATTTATTGCATATAGAATTATTTTAACTATTCCCGTAACCGTTGCTTCTGCAGAACGAAGTTTTTCTAAGTTAAAATTGATTAAAAATTATCTAAGATCTACAATATCACAAGAAAGATTAAATGGTTTAGCTATTTTAGCGATTGAAAAAGAATTTTAAAAAAAATTGATTATGACGAGTTTATTAAAGAATTTGCAACAAGTAAAGCTAGAAAAATAAATTTAATTTAAAAATATTTACTCAAATAAATTAAAACTTGTTCATTTAAGTAGGTTTATAGCATCATCAAAACATTAAAAAAATTTTTAACTCCGCCAATTATAAACTTTTTAGTTTATTATTGCCGGTCCCAAGCCCGGATAAAGAAGGAGGGTTTTTATAATAATGTTTAAAAAGGCCTCAAAATTCAGTTTCGCTTTATGCCTCCAAAAACATTGAGACGCCCCTGACGGTGGTGTGACATTTGGTGCTACTTGGCATGGTTTTACACCTCCGCGGCAACGTGGGGGGCTTAATACTAGTTTAAACTAAATACTAAGTCCCATACGTGAATACCCGTCCCATTACTAGTCTAACAGGTTTCATGTTTTGTCACGAGTTAGAGTAGTTAATGTTTGAAATTGTTTAGTACCAACACCCTTATCCAAGATGATATAACCCGCAAAAAAGAGGACAGAAGGTATGTGAAAGTAGAAGCCAGGGACAGAGAGCGGAGGAGGATTGATTGTAACACCCCAGCCCGACAAGGCTGACGTGTCACTAATACGGATATCAAATCAAAAACCAATCCATGATATTACAGAAACGGTCAGACGAAATAACTTCAAACACACTAAATAATCCGAAAGAACCTAATTAAGATGTTCAATACATTAATTAAAGTAACAGATAATCTTGGTCTTCAATTCACTCTTCACTGGTTTCCCGGATTACCCTGCTGACCTGACGTGCATGAAAACAAAAGCACGCCTGAGCATAACGCTCAGTGAACGGAATAGCGGATAACAAAAATAAACAGACATGATGATAATCAAAGAATCGACAGATATCAAAAATAAACAGACATGTGATAATCAAGGAATTGGCAGATATCAAAAATAAACAGACATAATGATAATGGAGAACCAAAGATCATAAGATATATATATCAAATAGAACATACGTCATAAGACATATATCAGATAGAACATACCCCGAGCTAATAATCATATCATATAATAACTGAACAGGGGGAACACAGGTAGCGAGCCCGTGAACCAATGTGAAATGGAGTATGGGCAGACATACAAACCATTCACCAGAGTCCTGAATGAAATGGTGTGTAACCATCCATCAGGAAATAACAGAACTAGCCTAGGATCGATCCATACGCCTCTGAGGAAATAATAATATAACCAGACATAATTTCAGAGTCCTCTTTAGAGACGCCGTGATCTCAGCTCACCGCCACGGTTGGTGCCACGTTATCGATGCCGCAATAACGCGTCTTGGTCACCCCCAAGATAGGGAGAGCTCGGGTAACAAATTCAGAAATATATAGTAGTCAAGCTACTTATAACAGAATCAAAAGCAAATTATCAGGAATCAAAACTAGAAATGAACGGAAATCAAATACGAGACAGTAATCAGGAATCTGTACTGCAAAGTAACGGAATCAAAAGTAAATACTTATGATAACAAGGAAACAGAATCCGTACAATAAGTAACAGAATAAAAGTGAATATTATGATAACAGAATCCGTACTTCAAAGTAACGGAAAATACTATTTATACTAAGATATAAAGAATCAGGAATCCGTACTTCATACACGAATGACAATAATCAGAAACAAGGTCTAGGCTCGGTTAACGCCGCGAGAACCTACGATAACGTAACGCAAATTATAGTTTGGATTTTCCTATTTTAAATTGGAAAAATTCCAGTTCTACCCTTGTCTTTTCGCACTCGTTAAAAATACTAAACGACGTTTAAAAATTCTGAAAATCTCCAGTTTACTAGATTAGTGATTTCTAAACAACTTTCATTTTGAAACGTTTCTGATTTGGATTACCGAAATATGAGAAAAACGTGGATCTTTACAGCTGCGCAGAACTGCTAGCTGTTACGAAAACGACTATTTGGAGATCTAAACGAATTAGTTTTTCTATGTTTTATATATCAACAGATTCTTTTTTCGACGAACTTCGTCATGGACATAAGGTTTAACTGATTTGGATCTGTTATGATAAAGTTATGGCCTCCGTAAGTTGGCTGTAAAATACGTATAAATCAAGGTATTTTGGTAAACCGTAAAATTATTTCTAGTTAAAATACGTCCGTTACGGGTCTGGAAATATTTTTATAAATAAGTATAAATCATGATTGACTTCTGAAAAATTTGGCTAATCATATTATTAATCCGTTTGTCATTTATAAAATCACATTCCAAAATATTTATAAAAACTAGTTAAACGTGTGACTTGTTTAAAATGCTCGGTTAATGACTAAATCTTAATTTGGTCAAAATACTTATATTTCCAGTAGCCAAAACATTATCAAAATAGGATCGTATCAAGTTTACTAAGTTAAGCAAGGAAACTATGTTTAAAACGTAAACCGAATTAAACGAGTACTTATTCAAACGGGCATCCTATGATCGAAGGCAATGAACTAGAATACTAATTAGGATGTCTAAGATTCAGGGATAACATAATGACTAATAACATCTTAATGATTTCTACTAATTTTAATTTATTTCTATAAAAATAAGCTAATTATAACATTTGTTAACATTTATATATATACGAATCGTTAAGGTGTTTAAATAAATAAATTTACAGGAAATAGTTGGATAACTTTTAAAATAATCAGGGTTTATAAAACTTGTTTTTATAATTTTTAGAAATTTTATTTAATTTTTTTAAAGCCCAAAAGGCTAAAAAAAAATAATTGTAGGTGCCCGGGTTCGAACCCGGGACCTCAAAGCTAACAAGGAAGCACAGAACCAGTAAACCAAAGGCCGTGGCCGCGTTATAACTCCTCTTTTAAATCTTAAAACCATTCTTGAACAAATCCCCTAATTTAGTATAAACCCTAGTTTCGAAATCAATTCAATTGACTATGAATTCAATTATGTTAATGCCTAGATTCATAGGGCTTTTGTTCATCCATCAAAATCGAGCTAATAGGTGTGTTCAATTGCTTGCTAATCAATCCCGAATCCAAATTCCCCAATTTCAACCCGTATAAACCCTAGAATCGAAATCTATCAAATTGAACATTGATTCATGATTGTTTATTGAATTAAGCATAGGGCTTTCATACCTAGACTAAAATCGAGTATGTAGGTAGCTTCAATTACCTGTTTCGAAGTTGATTCGATGATGAACACTCGAAGCACAAGCCGCGACTGAGGTGTAATCGGTTCAGGTTGCAATTGTTGATGGAAATCAAATTCCTTGTACAGGAAGTTTCTAATGAACCCAAGGATGAAAAGCCCTATGTTAATTCCGGTTTCAAGTGTACAGAGGGTGGTGAACGACCTCGGTGCAGGTCGACGAGGAAAATGGGAATCGAACTGATTGATTTCGATTGTTTCAGATGAAATTGAAAGTCAAGCTTGATTAGGAATCTTATGATCGATCGTTTGCATTACTTTAATTGTATTATTGAGCTGTGTAGTGCGATTTAGGATTGTAAAGTAGCCGAAAGTGTAAAGTGGTTAGTTTAGATCGCACTATTGACGCTAATAATCAAATTGTTGTGGAGTATTGTGTTCTAATCTTTCACGTGAACGATTTGGTATATTTCTGGCATTTAAAAATCGAGTTTTCGGGTGGTTTCGTGGGTCACCGGCGCCGCGCCGGAGTATCGCCGGCCGGCGACCGGATAATCGGGGAGAGAGACAGAGATCTTTTTTTTTTTTTTTCTTTATTTTACACATCTAGTCCCTGTGGTTTGGTGTTTGTTTTATTTTGTTCTCAAAGTTATTATTATTGTTATATATATATATATATGTATATTTTTTTATGGGTATTATAATTCTACCCCCCTTAAAATAATTTCGTCCACGAAATTGCTAGGTATAGATCGTAACAAGATATGACATAACGAACACGGAGTAGTAGGAATCAACCAGTGGATGAGATAACTCATGATCATTTAGATGCAGAGACGGAGCTAATCACAAAAATAGAAACATGTAATAGATAGTCTGATGGTCAGAAATTAATAACTGATAACAGAAACATATAAAGATATTAACTAAGGGTAAATAGATACGGGTATTGAGAACGGATTTCATCTTCTATTTCCCATGTAGCTTCACGTTCGGAATGATTTTTCCATAATACTTTAACAAAAGGAATAGTTTTCCTACGCATAATGCGTTCTTGTCGGTCAAGTATGGCCTCGGGTTCCTCCTCGAACGATAAGTCTTCACGAATCAGATGAAGCGGATAATTCACAACGTGAAGAGGATGATAATTGTACCCCCTTAAAATAGATACATGGAAGACATTATGCACATGTGACAGTTGAGGTGGTAAAGCCAAACGATACGAAACCTCACCAACTCTTTCCAGGATTTCAAAGGGTCCGATAAACCGTGGACTAAGTTTCCCTTTAAGACCAAAACGTCGTACGCCTTTGCAAGGCGAAACCTTCAGGAACACTTTGTCACCAACCTTAAACTCCAAAAGTCGACGGTGTCGGTCTGCATAACTTTTCTGTCTACTTTGAGCTTCCTTTAACTTTTCTCTAGCAATAGCAACTTTTTCATTCGTGATCTGAACTAACTCGGGTCCTTCGATGACTCTTTCACCGACTTCTTCCCAACAAACAGGTGCTCTACATTTACGACCATACAATAATTCGAAAGGTGCCATGCCAATGCTAGCTTGCCAACTATTATTGTAAGCAAACTCGACCAAACACAAGTACTCGTCCCAGTTCCCAGTCCACTCTAAAGCACAAGCTCGAAGCATGTCCTCAAGTGTTTGAATAGTACGCTCCGACTGACCGTCAGTCTGAGGATGAAACGCCGTACTAAACCTCAACTTGGTACCCCATGCAGCTTGCAAACCCTTCCAAAAACGAGAAGTGAACCTCGGGTCTCGATCAGACACGATAGACACCGGAGTGCCATGAAGTCTAACAATCTCTTGTGTGAACACTTCAGAAAGTTTGCTAACCGAGAATCCTTGCTGAATTGGGAGAAAGTGAGCCGACTTTGACAATCTGTCAACTACAACCCATATTGCATCATTCTTCTTAAATGTCCTTGGCAACCCTGTCACAAAATCCATGGAAATATCATCCCATTTCCATACAGGAATAGGTAGTGGCTGAAGCAACCCACTAGCTCTCTGATGCTCAATCTTGACCTGCTGACAAGTAAGGCAACGGCTAACATACTTAGCCACGTCTTCTTTCATACCATTCCACCAGAAATTCTGACGAAGATCACGATACATCTTAGTAGATCCTGGATGGATAGAGAACGGAGAACTATGTGCCTCAGCTAATAACGATTCTCGAAGAGAAGAATCATTGGGCACACATAAACGTTTACCACACCAGATTACTCCATGCTTATCTACTCTGAATTCTGATTGCTTACCAATCTCCACATTCTGTAAGATTGCCCAGAGTTCACCATCGTCTTTCTGTGCGTTCTTAATCCGGAATATTAAGTCTGATTCTATATGAAGACTAGCGAGATATCCGTCACTCTTGCCAATATGTAGGCCAATACCTAATTTATCAAGATCGGTAATGTTCTGAGGCTGTAGCTGTAGGGAGGCTACTGTTTCTGAGCTCTTCCTGCTAAGAGCATCAGCTACCACATTGGCCTTTCCCGGATGATATTGAATATTGGCATCATAATCTTTTAACAATTCTAACCATCTTCTCTGCCTCATGTTTAGTTCTTTTTGTGTGAAGATGTATTTCAAGCTCTTGTGATCAGTAAAAATATCACAAGTCTCTCCGTAAAGATAGTGACGCCATATTTTCAGTGCGAAAATAACAGCAACGAGTTCAAGATCATGCGTAGGATAATTAACCTCATAAGGTTTCAACTGCCGTGAAGCATAAGCAATGACCTTACCATGCTGCATTAGCACACATCCGAGTCCCTTTTTAGAGGCATCGCTGTAAATCTGATATCCACCCGTGCCCGATGGAAGTGTAAGAATCGGGGCAGACACCAATCTCTTCTTAAGCTCTTCGAAGCTTTTCTCCCGCTCATCATTCCAAGAGTACTTAACCCCTTTCCTTAGAAGTTGCGTGAGAGGTAAAGCAATAACAGAGAACCCTTCGACAAATCTACGATAGTAACCAGCAAGACCAAGAAAACTCCGGACTTCTGTGGCTGAAGTAGGTCTTGGCCATTTAGTGATTGCCTCTATCTTTGCTGGATCCACCATAATACCATCTGCAGAGACCACATGACCCAGAAAGGCTACTTGACTCAACCAAAATTCACATTTTGAAAACTTAGCGTAAAGCTTCTTGTTACGCAGAGTTTCAAGCACGATACGAAGATGGTCTTCATGTTCCTCCTTACTCTTAGAATAGATAAGAATGTCATCTATAAACACGATGACGAACTTATCCAGATAGTCATGGAAAACTCGGTTCATTAGGTCCATGAAAACAGCTGGGGCATTCGTTAACCCGAACGGCATAACCAAAAATTCATAGTGACCATATCGCGTACGGAAGGCAGATTTAGGGACATCAGAATCTTTGATCTTTAGCTGATGGTAACCAGACCTCAGATCGATTTTAGAGAAACACTTTGCACCCTGAAGCTGATCAAATAAATCATCAATACGAGGCAGAGGGTAACGATTACGGATAGTGATCTTGTTGAGTTCTCTGTAGTCAATGCAGAGTCTCAAAGAACCATCTTTCTTCTTCACGAATAGGACCGGTGCACCCCAGGGTGAGACACTTGGTCTAATAAATCCAAGATCTAATAACTCCTGTAATTGCTCCTTCAGTTCTTTGAGTTCAAGTGGTGCCATACGGTAAGGTGCCTTGGAAATCGGCTCAGCACCAGGAATAAGATCAATAGTGAATTCCACCTCGCGGTCTGGTGGAAGTCCAGGTAGCTCCTTAGGAAACACATCGGGAAAATCACAAACAACCGGATAATCAGAAATACTAGGCTCTTCAGGAGATAAAATTTTAACTGAAGCAAGGAATCCTGCAGCGCCGTGCAGTAGGGATTTACGAGCCTTAAGTGCTGAAATTATTTGAAGAGTTTTTCGAGGTTTAGTCCCCTGATAAATAAGTTCAGGATGATGGGGATCTCCAAACAGAATACGACGAGTCTGACACTCAATTGTAACATGATGCCGAGTTAACCAGTCCATTCCCAAGATGATATCAAAATCTTCCATTTGCATGGGCAACAGATCCGCTGTAAGAATGAGCGATTCAACTCGGATCGGACAATCCTCATACACATGAGAGATTGTAACAGAGTTTCCCATAGGAGTCATAATATTCAAAGTATTTTCTAATAATGTTGGGCTCATCGTTAGATGTTTAAGAAAAGATTGAGAAATTATGGAGTGTGTTGCTCCAGTATCAAATAAGACTTGAACTTCACGAGTTCCTAACATGAGAGTACCAGAAACAGTACCTAAAGAATTTACGTTACCATGGCACACTTAGTAATAGATAACAAGCATAATTAGAATTGTAAGACTACTAGATTATTCAGATACGACAGATTCACAGATGGGAGGAATATCAAGAGTCATACCTGGTGTGTTTGCTGCCTCCTTTGCGTTCAGAGCAAACACTCGTCCTCCATTAGTAGGCTGTTTTGCACTATTTCCAGCCTTCCCTTTGTTATCAGGATACGGACAGTCTTTCAGTACATGGCCGGTCTTTCCACATCTAAAACAGGCTCCTGAAGCTCGCCGACAAACACCAAAATGACGTTTTCCACATGTAGTGCATACCGGAACTTGCTCTTGACCTTGGCTTTCGGCAGGTTTAGGATTCTGCTGTTTTTGTTTCCATTGATTACCTTGGCGGTTATTATTTCTGTTGAATTGGGCTTTTCGTTCACCTGTATGGTGTTTCTCGCTTGAAGATTGCCCAGAAGGTGCGGTATGGTGTCCTTCACGATTTCTCTTTCGACTCTCCTCAGCTTTAGCTAACCTCTTCTTGTTTTCCATGTCGAGTGTTTTCACGGCATCAGCTACTTCATTGATATTGTTAAACCTTTGAGTCACTATCCACCTTCGAGTCCTCTCATGAACAGCCCATTTCAACTTTTCTGCTTGGGCCTCTGGGCTACCTGCAGCTTCCCCAAGAAAACTAGCCAACCTACAGAATCTTGCCATGAATTCCTGCCAAGGTTCACCATCGCGTTGCTCAATAGTTGCATATTCCCGTGCATACTCACTTCGTTCCACTTCAGAGAAATACTTTCGGAAGAATATTGTGCGGAAATCGGCCCAAGTAAGGGTAGCAGCATACCCTTCTCCACCATGTGCAAGTTTTACCCCTTCCCACCAAACTAGAGCATCATCCTCCAGTTTGTAAGAGGCCAACCTAGTTTTAAATATGTCATCGACTCCTAGTACTTCGAATATCTTTTCCACATGGGCTATCCAGTTCCGAGCATCCATCGGTGTAGCCGCATCGCTAAAAGATCTTGGTCTTTGCTTCATAAAGCGCTCAAGCCAGACATGAATCCCAGCCACAAGTGGTGTTGCATTTCCACCGGAAGATGGTCCAGTGTGGTTCCCGCCAGAAGGTGGCTCTGAGTTATTTCCACCGGGTGGAGGTCCTGTGTTGTTTCCCTCCGAATTTGCCTGTTGCATCTGCTGGATGACTGTTTGAGCAGTCTGAGTCATCAGATTAGGGAGTATTCCAGAAATGGCAGCGTTTACAGCATTAGCAACGAGGGTTTCAAGAGGAGTATCAGATGAGGGGCCACTCGATTTATTGCGGTTGTTCACACGTCTCTTAGGGGCCATCTGAAATGAAAACATACGTGTGAACACTGGAATTTAGATTGGAAACAGAAATTAGATCCTAACCCAACGTCTACCCATTACCTCACAAGTTTATTATTAATGTTTAAGTTTTCTACAGGAAAGAGCCTTTGCTCTGATACCACAACTGTAACACCCCAGCCCGACAAGGCTGACGTGTCACTAATACGGATATCAAATCAAAAACCAATCCATGATATTACAGAAACGGTCAGACGAAATAACTTCAAACACACTAAATAATCCGAAAGAACCTAATTAAGATGTTCAATACATTAATTAAAGTAACAGATAATCTTGGTCTTCAATTCACTCCTCACTGGTTTCCCGGATTACCCTGCTGACCTGACGTGCATGAAAACAAAAGCACGCCTGAGCATAACGCTCAGTGAACGGAATAGCGGATAACAAAAATAAACAGACATGATGATAATCAAAGAATCGACAGATATCAAAAATAAACAGACATGTGATAATCAAGGAATTGGCAGATATCAAAAATAAACAGACATAATGATAATGGAGAACCAAAGATCATAAGATATATATATCAAATAGAACATACGTCATAAGACATATATCAGATAGAACATACCCCGAGCTAATAATCATATCATATAATAACTGAACAGGGGGAACACAGGTAGCGAGCCCGTGAACCAATGTGAAATGGAGTATGGGCAGACATACAAACCATTCACCAGAGTCCTGAATGAAATGGTGTGTAACCATCCATCAGGAAATAACAGAACTAGCCTAGGATCGATCCATACGCCTCTGAGGAAATAATAATATAACCAGACATAATTTCAGAGTCCTCTTTAGAGACGCCGTGATCTCAGCTCACCGCCACGGTTGGTGCCACGTTATCGATGCCGTAATAACGCGTCTTGGTCACCCCCAAGATAGGGAGAGCTCGGGTAACAAATTCAGAAATATATAGTAGTCAAGCTACTTATAACAGAATCAAAAGCAAATTATCAGGAATCAAAACTAGAAATGAACGGAAATCAAATACGAGACAGTAATCAGGAATCTGTACTGCAAAGTAACGGAATCAAAAGTAAATACTTATGATAACAAGGAAACAGAATCCGTACAATAAGTAACAGAATAAAAGTGAATATTATGATAACAGAATCCGTACTTCAAAGTAACGGAAAATACTATTTATACTAAGATATAAAGAATCAGGAATCCGTACTTCATACACGAATGACAATAATCAGAAACAAGGTCTAGGCTCGGTTAACGCCGCGAGAACCTACAATAACGTAACGCAAATTATAGTTTGGATTTTCCTATTTTAAATTGGAAAAATTCCAGTTCTACCCTTGTCTTTTCGCACTCGTTAAAAATACTAAACGACGTTTAAAAATTCTGAAAATCTCCAGTTTACTAGATTAGTGATTTCTAAACAACTTTCATTTTGAAAAGTTTCTGATTTGGATTACCGAAATATGAGAAAAACATGGATCTTTACAGCTGCGCAGAACTGCTAGCTGTTACGAAAACGACTATTTGGAGGTCTAAACGAATTAGTTTTTCTATGTTTTATATATCAACAGATTCGTTTTTCGACGAACTTCGTCATGGACATAAGATTTAACTGATTTGGATCTGTTATGATAAAGTTATGGCCTCCGTAAGTTGGCTGTAAAATACGTATAAATCAAGGTATTTTGGTAAACCGTAAAATTATTTCTAGTTAAAATACGTCCGTTACGGGTCTGGAAATATTTTTATAAATAAGTATAAATCATGATTGACTTCTGAAAAATTTGGCTAATCATATTATTAATCCGTTTGTCATTTATAAAATCACATTCCAAAATATTTATAAAAACTAGTTAAACGTGTGACTTGTTTAAAATGCTCGGTTAATGACTAAATCTTAATTTGGTCAAAATACTTATATTTCCAGTAGCCAAAACATTATCAAAATAGGATCGTATCAAGTTTACTAAGTTAAGCAAGGAAACTATGTTTAAAACGTAAACCGAATTAAACGAGTACTTATTCAAACGGGCATCCTATGATCGAAGGCAATGAACTAGAATACTAATTAGGATGTCTAAGATTCAGGGATAACATAATGACTAATAACATCTTAATGATTTCTACTAATTTTAATTTATTTCTATAAAAATAAGCTAATTATAACATTTGTTAACATTTATATATATACGAATCGTTAAGGTGTTTAAATAAATAAATTTACAGGAAATAGTTGGATAACTTTTAAAATAATCAGGGTTTATAAAACTTGTTTTTATAATTTTTAGAAATTTTATTTAATTTTTTTAAAGCCCAAAAGGCTAAAAAAAAATGATTGTAGGTGCCCGGGTTCGAACCCGGGACCTCAAAGCTAACAAGGAAGCACAGAATCAGTAAACCAAAGGCCGTGGCCGCGTTATAACTCCTCTTTTAAATCTTAAAACCATTCTTGAACAAATCCCCTAATTTAGTATAAACCCTAGTTTCGAAATCAATTCAATTGACTATGAATTCAATTATGTTAATGCCTAGATTCATAGGGCTTTTGTTCATCCATCAAAATCGAGCTAATAGGTGTGTTCAATTGCTTGCTAATCAATCCCGAATCCAAATTCCTCAATTTCAACCCGTATAAACCCTAGAATCGAAATCTATCAAATTGAACATTGATTCATGATTGTTTATTGAATTAAGCATAGGGCTTTCATACCTAGACTAAAATCGAGTATGTAGGTAGCTTCAATTACCTGTTTCGAAGTTGATTCGATGATGAACACTCGAAGCACAAGCCGCGACTGAGGTGTAATCGGTTCAGGTTGCAATTGTTGATGGAAATCAAATTCCTTGTACAGGAAGTTTCTAATGAACCCAAGGATGAAAAGCCCTATGTTAATTTCGGTTTCAAGTGTACAGAGGGTGGTGAACGACCTCGGTGCAGGTCGACGAGGAAAATGGGAATCGAACTGATTGATTTCGATTGTTTCAGATGAAATTGAAAGTCAAGCTTGATTAGGAATCTTATGATCGATCGTTTGCATTACTTTAATTGTATTATTGAGCTGTGTAGTGCGATTTAGGATTGTAAAGTAGTCGAAAGTGTAAAGTGGTTAGTTTAGATCGCACTATTGACGCTAATAATCAAATTGTTGTGGAGTATTGTGTTCTAATCTTTCACGTGAACGATTTGGTATATTTCTGGCATTTAAAAATCGAGTTTTCGGGTGGTTTCGTGGGTCACCGGCGCCGCGCCGGAGTATCGCCGGCCGGCGACCGGATAATCGGGGAGAGAGACAGAGATCTTTTTTTTTTTTTTTTTTTTCTTTATTTTACACATCTAGTCCCTGTGGTTTGGTGTTTGTTTTATTTTGTTCTCAAAGTTATTATTATTGTTATTATATATATATATATGTATATTTTTTTATGGGTATTATATTGATTGGCCGAGTAACGTAAACTTGAAAGTAATGTAACGACTAGTGTTAGAACTTAGAAACGTTGAACTTATTTGTTGCAACTATATCAAAAAACTTCTGTATTAATGTTTTAAAGGTTTTTTGATATATTATTTATAATATTAAAACAACTAGTAATCTACTTTTATTAACCAAAAATATTGTATTTGCAAAATTTAGACCTTCAGTTTTTTACATAGAGTGAGATAAATATTTTATCATCAGAATATCTTATTGAAGATGTTATTTAATTACAAATATTTGAATTGCATATTATTATGATAGTTATCTAGCATTTTGATAGGCCTAGTCAAATAAACATATTAAATCACATGGTCATTAAGGGTTCAAGTCTATGGTAGGCACGTATATAGATTTTGAGTATAATAAAATATTATATGAGTTAATCGTCTAAAAAAGTTGATGTGATTAAATTTTAAAAACCATACATTTATATAAATTCACTACAATGAACTATCATTTGCATCCACATACAAATAAATGATTCTGTTTTTCTTTTTCAACGACTAACTCATACGTATATTATATTACTTTTATTTCTTTCCTTATTTTATCTAACTGTTAACCTATCTTTTGAAAAGACATTTTTAGTACCCATTTCTATTAAGATGATTTTTAAGGTGTTTTTTAACTGTAAATGCAATTTGGTGGTTGGTTTTGTGCTTTATTGATAGCTTGTTGTACAAGTTACAACTTAATAAGTCATAAAACAACTTCTAGACCATAATAAAATAAAGAATTCAGACAGAGAAATGAATCAATATTAATGTTATTTTGGATTGCAATCTTATCTGAAAAAGATATTAACACTTCTTTTCAACAATTAAACAAATTAAACATCTTATAATTTAAAAAATAAATAAAATTATGTTTGGATAATGTTTTGGCAGTCTATGTTTGAGTAGTAGTACCTTTTTCCACATTTGGTATTTAAACAGAATTTTATTAATAAGAAAAGCAAAATCCGAATCTAAAATAGTTAAAAAAGAATATTCGAATCCTTTCCACCATTAAACAACAAATTAAAACAACATTTGTCAATTCATTTAATAATAATAATATACTTTAAGATCATAAGGAAACGATGCGAGAATCATGAGAATTAAGAAAATAAGAAATTTCGATTAATATACTTTTAAGCGTTCAGTTTTTAATTAAGGGTGATACTATATATACCATCTCTAAACTATTTTTACTTATTATATATTTTTTTAATTTTTTAATTCATAAAAATAGTTAATTTTTGTTTGTATGTTTTTTTATATAACACATCATCACTTAATATGTTAAACTAATTTTTTAAGTTTTATCTATTTATAACTAGGTTAGTCCCCGTGTAATACACGGATTGAACAAATACAATATTAAATTATTATTAATAAAAAATATGTATTATAAAATCATGCTTGAAAATAAAATATGATTATAACTACGTATAAATTGGTATTTTAAGTAAATAAACAATAATGTATTTTTCTTAAACTTTTATTTTATAAAAAATTGTGATTTTTAAATATATTGTTTTAAGAAAAATGATTTTTTAAAAAAAAATCGTTGTATTCTATATTTATAATTTTTTTTAAAAAGTGTGTTTTTAATAAACAATAGTTTTAATTTTGTAAATTATATATTTTTTAATTTGAAAATAGTATGAGTAATATTATTAGTTCAATATTATTGTTAATAATATACAGAAATAAAAAAGTAAGTATAATGAGATCTATAATTATTTCACGCTTATTTTAGTTTTTTTATAGATAGACAGATAAGCTAAATAATTATTAAATAAATGGATTAAATTTTAATATAAAATATATATGTAAAATTAACATGAATAATTACAGTATAATATTTTAATGTAAAATATAATTAAAATTATATATAGGTAATAGTTCAAAAAATAAAATAATTATACCATTTTTAACTCTCTCGTGTAAATAGTTTTATTTTTAAACATTCATTTTAAAAAATTTTATAAAAAAATATTTTTTTATAAAAATCTTGTTTTTAAAAAAAATATGATTTGTAATTATTCTGCTTGTTTTAATAGAATTGTTTTAAAATATTTCACCTGTTTATAATTTTTTTAAAACACAATGATTTTAAAAAATTTTGTTTAAAAAATATTTAATGATTTAGAAAATTTCATATTATATAAACTTTAGTTTTTTGTTATTTAGATTTTAATTAAAAGATGTTATTTTTAAATTCTTTCATAAAATCTATTTTATAAAAAGATAGTTTGACTTAAAAAAATAGATAAGAGAGAGAAACATAGTAATTATAAAATTTATTTTTAATAAGAGAGAGAAACTTGTATGAGAATTTAAATTAGTATAACATCTTTTTGGAGGAAAAATTGATTTGTGAATCTCTAAAAAAATGACAAGTGGTAAAAACATGTATTAAGATAATGACAAGTGGCAAAAGAAACCTTGCTTTATTAGAGGTTATAGATTACTTTTAGTTTTTATATTTTTAGTCTTTAATTATTTTTATTTATAGTGGTCATAAGTCTTCAAAATAAGCAAAAACAGAAGATATCCGAAAACCGAATTATATCCCGTAAAACTCGAAGCAAATCGTAAATTCGGTTTTCACTTCAGTTAACGGTAACACTAAATATTGCTTTATTTGGTTCGGTTATAAATCGAATAATAAACAATTTAAAAGTTTAACCGGATTAACCGAACCGAACAAACAAACAAACAAACGTACCCAGTAAATCACATTTAAGAGCAGGGTCTGGGAGGGGTAGGTGGTGGCGAGTCTTTCCTCTATCTTGGGAGATAGAAAGACTGCTTTCGGAGAGACCCTCGACTCATAAACGAAATCAAATAACAATCACAATCATAATAAACGGCAGACAACACACAGGTATAAGTCCTATAGAAACATAGAAAGTGTGTACAACAAATATGCAGAAAGAATCATGTATAAGGGCAGATTAAGGAAAACAGGGGGCCCGGAACAAGTCTACATCTACCCTTCCCTCCCACAGGTCCCACTAAAAGTCCTTAATTTTAATTCTACGCCTCCACTCACTCCTATCCTCGATCATGTGCTCAGAGAGGTACATGTCTATCATATCTCGCCTAATTATGTCGTCCCAAGTCAGCTAGGTCTACCTCTACTATTCCTTCCCTCCACGTTGATGTTCTCTACTGCTCTAACGGGTGCTACCATCGACCTTCGTTTTATGTGCCCAAACCACCTTAATCTTCCCTCTCGTATTTTATCTGTGATACAAGCCACCTGTAGCCTCTGTCGAAACACGTCGTTTCTTATTCGATCCAATCTTGTGTGTCCACACATCCATCTCAGCATCCGCATTTCCGCGACCTCTAATTGTCTCTGGTGCGATTTCTTTATGGCCCAACAGTCTGTTCCGTATAGCATAGCTGGACGTACCGCCAGTCTGTATAGTTTTCCCTTTAGTTTTGTTAGGAACCTCCTATCACATAGGATCCCTGATGCTGCTCTCCATTTGCACCATCCTGATTGCACACGGTGAGCTACATCGCTGTATCTCTCAGTCCTCTTAAACGTATGAGCCCAGGTACTTGAACCTAGACGTCTGCGGTACCGTCATACCCTGGATACTTATTTGGGTGTCCTCTTCAGTCTCACCACTAAAGTTACAATGCATGTATTCAGTCTTAGAGCGACTTATCGTCAAGCCTATGCACTCTAGCGCTGTTCTCCACTGTTCTAGCCTCTCGTTAAGCACCGTTTTAGATTCTGATATTAAGACAATATCATCTGCAAACAGCATGCACCATGGGACTGGCTCTTGTATAGACTTGGTCATCTCATCCACCACTATTGTGAAGAGAAATGGGCTCAATTCCGATCCTTGGTGTAGTCCCACTTCCACCGGGAAGAAATCTGTGTCTCCAACTGGGGCTCGCACACACGTTTTTACCCCTTCATACATATCCCTTATTATATTGATATACTTCTCTGGTACCTTTCTGAGTCGTAAACTTTCCCAAATGAGTTGACGTGGCACACTGTCATATGCTTTTTCTAGGTCAATAAATACCATATGGAGGTCTCTTTTCTTTTCTCTATATTTCTCCATTATCCTTCTTATGACGTGTATAGCTTCTGTTGTAGAGCGTCCTGGCATAAATCCAAATTGGTTTACCGCAATCTGGGTTTCTCGTCTAATTCTCGTGTCAATAACTCTTTCCCATAGTTTTATCGTGTGACTCAATAGCTTTATTCCTCTGTAATTCGCTCAACATTGGACATCTCCTTTTTTCTTATATATGGGGACTATGAGACTGCTTCTCCATTGTTCTAGCATTCTCCCGTTTTTGAAAATAGTGTTAAATAGGTCTGTGAGCCATTGCAGGCCCTCATCTCCCAGGCACTTCCACACTTCAATCGGTATGTTGTCTGGCCCCACCGCCTTAGCTCTTCCCATTTTCTTCAGCGCTCTCGTAACTTCATCGACTGTGATGTTTCTACAGTAACACCCGTTTTGTTGATTTGGTTGTGTTGTTCTATCGATCGCAGTTTGTTGTTTAGGGTTTGTTATGTTGAAAAGGTTATCAAAGTAAGTTTTCCATCTCATCTTGATGTCGTTATCTTTCACCAAGACCTTTCCATCCGCAGCCTTTATAAACTTCACCATTCTCAGGTCCTGTCTTCTACTTTATCTTGCCCTGGCAATCTTAAACATGTCATATTCTCCTTCTTTCGTCTCTAATCGCTTATACATTCTCTCGTACGCTGTGTTCTTTGCCTCTGACACAGACTTTTTCGCCTCTCCCTTAGCCTCTTTGTATTTATTTTTTAGCTCTGCTCGTTCTTCGTCATTATTACAGTGTAAAAGGTCTCTGAAACTTTGTTGCTTAATTCTTATCTTCTCCTGTACATTTTGGTTCCACCATCATGCTTCCTTATGACCTACTGACCTATTAGTTGCAAGTCCAAGAGTTTCTTTAGCTGCTTGCATCACTGTAGTTGCCATATTCTCCCACATTTGGTTTGCGTCTTCCCGTGACCCAGTTTTGATCATAGGTATGACCTTCTCTCTAAAGGTGGTAATCTTTTCGTCTTTGAGTTGGCCCCATCTGATCGTCGGTCTAATTCTCTTAGTTGGTTCTACAATTACTCTCTTCACGCGTAGCTCAGCCACCAGCATATGGTGTTGAGTCACTACTGTCTCTCCCGGGATTGCTTTACAATCCTTCCATGAGTTACGGTCTTCTCCCCTCATCAGCAGGTAGTCTATCTGCGTGTGTCTCCCGCCGCTGCTAAACGTGATTAGGTGCGAGTCTCTTTTCCTAAAAAACGAATTTATGATACCCAGGTCATGCGCTAAAGCAAAGTCAAGGAGCTCCCTCCCACCGTCATTCCTCAGACCATACCCAAACCCTCCATGAACTGACGTGAATTGATCATTACTCTTACCTATATGTCCATTAAAATCTCCTCCTATGCATATTTTTTCTTCTCTAGGTATGTCTCTCATAACGTGCTCTAACGTCTCCCAGAACTTATTTCTTTCCGTTTCCCCTAATCCAAGTTGTGGTGCGTACGCACTAACAATCGCCACTACCTCATCCCCTATTACTATTCTTAACAGCATCAGTCTATCATCGTATCTTCTCACCTCCACTACATTATTCTGAAGTTCTTTCTCAACTAGGAATCCTACTCCATTTTTTGTACCGTCTGACCCTGAATACCACAGTTTATACCCGTTGCACTCTTTTGCTCTCCCACCCCGCCATCTAGTTTCTTGAAGGCACGCTATCTCGACCCTACGTCTCTTCAGCACATCTATTAACTCTAATAACTTACCAGTTAGGGTTCCTACATTCCACGATACCACTCGTAAACTACAACCCTTTTTCTGTGTATTAGCACCTATCCTCACCGAACATGATCTCGGGGCAGCATAAAGACTTCTGTAATCTATTTTACCACACTAACAAGCTACTAAAGACAGGTCAACAAAACACGACGCATACGTAATATCCAAAATGGGGGTATAGCACTAGAAAAAGTCAATCAAAGCACGCTGACAGCACGACACTTGAAAATAGCCCTGGAAAATAGCTAAACATAACAAACAAAAGCACACTAAAGGGAGATGGCTCTCCCTACAGGTCGTTACTGGTAACCAAGCCAAACAATTTAAACGTAGGAATATAATTAAAGAGAGTTAATACAGACAGGTAAGAAGACACGAGATGGAGCGACCTCACTAAATACGTGCAAGAGCCCGGGCAGGCGGGGAGAGGAGGTCCGACAGTCCGGCAGGAGTAGGGGCTCCGGCAGGCTGGGTTTCGGCAGTCCGGCAGGAGGGGGGCTCCGGCAGGCTGGTGCAGGGCGGTCTGGTAGGTGGTCCGGCAGTGTTTGGTCGGGATGAGGGCGAATGCAAGTGGTCGTGGCGGGGGGAGGGGGTCCGACAACTGTTGGTCAGGGTGAGGGTTCCGGTGGTCGGGATGAGGAAGGTGGTCGAGGCGGAAGGGATCGGGTGAGTGATGGTGTGAGGTTGGGGAGGTCTATTTTCAATTCTAAATATATTTTTACAAAATTTGTTATATTAAATTTTCACACACACATATATATATATATATATATATTATTTTTGTATATGTTTTTATATTGTTATATAAAAAGTGTTTTTGAAACCTATTTAAAAACATAAACTTTTTTCAAAAATAAAATTTTTCTATGAGGTAAAATGTGACAAGTTTTGAAATTGTTTTTTGAGGGGAAGTATGACAAGTTTTGACACCATCCGGTGATTAAACCTTTTTTTTTCAATTTTGATATTTTACTTTATAATAAGGGTAAATTATGAAAATGATCATTTAACCAAATTGAATTACTAAAATAACAGGTCATAAATGAAGATTATTAAATAAAACAGCCAATCCTAGCGCTCCACGTGTCCATCCCTCGCTGACGTGGCGAGGGATTATGGGAATCCCTCACCTAGAAAAGCGTGCTAGCGAGAGATTTTGGGAATCCCTCGCCCACGTGTACATCCCTCGCTGACTCAGCGAGGGATTATGGGAATCCCTTGCCCAAAATTACGAAACTGCCCCTCCTCACCCATAATTAAAAAAGTATATATATATATATATATATATATATATATATATATATGTTTTTAACCAAAAAAAATCCTTATTTTTAATTATTTCATAAAAATTTAATTTAATTTTATTTTCACCTATATAATACAATGTTTACCCTTAATAAAGTTATCAAATCTTACATTGTTCTCAACCTTCTTGTTATTTTCTTTTTAAAATTATCTCAAATCGGAAAATATCAGTTAATATCATACTATACAGTGGTGGTAAATGTCATTTTATAAAGAGTGTTGAAGAGTATCTACCAATAAAAGGTAAATGTGTGGTAAATGAAATTGTTAGAAACTGTAACACCTGGAAATTTTAGTCAGTTAAAATAAAAGAAAAGAAATAAGAAAAAGAGAAAAGAAAGATATTTTGCAAGAAGAAGAAAAGAAGCGCAAGTAGAGGGGTTAAAGTGTAAATAGGACAAAATAATATTATTATTTTGTTTAAAAGGTGGCATGGCCGCCCACACTTTCTACACACCAACTGCTTCGAACGCTTAGAGAGAGAAAGCAGATTCTTCTTCGGTTCTAGAGAGAGAGCAGCTAGACTCGATCTTGGTAAGTAAATTTTACATAATTAGCTCGGTTTTGTTTGTGTTTTGACTAAGAAACCGAGAATACATGTTCTTATGTGTATGTGTGCTCGGTTTTGTGTATTTTAGACACATCTAGGTGTTCGAATTCTTTGAAAAGTTCAAGTCGGAGAGTTGAGACTTGAGAGCAGCTAAAGTGAGTTTCTAGACCCCGTATTTTACTTGTTTTCAAAGATTTTGGGGCTGAAAAATGCATGTAAAACACTTTTAAAACTTCTGTATGTATGACCGTATGTATATATGCTTGTATGTTGGTATTTTATGGTTGTGCATACTAAGTTAAGGCTTAGAATGATATTGAGAAGGTTTGAACATGTTAAGATTATGTTTGGGACTGAAAAACATGTTAGAAATGTATAAGTTGATGGTCATGCGCCCAAACAGTGGTCCATGCGCTTAGAATTGCCTTAAAAATTTCTAAGTGAAGGCTGATGCGCGTGAACAGTAGTTCATACGCCTAAGTTTTGAAAGAAATGCCTAAGTATAGGATGATGCGCCTAAATAGTGCCCATGTGCACAAGAGGCTCATCCGCCTAAGTGTTGAAACAGTTTAGTATAGGCTCATGCGCCTGCATAAGGGAGAAACGTCCAAACAGTCCTCATGCTCCCAAATAGTGTCCATGCGCCCAAACACTTAGAAAATTTTCTGGAATTTTAGGAAAGATCAGAATTTTTAGGGTTTGACCCTAGTTGACCTATGGACTGTTTTGGCCTATTTTAAGCATGAGTATGTGATGGTGTATGCATAGAACATGTATGATGACATGATGAATGTATGATATGCATATGTGTATGAGGTGTTATCTTTTAATGATTTTCAAAACGTATATTTTATATTTTAATATACGTCAAGTATTATGTTGTGACTTTACGTAGTATTATGTTTGTGTGAAAGAATGTAAAGCGAAACATAACGAAGTGAAAGATAACAAAGATAAAAAGTGAAACATAATGAAAGAAAGAAAAGGCTTGCAAGAAGATTTAAAGGAGGATCACAACTCTTTATGAGTTGTTAGCTCAACTGTGTGTTTTATAACGTGCGATTTTGACTAACCCGTGAGGGTTCACACACAGGGGGATCAGTCTTGGAGACTGAACCCATAGTACGAAATGGGATCCTTGTCATTCGACCCCTGGCTTTGTGCCAAGATATGATACGGCTTTGTGCCAGTTAGAAACGGGGCTTTGTGCCTAGAATGGTGGCTTCGGGCCATGATAGGGGGAAAAGCTTGACAAGATCTAGAATCAGTGAAAGATAATAATAAAGTACGAAACGAATGATAATGATAAAATACGAAACGAACTTGAAAGGTAAAGTACGAAACGAACGATAATGATAAAGTGCGAAACGAACAAATAAGATAAAGTACGAAAAGAATGAAAGGATAAAGTACGAAACGAATGAACACGTGTGATAAAGAATGATGAACAAGGTTATACTTTGTTGTATGTATGATGAATGATCACGTGCGAAGGCAAAGAAAGTATTTTGAGCAAAAATGGTATTTTCACGTACGAAATGTGTTGGATCTAGATAGTATAGGTCTAGATCATTTTGTATAGGCTTAGAACTTTAATCAAGTCTTGTAATTAATAATTGTAACTGTCAAGTATATATATATATATGTGTGCATTGAATCTATAGGTTAACCCATATATATGTGTGTTGCTTTGTGAGTGTTGACAGGCAAAATCAATATACTTGGTAGGATTCCTGAAATTGACCAAGTGTAAGAAACATCTACAGATGAACATTATTGTTAATCCGTAGATATGTGTCTTACATGACCACATCACAAGTGAAGATTCCTGCGGATGGTCAAGGATTGCATGAAGTGAAGACTTCTATGGAAGACAGAGTTCCTACGGAAGAACAACACTTCTACGGAAGACCAAGACATCTACGGAAGAGCAAAACTCCTACGGAAGACAAGGCTCCTGCGGAAGTTCAGAACACTTGTATGATTTCAATATCAACAAGTCAAACAAGTCAACCAATCAATATCAAATCCCAAGAGATCCGGTGTTTCCTTAACTGACTTAAACCGTCTATAAATATGAGTCCTAGGTTTCACATCTTAAAGAATACAATCAAGCAATATTACGGCTGTCAAACATCACATCATCGTGCAACCCTAGCGGCCGTCACATCAACAACAACATTATTTCGATTCATAGAAATCATTGTTTATAGTTATTCATAATTATTCTTTTGTAATCATTACACGATAATTAATGAAATACTTTTGAATAATTATTGTCTTCGCATTTGCTGTGTTTTTGTGTTTGTATTCTTCAATAATCATTAAAACAATTAAACCTCAATTAATGATAATTCCGCGATCATTAATTTGATTTTATTTTAATACTGATAATTCCTAATTTGAGATCCTTGGATTCACAGGTGGTATCAGAGCTATGTTTATGGTTGCAAAACCAATTGCTTGATTATGGTTACAATTTTCTTCAAACACTAATTTATATTGATAATTCAGCTGCTATGTTTATAACTGCTAACCCAGTTCAACATAGTAAAATAAAACATATTGAAATCAGATATCATTTTCTGAGAGACTATTCAGAAAAGGGTTTAATCAAGTTAGTCAAAGTGGACATAACAAATCAGCTTGCTGATTTGTTCACTAAAGCCTTTGATTCTGTTAGATTTAACTTTCTGATAGAATCTTTGGGAATGATTAACTTAGACTAAATACTCAAAAGCATATGACTGTCCTTATGAAGAGTTATAGTTGGGGATGATTTAATTGTCTGATATAATGTATGTGCATGCCATATGTATGGGAAATGATAGTACACTATGCTTGGCTTTCTTTAACTACAATTCAAACTGACTTGTAACATTTTGATATGTTAGTAGGTTCATCTTGAGTGGAAACTAAGCTAAGAGCATGCCAAACTAAATGAAACAGGTAACTGTCTGTGGGATCTCCATTTTGAGGATCAGGAAAGTAAGTCATCTCCTGATGTGATCAAATCACTTACAAAAGCACACTATGTAAAATACTTTATAATCTTCTATCTTTGCATATTCATTTTCCCTCTGTTTTGTGTGAACAAAGACCTGGGAATATGATTCAAGAACGTGGTCTTCATTCTCCCTCTGTTTTGTGTCAACAAAGACCTGGGTTAAGTTCACCTCTGTTTTACGAAAGTAAAGACCTGGTGACTATGAAGATCATATCTCTGCTCTTAAAAGAATCACTTGTGATCAACTGTATATCAATTTAAAGAGCTTCAACATCAAAGCATCAATGAGACTGTAATATGTCTCAAGATAGAACTTATAACTTAATGTACATAGTCTATAAGTGTGAAAAAGTGGTGATTTGCCTCACCTACGGAGGACAAACTTTAATGAGAATTGAATGTGGAGCACACAACAGTTACTGATTAACAAACTTCAAAACATGATAAACAGCATGCCTAGTTGATACCTTGCTCATGTATGAATTTAAGAGGACCTATATACTTACAATCAGGTGTGCAATAGATCAACACATATTCAAGTAATCAACATCAGCAGAAGCCTAGAATCATAGTATGATCCCTCTATACATATGCATGCTTGTATCGTTTAAATCATTTGTTTAATTTGTCCCCTTAACTGATTTCCTCTCATTTAGACTGTCATATGCCTTTCATGCCTATTTCCAATATAAATTTATGATGAATGCAACAGTTTAACATTAATCACAAATTTAGGGGGAGTAGTTCATGCATGAAAAATCAATAAAAAGCTGTTAATTCACTTTGAAGGAATTGGAACTTGAGCACTAACTTGAATGCAGGATACAGGACACTTGCTTTCTTGTACTTAATTGCCATTCAAACAAAGTCAACAATATCCAATATCAACACATGATTCTACTTAGTAGATATCATACATTTAAAGTTTTAACAAAACTTTAATTTCCGCAGAAGTTTTAGTAATATTTCTCATGCGTAGAAGTAACAGTGAAATTTATGCATCCGCAGAAGTTTCAGTAATACTTCGCATCCGCAGAAGTAATAGTGAAATTTCTGCTTCAGCAGAAGTAACAGTAACAGTAACTGCATAATCGTAGGATTGGTAAACTACGGATGTGCTAGTAACAAGAGGTATTGCATTTGAGCTAAGGCATCCGCAGATGTTAAGACATCCGCAGATGTTAAGGTTCCGCAGATGTTCTACGGAAGATGTGATACATCCGGAATAAACTTGATAAACGGAACTGGATAAAGGGGAAGTGGGCCCAACATAATTAATAAAAGAAATTAATGTGTTCGCTTATAAATAAGGTTTTTGACTCTAAGAATTCATTAATCACTTTCAGAGCACTTTTTCAGTTTTCTAATCTAGAAAAACGCACACTTTCCCCCTCATTCGAACTTTCAAAAATCCGTTCCAATAATTGTAAACATCATCATTCAGAAATCGATTATTATTGTCGCGAAGGTAAATCATGTTCTAATCTTCAGTTCGGAACTGATTAATCCTTGATTGTCATTAAAACGATTCGAATTCATGTGAGTTACACTAATGCTAAACTGATTTTCGTTTCTATTTACAGATGACAAACAGATTCGCGAAGGAGCACAACGTGTGTGCATTCTTGAATGCTGATGATCCTGTTGCTGAAGGATGTCGAGATATCATCAGATATCTTCGACGGTCCAGGCTCTTCTATGCCTTAACGGCCAAGCCTGTGATTCATCAAACACACATCATCGATTTCTGGAACTCTGCTCGAGTTGAACCAGAAGGAGAAAATGAAGTGATTGTTGCTGAGATCCTTACTGAACGAATACGGATCAATGAAAGCGCAATCAGAAGATCTCTTGAATTGGGTGATCGAGAGGTAGGACACCCTGATGTATTCGAGAATGAATACATTGAGAAGGTGTTCAACTTGATGGGGTATGATGGAGATTTTGAGAAAGGGGAGATAAAGAAGGGAAGGCTATGCAAGCCATATCGGTTCCTATGCCACACCTATTTGAAGTGTATCTCTAACAGAAAGGCAGGACTTGATAGGTTCTCTCGACACATCTCATCAGGAATCATTGGGATCTTTGAGGGTAGAACATATAACTACGCTAAGTACATATTCAACTACCTCTGTGATCAAGTTAAACTACAAAGGAATGATAAAATGTATATGTTCCCAAGGTTCTTGCAACTGGTGATCAATGCTGAAATCCCAAGGATTGCAAGGGAAGGGGAAGTGTTTGTTCAAGCCCACCTGGGAAGATCAGTGCTAAACAAAATCAGTGGCAAGTACCAGGGTGAAGACATGCCCATATTTGCACATGTTGTGGATGCTCAGGCTGACATACCACAAGCATTACTATGGATAAATGAAGAAGCAGAGACATCTGCTGAATCTGAACAAGCTGCTCACTCACCTAGCCAAACACCCCCTCACCAACCTCAATCACCAGCTAGCATAAACACCCAACCCATCTCACCCATTCATCACCACGACTCCGCACAACTAATATCTTCATCTTCCACCAATAACACCCAGCCGATCTCACCAGTACAACACCAATCACCATCACCTCCTCATTCATCCTCTCATAACACCCAACCTCTCTCTCTAATCCAAATCCAATCTCCTATTCAACTACTCCCAGACACACCAAAACAAGCATCCCCGGAAAGTGCTAGCACTGAACAAATTGACATCACTGAGTCTTTGAATTCTGTTTACACAGGAGAGACTGAGTTGATGTTACAAGCAAGCACTGTACCCATTTCAGCCACAAACTCTGAGAACCAATTGCCATCAGAGCACACTAAACCAATATATCCAACCATTGATGATCAACCTGCTGATGAGCAAATGGAAGTAGAACAAGAGATTGAGAAGGATGTGATTGCCTATCATGAGGATGATCTCAGTGATAGTGACATCCCTATCAGTAAAAGTTACTTGGTTGCTGAGTACAACAAATTAGTACTCAAATCAAACAAGCGAAAACAAAGAATCCAAGAGCTTGAAGGAATCATTAAAGAGAAGGATGAAGAGTTGATGAGGCAAGAAGCCAGATTGAAAAGGATGAGAGGTGATGCCAAAAGCAACAATGAAGTAATTGATGCACTTCTTCAAAATGAACAAGAGTTGCAGGCATTATTGAAAAATGAGAAAAGTGCAAACGCTCAGCTGATCAAGGAGAAAGATGATGAGATCACTCAATTGAGAATGAAAATTTCTGCTCTGGAACCAAGGAATGCCCCAAGTATTGAACAAACAAAACTATCTGCTGAAGCTCCAAAGAAATTGATTCTGTATTCTCGAAAGAGAAAATACTTGGGCGCAAGCAAGAAGAAAGTTGAAGATGAAGGTACTCCTAAAAAGCAAAAGCTCACAACTCCTGAACATACACCTTCAGTAGACTTATCTACTGTGAAGGTTTTATCCAGTGATGATGATGAAAGTGATCAAGAATGGAATGAGCTGACTAAGATGGAGTCACCTACTAAGCAAAAAGAATCAAAGGCCGATGACCTTCTAACCACTGAAGATATTATGGAAGAGAGGCCTAAATCACGTATGTTCATGACCCTCATCAACCATGGTTTCCCATATGACATGGTTGAGAGGATGAATTCAACTAAAATGAAGAATCTTCTAAAAGAATTTGAGCTTGCAAGACTCATACTCCCAAACTGTGATTATGAAGCTTTCACAGTCTTTCAATCAGTTGAAAAGATCAAGAAAGAGTTGGGCCATTGTGACACAGCAAAACTAAGCAAGTACAATATGACCTGCTGGTTACAAGGCCACAACTACAAACAGCATGAACTACAAGGAAGATCAACTGGTGAACTACGGAGGATGATGGAGCATGTAATGGCAGTGGAACTAGAAACATGTGTCAAATTCAGAACTGCAACTCCACATCCATCCCATGAACAACAGAGCAAACTGCCTGCTGATCCAATAACTGTTGAACCTAAGGATCAGCATAAAGAAAAAGGCAAACTGATCAGAGAGCCAAGGGCAGTTATCCCCGGAAAGGTATGGCCTCTGGGAACAACTGTCAGGGAAATAACTGAACAGAAATCCACTTTGATCGAACTATATGACCATATCACAACTCCCAGTTCTGTGGAAGAACACAGGATTATGGCCTGGAAATATGATCCAGACTGGGATTGTGCAATCATCAAGAGGACATCTGGAAGAATTCATTACTTCCATGATGTGGAAGCACTATTGAGTCTTCCGGAGCAAGCCATCAAAGATCTTCAAAGCATATCCATTTCCAACTATCCAATCCATCTTAGGGGAAGAGACTTCTCTGCAGCTGTTAGTGGAATGAAAACTAGATTTATCGATGATGTGCTCAAACAAGCAAAGAGAGATGATATGGAGCACAAAAAGATCAAACAAAGTAAGAAAAGAAGAACAGCTGAAGTCTCATCTCTTATAGATGATGATATGTTAAAGAGGGTTGGATGTATAAACAAACACTCAGAGTCCATCAAAAGCTTCACAGGAAATCAATTTACTGCTCCTATCACAGAATGGGGTTATGTTGAAAGAACAAAAGAGCTAGTATTGTTAAGAAATGCTGATGGGAAGAAAGCTAAAAAGATAAGGATTTTTGACCCAGTAGAGATCAAAATGCTTTATCCAAGCTATACATCATATCTCCACCATAAATTCTTCCCAAGGCTAACAGATGAAAAAGCTCAGAATGATCTCTGCCTTTATGTGCATATGATACAAGTAATAGACAAATTACACGCAAAGGCATACAAGAGAAGAAAACATGAAGCTGGGCTCCTGAAAGGATCAATAATAGAAGAAGTGTCAGAACTCAGAATCTCAGAGGAAGATGAGCTTGAAATTGTGCATAATGATAGTATAGTGGAAACACTCACTACTGAAGAAGACATTTTGGGCCTGAGCTATGAAACACTGAAGAAGTTCAGCAAGATGAAGATCAAGTACAAGTACGATGATCAGAAGACTGCTGTATCTTACTTCTACAACATGATGATAGCAAGAGTTAAAGAGCTTGCAGTTTTGAAGGACTGATTACAAGGAGCTAAGCCTAAGGGGGAGTATTGTTGGATCTAGATAGTATAGGTCTAGATCATTTTGTATAGGCTTAGAACTTTAATCAAGTCTTGTAATTAATAACTGTAACTGTCAAGTATATATATATATATATATATATATATATATATGTGTGTGTGTGTGTGTGTGTGCATTGAATCTATAGGTTAACCCATATATATGTGTGTTGCTTTGTGAGTGTTGATAGGCAAAATCAATATACTTGGTAGGATTCCTGAAATTGACCAAGTGTAAGAAACATCTACGGATAAACATTATTGTTAATCCGTAGATATGTGTCTTACAATACCACATCACAAGTGAAGATTCCTGCGGATGATCAAGGATTGCATGAAGTGAAGACTTCTGCGGAAGACAGAGTTCCTACGGAAGAACAACACTTCTACGGAAGACCAAGACATCTACGGAAGAGCAAAACTCCTGCGGAAGACAAGGCTCCTGCGGAAGTTCAGAACACTTGTATGATTTCAATATCAACAAGTCAAACAAGTCAACCAATCAATATCAAATCCCAAGAGATCCGGTGTTTCCTTAACTGACTCAAACCGTCTATAAATATGAGTCCTAGGTTTCACATCTTAAAGAATACAATCAAGCAATATTAAAGCTGTCAAACATCACTTCATCGTGCAACCCTAGCGGCCGTCACATCAACAACAACATTATTTCGATTCATAGAAATCATTGTTCATAGTTATTCATAATTATTCTTTTGTAATCATTACACGATAATTAATGAAATACTTTTGAATAATTATTGTCTTCGCATTTACTGTGTTTTTATGTTTGTGTTCTTCAATAATCATTAAAACAATTAAACGTCAATTAATGATAATTCCGCGATCATTGATTTGATTTTATTTTAATACTGATAATTCCTGATTTGAGATCCTTGGATTCATAAAATGTATGAAGTATTTTAATACATAAAAAAACTTACTCACTCAACAACACTGACTTTTATGCATTTTCAGTTGGCAGGTAATGGTTGTTGAGGATGACACGCAGGGATGCTACTTAGCGGGGCAAGACTGGCATCCACTCATGCATATTATTATTATTGTTTTGTAATGCAATCAAATGATGTTGTCTTTTATAGTTTAACGATTTTGTATTGCATAACAACAGTAATTATTAATAAAATGAATGGTTTTTATCAATGACTTCCGCTGTAATGATTTATGAAATGTATAATAATATGTATGTTTAGTGCTATGAATGACCAACTGTGAGGTGCCAGGGAACGGGGCCTTACAGATACTCTTTAACAAAGTTTACAAAATATCATTTACCACCGCTGTATAATATGATCTTAACTGACATTTTCTGATTCGAGGGAATTTTAAGAAAAAAGTAACAATAAGGTTGAGAAGAATGTAAGATCTGTTAACCTTGTTAAGGGTAAACTTTGTATTATATATGTGAAAATAAAATTAAATTAAATTTTTATGTATTTAAAAACAATAAATAATTAAAATACGGATTTTTTTGGTTAAAAACATACATATATATATATATATATATATATATATATATATATATATATATATATATATATATATTAATTATATGCGATGGGGGGCATTTTCGTAATTTGAGCGAGGGATTCCTGTAATCCCTCGCTGAGTCAGTGAGGGATAAAGCCACGTCAGCGAGGGATGTACACGTGGGCGAGGGATCCCATAATCTCTCTGGCATGCTTTTCTGGGCGAGGGATTCCGATAATCCCTCGCCATGTCAGCGAGGGATGAACACGTGGAGCGTTATGATTGGTTGTTTTATTTAATAATCTTCAATTTTGACCGGTTATTTTAGTAATTCGATTTGGTCAAATGGTCATTTTCGTAATTTATCCTTATAATAATGACAATTTAGAAATATTTTATTTTTAATAATTTATATGTTTTATATTAATATTTTAATTTGTTTTTTGTGTTTTTTATTTCCGACTAGAGATGAAAGATGCCATTTGTGTTTGTCTATCAATGGTGCATGATTTTATTTGTGAGTAGTGCATGATTTAATCAATCTACTTGTTACTTCGTAAAAGCAACAATTATATATATTTTAAATAATGTCCCAATTTTAACTCAACACTAATTGTTGTACCAATACTAAGTTCAAAGATAAATAGTTAATGCATAGAACCTCACTTGTAAAAAAACTTACTCGAAATTGGCTCGTTTATTTACAACTAAGCGAGCTTGATTCGAATCATTATATAACTAACCAAGCTTGACTAAACTCATTTACAAACCAAACGGAGCATGAACTATTGGCTTGAGTCAATTTCACTGGTCAACAACCTCATGTTTCATTGAACTGAACTTAATTATTTAGACATGCTCAAACTAAAGCAGAATTGAGCTCATATTTAAACTTAAAAACTAGTTCACAAATGTTCGTTATGTCAGTACCTTGATCGAGGGTAGGAAATGACAATAAACAAGGTTGGTTGATTTGGTTAATTGTATACATGATCAATTCAAACTCATTTTCAATTAACAGATCTCGTTAATTTTAAATGATAGAAAAAAATATCATGTTTCGTATTGTGTTTAGAGTTTTCAGATAATACATCTCATTAGATTCAATGATGAAGAAATATCATATAGAGCCGTATATCAATGTAAAAGAATATTACATAAAATATTACAGCTTTCTAAATCATTCTATGATGCCAAATGATTCGGATAAACATCCACTACAAGTGGTAGATTTGTTTTTAGGACTTCACATATTATAAAATGTTAGATGAGGTTATTTTGCCTATTCCCATCTTCCACAAGACCACAACATAAAAAGCCAGATACTAAACATTGGTATATTCTAGTGAAAAGAAATGAAATAGACATAATAATATAAATGGGACAAGTGCCAATTATTTTCATATATAATCACATTTATGTGTATATTAATCATCAGAGTAGGTGTGCTTAAAGTGCATACCACATCAGCACCGTTAGTAAAAAGTGCATCTTACTTTGGCATCTTCTAAACTCAAAGTGATCAAACTTTTCCAACTTTTCAAACTAAAATAAACAAACAAACAAACAAACTCAGTATATCCCACTCAAGAGCAGGGTCTGCGGGGGTAGGTGGTGGCAAGTCTTTCCTCTAGCCAGATAGTTAGAGAGACCGCTTCCAGAGAGACCCCCGGCTCGATAACAAAAGCAATAAAGCTAGCAAATCAACATATAATCAAACATATGATATAAGCTATATGATACCTGGTACCGCACCCATCATACAGCAAACATTAAAATATCATCAAAAAGAAATATAAAATGAACAAGCATGCATCAGGGAAGCAGTAAGTTTTCCCTAAAAATGTCAAAGTGTACTACATACACATCAGGCCCCGTAACAAGTAATCAAAGTCCCTTCCTAGCTACAGAAACCACTAAAAGTCCTTAATTTTAATTCTACGTCTCCACTCGCTCCTATCCTCGATCATGTGCTCAGAGAGGTGCAAGTGTACCATATCTCGCCTAATTATCTATTCCCAAGTCAACCTAGGTCTTCCTCTACTCTTCCTACCCTCTATGACGATGTTCTCCACTGCTCTGACCGGTGCGGTCATTGGTCTCCTCTTGATATGTCCATACCACCTTAATCTTCCCTCTCGTATTTTATCAGCAATACAAGCCACTTCTAACTTCTGTCGAAACACTTCGTTTCTTATCCGATCCAGTCTTGTATGGCCACACATCCACTTTAGCATTCGCATTTCCGCAACCTCTATTTGTTTCTCGTGCGATTTCTTTATGGCCCAGCAGTCTGTTCCATATAGCATAGCTGGGCGTACCGCGACTCTGTATAGTTTTCCCTTAAGTTTTGCTGGAAACCTCTTATCACATAGGATCCCTGATGCTGCTCTTCACTTGCACCATCCTGCTTGGACACGGTGAGCTACATCGCTGTGTATCTCTCCGTCCTCCTGCAGGTACGAGCCCAGGTATTTGAACCTAGATGTCCGTGGAACCGGCATACCCTGGATACTGATTTGGGTGTCCTCTTCCAACTTTTCAAACTAAAATATTGGCATATAATAAACAAATTTTAATAACCATTGTTTATATTACAAAATACTTCTTTTTTTGTAATACCTTAGATCCTGATCACACGAACTAATAAGTATCCGACCTTATGAATTCCTTGGTTACATGAAAACCTTTTAAAAAAACTTCGTATAATATATACCCAACAACAAATTCGCGAAGCGTGTGGTCCGTTCCTTTCCCAACTATAGTGGAACTTGCCCGAAGGAAAATAGTTATTATAGGGTTACTGTCAAAAAAACCACGGACTGCGTTTGAGATTTGGTTGTACGTATATATGTTAAATGTATAAAATTCCTACCGTACCCCAAAGCTTCTATCTGCCCCATATCAAAAGTGTTTTTACACTCAGTATTTCAAAAGCTATCGTTGCATAGTATAATGGTCAATTTACCTTTAGTTGTGTCCACTTGTAACTTGTAAGTTGTATAATGATGAACTTTTATAGTTTTGTAAAAGCTAATATCATTTAAGAAAGTAAAAGTTAAAACTTTCATTTTAACTCTTTAAGTCGTGTCATATATATGTTTAGGTTCAAATTAGTAAGTTTATGAAATGTACAACTGTAACTTATAAGTTGTGTGATAACTTAGATGTGACCAACCAATAAACGATCATCTTTCAGCAAAACTAATATTAAAGTACAAACTAAAAGTTCATTTAAACTCTTTATTCATGTTATTCGATGTGTTTAGGTTAGAATAAGTTTATGAAATGTACACTTATAACTTCTAACAATCATCTAATAAATAAAAGTTTTATCTCCGTGAAATTCTAGTTACAAATAAACTAAAACTACCAATATTATTTTCAATAGGTGTTAATTTAATTGTATAGGGGTGTCATTAGGTTTTTTTAATCGGGTTTCAAATTTCTCGAGTTTCAAATTTCTCGGGTTTTTAGGCATAGGAAATCAGCTCAAAGAGCAAACCAAATAAGTAACGTTTAATCATTTTTTGGGTCTATTCGGGTATGGTTAATTGATAATTGGTAATCGGGTTTATGCTAAACCATTAACCTTTAAATTAATTGTTATCCCAAATATTTGTATAAGCAGTATCCATCTAATCAAAATAGATTTATGAGATTTATCATATATTATCAATATAATATTATTTATTATTTTGATCCAAAAACTTCTACATATTCACGTTCATTTTATTATCTTGATCGGAAACCTTTTACATATTTACGTTCATTTTACTATACATAGTAGCAAGGCACTTGTCATCTTTTATGTTGTTCTTAATAAATTGGTAGCTGCAAATGGAGAGGTGAACATCATACTTTTT
The DNA here is from genome assembly GCA_024085815.1 of Flaveria linearis. NCBI lineage: Eukaryota > Viridiplantae > Streptophyta > Magnoliopsida > Asterales > Asteraceae > Flaveria > Flaveria linearis. The sequence goes on along the minus strand of CM044016.1, from coordinate 34,297,133 downwards.
TATTTATTATAACTTGTTGAAAAATGTTTATAAACAGCCAACTTGGTGACTGAAATGATTAATAAAGATTTATTTACTCTTAATGAAAATATCTTGGGTGGAAATGAATAGATAAAGGACAACAGACAGCTGGTACGTGTTAATTTTTTGTGTTAATTATTGGGAAATTAGTAATCAAAATACTAAAAGTACGTTTTCAAGGTATCTGGCTTTCTTAATCATTCTGATGCCACAAAGGTTTTATTAAACATCTAATGCAAGTAGTAGATTGGTTTAAAGGACAAGCATATGATACAGTATTATTTGTCTTTAGAGACTTATCTTTAAGGGAAGAAACTAACGTTTAACATCTCTGAAATATTATATATTAAGAATTTACATAGTTTAAAAATAAAATAAATAGATGAGCGATTTGCCGTTTTAAAAATATGATTTTGTATTTTATCATGTTATTTAGCCCTTTTTTTATGATTTTCTAGGATACAAATTATGAACGAACTTTTATTTTTCTTATCTAATTATCTAAACAACATATTTTGGTGGCATAATTAGGCTGAAAAAATAACTTATGAAATCAACAACTTACTAGATGAGTTCGCTCTACTAGGGCAATTTGGCAAAGAAAATTAATTTTTTATAGTTTATAAACTTATTGTCTCTCATTGTGTAAATTATGTCAACTCATTGTTTCTTATACCTTTATTGTGTCAAATATCGGTTTATTATATCATATATTTTACATAATTTGTGATATGTATTCATTATTTTGTTTTGCGCTTTTGATCATTTTGTATTATTTTTGTCATTGTTTTTTTATAGTTTATAAACTTATTGTCTCTCATTGTGTTTTATAATTAAACGGAAACAATGATATACTTTTAACATTGTATTTTTCATAACTCATAGTATTTAAGATAACATAATGTGTTTTTTGTTATTGTTTTAATAGATTATATAAACTTGTTATCTATTATTGTGTTTTACAATTAAAAGTATATAATGATATTATTTCACCAATGTATCTTTCAAAACTCATAGTGTTCAAGCTAACATAATGGCGATTAAAAACACAATGAGACATTATGTTATTTTTCATTGCTTTTATTGTATTAGATTAATTAGTTGTTAATTTATTATTATGTTTTACATATTATAGAAAGACAATATCATTCCACCATTATATTTTTTTTACAATTCATCATTTTAAAATATAAAAAAGTATTAAAAACAAAATAACTAACAAAAGAGGCAACGAACTACAGACACAATGACGAGATATTAGATTAAAAATATTAAAAAATTATTATTATTATTTTATATGTAAAAATCTGATTAACAATAAATATAAATACAATGTAAGAAAATTTCTTTTTTGGCATGTTATCTTTTCATAACAATTATGCAAGACCTTCCTCCTTTATCATGTAGGGGCAAAATATCTAGGGCAATTTGGCAAAGAAAATTAATTTTTTTCTTTAGGAAAAAATATTTTATGATAATTTTATTTTTTTATTACAGGGGTCATTGTTGTTTGTACGTCAATGGCAGCTCGATAATCTAGTAGTGTTGGATCGTTTTCTCAGCAAGCAAACTTCGCTCAACTTGAATTATTATATCTTTATATCACACAAATTAACTTATTATCATTTGTTAGTAGTTGATTTTTTACTAATACTATCACTTATAAATATATATATATATATATATATATATATATATATATATATATATATATATATATATATATATATATATATATATAGGGGAGGGATCAAATGAAAACTTAGATTATAATTGAAAACCATGAAAACCCACATCCACCAATCATAATTTTTGTATTTTATTTTTAAATATTTAATGTAGAAGGGTGATTTAGTAATTTTAACATGTTATTATTTATTAATTTTAATAATTATAAAACTAATTCCCATGCTCCCACGTTAGTTCTATTTGCGATGTTGATTTCCAGATCTTCACCAATTGAAACCATCTCTCACTGCTTGTAGACTGATTTGCGCCATTGATGAATCTGGAAGAAAGAAAAAGTGCTTCTGAACAGGCCCACTGATGAACTTAAATATGATTCAAACACTACAACCGTTCATCAATCACCTGCAATGGAAAGTTCAACTACTTGCCATGAGAATAAAGAAGAGAATGCTAGGCATATCATTTCTGGTGGGTTATCGTCTGAAAGATCACGCGAGTCATTAAACTCATCATTCATAAACTCCACTGTAGAACCAGATACAATCTACTGCAATCCTACAGAAACAGTGGATTATTTATCTGTATCATTGGATATTCATTCATCTTGTGGTTCTTTCACAACCCTTGCATATGATAGCAATAATGAAGCTTCTGTATCTTGCTCTGTAACTGGTATGCTTCTCTTTCATATAATAAAAAAGAAATCTACTTAAATACGTACTAGATTTTCTTTATGCTCTTGTTATGGAAGACTAATTATTCTGTCACAAACTCATTTAACAAAATGTTATTTTGGAGTGCAATTATTTTGTCAGAATATATGGATTTAACCTTTTTTAGGCTATATTCTGATGAAGCAAACTTTAACAGGATTAGTAGGTGGCTCCATGGTTGACTTTGAAGACGTTAAGAAGGATGCAGTTGAAAGTTGCGTCATTGTCGAAGGTGGAAAACTTTCGACTTTTCCCAGTTCGTCTAGAAGCAAGTCGTACAAGGTAAAACCTGTTTTCCTCCTCTTCAAGTAACTGTGAGATTAGTCTTTGTTTTCGGTTATCCGATTTTAAATAATTATTGCATTTGGCAGAAAATGATTCAAGATGCTTTCATGTCAAGAAAGAGGTTAACTAAGGAGTACAAGCAGCTGGCAATTTGGTATGGTGATATTGACAAAGAACTCTGCCAACCAACAGAGTTGAGTAGCAAACAACCAGCAGAAGATCTACCCCAACAAAGAACGTTATGATTTTAAATGTTATCATAACACGTATATGTAACATTGTTGTTACATATACGTAACTCTATTGTTACATATATGTACCTCTGTGTTATATGTACCTCTATTCTTTGTGCAGCACGTTATATCAGTCCCCCAATGGGTCTACGTAATGTATGTATGATGATGATTAAAATATTATTATTAGATATTCATACAGTAATGTATGTATCTATATATGCAGTAAGAATTTTTTTTTGTCTTTAATCATACATTTAAAAGTGCAATATTTGATGTTAGTAAACATTATAAATTCTTTTTGTTTTTATATTGAACATATATGTACCTATATGCAAAATACTTTTTATTTGCATTATTTGATAGTTTTTAATTGTTTCTTCTTATGTTTAATAAGACCCAACAAATCTGTTATTGAATAGGTACATTACTTGAGTCCATATATACCTACATACATTAACGTACAAATGATTCTTTGCATAGAAGTACATATACGTACCAGTCATTGTTTATATTGACACATATATGTAACATTCAGAAAATGTTTTAAAACACAATGGATTTTGTTGTTTTAATTCTGAAACATATATGTACTGGAGGAAAACATATATTGTAATGTCATGGTAGTCTTGTCCTACATATGTTGATGTTTATAAACACTATTGATAGTATTGTTTTAATAATGAAACATATATGTACCAGTATGAAAACATATTTTGTAATGTCATGGTAGTCTTTGTCTTACATATTTTGATGTTTATAAACATTATCGATCTTAATCTTTTAATAATGAAACATATATGTACCATTTATGAAAACATATATTGTAAGACATAGGTACAACTTGTACGACAACATAAAATTCAGTTGATATATCTGTTAACCTTACTTTTTATCAACCGCCATGTTATCACATGTGATTTCATGGTTTTTTATATGTTATGTGGGTATAATACAACTTGTACGACAACATATAATTCAGTTGATACATATACGTATCGCACGTCATATTTTCATGATACGTTTCACTTGGTGGTTTTTTATTTCATTCATAATAATAATATATTACTATGTCAATGAGTAATAGTAATACATCAGAATAAAATCCATATATCACATAACCAATTGAATGTCATTCATTTGTTTAAAACTATTCAAAAAACAGTTAAGATAATCGTCCAAGTCTTGCAAACATCTAAGACTAAACTGACTGTATCCAAAAAATTGAATCATAATCCCAATTCAAAATACTATAATAGTTTTTAACAATATCATCTATCTTTTTTTTGATGTATCCAACTCTTCTGCTTCCTTCAAAACTTTCTCCTTATATATATTCACATCCGAAGTAAGGATCTTAACGGCGTACTTTTTCCTCAGATTCCTAATTTTTGTCTTCATTTTGCTTTCATCCGATGGAAACCCACAATCCCATTTTTTTGTACGACTACCCATAAACGTTTCCATATGTCGCAGTACCCTGCTCAAAACATTTACCTACATATGAAACCATGAAACAAATTACACTATGCAGAATTCATTTTTCTATATAAACATACGTATCGGTCATTAATTTAATATTATATGATATTACAAAGTGGAATATTGTGGGATTATAACAATATACCACATATGCATACATCTATGTATGATTTATTTACAAAAAAAATATTAACTGCACAAAGTCTAACATAAACTAAGATATCTTACACATATATATCTTATATTCAGTACACTTTTGTTACATATATGTAACACAGAATCCATCATATTATTTTTAACACAATTACTCATTGATGATAAAAGATGGAAAGGCAAAATTTACTGCATGTTTTAAGATCTGCATTTGTGCATTATGCAACAAGGTAAATAGATACATGAAAACCTTAAAAACCATAAAAGCATGGTAAATACATGTATGCATTATGTGTTTATATTATAAACTTACATTACCCTGGAGGGGCCATGTTATTAACATACTAAATTGCTAATAAACATATATTCCAACCTCAAATATTTTTTTGGTACACATATGTAACAAAATTTAATGGACAATATTAAAACAACTAATCATGAAAATAAAATTGCCACATTCAATATCTACAGCATGTTTTGGGGATGCATTTTATAATGTTCTATCCTACCAAGTATCTGGGCCATTTTACTAACATACGCATTGATTCTATACATATATCATAACCTCATTATTCATTTTGGTACATATATGTAACACCAATACTTACATTAGACTAAATCACCTAATCACAGAGATAAAATATCAACAGCCAATAATTTTATGGATGATCTGGGGTCTGCATTTATGATGCACCATCCAACTAGCTATTTGGTCCATGCTATTAACATTCTCATTAGTTATATATATACACACTATTATCTCAACACAAATTTGGTACATATACGTACCACAAATCAGCATAAGTGTACAATTGCTCTCTGATTCTATACCAAATCAGCATAATGTACAAATGCAGATATTAAAACATGCAGTAAATTAGGTACGTATACGTGCCCACAAATCAGCATAAGTGTACCATTGCATAATGCACAAATTTGGTACATATACGTACCACAAATTAAATTAACTGACTAACATCATACATATTGTATGTTTTGAAACTAAAATGACACATACATATATGTACACACAAGAATTTTAAACAAGGTCAACATTATCGATTTATGAAATCGCATAAGACATGCGTACATATACGTATCAAAAACCCTAACTGAATTGAAATTAAAATTAACAAAAAAGACTTAACCCCCAACTTACACACACCATTGAATCGCTTTCTATGAGTGTAGAAGACTAATCAAGGCTCGGCAAAACAACTTGTGCGAAAACCTGATCTACGCGAAAAGCAGAAGTCACGCGAGAAGCAGACCACGCGACAGAAGACTCCACGCGACAGTCATGACCCGCGCGAAAGGAAGCTGTGCGAAAAGCCAGTCGCGCGAGAACTGCTGTTTTAGTATAAATAGTTTCGTTTTTGTTTCGTAAAAAAGCTTTCGTTCATTTATCTTATATGTACTGTGCGAAATCGCACAAGACCTGTTCTAGGTTGTGTTATTCAATCTGAGAATCATTTTGTGATCAAATTCAATCTTCTTCTACTCCAATCTTGTTTACATTCCGCATTCACAAGATTGAGATCGTGTGTTTATTGTTTTTCTGGGAGAATTCGAGGTTTTACAATTGGTATCAGAGCATTGGCTCTAGAACCACGATTTGGAGAAGATTTGGATTGTGTTCTATTCGTTTTTGAAGAAATTCATCATTGATCAATTTAGATTCAGATATGGCGATGTTATGCTGCTCGATTTTGGAGAATTTAGACTGATTTGGACTGAATTAGTGGACTTTAGTTGAATTTTAATCATAATTAAGCTTAAAATTGAACTAAATTCATTAAAATTGGTTAAAATGAGTTTAATCAGACAAATTCAGTGATTTGGAGGTGATTATTTGCTTGAACAAACTGTTGAAGATTTGATTCTGCACGAAATTGGAAGTTTTTCGCTTGAACTGTGAGTTTTCACGTGCGAAAAAGGGTTTTTTTCGCTCAGACAGTTATTTCACCTTTTTATGCGATTTCGCGTGAAAAGGTAAATAGGAAATTTCGCACGAACAATATTCTCGCGCGAAAAGGTTGGCCGCGCGAAAGCCGGTTTCGCACAATTTTTCTGTCGCACGAAAATTCTGATTTTGACTTTCTGATCAACATGGCTTCAACAACTCCGAATTTAAAGCATCTTACTGCTTCACTTCATCTAGACACGGAAATTGGTACTGGTAACAAGCCACTGAGACTTCTCTATGAAGACGATTATGCTGATTGGGCTTTCCGATTTGAGAAACATGTTCTCTACACGGAACCTAAGATGTGGAGGTCAATCCAGTATGGTCCTTACATTCCGTTGTACAAAAATGATAAAGGAGAAATGGTACAGAAACCTGAACACTTGTGGGATGAAGATGACATCAAGAGGTTGGAACTTGATGATAAAGCTTATGCTGCCATCACTATGGCATTGACTACTGAGATTTCACAAAAGTTTCAAGAGTTCAGAGGTGCTAAGGTGTTATAGGATGCTCTGGAAACTCAGATCATGGGCAACAAAGATATGAGGGAAAGCAAAAAGAATATGTTGAATCAAGAATTCAATATGTTCAATCATATAGTTGGTGAAGAGTTGGAAGCTCAGATTTCCAGGTTTGTTAGGCTGGTAACGAAAATGAAGAGTGCGGGTATTACTCTGGAACACATCACTGTGAACAAGAAGCTGCTAAATTCACTTCCCTACAGTTGGAACAACAACTGTACATTGATCAAGAGAACCAAAGACTTGTATTCTCTTCAGTTGACTGATCTCATTTCAACTATCAAGTCTTATGCAATGGACGATAAGCAGCGAGCTGCTAATCATCTCAGTTCTCTGGGTGCTGAAGGAACTGCTCTCTATGCAAAGATGGCTAGTAATCCGAATTACTATGCCAGTTATACACAAATGTGTCAGCAACAACAATCTGGAAGTGCAGCATCTTCTTATATGCAACCAGCAGTAAACCATCAAGTTCATGTTCTAGCTGCTCAACACTATTCCCCCATCATCCATCAACAAGTCCCTCAATCTCAAGATTCTCTTAGTGGTCAACATGCTTATGTTGCTACCACTAATCCATCAAAGCAGACTGTCCAGATTGCTGAGGAGCATCTTGCACTTTTTACCACTTTTATGTCAAGCTATGAAGCGTTCATGGCTGGTAGACTCACTGCTCCTAATGTCCTGGTTGATGATCTTCAACAAGTCAATCCTGATGATGTTGAAGAAAATGACATTAAGTATCAAATGGCCATGGTAGTTTACAGGGCGAAGAATTTTGCTCGACGAACAGGGAGAAAAATGTTTGGTGTTAACAACTCGAGCAAGATTGGTTTTGACAAGTCTAACCTGAGATGTTACAATTGTGACAAACCAGGTCATTTCGCTAGAGAATGTACTGAGCCAAAGACTGGTCAAAATGAAGGCCCTAAAAAGATGGTGACTGTAGAGATTGAGCCGAAGAAAGACAAAGCTAGTACTTCTGGTGGTACTAAAGCATTAGTTTCTCAAACTAATGTTGAATATGATTGGTCAGATCAAATGGAAGCCCTTGATTTAACATTGTCTACTGCATTCATTGCAAAGATTGTTCCTGAACCAGAAGAAGAAGAAAATTTATTTGCTGAGTTCATTTCTGATGACTTGATGGAAGGATTGTTTGCTGAAAGAGAAGAAGTGAAGGTGGAAGTTGAGAAAGAAAATAAGGAAGTTGAAGAAGTGAAGGTGGTGGTTGAAGAAATGAAGGAGAATGTTGAAGAAGAAAAAGAGACAGTTGTGAAGAAAGATCAGGTTGAGAAGGGTGCTAAGGAAAAGATTGTGATTGAAGAGTACACTATCGAGCCTCCAGTCAAAAGCCAATGTAATAATCCAAAGACTATTGACGTTGCTCCAGTGGAAGAACAAGCTGCTGAAATAAAAGCATTCATGGTTAAGAAGGTTGAGGAAACAGAAAGGGAAACTTCAGAACCCAAGGTATATGATGGTTTGTGCAAAAATTCATGTGTTGAGAAAGTTCAAAAATATAGAGTTCACAATGAGAGCCTGATAATGGAAGTTGAAAAACTTCAGTATCAAGCTCGAAAACACAAATCAAATGAAAAGATTTTTAAAGAAAAACTTGAAGGTTTAAACAATACAGTATATAATTTAAAATTAAATCTTCATGATAAAGAATGTACTAATAATGATTTGACAAATAGAAACAATGAACTCGCTTTAGAAATTAATAGACTCAACAGTGAACTAGCCACGGCTAAATTGAATGTTGAGAAATTTGAACTTTCATCAACAATGGTTGAAGGAATAATCAAGTCACAAATGACTCAGAAGATTAAAGGAGGAAAATGTGGTGTTGGATTTTCAAACATTGCTCCTCCAATTAATCATGATTATTTATGTTTACCTTTATCTGATGTTATTTCTGATTCTGATATGGTCTATGGGATTGGTTTCTCTCCATCTCAAGACTTAAAACCTTCAGTCAAAGTAAATCTATCTGTTGATCCTATTATAATAACCAAACCTAAACAATCAACTGAAAATTTTTGTGCAGATAAATTGAAGGTGGATGGGTTGGTTGAAGATTGGGAGAGTGAAAGTGAGGGAGACAATGAGATTGAATGTTTGAAAAATAAGAATGTAAATGTTTTACAATCTGATTGTAAACAAAACTTGTCAGGAAATGAAAAGGATGTTGATTTGAATGAAATGAAATCAAATAGTAAATATAATTTGAATGCATATCAAAAGGCAAATCAGAAAGAAAAAATTGAAAAGGATTTTAAAAGTAGATTTGTTTCTAAAGGTTTAATTGAAAATGAAGAGCATATTTTTAAAGAAACGAATTCTCGATTCTTTAAAAATAAACTTCATTATAATGCTAACCTTGTGAATCAAGATATTTGTAGCCCAGATTTGCAAGTGAATGACTCTTCTGCATTCAATCTGAAAATTCAAAAGCCTGGTCTTTCTCCAGCACCAATCCGAATATCCAAGCCTAATCCTTCTCAAGCACCAATTCGTATAACTAAGCCTGGTCCACCTCCAATAAATTCAAAGTCTGGTTCTACTCCAGCAGAATCTAAGACTGGTCCTATTCCAGCACCACCAATTCCAAAAGTCACAACTGCCAAATCTCAAATCAAAAGTGGTCATAATTCATCTATTTCCTCGAATCTGCAAAAGATAAACTTGCAATTATCAAATAAGGCAAAGATTCGAGAGACTGTGAAGAATTTTAAACCAAAGAGTCAATCTGACTTTGGTTTTTATGACAATTTTCATAATTGTCATCCACAGTTTGTTTTTCACACACAACAAAAGAGATGTTATCAGTGTGGAAACACAAATCATTTAGCAAACAATTGTCCTTTACGACAAAAATCATTAAGCAAACAACGATTTCATAATTCTATTGCTCATAATAGAAAATTGTTTTTCACTCGTGGAAACTTTTCAAATAATATGAAATCAAAGGTTGTTAATGATTTTAATGTCAAACGGGATAAGAATTTGACTAATGATGTAAAAAAACACAACAAGTTGAAAAGCGTAAATGAAAAGACTGATGTGCAAACCAAATATAATAATATCAAATCATTTTGTCTTGCTGCAACTCATAGTGTGCTCAAGTCATGTTTGACTTGGGTACCAAAAGCTAAGTAATTTTGTTACTAATGCAGGGACAACCGCAAAAGGCTATTGAAAGTCTATGGCATGTAGATAGCGGTTGTTCAAGACATATGACTGGGAACTTATCATTACTACAAGATGTTCAGTCATATAACGGAGGAAAAGTGATTTTCGCGGGAGACAAAGGAGGACGTATAACCAAGCGTGGTACAGTTACAAATGGTGTCCTTAGCTTTGAAAATGTTAATTTTGTTGAGGAATTAAAACATAACCTGTTAAGTGTGTCTCAAATCTGTAACAAACAATATTCTACACACTTTACTAATAAAGAATGCTTAATATTAAAACCGGGTTTTGTTGTTCCAGATGAATGGATTTTGATGAGGACTCCGAGAGACAATGACACATATCTTCTTGATATGCATTGTTCTAATTCTTTGGTAACAGCTTCTTGCTTACTATCCAAAGCCTCGGAGAATGATTCCATGTTATGGCATCGTCGATTAGGACATGTCAATCTTAAAAACATGAATAAACTTGTACGTGGAAATCATGTTATTGGTTTACCTGAAAAAGAATTTCAATTAAATGAACATTGTTTGTCATGTTCAAAAGGTAAACAACATAAACTTCCTCACAAACCAATTGCACACAACTCAGTCGAATCAATCTTACAACTCTTACACATGGATCTTTTTGGTCCAGTGAGTGTTTTAAGTTTGGGTCGAAGATCTTACTGTCTGGTTGTTACTGATGACTTTTCTAGATTTACTTGGGTGTTTTTCTTAGCATCCAAGGATGAAACTCCACACCTTTTGATCAAGTTTATTACTTTGGTGGAGAATCAGACAGAGAAAAAGGTAAAATGCATCCGAAGTGACAATGGAACAGAGTTTTGCAATCAAACTATGAATGAGTTTTGTGAATCAAAGGGAATTGCCAGACAATTCAGTGCTGCTGTCACTCCATAACAGAATGGGGTTGCAGAAAGAAGAAATAGAACACTGATTGAAGCTGCTAGAACAATGATATCTGCTGCCAAATTACCTTTGTTCTTTTGGGCTGAAGCAGTAAATACTGCATGTTATGTTCAGAATCGTGCTTTAATCAACAAAAGATTAAATAAGACTCCATATGAAATATTTTATAAACACAAACCCAAAGTTAAATATTTTAAAGCCTTTGGTTGTTGTTGCACTTTGTTGCATACAACTGAATCATCTTAAAAATTTTCTGAAAAGGCTGATGAATGTTACTTTGTGGGATATGCTGCTAATAAGGTTGCATATCGAGTTTATAATAAAAGAACTAGACAAATCATTGAGTCATTTAACATTGATTGGCACGAGCTTAACATAACTGATGCAGGTTCAGCTCCTTCATGGGTTTATGATTATGAATCTTTGTTCATAAATTTTAAAATTTCTACACCTTCATCTGCAGATTCTAATTCTCCAGCAATCTCTTTGGAAAACAAAATCATTGAGGAACTTTCATCTTTGATATCAGATGATTCTGCTGTTGCTTCATCATCCAAAGATATTCCTACAGCTTCTGTACAAGTATCTGAATGTTCTAAGTCCTTAAATGTTCCTTCAGAACAAATTTCTAACCAGGAGCAGGAAGAATCATTAAGTTCACCTTTATCTGCATCTTCTTCAGAAACTATGGATACACCGATCGAAGTCATTCAAGTTCCATTTGAAGAATCTCCAACTGTGTCTACTGCTTCTGAAACACCTGTTTTAGATGACACAATTGAAGAAAATATTGTGTATCAATCTCCACAATCTGAAGAAGTGCTTGATAATGTTGAACACATTACTAATTTGGAAGATGGGATAGTTGCAGATGATATTCCTCAATTGAGAATACATAAAACTCATCCAACTGAAGCGATCATTGGTCCGTTGCACGAAGGTGTCAACACCAGAAGTCGATCAGGGGCAATCAACACATGTCTCTATGCTTGCTTTCTATCACAAATAGTGCCCAAGAATGTGGAAATGGCACTCAAAGAAAATAGCTGGATAGAAGCAATGCAAGATGAGTTGATGCAATTCAAGAAACTCAATGTTTGGCATCTTGTTGAACTTCCAAAGGATAAGCTTCCGATTGGAACAAAGTGGATATTTCGAAACAAGAAGGATGAAAAAGGTGTTATAGTTCGAAATAAAGCACGCCTTGTGGTGCAGGGATTCTATCAAGTTGAAGAATTGGACTATGAAGAAGTGTATGCTCCAGTTGCAAGACTAGAAGCAATACGCATATTCTTAGCCTTTGCTTCATACATGAATATCAAGGTGTATCAGATGGATGTTAAAACTGCATTTTTATACGGAGAAATGAAGGAAGAAACCTATGTTTGTCAGCCTCCAGGATTTGAAGATCCCGATCATCCTGATTATGTTTACAAGTTAGATAAGGCATTATATGGTTTACATCAAGCACCTCGTGCTTGGTATGCAACTCTGACTGAACATTTGCTTGCAAATGGTTATTCACGAGGCGCAATTGATCAAACCTTATTCATACGAAAATCAGGCGATGATATCATTTTGGTTCAAATCTATGTCGATGATATCATTTTTGGCTCCACAAATGATAGTATGTGCACGGAGTTCGAAGAGGTGATGAGGAAGAAATTTGAGATGAGTTCTCTTGGAGAAATTTCCTTTTTCTTGGGTATTCAGGTTACTCAATCTGAATCTGGTATTCTCATTCATCAAGAAAAGTATGTTCAGACTATTCTTGAGAAATACAAGTTTCAAGATTCCAAAGTAGCTCCAACTCCAATGGCTTCTCGTCCTACTCTTACTCCAGATCCATTGGGAGAATCAGTTGATCAACATCTTTATAGATCGATGATTGGTTCCCTCATGTATCTCACTGCAAGCAGGCCGGATGTCATGTTCCCTGTTTGTCAGTGTGCCCGCTATCAAAGTGATCCAAAGGAATCACATATGAAAGCTGTCAAGAGGATTTTCAAGTATCTCAAGGGTCAACCCAAACTTGGTCTTTGGTATCCTCGAAATTCCGATTTCAATTTATTTGCTTATACTGACAGTGATTATGGTGGTTGTAATTTAGACAGGAAATCGACCACAGGAGGATGTTAATTCTTAGGCAACCGACTCATTTCTTGGCAGTGTAAAAAGCAGAACACTGTCTCCACATCCACTGCCGAAGCTGAATATGTGGCTGCATCGAGCTGTTGTTCCCAGCTTGTCTGGATTCAACAACAACTTCTCGATTATGGCCTCAACATCTATGACACGCCCATTTGGTGTGACAATACGGCAGTTCTGAACATCGTGAAAAATTCCATTCAACACTCCAAAACTAAACACATTGACATTCGCATCCACTTTATCCGCGACTGTTTTGATCGAAAACTTATTCATTTAAAACAAGTGCCGTCAACTGATAATATTGCTGATTTATTTACCAAGGCATTTGATCATTCTCGATTTGATTTCCTTGTGCAATCATTGGGAATGATTAACTTTGGATAAATTGGTTTAATGAATCTTCACAAAAAAATTTTTCATTTTTCATAAAGAATAAAATTGCAATTGTTTCTTTTTCTTAAAAGGACAATCACAATTTTAGGGGGAGAAAATTAGAAAACAAGTTCTGAAAAATATTTTTGGTCTTAGGGGGAGTTAAGATCAAAGGATTGCCAGAATAAAAACAAAGAAAAAATTTTCATGCTTAAATGAGAAATGATATTACAAAGTTCTACAGAGTCTAAGTACTTTCAAAGGCTTAAATACGAATAGACTTGGATTATGTTTGATGTGTCGATAGGCTTTGCTTTCAGAAATGAAAAGATCATAATTGAGTGATTACACTTGAATTAAAGAAATATGAATTAGTGGGGAACATATCAGGATTATGTGCCAAAAATGTTCTAACACAGACTGAGAGATATAATCTTGTCATACTCAAGCCTGTATGTGTTTGATTCAGTGATTATCATAATATATATATATATATATATATATATATATATATATATCAAAGATACAAAAAGAGACAAAAAGAGAAAAACACAAAAGGAAAATAATTGAGCAAAAAGATGCCAACAAAGGCCATATAGGATATAAGATGCCAAGAAGCACAACAAATCAAAAGATATGTCTAAAAGACATACATACTATATGGTATATATTTTCTATTTTGAGAATAGTTTTTAACTTTGGAAGGCAAAATCGAAAGATGGGGCATGTAAGTTCGGATGGCTTGTAAGTCCTAAACATCTTGAGAGGGCAGACGTAAGTCCGGATGGCTGTCAGTAAGTCCTTAAACTTGTTAATATTCCGGGTTAAGAAATATTTCTCAGGCTAGTTATGCTCAAATAGTTATATTTAGGAATATAATAAATGATATCACTGATCAACAATGCATGGTTTAAGTCAAATTGGGGTGACTTGAAATCTCAATAGTGTCTTGAAGGATAATAATTATTCTACAGAAGTTCTGATTGTGGGATCCACTGACTTATATTAAATCAACACAAAACATGATATATATCACTCATTATGTTTCTGAGTAAAACCTGAAGTATAAGTTTAAAAGGACAAAATATATTGACAATCAACTTAACCAGTTATTTTAAATAAAGCCGGACAGAGTCTTAACTTGAAAAAGAACTATATGATCTCATTATGAAAATTCTTACAAAACAAACAAATCCGATCTTGATTCTTTAATTGTTTTCATTCTTTTGTTATTTTGTATGTAAGTGTTTTTCATTTCACTTTTGTGTTGTACAATTTTTAAGACTAATAAATAACAAAGATAAATTTTGAAAATTGAAGATTCATTAAATTAATTGGTCACTTGGTAAATAACATTTTATGTTGACATAATTAATTGAGAATAAAACGGATTGAAATTTTGTAAAAATAAGAAAAAGTTTAAAAGTTGAAAAAATTTGAAAAATTTAAAAAATTCCTCAACTTGCGCGAAAGGGAAAGTCACGCGAAAGACTCCGTCTTGCGAAAAGGCGTGTCGCGTGATTTGTCTGGGATATATGTAACATCTCGTATTTTTCGACGATTAATTTTTATATTAATAATAATAATAATAATAATAACAGTAATAATGATAATAATAATAATAATTAATAATAATAATAATAATGATGATAATAGTAATAATAATAATAATAATATCATTAACAATAATAATAATAATAATATTAACTATGATTTATAAGTCCAGGGGGTTTGTGGTAATTTATAAAACTCAAAAACTAAGTTTTAAACCTAAAACTACTAAAACAGAAACCACAGGGACCATTCTGTAATTCCTTGAAACAACCCAACCCCACCCCCCATTATTCCCGTTGACCACCATCTCTACAATCGGCCGACATACCTAAAATCGGGCACTTCGGGATTTTAATACTCGAATTATTCACGCACTAACAAGCTTTAAGTTGTTTATAATCACCCACTGAATCGAATTGCATGAAAAACACATTTGAAAACCACCAATTAACCATTCGAATACTCCCGAACTCGCGAACCTGCAACTCAATCAAAAGCACACCTACGATCGATTTTGAACAAAATTAACATAGGGCTATTGTTCCTTATCATGAACCGAAGCTGCACACAAGTTTAATTCGTTTATGATGGTTGTTTGGGCATGGTTCGATCATCACCCGTGACCGCGACCTATTCATCAACAGGTTAACCACCAAATCGACAACATATTTACAGTTAAACACACACACACTCGGTTTTCCTTGGGGAACAAAAGCCCCATGATTTCGAGAGTTATCGAAACTGAATTGGGGGTCAATCGGGTGGGATTCGACCTAGGGCTCGAATTGGGAAATTGGGTTTTGGTTAAGATGGTTTAAAAGAATTAAAACCGGGTTATTAAACGTGGCAGTTGCCTTGGTTCACCGGTTTGATACATGTTAACCACCCGAGAGGTCCCGGGTTCGACCCCGGGCCACCTCCCATTTTCTTTTAAAGTTTTTTTTGGCCTTTAAATAAATTCAGAAAAATTCTTAAAAATTTTAAAAATAAATCTTATAAACTTTTCTTAATTAAAATGTTACGTAAATAATTTCTGTAAATTTATCTTAGTTAAAAACCTTAATAATATTTATAAAATATTATTTATAAATATTATAAATAGTTAATTTTTATAAAAATAGACTTTAAATAATAGCTTAAAAGATTAAATTATTATTGGTCACGATGTAAACGTAATTATGAATTTCTCGTAGAAATTATATGTATTTTATAGTTAAATTTCACAAATTATTATAAAGGATTAAATTTCCTTAAAAGTTGTATAAATGATACATCCGTTATCAAACAAAGTATAAGTAATCGTTTATTAGCTTTATTTCTAAAAATAACCCCAACCTCCTACCAAAACCCTAGTTCGCGTTAAAACGTTAAAACTTAATATAATTAAACTTAAATCTCGTCAATATATATATATTCTTAGGTATCTCGTGAAGGTTTACATTGGAACGTCGCTATTGTCTTTTATTAATCGTCATTCATATACTTAATCGCCAAGTGAGTTTTCCTTGCCCCTTTTTACTTTATTTCACACCGTTTTGGGGTGAAACATGATACGTATACATCGTACACTTATAAACGTTTGAGACTTGTAAAACACTTGCAATTCATCCTTATATTTTGTCATGGTTATTTGTGTATAGTAAGTGATTATATGTGATACATAGTTTGTTACAATCATTAACTATTGCTAGCCTGGCGACGTCTTAGATCTTTGGGCCTGACAAGCCTATTTGGTGCTAAAGTCGAGGAACTGCCGACTCCTAGGAGCCGTATGCTTGTGCACTAGGGAACCAAATACACTTAGCCAATCTTATATACTTGTAATCAAGTCGAGGTTTGATTGTAAAAATATGTGTACTATAACATTACTTGCTTATAACCTATGACGTGAATTGCTACTTATAATCTTTTCATATTATGTATGAAAACTGGGAAACTCACCAACTATTTTTAGTTGACCTTTTATTTTTATCATGTTTCAGGTAACCCCCGAGTTTAGAGTGATCTTTTGAAGCTTGCAATAAAACTAGGACGTGAACCTAGTTAAATAAATAAAATGCTATGATTTGTTGATTTATGTTTGAACTTATTGCGTATTTGAGACTTATGTTTGTAATCACTTTTGAAACTATTAATTTGAATATTTACATTTAAACATAGCGTTATGTGGCTGTGAACAATCGTATTCCTCACACCTCGACGTTTCCGCCGTTAAGGTTGGGGTGTGACAGATTGGTATCAGAGCCCATAACTATAGGGATTTAGGTTATTAGAAATGGTGACCTAGACTATAGTTGCATGAACCTCATAGAAAAATCCTTATACTTTTATGCTTACATATTGTTTAAATGCTACATAATGCTATGCCTTTTGTGCAACTTGATGCCTTAGCATAGGATTGCCTTATGTATGCTTAAAACTTAGTTACTTGACTCCTTAAACTTAACTTTGACTTTTGACTCTCCCCGACAAATGAACTTCCTAAACCTATTCTCAACGACATGTGGAATCTACACTTATCATCGTGGGTTTAATTCCTTAGACTCTATGTCTAATCTGTGAAAATCTCATCAAGGTTTTGATTTCATAAACCAAAGAAATTTGTGTGGCACATAGACACCTGTATTCTGGATTTCCTGGCAAAAGGCATTTGGGCTAAGGCAAGCATATCGCATAAATCTCACTACGAGACCAGTTATGCTTACCTGGGGATTTCTGGGATGAGTGATAAACTATGGTCAAAATACACAAATCTCTAAGGCAAATGAGTCAATTTACCTTGACGTGTTAACGATTCCAAATGGTAATGCGTTACCAAATGGAACCATCCTTTTGTATCTTAAAAATCCTTGAATCCTTGAACTGGTTTATCATCAAAGTTTAAATACTTTCTCATTCTTAACCTAAATAATATTCCTGTTAATATTAAACCCATCCTACAATTCAACTCTTACGTTTAAACGCTCAACGTGTAACGTGTAACAGTATTGAACTCGGCATTTTATGTAACTATCTTCTTATCTTAACCAACGTGAACATGGATTTCAATATACCCAAAGATATTGATAATCTAAACCGTGTGGTCTTTAAAAATTTAAACCGTTACTTATGATTCCAAAATCTTCTTAAAGATGTGTCCTATAAACATGCAATGCTGTAGGTGAAATTCCTACATCTCGGGATACTTTGCTAATTGAATATTAACTTTGTTAAATTTAAAGTGGTCACTCATCTCAATGATCGAATAAACTAATTATAACTTTGTTACCACCTATAAGTACGCGTGTCTTCAATAAGGTTATGACTGACCTCATATATTAAGAAGTCCATGTATTCCTTTCAATTGTGAATCGAATGTTCACATCTCATTGTGATGTCGAATCATTTTTGTCCTTGACTTCGTCTTCCCGACTTAAACCATCCAAGATTTGAATACCATCATAACAAATCTAGTTACCTCGAACTGTGACCTAGAATTTTGTAAGTATGATTTTTCCTTTTGGTTACATTGATGTAATTTGAAATTTTCTAAATCTCTAAGTGATATTCTTTTCCTTTCATTGTTAAGTCGAACCTTGAACCGTCTGCATCGTGGGAGATGCAAGAGTTTGTAAGTCAATCCATGACTAAGAACGCTCGTACCTCCTAAACAATTCTAACTCATCAAAACAGGGGTGATTCCCTTACTTTGATGAATCTCTATTCGTTCCGATAAATGGTTTCCAATTGTGTGTTTTATGAAATTTCATCCTCTGGATTAGGGTGATTACCTTATCTTGAGGATTGACTTCAAGTATTTTCTTTGGAATGGCATTTCATAAGTGACATGAACTTACCAAAATAAGATTGAAAACCCGTACTTTGGTGACAAATGTCATTCTTCGATTGCTTTCTTGTTATTATGAAATTCAATCATCAAGATAGGCGTGAATCCCATACCTTGATGATAATTTCATTCTTATGGATTGTATTTTCTCAAATGAGACGATCTCATCAAAGTAGGAGTGAATTATGGATTTTGATGAAGAAGTTCATCTTGTTATATTGGTTCTTGTAAAACTTCACCATCAAGATAGGAGTGATTTCCCTTACCTTAATGGTGAGTTACCTCGTCTTATTTCTGTGGATCCTTAACAATGAGTTGGGATCGAACTTTTTGATTGATAAGTTAGTGGTCATATCTTGGGAATACACCATCAAGCTAGGAGTGAAAACCACACCTTGATGACTACTCTCATTTTTTTTATCATCAACTTACCATGATTGTAAACAAGTGACGAGACGCATGTAGTAACTTGAAGGGTGAAATAATGTTAGTGTTTCGACCTATCAAGCCAAAGCATGATCTCTGAACTTGAAAAGAGACCCGATCGTTTTAGGATGATTTTGATTCCAAACTTGGAGCATTTAAATTCTTAAATCAATTTCTTTCCCTTTACCTTCATGTATGACTCGATCTAGCTACATCGAACCATTTATTCCTTACTTATCAACTTTCATCTTAAGATATCATCAAACGCATAAGTATAGTCTTCCTAAACAATTCCTTGTCAAAGAAAGATATTATCGAATACCTCTCTTATTGTTTGATGAATTACGTGTGTGATCTGCATTTGGAAACTTGTTACCTTGCAAAACATGGTTACAAATACTTTTCTTATTGTTTGTGTCACTTCTTGAATAGCTTTTAAATCTTTAACCTTGGAAATATTTAAAACTCTAACTTGAATTCGAACAACAAGACTCATTATTATCATCATTGCAATGTGGATATAATGGTTCATAAACCTTCATAACTTGTAGTCATGAGTTTGGCATAAAAGAAAAAGACCTAACTTGGCATGTGTCCAGGTGTCTTATCTTTACATATGACAAAACCTAAACTCTGTGTTTCCCGTGAATCTCCTATTAATTTTTCATTCATCAAATGCTCCTTATTTTAAATGTCGTGATGACAATTGGTGCATTATAGATCGATTGATTAAGTCATTTCATACCAATTCGTGAGGAATACCGAGTCGAGAAATTGACTCGTATTTATATCAATGAAATAGCCGGACGGCATGGTGTACCTTTAGATGTTGTCTCTGATCGTGATGGTCGCATCATCTCTCGTTTATGGAAAACATCTTGTATTTCACTCGAAGAGTTCAAGTTGGCACGTAATATGTCAAGAAACTTGAAGGATTCCCTAAAGTGAAACATCTCATCTATAATTAAACGTCTATCACTGTCCTTTCATACGCTCGTCCTTCATTTAAACCCTCTTGTTTGTTTAAATTCCACTCTTAATTTCGGAACTCAACTGAATTTTGCACAAACCGACGGTCAGACTAAAAGAACGGTACGAACCCTCGAGGATATGCTCCGGGCATGTGTCATTGATTTCAGTGGATCGTGGGATTCTCATCTTCTGTTGATCAAATCCTCTTACAATAACAGTTATCATATCAGCATCCAGATGGCACCATTTGAGACCTTGTATGGCCGAAAATGTCGATCTCCCATCTGTTGGTCTTAAATTAGTAAAACATTTTAGGCTCTCTTTTTACCTCTAATAGCTCTACCATTGCACATAAAGTAAACACTAAAGGGGTCAGCTTAATAGATGATGAATTTTCTTCTTTTGATACCTTATCAAAAACTGAAAGTTCTTCAAAGTGTCCTTATCGTTTCGTCTCAGCTATCTCGTGAACAAATTTCGGGACGAAATTTCCTAAAGTAGGGGAGACTGTAACATCTCGTATTTTTCGACGATTAATTTTTATATTAATAATAATAATAATAACAGTAATAATGATAATAATAATAATAATTAATAATAATAATAATGATGATAATAGTAATAATAATAATAATAATATCATTAACAATAATAATAATAATATTAACTATGATTTATAAGTCCAGGGGGTTTGTGGTAATTTATAAAACTCAAAAACTAAGTTTTAAACCTAAAACTACCAAAACAGAAACCACAGGGACCATTCTGTAATTCCTTGAAACAACCCAACCCCACCCCCCATTATTCCCGTCGACCACCATCTCCACAATCGGCCGACATACCTAAAATCGGGCACTTCGGGATTTTAATACTCGAATTATTCACGCACTAACAAGCTTTAAGTTGTTTATAATCACCCAATGAATCGAATTGCATGAAAAACCCATTTGAAAACCACCAATTAACCATTCGAATACTCCCGAACTCGCGAACCTGCAACTCAATCAAAAGCACACCTACGATCGATTTTGAACAAAATTAACACAGGGCTATTGTTCCTTATCATGAACCGAAGCTGCACACAAGTTTAATTCGTTTATGATGGTTGTTTGGGCATGGTTCAATCATCACCCGTGACCGCGACCTATTCATCAACAGGTTAACCACCAAATCGACACCATATTTACAGTTAAACACACACACACTCGGTTTTCCTTGGGGAACAAAAGCCCCATGATTTCGAGAGTTATCGAAACTGAATTGGGGGTCAATCGGGTGGGATTCGACCTAGGGCTCGAATTGGGAAATTGGGTTTTGGTTAAGATGGTTTAAAAGAATTAAAACCGGGTTATTAAACGCGGCAGTTGCCTTGGTTCACCGGTTTGATACATGTTAACCACCCGAGAGGTCCCGGGTTCGACCCCGGGCCACCTCCCATTTTCTTTTAAAGTTTTTTTTGGCCTTTAAATAAATTCAGAAAAATTCTTAAAAATTTTAAAAATAAATCTTATAAACTTTTCTTAATTAAAATGTTACGTAAATAATTTCTGTAAATTTATCTTAGTTAAAAACCTTAATAATATTTATAAAATATTATTTATAAATATTATAAATAGTTAATTTTTATAAAAATAGACTTTAAATAATAGTTTAAAAGATTAAATTATTATTGGTCACGACGTAAACGTAATTATGAATTTCTCGTAGAAATTATATGTATTTTATAGTTAAATTTCACAAATTATTATAAAGGATTAAATTTCCTTAAAAATTATATAAATGATACATCCGTTATCAAACAAAGTATAAATAATCGTTTATTAGCTTTATTTATAAAAATAACCCCAACCTCCTACCAAAACCCTAGTTCGCGTTAAAACGTTAAAACTTAATATAATTAAACTTAAATCTCGTCAATATATATATATTCTTAGGTATCTCGTGAAGGTTTACATTGGAACGTCGCTATTGTCTTTTATTAATCGTCATTCATATACTTAATCGCCAAGTGAGTTTTCCTTGCCCCTTTTTACTTTATTTCACACCGTTTTGGGGTGAAACATGATACGTATACATCGTACACTTATAAACGTTTGAGACTTGTAAAACACTTGCAATTCATCCTTATATTTTGTCATGATTATTTGTGTATAGTAAGTGATTATATGTGATACATAGTTTGTTACAATCATTAACTATTGCTAGCCTGGCGACGTCTTAGATCTTTGGGCCTGACAAGCCTATTTGGTGCTAAAGTCGAGGAACTGCCGACTCCTAGGAGCCGTATGCTTGTGCACTAGGGAACCAAATACACTTAGCCAATCTTATATACTTGTAATCAAGTCGAGGTTTGATTGTAAAAATATGTGTACTATAACCTTACTTGCTTATAACCTATGACGTGAATTGCTACTTATAATCTTTTCATATTATGTATGAAAACTGGGAAACTCACCAACTATTTTTAGTTGACCTTTTATTTTTATCATGTTTCAGGTAACCCCCGAGTTTAGAGTGATCTTTTGAAGCTTGCAATAAAACTAGGACGTGAACCTAGTTAAATAAATAAAATGCTATGATTTGTTGATTTATGTTTGAACTTATTGCGTATTTGAGACTTATGTTTGTAATCACTTTTGAAACTATTAATTTGAATATTTACATTTAAACATAGCGTTATGTGGCTGTGAACAATTGTATTCCTCACACCTCGACGTTTCCGCCGTCAAGGTTGGGGTGTGACAATATAAATGTCACAGTGTTCCAGACAACATTACTTTTCGCTCAAACCACCCGAAAATCCCTTTCGCTTCGCACACGAAAGCTCTTTTCGCTTCCTCTCTGAAAATCAACTTCTGAGTTCTTGACTGTGTTTCTGAGTCTAATTTCATGTTCGTTACATACATATATTGATTCTAAAGGTAATATGACGAAAATGGTTACTTTAGATACATAGGGTATAAATGGAACTTAACATCTTGAACTAAAATCTTACAAAATGGACTTTAATGTTGAAATTGACAAATGAAATGCACATAATGGACTTAGACGACAGCAATGGACTGAATTTCATGGATTAAAATTGATTTTTTAACTGTCAATTTGAATTTGGGGTTATGCGAATCGCACAATGATGCTGAACAGGCGCGAAATTGGGTTTTCGCATGAATATGGTTCTCGCTTGAGCATTGGTTTCGCGTGAAATACAAGTTTCGCTTGAAACCAGTTTTCGCAAAGTTCTTTCGCTTGAAATTTATTTTCGCACGAAACTACTTTGTCGCATGACTAGTAAATTTCACACAAAAGGAGTTTTCGCATGATTTGGTTTTCGCATGACAGAAAGCTTTGAAATTTTTCTAAGTGTTAATGTTGTTGTCTCAATTGAACTTACATCTTGCTACTTGCTTTCACATTATCAACCTTTGTTGCTAAAATCTTAAGTGTTGTATAGGTATTCACATGTGACTTAGTTTTAAGTGTTGAATTTTTTTTAAGTGTTAAAATGTTCTAAGTGTTGAAATTTCATTTAACATAATTAAGTTATATTCAAAGTGTTCTAATCTTGAGTTTGTTTTACAATGCAGATGGCACAAATGATTTTTAATAAAAATCATAATTGTGTTGCTTACTTAGACGAGGTTCCGGAAGGGAAGGAACTGTTTTCATCTATGATCGAAGGATTGAAGAATTCCCGTATTGTCTATGCTATATCTGCTGACCCCGCCATTTATTCTGAGCTAATAGATTCTTTCTGGAGCACTGCTGCTCTGGAAAAGGACCAAGCGGGAAACCAGATTATCACTGCTACTGTCAAAGACAAACGAGTGATAGTTTCTCAGTCCATCCTGAACCGAGTTCTTTTATTTGATGATCAAGAAGGAGCACCAACTCGTCTTGATGATGATAAAGTGATTGATTGTCTGGCTCGTATGGGATACGAGTACAGATATCCAAGTTTAGAGAAGAAATGGCTGCCACCGTACTGGAAGTACTTATTTCATGTGGTGATTCATTGTCTGAGCAACCTCAAAGCTGGGATGGATAGCTTGAGTGCAATTTTTGGTTCCTTATTGGTTTCTTTGGTTGATGATCTACCGTTCAGTATATCTGGAGTTATCTTCCAGGAGATGGTAAAGAATGCCACAGCCAATCCTGGAAGGAAGTTCATCATGTACCCGAGATTTATCCAGTTGGTGATAAATGATGCGTTTCCTGAGCTTGCCACTCAGAGATCTCCAAAATATGTTGTACAGACGATTAAGAAGAAGATTTTCACACATCTCACTGGAGCCAGAGGAAACAAATGCTCTGGTGAAAGTTTTGCCAAGATTGGAAAATTTTCGGAGATTGAAGAAAATATTGATGAGTTTGGAGAAGGTGCTCATACTAATGAAGCACAGACTGACACTTCTACTGCTGGTGCTAGAGATAACTTAGATGAGGAGATTGAAAAGTTATTTGAGGATGAGCCTGTGAATGAAGGAAGAACGGAAGGAATTGTTCATTCAGCTTCCAGTTCAGAGACGGCTAATGATCAAATTGGGAATGTTCCATATGTAATCCAAACTGATCAAACATCATCTACTCCAACATCTTCAAGACCTAATGATGAAGACAGGGATACTGATTATGTTTCGGAGGAGTCTCCTAGTACTTCATCAAGGAGGAAACGTATGGCAACAAGAAGAGATTTTTCAGCAAGAAAAAGAGGTTGAGGTATTGTTCCCAGGAGACCACGAACACATGTGGTTGTCACTGAGACTGAGCAAGATCAGACTGCTAATGTGACTTCTTCTGCTCCTGAGACAGAAACAGTTCTTGTTTCTGGAGCAGCCAATATTTCTGAGTCTGGATTTTCTACACCTCCAAGGCAAGAAAACTTAGAGTTTGATGTTGATTTGTTCTTAAATACTCCTCCAGATTTTCAAGGGAGAGAGGAATCAACAAGCACTCCTGGTTCTATCATATTAGAAGAAAGAATAAAGAACTTGGAGAAAGAAAATTTTGAGAATATGAAGTTGATTGCTGAATTAAAGAAAGGTAATGAAGAAAAGACAAATCTGATTAACATGATTCATCTCGATTCAGCCATTAAAGACACAAGATTAGCCTCTCTTGAACAACAGATGAAGAGCATGTTTGATTATACTTCTGGGTTGGAGAGACAACTGAATGAGCTTAGAGAATTTATATCTCAGACCTATTTTCATCAGCCACAAGTTATAAGGTCTACTACTGTGATTGGTGAATCTAGTAGACGCTCTCCTAGCCCACCTCCCACTGAAAATGTTCTAGAAAAAGAAGTGGTCAACGAAGCTCAAACTTCTACTGAACAGCCAAGTGTTAGTGCGACTGAAGATGTTCCAATCTCATCTGAAGTACCTATCACCGAAGCTTTCACATCTACAGCTTTCGTTGAGCCTGAGCATATGATTACTTTGCCTATTGTTAATGAAGAGGGGGATGAAGAGTTGATTGATTATGCTGATTCAGATGATGAGGATGATGATGATGAGGACGATGATGACAATGATGATGATGATGGTGGAGACAATGGTGGAGATGATGATGGTAATGATGATGGAGGCAATGATGATGATGGAGGTGATGCTACTGGATTATCATCGAGTCCAACTGGTGAAACTACCACTGATAATGTCAATCGACCAAGTGGTAGTGATCCGGAAGGATATGATCCTATTGACCCTGCTACTGAGAGTTTGTATGAAAAAGAATTGTATTCTTTTCAACAATCTTCATCAGGAGTTGTCGAAGAAAATTTTGATATGTTTGATGATTTGGAGGAACAGAATGAATATACTGATATATTTGGGAACAACCTTCAAGAGTTATTCAAAGACATCAATCTTAAAGAAGGAGAAATCCCTACTGAGACTGTGAGTGGTGAAACTCCTGCTGTTTCTACAAAGAAAGATTCTACTGGTCAAATTGCTTTATTCACTAGAGGTGGATTAATGTTCAAAGCACCACCACCACCTACTGAAGCTCATTTTCTATTTATTTCTAAGCCTAAGTAGAAGTATGGTGAAATGTCTCATGTTATTAGCTGGGGTTATGATGGCGAGAAAAGGTTGTATGTAATAAAAAGAAAGAATGGAGAAATTGATTATCTGAAAAGCACACAAGACTTCCATACTCTACGTGCTGCTGATCTCTACTCCATGGGCAAAGCACCATTCTTTAATGAAAGCAATTACAGTGAAGCTAAACTGATGAGATCTATGATACGAAGAGAGATGCGCACAAACTTCAAGGATTTTAAGACTGCCAAATCAAAGGTGATTGATGACTCAACAAGAATAGATGAAAAGACTAAAGCTCCAATGAAGATACGAGTCTATCAACATCCTAAATTTATCAGGAAAGTCCTCGTGCATGCTCCAGTTCCTCCCAACACTTTAAAGCAATTACTCTCATGGAGATGTGAGAAGGATTCCGGTCACGCTGTGATCAGATGTACTGACAGGTCATTTCGAATCATTGATCCAGCAGACTTGATGAAGTTTGGCAAAGACGACTTACTCAAGCTTTTACACTGCCCCATTTCAGCTGATGAGTCCGCTTATTTTCTATCTTGCCAGTATGTGTGGATGATTGACCGGATCCTTAGGAACAAATGGTATGCTTATGCAGGCTCGTACAAGAAGGCAAATGTTGATTTTGATTGATCATGTTTCACCGAGCCTAGGGGAGATTGTAGAAGACTAATCAAGGCTCGGCAAAACAACTTGTGCGAAAACCTGATCTACGCGAAAAGCAGAAGTCACGCGAGAAGCAGACCACGCGACAGTCATGACCCGCGCGAAAGGAAGCTGTGCAAAAAGCCAGTCGCGCGAGAACTGCTGTTTTAGTATAAATAGTTTCGTTTTCGTTTTATAAAAAAGCTTTCGTTCATTTATCTTATATGTACTGTGCGAAATCGCACAAGACCTGTTCTAGGTTGTGTTATTCAATTTGAGAATCATTTTGTGATCAAATTCAATCTTCTTATACTCCAATCTTGTTTACATTCCGCATTTACAAGATTGAGATCGTGTGTTTATTGTTTTTCTGGGAGAATTCGAGGTTTTACAATGAGTATGCATAATCCAGTTTTCGTTGGATTTCCAAGTTGCGATCACTAATAATAACACATACATATTCGTTTTCGAGAAACTTACAGCGTATAAATGCAGAATCACCAACGATGTTGAAATAATCTTCAATTTCTTCCGAATGTATTGATTTCTGTCAAAGAAATTGAAGATTTTGCATATAATAGCAACTTCTACTCTTCCAAAATTACCGAATTTTCGTTGCTATTTGATTTCGAATCTCGTATGATTGGAGTTTTTTAGGCATCTGTTACATAATATTATGCACTTCCAAAATTGCCCTTTTCTTTTTTTAAATTGGTTTTTTGAATTACATTAATTTACAAAATTGACACTAGTAGTTAATGACCATTGATCTAAATAATTAATGGTTAAGATTGAGTTTTCAAGGTTTTTATTTATAATTAGGTTTTCAATGGATCCCCCCCCCATATATATATATATATATATATATATATATATATATATATATATATATATATATATATATATATATATATTGATTAATGTCCTAATTTTAGCACAGTGTTAATTATATCGATACTAAGTTTATAAATGTTCAAATAACTAATGGCTTAAAGCTAGCTAAAAAATACTTATTTATCAACTAAGCAACCTGACTTAGCTCGTTTTCACTTACAGGTTAGGTTTGGCTCGGCTTGGCTAAATTTGATCAAGAACAACCTTGTATTTAGATGATCTCGAACTCAACAATCTAGACATACCAAAACTAAAATTGTTTTAAAAGTTTAAATCACACATCATAATTAAGCTCTGCTTGTTTAAAAATGTTTGTTTATATCAATACTTTGTTTAAGGGAAAAAATGACTAAACATCGTAAATTAAATTTGATTAACCGTTAGATTATGGATGTTAAGCAGTTCAAACTCCAATTGACATACTCACAGCTTAATGTTAATCTATACTACTACAAAAAAAAACCTTGGGATACAAATTTAATTTTATAAAAAAAACTAAGACATGTAATACAACTTGTTAAACATTAGCTACAAGTGTTTTATGCAATCATTCCTATTTTGTCTATCATTTGAATACTAAACTATATAATTACTAAATAATTTTATAATAATAATAATCATAACAATAATAATAGTAATAGTAATAATAATAATAATTGAATTTATAAATAAGTATTATCTATACTACTATATAAAGCAAAACCTTTAAGTACGAGTGTAATTTTATAAAACAATTAAGACAGCTAATACAACTTATTAACCATTAGATACAAGTGTTTTATGCAATACATTCTTATTTTATCCCTTATATAATAAACTTCTTCTAACTAATACATATTATTAATACATTATTTAATAATGTAATATTATTTAATTCATTATATTACATATTATATTGTTTATAATACTTTAAATTAATATTTGAATTTATAATAATTCTTATCTTATATAAATATTTAACTATATAATTATTAAATTCTTTTATGATAATAATAATAAAATAATAATTATAAAAATAATAACAATAATAATAATAGTAATAGTAATAGTAATAGTCATAATAGTAATAATAATAATAATGAATAAATAAGTAAACAAATAAATAAATAAATAATAATAAATAAATAAATAATAATAATAATAATAATAATAATAATAATAATAATAATAATAATAATAATAATTAACAACAACAACAACAACAACACCAGCAGCAGCAGCAGCAGCTAGCAGCTAGCAGCATCTCCAGCAGCAGCAGCAGCAGCAGCTAGCAGCTAGCAGCAGCAGCTAGCAGCAGCAGCAGCTAGCAGCAGCAGCAGCTAGCAGCAGCACCAGCACCACCACCACCAGCACCACCACCAGCAGCACCACCACCAGCAGCACCACCACCAGCTGCACCACCACCAGCAGCACCACTAACAACAGCAACACCACCTACAACAGCAGCAGCAGCACCAACAGCACCACCACCACCAGCACCACCACCACCAACAACAACAACAACAATTCAATTTATAAATAAGTATTATCTTATTTGAATATTGAACTATATAATTACTAGATACTTTTATAATAATGATTATAATTATAATCTATGTCTGTATTACTAAATTCTATACTATTATATAAAATATTTGACCATGACACTCTTGTAATTTTACTCAAAATATAAGACACCTAATATAAGTTTTTAAACATAAGATACAACTATTATATACAATAGTTTCCTAATTTGCTCATATTTAATAAATTTCTTCCAATTAATACATATTTAATATATACCTATTTTAAGTATTATCTTGTTTATAATATTCTAAGTTAATATTAAAATATATATTTATTATATATTTTTATAACGTAATTCTATTTGATTTAATTATTATTTTATTTGAACACTTAAGTATATAAAAATTAAATATTTACATAATTATAATAATAATAAGAGAAAAGTTCAAATACAAAGGGAACATTATATAAATAGTGTAAGAAACAATCGGTGAGTGACATGTGACATATTTTTAAAAATGGAAGGAGGGGTATTTTAAGAAGTATAATTTATTGAACCCAAGCCTTCAACAAAATTCTGTTGAAGATTGCTTACATCTAATTTATTTGAACACAAGCCTTAACAAAATTCTCAATTTATCGATTCAAACGGTTGATGTTT
The DNA here is from genome assembly GCA_024085815.1 of Flaveria linearis. Lineage (NCBI taxonomy): Eukaryota > Viridiplantae > Streptophyta > Magnoliopsida > Asterales > Asteraceae > Flaveria > Flaveria linearis. The sequence goes on along the minus strand of CM044016.1, from coordinate 34,266,892 downwards.
CATCTTACATCAATTTCAATCGTTGAAGATTCAAACGATCGAATTCATCTGTCTAAGATTGCTTTATGTTGTTTCTGTTGAAGATCGTTAAGTTATGTTGATCTATTTGATTTCATCAGTTTGGTACGTATGAAGACGATTATATACTATAATTGAAATAGTATGTTAATAATTTTATCGTTTGGATCATCATTGTGTCTATACTGTCTGATTTCTGTGAATTTTATTATTGATTGACATCATCATTGTGTCATAGGTATCATCATTGTGTCTTTTTGTTCGTCATTGTGTCTTTTGTATTGTCATTGTGTCTGAATAAAACAGTTATTGTGTCTATACTGTTAGATTACTCTGGACATTATCAATATGTTGTTGAACATATTTTATAAATATCATGTGAGTCTCTATATGTTGTGTCTTTTATGTTGTGTTTGTTATATGAATTTTGTTATTGATTGACATCATCATTGTGTCTTAGATATCATCATTGTGTCTTTTTGTTCGTCATTGTGTCTTTTGTATTGTCATTGTGTCTGAATAAAACAATTATTGTTAATCAATTGGTTACGAACAAAGACGAGTTGTGTTTTTGCAGAGTTACCTAGAGGGAGCGAACGAAATGAAGCAAAATTCAGTGTACCTGTTAAGCAAAAGACAAAAGGTAGGCCGAAAAGAATGAAGTCAGCTCGTGAGTTAGCCATCGAACAAGCAGGAAAAAAGTTGAGAAATTATGGGTTTTGCAAACAACCTGGTCACATTATACGCAATTGCAGTTTATATCTTCAAAGCATTAAGGATAAACAAGTTTCAAACAGCTCAACAGTTGATTCTATGCCTATTCAAGAATAAGATTCATTGTGTCATAAGATTTATTGTGTCATATACTCTTTGTGTCATTATATTCATTGTGTCATTATATTCATTGTGTCATAATACTCATTGCGTCATGTTTGAAGAGTTTTGTTTACGTTTGATTTTGACGATAAAAACAAATTACCAAAATACTATTGTGTAATGTAAAGCAACATATAGCAATAAATATTAACATGCCAACACATAGCAAAATATAATAACATGCTAACATACCAAATTACTATCGTTTCAAATTATCATTGTGTCAAACTACCATTGTGTCAAACTACGATTGTGTTAAATTACCGTTGTTTCAAACAACCATTGTGTCAAACAACTATTGTGTCAAACAACCATTGTGTCAAATTACTTTTTTGCCCCTCCGCCTGTTAGCAGTTTCCACTTATTTACATTTTTGCCACCGCGTTTTTTTGAACCATTGATCTATTTTAATGAGTTGATCCAATGGCCAGAATTACTTCTCATCCTTTTTAGGAAATATAGCCTTTGTAGCAAATCCTCTCCCTAATAATAATACCCAAATATATCAACGTTTAATACAAGATGAAAAGAGGCTCAATAACACCCATGCATCATTATATATAACAAATAGAATAAATTATGAAGAGTGAATGTATAGGTTTTTGTCAATGTTACCATTATAATTTTATTTTTTTTCCAAACTAATATAAACCCTTATTTATTTCTTTTACAATTTTGCATTTTAACCTCTAAGGAATTTTTGAAACTAAACACAAAACTTTCTATCTATTTGTTTTTTTTCCAAATTGATACCTACTCATTTTAATTTTTTATATTTAAGCATTCGAATTATGTCAAATTTACATTTAATCACTTGAATTTTTTTAAAATTTTATGTTTAAGCCTTCAATATGTTAAATTTTTATTTAGCCACCTGAACTTTTTTTTAATGTGGCTCCTTGTGAAAGGAAAACTTCAAACTCAAGGTAAACTGCATGGGAGGAATTTCGCAAAGGGGTGTATGAACTAATTGATGTGTTGTGTTCTTTGTAAGCAAGGTTTGGATTCTCCTAATCATTTGTTTTTTGAATGTCAATACTTGGCGCAGGTTTGGTTCAAGATTAGGAGCTTTGCAGCGCTAAACAGTTGTCCAGAATCTTGGCCGCAAATAATAGTCCAGTTAATGGTTAGTCTAATTCTCAGCTGTTGCAGCATGTGATCACAAAACTAGTTGTCTCGGTCTCGTTATACATAGTTTGGCAAGAGAGGAATAGCCGTTTATTCACAAATGGTGCTAAATCTCCTTCTCAACTGGTTCAATCTATTATATCGATGGTTCGGCTCAAGTTGGTCTCCATTCCGTATAAGAAGACAGTTGCTAATGAGAAGATCATGGAGTTTTGGAGAGATAAAGTTCTAGATCATGGTCTTGTGGACGCCATTACGTAGACATAGTAGTATGGTGATTATGTTTATGTAATGTTTTGTCTTGAGTTATTTTGGTCGTGCTTTTAAGCTTAATTTGTTTTATCATTTATGTGGCATGTCACATATTTGAACTAATGTGGGGTTTTCCACATTACTTATGTGTTGTGGTATAATATTCATCTTTTACCAAAATTTTTTCAAAAAAACTTTTTTTAAGTTTATACTTAAACATTCGAGTTATGTCAAATTTTCTTTTAATATATTTACAATAGGGCTTATTTTTTTTTCAGGTGGTTAGTACTAACGTAAAAATCATCAGAATTAAATAATTCAACTTTGTATAATTTCTGCTACATAGCGTGGGTCACACCGGCTATATTATTTTTATAGTTGCATGTAGAGACATAAATGCTATATAAATATTATATTAATATCAATATCAATATCAATATTAATATTAATATTAATATTAATATTTCTATTGATATTAATATTAATATTATTTTAGATTTGCCGAGTCATCAATCTAAAAGAAAAAGTTACATAAATATCATAGCTTTCTTAATCAATCTGATGATGCAAAAAGGTTCGGATAAATATCTATTGCAAGTGGTAGATTTGTTTTTAGGACTTAACATATTATACCATGTTAAAACTAATATTATTTTGCCTATTCCCATCTTCCACAAGACACAGCTAAACGTCTAAACGCCGCGTCCCAAACTTCCTATATTCTCGTGATAAACAAATGAAATAGATACAAATATACAATTGTATCAATGGAACAAGTGGCTCTAAACTCTATGGTTGTTTGATTAATGGATAACTACGTAATTAATCACATTCAAGTGTATTATTAATCATAAGGGTAAGTGAAATTAGAACATACCATATCTGCATTGTCAAGAACAAGTGCATCTTATTTTATCATCTTCGAAATTCAACACGATCAAACTTAATTTCCAAACTTTTCAAAATTAGATGTCATACCATAAACAAATTCTGTTAGACTTTGTAATTTCTGTGTCTCTCCATTACATTATTACAATCAATATATAAGTCAATGGATATCCTAGGAATCCTCCTCTATTCAATGGTATTCCTAGGAATCCTCCTATAATCATGCTACAATAATGATTTACAATAATGAGGTACCAATCAATGCTATGATTATGTTATTATTCTAATATTCCCCCGCAGTCGAAACGGGAGGATGACGAATGTTGAGACTGGTTCGAAAATCATCGAAGAGGACCTTTGGCAACCCTTTTGTAAAAATATCGGCTATTTGGTATCTTGATGGGACATGTAGAACTCGGACTTCACCCTTGGCGACCTTTTCACGAACAAAGTGTATATCCATTTCAACGTGTTTTGTTCGTTGATGTTGTACGGGGTTACCGGATAGGTAGATAGCACTCACGTTGTCGCAGTAGACTAAGGTTGCTCGTTGTAGAGGGTGATGAAGTTCTAGTAATAGATTGCGAAGCCAACAAACTTCGGAGACTACGTTGGCTACGCCACGATATTCTGCTTCGGCACTTGAGCGGGATAACGTCGCTTGGCGTTTGGAGGACCATGAAAGAAGATTATCACCCATATATACACAATAACCGGATGTTGAGCGCCTTGTGTCGGGACACCCTCCCCAATCCGCATCGGTATAGGCCGTGAGAGAGGATGTAGTGGATGGTTGAATGTGAAGACCGTATGAGATTGTGCCTTTGATGTATCGTAGAATTCTCTTGAGAGCATTTAAATGAACGGTCTTCGGGTCATGCATATGGAGACATACTTGTTGAACCGCGTATGAGATGTCCGGTCTTGTGAATGTGAGGTATTGTAAAGTGCCGGCAAGGCTTCGGTACTCGGTAATATTGTCAACCGGTGTTCCATTATTGGTGCTCAGCTTGTTTTGGGTGTCAACTGGGGTTGCGGATGGGTTGCAATTATGAAGACCGACCCTTTGAAGAACTTCACGTGCATACTTCTCTTGTGAAAGAAAAAGAGAGTTTGAGTCTCTTGTTACGGAAATGCCAAGAAAGTAGCTAAGGGGCCCAAGGTCCTTCATTGCAAATTCTTTTGAAAGCTGGGTCATGAAATTTTGTCTTAAACTATCTGAAGAGGTGATCAACAAAATATCATCAACATATAATAAAATGAATGCCATGTGATGCTCTTGTTTGAAGATGAATAAAGAATGGTCACATTGGCTATGTTTAAAACCCATCATTGAAACAAAATCCGCAAACCGTTGGTACCATGCACGCGGTGCTTGCTTGAGACCATATAGAGACTTTTTGAGGAGGCAAACATGAGTGGGATAATTCGGATCACGAAAACCCATTGGTTGGTGCATAAAAACCGTCTCATTTAAGTTCCCATGAAGAAAAGCATTTTTTACATCGAGTTGATGTATTGGCCATGATTTTGATAAGGCTAAGGATAAAACGGTTCTAATTGTTGCCGGTTTGACGACGGGGCTAAAAGTTTCCCCACAATCAACACCCACTTGTTGTGATCGACCGTCACATACTAGCCGGGCCTTATATCGTTCAAGTGTGCCATCCGCTTTCTTTTTATGTTTAAAAATCCACATGCTACGAACAATATTCATGTCGGGCCTTTTGGGTACTAATTCCCAAGTCTTGTTGTCAATAAGTGCTCGAAACTCGTCGGTCATGGCATTTTTCCAGTTCGTATCGGAAAGGGCTTCGGTTGGTGATTTTGGGATAGGAGAGAGGGAAGGGGTGGTAGTCATGTGAAGGTTAAAGTGAGCTTTGGGTTTGAAAATACCCGACATGGAGCGGGTGTTCATGGTGCGAGTTGGTGGTGGTGGAGGTGGGGGCGAGGGGGTTGGTTGTTGTTGGGCTGGGTGGTTGTTTAGTGGGCTGGTTGTTGGGTTGGGAGAGGGCGAATGGTGGAAGGGTAATGGGCTGTTGGTTGGGCTTGAAGGGCCGGTTTGGTGTGGAGGATCGGATGGGGCAGAAGAGTTTGGAGGAGGAGATGGGCTTGGGGTTGTTGCAGTTGGGCTGTTTTGGGGTTGACTGTTAGTGGGTTGGGTATGCGACCAGTGGAAGGGATATGGGGAGGAGGTTAAGAAGTCATAGTTGGTGTTGGGTGGGTTTTGAGTTGCAAAAGGAAACACTGTTTCATCGAAAATGACATCACGTGAGATTTGGATTTGTTTGGTTTTGATGTTGTAGCACTTGTAACCTCGGTGATGGGAAGGGTAGCCTAAGAAGACGCAAGGGGTGGAGCGGTCGGCAAGCTTATTGATGGTGTGTGAAGGTAGAAGGGGATAACAAAGACAACCGAAAATGCGCAAATGGTCATAAGAAGGGAGGAGGCGGTAAAGACAAAAGGTTGGAGTGGAGTTTTTAAGAACTTTAGAGGGTAGAATATTTAAGAGATAGGTTGCATGTGCAAGTGCATGAGGCCAAAAAGAATGAGGTACGGAGGAGTGCGATAAAATGGTACGCATGATGTTGTTAATTGAACGAATTTTGCGCTCCGATTTTCCGTTTTGTGCGGAAGTGTATGGACACGAAAATCGAAATTGCATGCCATTAGAAGCGCAAAATTGATGAAAAGAAGAGTTGTTATACTCGCGTCCATTATCACATTGAAAACATTTTATTGGTGTTTGAAATTGCGTTTTTACTAAGTTTTGAAATTCTAGAAATTTAGAATAGACTTGGGATTTGGAGGTGAGAGCATATGTCCATAAAAAATTTGTTTTGTCATCTAAAAATAGGACATAGTATCGACATCCGTTTGAAGAGAGAATAGGTGAGGTCCATATGTCGCTATGTATTATGTCAAATGGTAAATATGTATATGAATGTGAATCATGGAAAGGAAATTTTATTTGCTTGCCAAACACACAAGGTTCACATAAAGAAGAAGGTTGAACATTACTAGAAAATTTCAAACTAGACTTTAAAGTACGTAAAATATTATTTCCGGGATGGCCAAGACGGTGATGCCAAACGTCTTGGGTCACGGCTAAGAAGGAAGAGTCTTGCACTTTTGAGCTTGAGGGGGGTGTTAACGGGTATAGGTCACCGGTGCTATCACATCGAAGGAGGTGCTTCCGAGTGTGGAGGTCTTTCACATCAAAACCAAACGGGTCACATTCGATTGAAACATTGTTGTCGGTGGTGAAACGACGTACGGAAATTAGATTTTTAATGAGTTTAGGTGCAAAAAGAATATTATTTAGTTTGAAGTTTGGAAAAGGTGGTGGTAGAGTATGGTTTCCAATCGCATGAACTGGGATAATTTTGCCATCACCGACTGTAATGTTTCGTTGATACACGTTATTTAAACAAGAAGTGAGATTAGTAGAGTTATGAGTCATTATACCTGAGGCACCCGAGTCCATGTAGCAAGTCTGATCCGGTGGATTTAGGGTGAAAGTATTGAATGCCTGGTCAATAGCCGTAGGCATGTATGGAGTCTCCGAAGCCGTGAAAGCTTGTTGTGGCCGAGGACCGAGTATCCCCTGTTGAGATGGTGGTGGTCGAGATTGTGAAATGGTGGGATAAGGGCATGGGGGAGCTGTCCAAAAGTAGCCCGTGGGTGCGGACCAAGGTGTAGGTCGGGTTTGGTTTGTGGTTGGCTGAGAAAACCAAGGGTGGTAGGTCCATTGTGGTGAAGGTTGGTGTCTGCCACGACCGCAGCCACGTCCGCGGGCTCGGCCTCTAGCAGTTCGGGTGTAGGAGGGAGTGGTGGTGGTTTGAGGATTGGTTGTTTCGGGTTGAGTAGGGTTGGTAGTGACGGAGGTGTGTAGGGCCGTTTCAGTGGCGACTCGGTTCGCTTTTGTGGTTTCTTCAAGAATGAGTTGGGACCGGGCTTCATAGAAAGATGGAAATGGTTTGGTATTTTGAATGATTGCACCGATAGTCCCATAGGCTTCGATAGTCCAGTGATTAGTTGAATGACTAAGTCACGTTCGGATACGGGAGACCCGACATTCGCCAATTGGTCTGAGAGGACTTTTACCTCTTGGCAATAGGCGGACATATTTGGAAAAGAGGCAAGTTTCAGCATGGCGAACTTCTATTTTAGAAGGACAGAACGAGTAGCTTGGTTGTCATGAAAGATTCGTTGTAGAGCAACCCACGCATAGCAAGCGGTGGAGTCGGGTCGGATGATGGTGCTTAGTAATCATTAGATATGGTGCCATAGATCCATTGAAGGACTATGGCATCAAGCCGATCCCATACCTCAGCAGCAGTGATGTTGGAGGCGGTGGCTTCAGTTGCGTCTGCAGCGGGAGGGGTGATGATGCGAGGGGAGAGGTGGTCAAGAACTGAAAACGCGCGGCAATGGATTTTGAAAAGTTCAGCCCATGAGGAGTATTGGCTAGTGTCCATTTCGAGGGTGATAGGGATGAATGTTTTGATATTTGAGACGGTAATGGCTGGGTGTGTTTTTGGGTCCATGATTTGGTTTGAAGAAAGACAGAAAAAGACGAAAATTGCCGGCGAATGCAGAAGGAGAAAAAGAACAGGATCGAAGAGGGAGATTTAGAGGTGTGATACCATGTTAGACTTTGTAATTTCTGTGTCTCTCCATTACATTATTACAATCAATATATAAGTCAATGGATATCCTAGGAATCCTCCTCTATTCAATGGTATTCCTAGGAATCCTCCTATAATCATGCTACAATAATGATTTACAATAATGAGGTACCAATCAATGCTATGATTATGTTATTATTCTAATAAATTCAATAACCATTTTCTACATCACAAATGACTTATTTTAATTGTTTGAGAAATTAACTTTTTCATGATATAGATAAATCGGATAGAATCCTGGATAATACGTTAGATTTTGATCACGTGCACTTTTAAGAACAAGTATTCCGACCTTATGAATTCCATGGTCACACAAAACCTCTTTGGTATAATATAAAAAGAGTATATTGTCATTTTCGTCTACGTGGTTTGGTGAAAATTATCAATTTCATCCAATAGTTTGTTTTTTGCATCTGGTTCCCTGTCGTTTACAAATATTGTCATATTCATCCAGTCCGTTAACTCAATCCAACACTCTTCGTTAAATGAGGGGTACATTGGTCATTTTACATATATGTTCTATTTTTCTATTTTTTTAAACCCGATTTAATATATCTCCTTTAAATACATTGCTATTTTAATCCATGTGGTTTAGGCATGTTTGCCAATTCAGTTCAAAAAACCCACCACCTTGTCATAAAACATCATATCACCACCACCCGTGATGGAACCACCACACCACCACCACATCACAAAACCACCACCCGTGATGGAACCACCACACCACCACCACATCACAAAACCACCACCACACCACCACTCCATCATAAGAACCACCAAACCATCACCACTACCCTATCATAAAACCATCAAATCATAAAACCACCAACACCACAGCAGACCGTCACCACCACCACACACTAGATCTCCACTATCACCACACACACTAGATCACCACCACCATGTGGACCCTAGAAACCACATGTTAATCTCGATATTGTAACAAACCTCTTCAAAAACGTATATGGAACCCTTGAAAACGAGTATCATAGAGGTATTAGTAGGGTTTGATATGCCTTTTCGAAGCTGTATGTAACAAGTTCAATATTAACTGTCGATTTCTATGGTGTTTTCGAAGCGATATGTAACAAGTTCAATATTAACTGTCGATTTCTAGGGTTTACATGGTAGCGACGATCCGGTGTGCATGGTGGTGGTGGACGCTCTAGCGTGGTGTTGGTGGCTTTGTGATAGGGTGGTGACGGTGGTTTGGTGGTTTTTGTGACGGGTGGTGGTGTGGTGATTCTTTTTGGACTGAATTGGTAAATATGCCCAAACCACATGGATTAAAATAGCAATGTATTTAAAGAGAATATATCAAATCAGGTTTTTAAAAAATAAAAATAATATTGATATGTAAAATGACCAATATACCCCTCATTTAACGGAAATTTTGAATTGAGTTAACGGACTGGATGAATATGACAAAATTTATAAAAGACAGGGACTCTGATGCGAAAAAACAAACTATTGTATAATAGTTTAGGTACGTTTAGTTGTGACCAACCAACAAACGATCAACTTTTATCAAAGCTAATATTTTCTAAGGAAGCACAAATTAAAACTTTATTTCAACCCTTTATGTCATGTAATGCGTTTGTGGTTAGAATAAGTTCTAACTTGTGTTAGATAATTTTTTTTAAGTTTATCTCCGTGAGATTCTAGTTACAGATAAACTAAAAGGTTTTTCCAATATTATTAGATTGGTATGGAGTTGGGTTCAATTAAGTTGATTGTATACTCTATACTATACATGATATTGGAACATAGGACAAGAGACTTCTCATATTTTATGTTTTCTTTATTAATTGGCAACTTAAAATGGAGAGTGAACATCATTTTATTTATTTATTAAAACATGTTGATCAAACATGTTAAAAAACAGCCGACTTGGTGACTGATATGATTAAATAATGATTTGTTTACTCTTAATCAAAATATCTAGGATGAAAATATATAAATAAAGGCCAATAGACATGTACATGTTACCTTTTGTGTTAATTATTGGAAAATTATCAATCAAAATGCTAAAAGTATCTATTCCAAAAGAGTATCTAGCCTTCTTAATCATTCTGTTGCCACATAGGTTTTGTTAAACATCTAATATAAGTTGTACATTAGTTTTGAGGAAAAACATATAATTCAATAATATTTGTTATTTCGGTTCATCGGTTGTGGCTAGGTGATAAAGGCTCTTGTGACCCTTGAGGAGAAATTAATTCAAATCTTGGCATATAACATGTTATAAATTAATTGGCTTGGGTTCAAATACAAAGTGAACATTATGTAAAAAGTGTGAGAAGCAATCGGTGAGTGACATGTGACATATTTTTAAAAATAGAAGGAGGGGTATTTTAGGAAGTCTAATTTATTGAAGATTCAACAAAATTATTTGAATCCAAGCCTTCAACAAAATTCTGTTGAAGATTGCTTACATCTAATTTATTTGAACACAAGCCTTCAACAAAATTCTCAACTTATCGATTCAAACGGTTGACGTTTCATCTTATATCAATTTCAATCGTTGAAGATTCAAACGATCGAATTCATCTGTTGAAGATTGCTTTATGTTGTTTCTGTTGAAGATTGCTTTATGTTGTTTCTGTTGAAGATTGTTGAGTTATGTTGATCTATTTGATTTCATCAGTTTGATACATATGAAGACGATTATATACTGTAATTGAAATAGTATGTTAATAATTTTGTCGTTTGGATCATCATTGTGTCTATACTATCTGATTTCTGTGAATTTTGTTATTGATTGACATCGTCATTGTGTCATAGGTATCATCATTGTGTCATAGGTATCATCATTTTGTCTTTTTGTTCGTCATTGTGTCTTTTGTATTGTCATTGTGTCTGAATAAAACAGTTATTGTGTCTATACTGTTAGATTACTCTGGACATTATCAATATGCTGTTGAACATATTTTATAAATATCAGGTGAGTCTCTCTATGTTGTGTCTTTTATGTTGTTGTATTTGTTATATGAATTTTGTTATTGATTGACATCATTATTGTGTCTTTTTGTTCGTAATTGTGTCTTTTGTATTGTCATTGTGTCTGAATAAAACAATTATTATTAATTAGTTGGTTATGAACAAAGACGAGTTGTGTTTTTATCTTGATTATTTAAATAGGTCCAAATCTAAGGCTGATAAAGTTCAAATGGTCGTCCCACCTCCAAGAATAGGATTCACTGTGTCGTAAGATTTATTGTGTCATAAGATTTATTATGTCATATACTCATTGTGTCATTATATTCATTGTGTCATTATATTCATTGTGTCATAAGACTCATTGTGTCATGTTTGAAGAGTTTTGTTTACGTTTGATTTTGACGATAAAAACAAGTTACCAAAATACTATTGTGTAAGGTAAAGCAACATATAGCAACAAATTTTAACATGCCAACACATAACAAAATATAATAACATGCCAACATACCAAATTACTATTGTTTTAAATTACCATTGTGTCAAACTACCATTGTGTCAAACTACGATTGTGTTAAAGTACCATTGTTTCAAACAACCATTGTGTCAAACAACTATTGTGTCAAACAACCATTGTGTCAAATAACCATTGTGTCAAAAAACCATTGTGTCAAACAACCATCGTGTCAAATTACTTTTTTGCCCCTCCGTCTGTTAGCAGTTTTCCACTTATTTACATTTTTGCCACCGCGTTTTTTTGAACCATTGATCTATTTTAATGAGTTGACCAATGGTCAGAATTACTTCTCACCCTTTTTAGGAAATATAGCCTTTGTAGCATATCCTATCCCTAAATTAATTATCAAATCTCGGCATATGATATGTTATAGATTGATATGGTTTAATAGTAGAATTAGATGAGTGTGTTGGATCCAGAAAGGTCATATATGCTAATTCAAGAAATAAAGTTAATTGTTCTGTTTTGATAATTTTCCTAGGTGTTAAGCTAATGTGGATGTCATATGAAGCAGTGAATGCTGGCGAATAAATTTGATGAGAAGACAAATATCAAGACTTAATGTAGGCAAATAAATTTAATGAGAAGACAAATATCAAGACTTAATGCAGATGAGTCAAGATTAATGGAGATGAAGTCCAAGTCAATGCGGACAAGGACATGGTAATCCGCATTAACCAATGTGGATGAACCACTATTGATGCAATTTGGCTAATGCGGGTGAACCACTATTGATGCAATTGAACAATCAAGTGATATAGACAATTTTCTGCCTCGGCATTAGTCAGTGCGGATGAACACAAGGCTATGCGGAAGAACAAATCATCAATGCAAATTCTTTTTTGTACCTTTTAACTTGTACTGATTTTGATGTAACAGAATTCATATGGGTAGTTTAGTTAGTTATACTGGCCACATGTTAGGTTTATAGATAAAATGATCGGAGTCACATGTTGCAACCCTTGCAACCTTAATTTCCCACTATGTATTTTGATCATCAATATATGTAAAGTGTATTTTATGAGTATTGATCATATTTTAAGAGACTGACAGACACGTGGGATACTAGTAATTAGTTATGGTTTTGACATGATCTTCCTACTCTAATAAAAATATAATTAAGGGTGACACATGTCACTACCACATTCAATCTCATCAAATTTTCTTACTTCTCTCTCATATTAATTACTACTTTAATTACTAATAATTTTATTTAGTTTTTTTACATTAAAAAGTATTTTAATAAACTAAGCAATAAATCTTTTTATTAATGTTATTTTAAAGAAATAATTTTTTGTACCCTGCAAGATTAGCATCATATATGAAATTATAAGCTGGCATCAATCATTACTAACCAACACCCGATCTATTTTACTTACTTTAAGCCCATTTTCACTCAAGTATACTTACACCCCCATATTAAACTTGACAAGTTTGACATAATATATGAAATTATTAAAAGTATTAGCCCTGTAAGGGTTAAAATCAGAGTTCAAACGTTCAGAAGGATACCTAACTTCATCGAAGCCCTTTGATTTTACCAATCATGATCGGTGAGTGCTTGGTCTTGATGGACTGGATTATCTCAAACCTACCAGCTGGATCAAACATGTTTATCAAACCAGTAGACCTCCGACCTAGTTGATCCAATCAAAATCAACCGGACAATTCCCTACAACAAATGAATAGAGTAGATATTCAGATTTGAAATAAGAGATTATTGAATTCAAATAAAAGGACCGTGCTAAAATTTTGACTCCTTAAACCGCAGACCTTTTCTCAGATCACCAACATTAAACGTTAGCAAATCTAATAAGACTGTTTAGCTTTTTTTCTCCCTCAATTAATTGTGTGGTTTAAAACTTGATATGTCAATCCTGACATTCAGCCCAACATTAATTGTGTTTTGCATTTTACCCTGTTGCTTTCATCATTGTCACGATTTGCATATACTCTAGTCGTGTGTGCTGAGTATATTTATATTTTGATAAAGTTTTTTCTCACAGATGTAGTTTTAATTGGTTTTCACTAATATAAAACCACACACACAAAAAACAAATGTACCTATCGTGTGATAATATAGTGTTGATAAAAATCGAGTATTAGTTCGTGAACACATTTAGCCTACTCACTAACCCTAATGATTGACTATCAGATTAGGTTTTGGTTTGAGAAAATGATTAGTTTAAATTAAAGTAATTAAACACATTTTCATTTTTCAAAATAATAATTTAAATAAATAACATTAAATAACATCGAGACTTTTGGTGATAATTCAGGGAATTAAGACAATCATCCTAATTTAGAATACACTTATATAACTCTGATTAATTACGTAGTGTGGTTAAAGATGTGAATTAAATTAGCTGTGTTAAAGTATATAAATGAGGGATAGTACTTTTGTCCTGTCAAACTGACGAACATGAAAGTGTGCTAATTTTAACATGTGGGTTTTAACATGTGGGTGTGTTTCAAGCTGGACATGGGGATGTGCCTATCTCTAAAGCTTGATTTTCTTCAATTTCTTCTTCTTTATACTCCTTTTGTTAATATTGGTTCTTTCTTCAAGCCTGAAAACAGAATTTAAAAATTATAACTCCAATTTCATCATTTTAAGCCAGAGTTTCGGGAACACTTGATGTCCTTTAATGTATTTTATATGTATAATTTAGAGCACGTTATCTAACATCCATAGAACCTGATTAATTCGGCAAAGTTTTCCCCAAACCAGAGTCCTAGATAGGTTGTCCCCGGCGCCGTTCAAGAAATCGAGGATGATTGGGGGAAGGCACGAATCAAGGGGCGGGGATAACAATTTCGCATGGACCCGGATGTTGCTGTGATACTTCTTTAACCTCATCATTGTTGGTATTCCCTTCCACCTTACTACCATTGAAACCCCTTCTTCTAACATCTTTCCTTAAACCACCAGTTATTAAATTGTTCCTAAAGCTTGAGGCAGATGATCGACAGTTTGATTTCTTTTTGTATGGGTTGGGCCCTCGTTGAGAAAAGTAATTCATTGAGACCAAATGGGTCAAAGCCCAAATCAGGATTAAAGAGGGGCGACTTAGTAATTGACATTTTAGTAGATTTCTCAGAGGGATTTTATTAGGACCAGACAGAATGTCAACACTTAGAGAAGTATCAAAATTATGATATTTTGAGATACCTGATGAAGACAACTTTATGGGGGGCTATTTTTCCACTTTTGTGACAACTTTGTCAATCAAAGATTTGCCGGAATGTTCCCTTGACGAGCTGATATACACTAGAGACGATAGAGTAGAGGTGGGGTCCGGCACCCATGTTTTATCGATTTCTTTTAATGACACCTAGATTATGACTGGTCACTCCACTCAATGAACATAGAGGCTAATCGAAGATTAGTTGACGAAGGATACTCGATCATGGGGGATGATTTGAGCATCCTAAACCTCTAGGTTGATGAAAATTGGTTCCCATGCAACCTTATCATGTACAAAGGAAGAAACTTCCAAGGAGGAGGCGAAAGAAATCAAAACTCGCACTTCCCACTGATAGTTTATGTCCCATGCGAGATTTGAGATACCAACAAGCGAAAACGTCTCCATGCTCTGAGAGCTAACATTCCTCGTTGATCTTTAGTCTTTACCCCCTATGCTGGTTTACTTGAGCATCTTTGAATAAAGGATAAGTATGATCTTTTACCCACGTTTGAAGACGAATGCCAGCGGGCTTGGGATTGATGACATATCCAACAGATTCGCCTTAGCATTACTAGAATTTGACTCAACTCGATGACCATTTTTATCATATTTCACTAGATTTTCTACAATTCTTAGATTCTCGATCTTGAGATTGCACAAGGCTCTTGCCACGTAAGCCTTGTTTTTTTTACATTCATAAATCTTACGAATGCAAACGTCACGTTGTGTTTGGCCTTCTTCTTCGGAATGAAAGCATCCACAAGATACGCTAAGTTGAAGCAACCAAACCACATATCTCAACTCTATATATGTATAGAGTTTGCCACAAATTTCATCCTTTAGTTAATCAGATACTTTATTTTAAACGTTAATGCAGTCTTTGTGCACCATAAGTAATCAGATACTAATGATCCTTAGCCCAACTGGTTAAGGTGGGGTACTCATGGTATGTAAATAAAGGAAGATCATGGGTTCAAGTCTCACTCTGAGCAAAATGCTCAGAGTTGAGCCATGGGGTTTTTATCAGCAATGAGTTTCCTCCTGAGGGGGTTGAGGGTGCGGTCCTGACTGGAAAACAGATAGATGGAGCTGATTAAGATAACACCTATCCTCTGAAGCAGGGTCGTACATTTGTCGTTCAAAAAAAATAATAGCATTTTCATCTTCTTAATCCCCATGCAGTAAAACAATAAACATATAGAAACTAAAAAAGTATATATTTTAGGGATAATTTCTATATATCCTTACAAACTTTTAAAAATATATCATATATACCTAAACACATTTTATAATATCATATGTACTCCTATAACATTTTTAAGGGTATATTTGATATTTAAAAAAAATTTAGAAGTATATATGATATATTAGATTTTATTGGCTAAATATGGTATTTTAAAACTTTATAAGAGTATAATTGAGATTCTCCTAATACTATAACCAGTGTATATGATGAATGGGATTCCACATGATTAATGGTCCGGTTGTATATGATGAGGGGCGAAACTTTATTCGGGGGGGGGGGGGTGCTCCCCTATTTTTTTCGTTAGTAGTGTAAATTTTCTTTCGATCCGCTGGTGTAATTTTTTTAAAAAATATAAAGTCCGACCCCCTAAAATAGTTTACTTTCGTCTTCGCCCCCGCTCACTAAGTTTTCGCTCAAGCTCCGCTATGACTCATTTCGTGTTGAGATAAGCGGCTGGTTGAAAGAGACTTGAGGTCAAAACGGTGTGCCGGGTGAGCGATCGAACTCGTATTTCCCCATTTCTCATACCACCATTATGATTTCTCGGATCGGAGTTGAATCGGTGGGCTAGATCTGAACCAAAGTATCATCAGCGTCAACATCTATACATGTGCAACAGGAAAGCAACAAAAGAAAACTGAGTAAGCATGCTAGGGTAAAGATCGATAGATATGTATTTGAATGATGGATGGAGTTTGAAAGAAACAACATAAACATGAGTTTGAGAAGATAAATGGTTTTCATTTAGATTAGATTTTAAACTAATAACAAAATAAAAAAAAAACACTGGAAAGTGGAGAGAAAAAACACATCTGACAATTATTTAATATTTAATTTGTTATTATTATATTTTATTTATTATATGACTTATCTAGAATTTTATTTGATAATTTTATAAACCGTAAAAATGGTATAGTAGGTTCCTTTTAAATTATTTATCTAATATTTTTTTTGTTAACTAGATATTTATTAAATCTGTATTGTAAAAACCTATAAGTTTATTATAAACTAATCTGGTTTGTTAATCCGGTCCGAATAGTTTGACCAGTGACCCAGTAATCTTTCAATATAGTTCTAAAAACATTGATTATAACCCAATTCTCCTATTCACCCACGTGTTTCTTTATCGTCTGTCACACTTTTTGTCCCTAAGTTGTATCAAAATTAAAAGTTGCACTTTCTTGAAAGACTTCTTTTGAGAAAAAAGTCTTATTTCTCTCAAAAGTGTATGTGTTTTAATATTTTAAAGTTAAGTTATATGTTACTCATTGCAACAATAAGAGGGTAAACTGGTGAACCAGTCCGGTTATTTATCGTTTCTTAGGTTAGGTTTTCAACTCATATAAACCGGTTTGTATCCGTATAGATCAGTGAAGAAATCGGTTTTGACTATTATCGACTTTACCGGTTAGGTTATTACTCGAACCATTTTTTCTAAAAAAAGCCCACTCTATCTGTACTTGTGTAGTGTTGTGTGAATTACAATTTGGGCTTTTGTTTAAGTTAGGTCCAATTAAAGAATTAGAAACTAAAAGAGAACCCAATTTTTAAAATAAATTAACCATTTAAAATTAACTTGTTCGAACGAGCTAATCTGCGAGCTCTCAGCCTCACACCGCTCAGACTCAAACCAATAATAAATCAAATTGAACATTTGCCCTATACGGCTATACCAATATATGAGAGACCACCGTTAGGGATCCGGGTTTAGATCGACACACAAACACAATCAAACTGCGAGAGAAAATAATAACAGAGATGAACACGCGAGATTTAATGTGGTTCGGTCAATGTGACCTACGTCCACGGGCTGCAACCAGGATAATACTTTTATTGCTTTCTGCCTCACTCGTGAGGAATTACAAGTACAATACACAATATAAATAGACAAAATTAGGGTTTACAACTTAATCCCCAAGAAAACCTTAATGGGCTAAAATTAAATAAAAACAGGTCAGGTCTTTAATTTAATTAATCTGCCACTAAGTTGTCTTTTAACCCGAGCCCAAATCAAGACTCCACAAATCCAACAATCTCCCACTTGGAGGCTTGATCATCTTCAAACTGCCTTCCGTTGTGAACACTTGTACCTCTTGTAATCTTCCTCGTCTTCCTGGTTGCAGCGACCTTCTCATCAGTTAACCTGAAGGCCCGTTGAAGCTCTCCCGAGCTTCAACATATCAATCACGGCTGTATCTGCCCCTAACATGTTCTCCGCCCCTAACATGTTCTCCGTCCCTACCGGCTCCCACTGAAACAAACTGCCAGACCCTGGAATACCTTGAGAACAAACACTCTCCATATTTAGCAAGTAATCCTCTAGAGAGATTTTATCAGATGGAATATTAGTTCTTTCAACCCACTGTTGTCTAGGAGCTGTAACTGAAGCACAACCTGTACTACCACTGCCACGAAATCCTTTAACTGGTTTTCCTGAACTCTTCCATGCATATTCACTTTGAATCTTTCCTGTGACTCTAGGTTTCTTACTTGCAAAACAAACATTCTTCTGCCCACGAGATTCTGTGAATTGGATTTTAGTCTTTTGCTGAACTGGAACATCACTTCCTTCAGATGGTAAACTGATCATATACAATGAACCCATTTTCTTTCCACGAGCAATGACAAGATTCCTTTTAACAACTTTCCACTGTTTATTCCCGAACTTAACCTCATGTCCCTGTTCATCCAACTGACCGACAGAAATCAACTGTTTCTTCAAATCAGGAATCACCCTGACATCTTTCAAAGTCCATAAACCAGCTGAAGTAACTAAATCCATGTCACCCATGCCCGTAACATCAAGAACATCATTGTTCGCTAGTCTTACCTTACCAAAATCACCTTCTTTTAGATTCTGCAATGCCTCGCTGCTGTGGGTAGCATGAAACGAAGCTCCAGAATCCATGACCCATGAATCCACACTACTCTCCACGCTACAGATTAAAGCATCATCATCTGAGTAGTCTGCTGCAGTGTTGACTTCTTTTTGATCATTCGGACACTGATTCCTGAAGTGCCCCACCTGTTTACAGTTCCAACATGTCACATCATTTCGAGCCCTAGACTGACTCCTTTTCCTGTTCTTGCTCCCACTACCTCTGTTATTCTTTCTTCCTCTACCAACATTCAGTAATTCACTTGATGTTTCACCTGAATTTCTTCGTCTGGTGTCTTCGCCCATAACAATATCCCGGACCCCATTTAAAGTGAACGTGTTGGTGGAACTAGTAATCGCTGTAACAGTACCAGCCCAACTATCAGGCAATGATGATAACAGTAGTAGAGCCTGAACCTCATCCTCGAATTTGATGCCAATTGACCCAAGTCTTGACAAAATCTAGTTCAAGTTGTTGATGTGCATTAAAATTAAACTTCCCTCTTTCATCTTTGTATTAACCAGCTCTCGAATCAAAAAAACTTTATTTGCTGCCGAAGGCTTCTCGTACATATTAGATAACGCATCCATGATACCTTTCGTTGTAGTTTCCTTCAGAATGTTGAACGCAACATCCTTTGTCAGCGACAACCTAATAACTGCCTTGGCCTTTTTATCTAAAGTTTTCCACTCAGTTGTTTCCATCTTTTCTGGTTTATCACCCAAAACAACATCCAAGTCTTTCTGAACAAGCAAATCCTCCATTTGCATTTTCCACCAACCAAAGTCGTTTCCATTAAACTTCTCAATCTGAAGTTTTCCGCTCTCAGCCATTATCTCAAACTACAATTTGTTTACTAATCGAGTCAAAACTGAAAATAGTGTCAAACACAACTATGGCTGGTTGCCTGAACTTGAGTGTTGTTCTATTGAGCACTACCCTTTTTCCTCAGTCTTAAAAAAATAGTAAACAAACGAGTTCAACAACGCACCTGAGAATTTCACGACTTTGAATCTTGGTTACTATTGTGACACAAAAATTATTCTTTTTTTTTCTTCTTGGTGTGCGATAGACCAACTGTTGAGAATCCAAAAAAGACAAAATAGGTTGCACCCTCCTTTTTTTAATCAATAATGATGTGATGACAAGCTACCAAGCAAGCTGCTGCTTTGTTGTTGTTTTCGATGGCCAAAAACAAATCAAGCACTCACACCCCACAAAAAAGAATCTTCACCTGCTTTCTTTATTTATTCGATGACAACTCCGATTCAAAATAAAACAAGCTTCTGTTCTTTCTTTGAAGCACGGACAAAACACAAAAAAATGGGTTGTGGCGGCTAGGCTGCCGACCAAAACAAAACCTAGATCACGTTTTCCTCTCGCGTTATGTTTCTCCTATGTGTAACGAGCCGTAGCTCTGATACCACTTGTTAGGGATCCGGGTTTAGATCGACACACAAACACAATCAAACTGCGAGAGAAAATAATAACAGAGATGAACACGCGAGATTTAACATGGTTCGGTCAATGTGACCTACGTCCACGGGCTGCAACCAGGATAATACTTTTATTGCTTTCTGCCTCACTCGTGAGGAATTACAAGTACAATACATAATATAAATAGACAAAATTAGGGTTTACAACTTAATCCCCAAGAAAACCTTAATGGGCTAAAATTAAATAAAAACGGGTCAGGTCTTTAATTTAGTTAATCTGCCACTAAGTTGTCTTTTAACCCGAGACCAAATCAAGACTTCACAAACCCAACAACCACCTGTGTTTTTTCGGTTCATATTGGACTAGTATGTCCGACCGGTCGGATCAAGATTTGGAAGAGCCACCGATCCTATTTGCCCTAATTTTAAAAAAAAATGCCGGTTCAGTTGTCGGACCAGATTTTTTGATACTTTTTATTTTTTATCTCCATTTCTTGGATTTAATGGGTTTAACGTGTGAGTCGACTGATAAATTGGAGGGTTGGATACTTGGATGTAAGGGCTTTTTTTGAGTTTTATATATAATTGAAGTACACATATAAAATATTTATATTTAATTATACATGTAACTATATATATAATATACATACATATACACACACACTTAAAACGTTATCTAATTCTTAAATCGGGTCCTACTACTCAACCAGTAAGGTTACCGGTTGCATGGTCATCCGATCTGGTTTTACAGGTTTAATCGGATAATTTAACCAAATAAATAAGTTTAATTGGTTAAATTCAGTTCATTTAGGTCTATTTTCAATTCGAAAAGATATCTGAAACTTTTTGTTAAAATTTTTTTTCCTAACTTTGGAAACGTTTATATTAAAAAATTTATAGAACTTTTTATTACCTTTAAAGATGTATTCATATTGTTATATAAAAACTGTTTCCTAAACTTTTTTTATAGAAAAAATATAAAAAAATATTTTTTTCTAAAACTACAGATTGTTTTCAGGGTAAAAATGTTAGGTTAAAAAAAATATTTTTTTCTAAAACTACAGATTGTTTTCAGGGTAAAAATGTTAGGTTAAAAAAATATTTTTTTCTAAACTACAGATTGTTTTCAGGGTAAAAATGTTAGGTTTTGAAACTGTTTCAAGGGAGGATGCATGCCAATTAATAAAAGAAGGTGTGTATAGAATAAACCATACCATCTGATTATACCGTTAGGACCTCTACATGCTAATATCTATTTTTGTAACAAAGAAAAAAAACATTTGCTTCTTTTTCTCTTGATGAAATCTATGACAACCTCAACGACCTCAAGATTCTGGACGTCATTTCAATGGTTGTTGGTTTGTTGTTTTTGATCAGCATCAAACAATTTCTTTGCATCTTTATGATCTCCCATGATCCCTGCAGATGGCCACAGAAACCCAAAAACCAACGGTTGAATTCTCGAAAACATTGCTCGACGAATCGTCCCAGAAGAAGACCATCGTCGATTCCACTCCAGAAATAATACCCGAATGGAAAGATCAAATCACATTGAGGGGGCTGATCGTGAGTGCATTCTTGGGGACACTTTTTTGTATCATATCGCACAAGCTTAATCTCACCGTTGGAATCATACCCTCGTTGAACGTTGCAGCCGGTTTGCTTGGGTTTTTCTTTGTCAGGTCATGGACCGCGTTCATCGAGAGGTTTGGTGTTTGTTCTCGCCCGTTCACTAGGCAAGAGAACACTGTTATCCAGACGTGCATAGTTGCTTGTTATGGCCTGGCGTTTAGCGGTAACTTTTCGATGATTAAACTCAATCTTAGTTAGTTAGTTTGTATCATTGGCATCAGGACAGTATCCTTGTTAGCGATATATATATCAAATAGAATATATTAGTTGTGAACAGATAAAATAAAATGTTACAGTTATGAAATTATCGATAACTAATATATTCTATCTGACATATACCGCTAACAATGCTAGTTAGTCTTGCACCATACTTCATATGATAATACCCATTGCCCACATATGCGCCCCGTAGTCAAATAGTTGGAGCTATCAAATGTAGTACACCTAGTGTTATCACCATAATAACTCGTTTAGAATCATTTGTATGGCGTCACAAGAATGATATGTCATTCAAACCATTTGTCATGCTATCATGTTCTAATGTATTCTCCATATATGATTATTTTGGTTTTGTTTTCATCGGTCATTAGGTGGATTCGGGTCTTATCTGCTGTCAATGGATGAGAGAACGTACAACCTAATAGGCACAGATTACCCTGGTAATCGCGCTGAAGATGTTAAGAATCCAGGAATATTATGGATGACAGGGTTTATCTTTGTTGTCAGTTTCGTTGGGCTTTTTAGCCTTCTTCCGCTTCGTAAGGTAATAACCATGTATAATACTAATCTACTTTTTTGCACAAATGTGACATAGATTTCGTGTGTGATTTCAGGTTATGTTAATGGACTATAAGCTTACATACCCTAGTGGAACTGCTACGGCGATGTTAATCAATAGTTTTCACACTACTACTGGTGCTGAGCTTGCAAGGTATAACTGTATAAGCATGGAATAACTAATCCCTCAACTGTTTCTTGAAGTACTTTATAAATATTATCGCATATTCTTCTGCAGTAAACAGGTAAGATATCTTGGGAAGTATCTGAGCTTAAGCTTTGTATGGAGTTGCTTTAAATGGTTCTTTAGTGGTATTGGGAATTCATGTGGATTTGATCATTTTCCGAGTCTTGGATTGACCCTCTTCGAGAATACGTATGTTAGTTTAGATTTTTGTCTAGTCTAACAGTCTTACCTAGAACTGCAAATGAGGCACATTTTATTCTCTTCTGCAGGTTTTACTTTGACTTCAGTCCTACTTATATTGGATGTGGCCTTATTTGCCCCCACATAGTCAACTGCTCGCTCCTTTTCGGAGCTATTGTATCATGGGGCTTGCTTTGGCCCTTCATTAAGACACACGCAGGCGATTGGTATCCTGCTGATTTGGAAAAAGATGACTTCAAAGGTCTGTATGGATACAAGGTAAGCATAGCCTGTTTTTGCATTGAGTTCATTTTAGAACCAATATTTTGTTCGTAACCATGTTATTTTGTATGAAGGTCTTCATAGCTATTTCCCTTATTCTTGGAGATGGGTTTTATAACTTGGTGAAGATAATAGTGATCACCATCAAGTCTTTGTTGACCACCGCGAAACAACAAGATCTCCCGGTCATTAAAGACTCACCAGGTGAGACACACCTTATATTCACATGTTATTAAAAAATGTATGTTGTTTGACTCCAAACTATGCAGACGCTGAAGTATCGAAATCCCAATTGGAGAAACAGAAAAGAGATGAAGTTTTTCTAAAAGACATGATACCAACTTGGTTTGCAGCCTCTGGGTATGTGGGTTTGGCTGCAGTATCAACATCAACAATACCACTTATCTTTCCACCCCTCAAGTGGTACCTTGTTCTATGCTCTTACATAATTGCACCCGCCTTCGCGTTCTGCAACTCTTATGGTTGTGGGCTCACAGACTGGAGTTTAGCGTCAACGTATGGCAAGATTGGTCTTTTCATCATCTCTTCATTAGTCGGAACTGATGGAGGTGTGATAGCTGGTTTAGCAGGATGTGGCGTAATGATGTCAATCGTCTCCACTGCAGCTGATCTAATGCAAGATTTCAAAACCGGATACCTGACTTTATCATCAGCAAAGTCGATGTTTGTGAGCCAACTAATGGGAACCACCATGGGCTGCATCATTGCACCCCTCACATTTTGGATGTACTGGACCGCGTTTGAAATAGGGGCTCCAGACAGTCCTTATAAGGCACCATATGCTGTCATATTTCGAGAAATGGCGATTCTTGCAGTTGAGGGGTTTTCTGAGCTTCCAAAGCACTGTTTAGCCTTATGTTGCGGGTTCTTCATGGCAGCATTGGTTTTCAACCTGTTACGCGATCAGATTCCCAAGAAGGTGTCAAGGTTCATTCCTATTCCCATGGCAATGGCGGTTCCATTTTATAATGGAGCTTACTTTGCAATTGATATGGTTGTTGGGACGGTTATATTATTCATGTGGGAACGAATAAATAAAAAGGACGCGGAGAATTATGCAGGAGCAGTTGCTTCGGGGTTAATATGTGGGGATGGGATTTGGACTATTCCATCAGCAATACTTTCCATTTTGAGGATCGACCCACCCATCTGCATGTACTTTAGGCCCTCGGTTAACAGCTGAGGATTTAGGGTCTGCAAACATAAACCTGTAGTTCAGTTAGACATGTAAATATGTTTGATGTAGTTTTCTTCTATCCCATTTGCTCTTGTATTTTAATTTAGGTATGTTCTGTTACTTGGTGGCTGGTGAATGATTTATAAGTCCAAACACACGCATAGAGCGCACGCAATGACAGTTAATAATTGGTAAAGCTGCAAGATATCATTTCTGCTGTTCTTATTTTAGTGAAACCAATCTATATAAGTGACAGCCCCCAATTTTGCACTGAAATTTACTCAAAAGGGAAGGAATTTTACTTATTCAAAACAACTCTTTTACATTCATACTCATAAACCTTACATTCAATAGACTTTTGCTGCTAAATCAAAGGGAAAATAACTACCCACTGAGGTTATTACTTTCTCCATGATCTATTAAAAACATGTGAACACAATAAAACTCCTGGTGACGCGTACGTACCCGTCTGACCTGACTTTGAACTGTACCTATCAAGATGAACCTATAGTGACAACTG
The DNA here is from genome assembly GCA_024085815.1 of Flaveria linearis. Taxonomy (NCBI): domain Eukaryota; kingdom Viridiplantae; phylum Streptophyta; class Magnoliopsida; order Asterales; family Asteraceae; genus Flaveria; species Flaveria linearis. The sequence continues at coordinate 34,242,060 of CM044016.1, read as the reverse complement.
ACAATCATAATGCTTCTGAAAGAAATCATTGATCTTACATGATTTACCTAGTAAAGGGGAATAAGATGTACTGAAACATACAAAAAAACATTAAAGCATAGCATTTTGAATCTAAATGAAGGAATTTCATGTCAAAAGTCGTAGATGTTTGTTCTAGCATGGCGTATCACGAGATCTTTTAGTTAACTACGTGTAGACTCTTCTTTGTAGCTTATAAATGATAGGAAATACTCGAGCTTAAAATATGTATGATTTTTTATACACTTTGAAGCTTGGTTGCTTCCTCATGCTTGTCATGCTCCAATGATACTATGTGCTCAAACGGCTCTCCTTTATAAAATAACTATTATTTTATTTTAAATTTTTTTATGTAACATATCACCCCTTAATGTTATGGGTGTTCATTAACTGTCTTATTGGACCCAACTGACAAAATTTGATCGATTTGACGAATTTAAAACTTGATGGTCCGGTTTATGATTTACACTAAATTAGAAAACAGATCTGGTTTAAGGTTTACATTGGGGAATAAATCGTATAAACTGGGTATACATTATATTGGAATTAATATTGACCACACATTCTCCATATATATCTTGATTTGCCTGCCATGCATATTGCTTTTGACCTTCGTGTTTTTGGCCACTGTATTAGGCTTGCTTTCTAATTTTTCCATTCCTCTTTGTATTTATTAGAGGTGGCAAACTGGATTGGTTGGATTGGTTTGGCTGTTAGGTCAGGGTGGGTTTGGGTTAAGATGGATGATGGACCATTTAAAAAAAGAGTCGGGACGGGTATGGGTCAGAACGAGTTCGGGTTAGGATGAGTTCGGGCCAGGATGGATTCGGGTCAGGATGGGTCAAGTAAAAAAATTTATCATCAATAGAGAGATTCAGATCATACATAATAAAGACAAATCAATGTACAATTTGAGGAAAAATTAGACTTAAAAGGCATATCCAAAACACATATGAATGAAATCAGAGTAATTGATTAAGACAAATAAGTTGCTAATAAACAGATGTAATCAAATTGAGATAAGAGCAAACATATTCAATTAAGAATTGATTGATTTAAGAAGACAATGAAAACGAAGCATTTGCCAAAGCAAGTATCCACATGCCACAAACAGTTGAAATTGAAACAAGAACATTCCAATTTTTGATCTGTTCCCAAGCTTAAATATTTACATAAACATACTCTCCTTTTTTATATTATCAAACATATATGAGTAAATGGGATTAAGTAAGGTGGTGGGGCAAAAATCCATACCGAATACGCAAGAAAAGACCATGGCGGAAGCCGGAAAGTCGAAAACCTATTTGTTGGTGTTGTACAATGTCATTAGCGAGAAACCAGAAATCAAAAGGAAGATGTAGTGATTGCTATAGTAACCTACTAGCATGAAGGCTTGGCTGTTCGATTGCGTGATTGAGCAGCACCCGAGCGGTAGGGGCTGACTTGTGATGGTACCACCATCGTCTTCTCGATTTCGATTTGTAGCAATAATGTTTCATTTGTAGAGAAGATATTGTATCATTTGATAAATGAATCAGCACTTGATTATGGTTCTTCTGCACTTTGAAGAAGATGCTCACTTTGACGAACAAGCTGTGATATTGATTTGCTTTGTTAAAACGGAGGGATGAGAAGGAAGAGGATCAAAAATGTAGAGAGAAGTTTTTGAGGGGCACCCCATTCAGACCCACTTTATAATTTATCTATCCCATCTTATTTTTTGTTCTTTTTAATCCAGCCCATTTAGACCAATTAAGATTTTCTCCATGACTCAAATCAGCCCAAAGGATTATTATAAATACCCATGGCGATCCAAAATTAGCAAGTGGGTTTGATTTGCGAGGTCTAGCATTTATATATGGCCTTGGCATATTGATAATATTATGAGATACTTGACAAATTTTGAATCGATCGATTTTGAGATGGTATCAGAATGGACTTAACACAAAACACCAACCCTAGTCGCCTCCAGTTCTGCCCTATGGCCGACGATAAAGAAACCACTTCCTCTACAAAACAAGAGAGCGCCATGGATACGAACTCTCCATTCCATATTCATGCGTCCGACTACCCAAAACAAATGCACATCAATGAAACTCTCACCGATTGCTATTATGCCGATTGGTCGCAAGAGATGATGAATTTTCTCTTCGCCAAGAACAAGGTGGGTCTTGTTGATGGATCGATCAATAAACCTGAGATGGCTGCCGCTGACTATATGTCATGGATGCGTTGTGATGCGTTGTGATGCGATGGTGAAAGGATGGATCACAACCACCATGGAAAAAGATATCAGGAATAGCGTCAAATACGCTAGCACAGCCGCTAAAATATGGACCGATTTACTCGAAAGGTTTGGAAAAAAGTGCCCCTAGAGCATATGAATTGAAGCGAACTCTCACAGCAACCCAACAGGAAGGTATTTTAGTTTCTGCTTACTATACTAAGCTACGCGATTTATGGGATGAGGCGCAATCGTTTTTATCTATCCCTCGATGTACATGCACCGGCTGCACGTGTGGCATAGAAAAAAAGATGATTAGTCTTAGGGAAAAAGAAAGGCTTTATGAGTTCCTTATAGGACTTGATAATAATTTTTCTATGATTAGAACACATATTCTTGCAATGAACCCAACACCAAGTCTTGGGAATGCTTATCATCTCGTTGCAGAAGATGAACGCCAAAGGAATATTTCAACCAACAGAAGGCCATCCACCGAATCCGTTGCCTTCAAGACCTTTATGTCAAGTCGACGGGAAACGAGCGCGAGGCAATGTTGTGAGAAATCTGCCCCAAAAGAAAACAAACGCATCGATGTCATTGAACATTGCAATTTTTATGGGAAAGACGGACACAACCGGGATGGATGCTTCAAATGAATTGGATATCTTGATTGGTGGTTGGGGAACAAAAAACGTGATGAAACTAAACCTACGGCAGCCTGCAATACCGATTCAAGTCCTATTCCGGGTTTGACTAACGAACAATATGAGTCTTTCTTGAAACATTTTGCAGAAAGTGGGAACACTACCAAAGAAAGCGAGACTTCAATGGCACACATGACATGTAAAAATGATTATAATGATGAGTGGGCAATTGATTCAGGCTTTGCCGAACATATTACACACAATACAAGCATTCTTGAAAACAGGACTAAAACTCGAAACGAGACCCCAGTTGTCATTCCAAACGGAGATTCTATACCCGTTGAAGGAAAGGGGGAGTGCACCTTAATGGGGGGAACCAAGATAAAAGGCGTTTTACACATTCCTAAATTCACTTGCAATATCTTATCTGTCAGTCGATTAAGCAAAGATCTTTAATCGGCTATAATTTTTTTTCCTGATTTTTGTGTTTTGCAGAAGTTATACACGAGGAGCTTAATTGGTGTGGGTGAGTGCAAGAAGGGTCTTTACCAAATGGGGATGTTTGGAACTAAGAAGAAAGCCTTGATGACGACTGCTGATGCTTGGCATAAAAGGTTGGGCCATGCTTCTAGTGATAAACTTACCCAGCTTGATTTTCTTAATAATGTTTCCTTCAATAAGTCATGTGACTCGTGTTCTAAGGCAAAACACACTAGACTTTCTTTTCAAAATAGTGAAATTAAGACAAATGGTTGTTTTGAGCTATTACACTGTTTGTTTGGAAAAAATACCGGACACCGTCCTTTTCAACTGCAAGGTATTTTTTAACGGTTGTTGATGATTTTAGTAGAGCTGTATGTGTGTTTTTGTTAAAATATAAACATGAAGCAGGAAAATATTTGATTAGTCTCCATAAAATGTTAAGAACGCAATTTGAAAAATCTTTTAAAAGAATTAGATGCGACGATGGTGGAGAATTCACATCTAATGAAATGTTAAAGTTTTACGACGAGGAAGGTATTTTGCTTGAAACAACGTGTCCACATACCCCGCAACAAAACGGAGTTGTGGAACGTAAGCATAGACACCTACTCGAACCGCCCGAGCACTTAGATTTGAAGCCAATTTGCCTAAAAGATTTTGGGGAGAATGTGTTTTGACGGCCACCTACATTATTAACCATATACCTTCAAGTGTAATTGGAAACAAAACACCATACGAAACCATTTTGAACAAAAACCGGATTATGATTTTATGAAAGTTTTTGGGTGCTTAGCCTACTATAGAAGCACCGATACTAAAGGGGACAAGTTTGAAGCGAGAGGGAGGCCCGGGGTGTTTTTGGGATATCCACAAGGGACTAACGGGTATAAAATATTTGACCTTGAAAATAAGAAAATAATGGTCTCTAGGGACGTAAGATTTTATGAAGAGAAATTCCCTTTTGACCAATTTTCTCTTGAAACAACCGAGTTATTTGAACCTACTGATGGGCCGATCTATGATGAAATTGCAAATAGAAACAATGCCAGTAACATTGAGATCTCGATTGGAACTGAAAGCCCAAGTGAAGAGTTTGCCTTGAATCAAAATCAAAGTAACAAGGCTCAAACAGAAAGCTCAAATGAGCATTATCAATTAAACCAAGGTGCAAATAATAAAGGCCCAGATCACGATCAAAAGCCCAACATCAGATTGTGAAACAATACATCAAGATCAACAAGCCCAAAGCGAACCGCAAGGCCCAAACATCAAACAATTACAAGAAAAAAGAAGCCGATCACAGCCCAAACACTTCAACGATTATTTTTTCCAACTTCCCTATCGGTTGACCATGCACAAGCCTCACCAAATCAAGCATCCTCCACAGTACATCCATTAGCTAATTTTGTTTCATATAAACATTTTTCTGAAACTCATAAAGCGTTTTTAGCTGCCATCGACTCAAATGATGAGCCAAAACATTTTTACCAGGCCGTAAAAAATGATAAATGGAAGGAAGCCATGAAGAACGAAATACAAGCTCTAGAAAAGAATGGTACGTGGACTTTAGAAGAACTCCCTAAAGGAAAGCCAGCCATTGACTCCAAATGGGTATACAAAGTAAATACAAGCCCAATGGAGAGGTCGAGAGATACAAGGCATGATTAGTTGCAAAGGGATTTACATAACTGCAAGGAGTAGACTACCATGATACTTTTGCTCCTGTAGAAAAGCTTGTCACTCTGAGAACTCTTTTAGCAGTAGCAATCAAAAAAGATTAGGCCATCCACCAACTTGATGTCAACAATGCATTTTTACATGGGGACTTAAATGAAGAAGTATATATGAAAGTCCCTTAAGGGTTTGCTAAAGAAGGAGAGACCAGAGTTTGTAGGCTAAGAAAATCCTTGTACGGTTTGAAGCAAGCATCACACAATTGGTATCAAAAATTCACCAATGCCCTACTCAATCTCGGCTTCAAACAGTCTAAAGCCGACCATTCTCTTTTCATCCGGAAATAAGAAAATAGTTTTGTTGTAGCCCTTATTTATGTCGATGATGTTGTCATGGTAGGGAACGACACAAGCAAAATGCAAGAAAAAAAGGATGAACTCGATAAAAGATTTACCATAAAGGACCTCGGCAATCTCAAGTATTTCTTGGGATTGAAGTAGCCCGAACCTTGGAGGGATTAGTTTTGAGCCAAAGAAAGTGTTAGAGCATATATTGTCATATATAGTGTGTCCGTCGCTTGATGAATAGTCTAGGCTTAATGTCTTACACCTGATATGTTGTAAACACATGAAACTGGGTCATTCGTAGGAGCATATGCGAATGAGACTCAGTCGTACGACTGAGCCATGCTAATGGACAAGTCATGCGACTGAGAGATGCGATTGGGGCATTCGTAAGACTGAACCATAAGAATGGTCCAGTCGTACGATTGAACCATACACATGGTCCAGTCGTACGATTGAACCATACGCATGGTCCAGTCATACGATTGAACCATACGCATGGTCCAGTCTTACGATTGAACCATACACATGGTCCAATCGTACGAATGGGCCCAGTCGCATCTAATATGGGCCGAGGCCTATATATACCAGTTTCAGTGTGTAAAGAGATAGGGATTTAAGAGGGAGTCTACCCGGAGCCTAGGGCTGTCGGATGAGAGGGGAGATCATGCTCGATCTCCCCTTGCCAAGAGTCTTGATTCTTATGTTGTAACGAGCTTGTAATCGTTAGGTTTTATCAATGAAATCAATTTTTGATAGTTCGTGATATAGATTTGACTTTTGGTTTTGGTTGTTTATCCTTCCGTCAAGAACACGCTCGGATGTCTACCGATCCAGCAGCTTCACAATTGGTATCAGAGCCTTGGCTCTTGATTTACGTGTGATTCAATCGTTTTTGATATAAAAATTGTGTTTTTTCACGAAAAACGCAATTCTTTTGTGTCAAACGGTGTTTCTAGACGTCTCCAGTTCGTAAAGTTCATTCTTCTGGCATACGGCAATTAGGGTTAGTGAAAAATTCATGTTTTTGCGTCCAAAATACCTTAAACCTTCGAATTTTCAATATACAGCAGCTTCGAGTCAAATAGTGCGGAATCCTATTTGATTGGCGATCCAATTAGTGAGAACGCATGTAGAATCAATTGTAGATTGAATCAAAACGTTAAGAACAATTGATAATCGATCTAGTGCGATCTATGAACTTGGAACAGGTTCTTAGAGGTCTCTGGACGGCTAGGGTACGTAGGGATTCAAAGTGCTTCGTTTTTCCACGATTTAAGTGGTATTTATAGGTTAGTATTCTTCATTCGGGCGACTGAACCATTAGTATGGTTCAGTCGTGCGATTGAGCCATGCGGTTGATCCATTTATCCACCCGATCACCTCAGACGTGATCCATTTATCTTCTCAAAAACACTTTAGTTAAGATTAACGTTAAGTTCATTTTGTGACATTCACAGCACTGAAAAACATAGTGAAGTCCGACATAGACACACTTTACAAAGAACTAGAAAGACTAACATAATAAACCAAATAAACATGTTTTTGTGATTTTGTTAGAGCAGGGTAGAGTACCCTATTAGCATTAACATCATTTCTAAGATAGATTCACCTGGAATCAGACAGGCATAGACCAAAATACTTGGAACTTTTATATAGGTATTGAAATTGAAACTAACATATTTACATGTCACAGTTTCTCGTTCATCTGAGACCTCTACGTTCTAACTAGGAATCATGCTTGATCTGATATGTAACACACATTGATTTTGAATATCAGGCGGTGCAGCCACGACGATTGTCAGTATACTTGTCCACTTAAATCCATACACAGACTTTTGACACATATTGGTGATGTATTATGTTATTTTATTTCAACCAACATTTGTGGATCCCAAGCTTATATGGTAATTAACATTCCTCTGAGGACTTTTGAGTGGTCTACGGGTATTTTGACAAGAAGAGACTATTCATAGAGCTTTCAAAGAGAAGCCAAGCCTCAGGTTAGTGCCATCGCACAGCAGAGAGGCGGCAAACAGTAATGAATTCTAGAATATCTAGGTTATGCTTATCCTCAGGTCAGTGCCATCGCACAGCAGAGAGGCACACAACCTATCTTCTTGTTAGAGCAACTCTAAATATTTTTCTTGCACATAACGCACTAACAACATAGGTTATCAGCTTGATTGCGTTTATTTTCATTTTTCATGCTTTGCTCCTTTTGTGGTCATCCGCACACTTTTAGTAGCGTTTATTTGCTCGTCATCCCTTATTGAAAATAATTAATTGTGTTAACCAGTGATAAGATGGGAACCCACAGTCAGTTGAACAGATTAGTTTGAATTGAGTTCACCAATGATGTCTACTAGTTTATCGTATTGAATCTACTGACATATCTTATAATGAACTAGCACCTCCTTGGATCGACTTTCTCCGTGTAATTACAGTTATAAACAAGCGTACTATCATTTTTCCTATTTGTTAGACTTAGACTTCTCTGACTAATAATTTTCTATGATTTAATTAAACTAAATTGCAAAAATTAAAAATCTTTTTGGTGTTCCAAATAACTTGACGCCTGTATACTATCACTTTCCATAGTGTTGAATCACATTCTTATTTTTGTTGTTTTAGCCTTTTAGCTTATCTGCCCCCCCTTTTTTAAGTAAATAAATACTGAAAGTAAACTAATCTCCCCCTAAAATTCTAAAACAAAAAAATCTTTTTGTGTTTTTAGATTTTTATGAGACACGGAAATTAAAACAAAAAAAATAAAAATAAAATAAAATAAAATACAAGGAAATTAAACGGGTGTCGGACTAAGCAGTATCATCTTCTGGAATTACATCACTTTTCTTTTTGACACCGTTGACCTCTAACAGACATAGAAAACGTAGTTTATCAAAGGATTTAGTATAGAGGTCAGCGCGTTGAAAATCCGTATTTATTTTTAACCACATCGATTAGGTTCTTTTCATAACAGTCACGTATAAAGTGATATTTTATACCGATGTGTTTGGTCTTAGGATGTTGGACCAGATTTTTAGTTACTGCAATTGCAGCAGAATTATCAACAAAAATAGGAGTAGAAGCGAAATGCAAACCGTAGTCCCGCATTTGCTGTTGTATCCATATGATTTGTGAGCAGCAGCTGGCGGTAGCAACGTATTCGGCTTCACAGGTTGACAAAGCAACCGAGGTCTGCTTCTTACACTACCATGTCACTAATCTCCTCCTAAAGAATTGACATCCTGCTGATGTAGACTTGTAGTGCATCTTGCAGCCACCGTAATCCGAGTCACTATTCGCTGTAAGCTCAAAATCATCGTCATGAGGATACCACAACCCAAGTGTTGGTGTACCCTTCAGATAACGGAATATCCTTTTGACTCCTATCAGATGGTTGACCTTCAGTTTCACCTGATATCTTGAACATAGACATGTTGCATACATGATATCAGGTCGTGATGCAGTGATGTACATGAGAGATCCAATCATTCCTCTGTACATGGTGGCATCGACTAGATCACCATTCTCATCGGGTGCTACCTCATGGTTTGTAGCGAGTGGAGTCCCAGCTGCGGAAGCATTCTCTATGTCAAACCGACTGAGAATATCTCCTACATACTTAGTCTGATGTAGAAATATCCCTTTTGATGTCTGATCTACCTGTAAACTGAGAAAAAATTTCATCTCTCCCATGGCACTCATTTCAAATTCAGCTTTCATTACTGCTTCAAATTCTTTACATAAGTCTTCATTCTTGGAACCGAAGATTATGTCATCAACGTAGATCTGAACAAGCAGCAAATCACCATCTTTTTCTTTGATAAACAATGTACAGTCAATTACACCTCTGCGAAATCCGTGTTTCACGAGGTGAGTGGAGAGTTTTTCATACAATGCCCTCGGGGCTTGGTGAAGCCCGTAGAGAGCCTTATCCAGTTTGTAAACTCTGTCCTGATGATATGGATCTTCAAATCCTTCGGGTTGACTGACATACACTGTTTCCCAGATTTCGCTATGAAGAATTGCACTCTTTACATCCAGTTGATAGACTTTAATCTTCATGTAAGAGGCATAGGCTAGGAAGATACGGATGGCTTCCATTCTTGCCACAGGTGCGAATACTTCATTGTAATCTATTCCCTCGACTTGTAGAAATCCTTGAACTACAAGATGAGCCTTGTTCCTGATGATGACTCCTTGGTCATCTTTCTTGCATTTCAAGACCCATTTTGTTCCAATAACTTTAGCTCCTTTTGGTCTATCCACGAGAGTCCATACTCCCAACTTCTTGAACTGCAGAAGTTCTTCTTGCATGGCACTCACCCATGCCTCATCATTCAGGGCTTCACTGACGTATTTTGGCTCAAACTGAGACACAAAACAACGATATGCTCCATCATGAAGGTATCCTTTTTCCATTACCAAGGCATAATCAGCTGAGTATAGCTGATTTCATGTCTGAACTCCAGATCTGACATCCCCAATGACATTGTCCAGAGGATGATAGACATTTAAGCATGATCCAGGAGTAGTGGGAACAACTACCTCAGAACCAAGATTATGGACATTTGGTTCTGCATCTGAGGCAGTAGAAGTGTGAGGTTCCGAAGATGCAGAAGCATCAATATCAAATGCTTGTGGACTTGCAGGAGTTGGAACCTGTTCCTCCTCATGGTTATGGTTATTTTCCACAGCTTCATCATCAGAGGAGGAGTCACTTACCTCGAGTGCTCCCCCTGACTGATTAGACGATTCACCTTATGAATCAGATGTTGTGGCGTCTTGTGATGGTGTGTTTAAGACCTCAAACATCATTTTGGTTACCAAGTCATCGTCAGATGTGGAGAGAGGGATGTTGAAAGACTGGAAGAAGCCATCATAGTCGGAAAAGAAGGTAGGTCCTTTCCTAGCAGGAGGAGTGGTGTATCTCTGAACGTCAACATTACACCACACTTCTACTTGACCCATGGAGTTGTTATAGACCCTCTTATTCGGTATGTTGTATCTAAGAAAAATTCCATCTTCAGCCTTCTCGCTGAACTTTCCCTCCTGATTTTTCTTTAGTAGTGTGCACGGTGCGCCAAATGGTTCGAATACTCTAGATTTGGTTTACGTCGTTGAAGTAACTCGTAGCATGTCTTGCCATGACGTTTAACTACCAGAACTCGATTTAACGTGTAACACGCATTGGCAACTGCCTCATTCCAGAATTGGATAGATAGCTTCGAGTCTGCAAGCATTGTCCGTGCTGTCTCTATTAAGCTGCGATTCTTTCTCTCAGCAACACCATTCATCTGAGGAGTGTAGGCGGAAGTGAACTGGTGCACAATTCCCTTTTCTTTACAGAAAGCCTCCATCCATTGATTCTTGAACTCGGTTCCGTTATCTGAGCAGACTTGTCTGACCTTCAGCTTGTATAGAGACTCCATTGTAATTACTAACTCTTTGAATGACTCAAACGTTTCTGATTTTGATTTCAGAAACATCACCCAAGAGAATCTTGAGTAGTCATCTGTAACTACATAGCAGTACAGGTCGCCTGCGATGCTTCTTGTACTGACTGGACCAAACAGATCCATGTGAAGAAGTTCAAGAGGAAGTTCGATTGAGTGAACTTTCTTTTCCTTATGAGACTTCTTCGTCTGTTTGCCTTTCTTGCACGCCACATAGAAATCCGGTAGTTGGAAGATTTTAACGTTAACTCCTCTCACTAGATCATTCTGGATCAAGTGATTCATCTTCCGTGGATTAATGTGTCCCATTCTCCGATGCCAGGAGATTGAGTCCCTCTCAGTAGTCTTTGACAAGAAGCACTAAACTTGATGATCTGTTGTGGAGTCCTTTGATAAATCCAAGACATAAAGGTCATTATATCTTGAGGCAAACATTAAGACTTGGTCCTCCGGAATGGTATAGTCCTTTTTCAGGACATAGCACTTCTTGTTATCAAACACTACTTTAAATCCTTTATCACAAATTTAGGATACCGAAAGTAAGTTATTCTGAAGTTGTTGAACATAGTTTACCTTGTCAAACTTTACTTTCTGATTTCCCACTTCCCCTTGAGCTGTGATATACCCTTCTTTGTTTCCAGCAAATGAAACATGGCCTCCTTTTATCTGTTTGACGTTTGATAGGAGTCCCCTGTTCCCATTCATGTGCCTTGATGCTCCGCTATCGACAATCCACGTGTTGGTTTCAGCACTATAGCGAACACCCAACACATTCAATTGAAAACAGTAGTTTAGGTTAGGGACCCAAGCCTTTACTGGCTTGGGTGACCCAGAGGCATCACACATCATCAATTCTACCCATTGGCCTTTTGAAGGTGAGGGAAGATCTATGGTCTTCTTGTTCTCATTATCAGATCCATGGACAAATTTCTCTTTCTATAAGCCAGTCTTATGTAAGGCCTGTTTGTGATAAATAGAGGACTGGTTAATGGGTTGAACTTTAGGTTCACTGACTCTTTTTGGTGGAGTCATGGATCTTAGTGCACAAAAGAAGATCCATACTTTCCATAGTTTGAACTAATATGTGGTCAATATTAATTCTAATACTCCCCCTCAAGTTGGAGCATGTAGGTTCTTAGTGCCCAACTTGTCAAGCATAAATCTTAGTTGTTGAGTCCATAATCCTTTCGTAAGTAGATCGGTGATTTGCATGGAGGTGGCAATTTCAAGTGGTTCAACTTCTTGTGACTCGGCTCTTTCCCGGATGAAATAACAATCCATCTCTACATGTTTGGTTCGTTCATGAAAGATGGGGTTATTTGCAATGTGACGAGCAGCTTGGTTGTCACAAAACAAAGGGGTCGGTTTTGTAGAGAAGATGTCCAACTCAGTTAGAAGCCACCGAACCCAAATTATTTCACTAATTGTGGATGCCATCGATCGGTATTCTGCTTCAGCGATGAACGGGATACAACCGATTGTTTCTTTGTTTTCTAAGAGATGGGGACTCCGCTTTGAAGAAGTAAGTATCCAGTTCGAGATTTTCTAGTATAAGGACATCCTAACCAGTCAGAGTCACAGGATGCTCTAAGAGTACAACCCCCTTCTCGTAGGAAAAGAATACCTTGCCCCGGTGTGCCCTTTAGGTATCGCAAAACTCTGTGCACCGCGTCCATGTGAAGTTGTCTCGGGTCCGCAACAAATTGACTCATGATATTAATTGAGTAAGTAATATCCAGTCTTGTGGCTTGCAAATACAGCAACCTCCCAATTATTTGACGGTATTCCACGGCATCTACCTTCGGTTCATTCTCGGCTTTATCTAGCTTGAGATTTTGCTCGATAGGAAAAGAACTTGGTCTACAACCTTGTAAACCGCAGTCTACTAGGATATCAAGAATGTACTTTCTGTGAAGCCGCTGGATCGGTAGACATCCGAGCGTGTTCTTGACTGAAGGATAAACAACCAAAACCAAAAGTCAAATCTATAACACGAACTATCAAAAATTGATTTCATTGATAAAACCTAACGATTACAAGCTCGTTACAACATAAGAATCAAGACTCTTGGAAAGGGGAGATCGAGCATGATCTCCCCTCTCATCCGACAACCCTAGGCTCTGGGCAGACTCCCTCTCAAATCCCTATCTCTCTACACATTGAAACTGGTATATATAGGCATTGGCCCATATTAGATGCGACTGGGCCCATTCTTGCGATTGGACCATGCGTATGGTTCAATCGTACGACTGGACCATGCGTATGGTTCAATCGTACGACTGGACCATTCTTATGGTTCAGTCTTACGAATGCCCCAATCGCATCTCTCAGTCGCATGACTTGTCCATTAGCCTGGCTCAGTCGTACGACTGAGTCTCATTCGCATATGCTCCTGCGAATGACCTAGTTTCATGTGTTTACAACATGTCAGGTGTAATACATTAAGCCTAGACTATTCGTCAAGTGACGGACACACTATATATGACAATATATGCTCCAACAAATTCCCCCTATGAATGAGAATCCACTCTGTGCAGATAAATATAACTTGATTGGCCCATAAATAGTCAGATGCCCTTGACTACCCCACAAGATCAGCACCGATAGCTGACATCTTCTCTTCTCTTTTTCGTGTTCTAACAACATTCACCTATTCTGGAAGTCCAACGAATAATGGGGTATCCATCGAACTTGTTTGACATAAGAATCTCAGGGTGAATGTGCTTTGCTCATTCTCAACTCATCCTCAACTCTGCCGATAAAACCATTTAACGTTAAGCAATCTGACTTCTCCGGCAAATTACAGTGAAAAACTACACTGTCACCAAACTCTTCCTTTCATGTGTGCACCTTGCATAGACTCTCCAGGAAAATCTTCACTATTGACCTGAAAATGAACCGAAAATGACCCGATAATTTTCCCGAAAAAATTTTATTTTACCAAACTTTTTCAAAAGGCTTCCCGATTGATAAAAATAGTTTAGGGAAAACTTCGTGCAAGAAGCTGTTCTAGACTCTTTTTTTGGTCTGGTACACAGCTCATTCATGCGACTGGAATAGACGTATGAAGACATACGTGCGAATGGGTGATTCGTGCGAATGGACACTCTGAATGGTTCAGTAGTACGAATGGATAACACGAATGGGTCAGTCGTGCAAATGAAATACACAAAAGGGCCAGTCGTGCGAATGAAGGTTCATTCGTATGAATGGACATACGAATGGTTCAGTCGTGCGAATGAGGCCCAAACGCATGGCCCAATCGCATGAACGGGTCTGAACACAGAAAACCAGATCTGTAGCCGCCACAAGGCTGAAAAACACTAATCCGATGATTTGGACGAGACACAACACAATAATTGTACCAATGGATTCGTTTTTAGATCTGTAGCCGCCACAAGGCTGAAAAACCCTAATCCGATGATTTGGACGAGACATAACACAATAATTGTACCACTGGATTCGTTTTTATGATCTGAAGAAGATTCCGGGTCCAATTTTAACAAACAAACAACACAAGCAACGAGATTTGAGCAAAACAAGATGAACACGAAGTGGGTTTTATGTCAAAGAACAAGAATTCGATCCAGAAATCAAGAGCTCGGGTTGCTAGATCGGTTGTTAGACCTTACTGGCAGTAACTGGCTCTGATACCACTTGTCAGGACGTAGTATTGAACGTAATACTAACTGATAAACGTGTATACCGAATCAAATAGTGCGGAATCCTATTTGATTGGCGATCCAATCAGTGAGAACGCACGTAGAATCAATTGTAGATTGAATAACGTTAAGAACAATTGATATCGATCTAGTGCGATCTATAAACTTGGAACAGGTTCTTAGAGGTCTCTGGACGGCTAGGGTACGTAGGGATTCGAAGTGCTTCGTTTTTCCATGATTTAAGTGGTATTTATAGGTTAGTGTTCTTCATTCGGGCGACTGATCCATTAGTATGGTTCAGTCGTGCAATTGAGCCATGCGGTTGATCCATTCGCACGACTGAGTGTCCAGTCGTGCGACTGAGCCAATCTTATATTCCAATCATGCGACTGATCTAGTCTCCTGGTTTAGTCGTGCGACTGAGTCATTCGCATGAAGTTGTTCATGCGTATGGTCCATTAGCATGGGCTATTCGCATGAGAACTTCACATTACAAAGTTTGAATATATTTATTAAACATTACATTACCAATATTAATTCAAACAACCACAAACCTATATAGCTAATTCGATACACGTTAAACAACTCATTAGTGAAATATTAAACATTATATCCACAACCAAACGAAATATTAAACATTATATCCACAACCAAACATTTGTATTTCATTAAGTACCCAACTATTACATATGTGTAAGACAATAAAGACATATTACATTAAGCTCAGAACCTAGGTACACATGTATCTACAACCTCCAGCGACCACATCTACTGCTATCATGCACTGTCACCACCTATAACCCACCGACCACCACCAGATGCGGCCACCACCAACCACCCTTTCCAGCCGCCACCAAAATACCGCCTCCACTGAGACCCGCCGGCGACCCCACCACATGTAACATCTCACCCATTTTGATCGTAACCCGAACTTGTTTATATAAACATACGGAATTTATTAAATTTGTCATTATAATCATATAGTTTGTAAATGTATATTTCTAGTACTTAAAATGCCTAAATTATCAAATAAATAAAATAAATCCAAATATTTATAAAATATAAAAGGTTTTCAAAGATTTTATAAAAAGAAAAAAATTAAATTAAATAAACAAAAAATTAATAAAATCTATTATTAATTCAAACTTAATAAAGCTTTGGGTTAAAAATGCAAATTAAAAAACATGAAATAACAACATCTCAACCTACAGGGGCCAATTGTGTAATTTTTCTAACCCAAACCCCCTACATGTCTTCCCCTGTTCTCCGGCCAACCCTCCGGCCGCCTCCGGCAAGGCCGGATACACGAATTCACCCGTCTATGACCAAAACTTTATACCCCATCAGTCTCGCGCCCTGGATTCGAAATTAGCACCTAATTTAATTCGAAATCGAACCTCGTATCCATGTAATCTCGAACCGAAATTCCTTCCTACCCAAATTTCACCAATGGAAACCTGCCTCATTTACTCGACAAATTGATCAATTACGCGTTAATGAATGCTCTAATCACAACAACCATACCAATTGATTCAATGACACCGTGATCAACCGCGGATTTGGGTTAAAACTTCCGAGAATAACCTTGGACTCGTTAGAATCGAGCCCGTCGAAATCACACCTATATAATGATAGGATCAAATGCATCAATCTGTAATGAATTATGTAAACAATTCAAAGAAAACACAAACAATTGTAATCAAATCAAGCACATATCAATAAAATTCACAATTTCATTGATATAGCAAAGACAATTACAAGAGTAAGAAAGCAGTACATACAAAATCTTACGTCTATAATTCTACTCTAGTCTAAGCTATATATATACTAACAAACTAGAGACTATCTATTTACAATTCTGGTCCTTATACTATGACAAAATTATAAAAGACACACTAAGACTAATGTTAATCTTTCTAGAGTACTAACAATACTCCCCCTAAGATTGACATTTGTCTTTGGTCTTCAAAAGTCTTCTCTTTGTATTTATCTTCTCTTGTCTTTGCTTTTGAATCTTTATCTTCTCTTTGACTTTAGCTATCCATCTTCTCTTAATCTTCTGTCTTCTATCTTCATGTATCAAAGAAATCTTCTGGTTCTTCTTTTTATCTTGAACATTGGTTTCTTCTTGTACATCTCTAGCTCCTTCAGTGCATTCTCAATAGATGACTTGAATTTGCTAGCAAGAACAGCTTGTTCAGGTTTTGATTAATTTGTCTTTATCTCCATCTGCTTCATTCTTTTTAAAGTATCCTTTGACAAGCATGCAATGTCAACATTAGCATACAACTCAATAGGACGTTTGCTTTCTTTGCAATACACCTCTAGTACTCCTTTCCTTGAGATTCGCATAAATTCAATGTCATTAATATCTCTCTTTACAATATTTGCATAAGCAAGAGCTTTTTGCAATGAAATTCTTTCCATAGCCGCATTCATTACATTAATCATTGACACAAAATACTTTTTATCATTTTCAGCAATCTCAGGATTCATCTTCTTAAAACTTTGAACAACAAGAAAAGAGATATAACTTGGATGTAACAGTTTGAGCTCAAAAACTCCAAACAAAGTTATCATATCTACATCCCAATTCTCAAGATTTCGTACCAATTTTAGTTCAAAAGTCTCAGAATTGTAAAACCATCTCAAGATAGGTTTTGTTCTTTGAGTACCTTCTATTACTTTCAACCCTGGATTGGTAACTTTATGAAAATAATGATCACAAAATTCCAACATGAAATATTCTTCATCTTTCTTTCTTCCTTGATATTTATTTTGCTTCTGCAACTCAGTGAAGCATTCCTTGTCTTCTTGTTCACACCTTGTCTGAAGAAAACATATATCTCGACTCATACCTCTGTGAATTAATTCAACAAACATTTTCCCACGTTTAGCATTAGATGGGTTAATCAGAGATAATTTGTCTAATTCCTTCAAATCTTGCACTGGAAGCTTAATTATGCTAGAGTAAAAGTGATAGACATCACATACAGTATTTACTCTTTTAATCAAAAAGACACCAAATATCTCATCGTACTTCCATGCAATAATTTTAACTTGGTTAGAGAAATCGGGAGCAATCATAGCATTCAACAGTTCAGCTACTGACTGTCCTTTTTATAATATGTTTATAACCATATCTCCTGTACTTTTTGCTCAGGAGTGGCTTTATATGCTTCTTTCTCAGTACCAGCAAACATCTTCATCAGATCTTTTCTGCTATCATAATTGATGTACTTCCTTGCCATAGACTGAATTTCTTTTGGTTTCAACATCCTTGATCTTTTTGTAATCTCTAGATATTGAGGATTGTCTGTATCAAGAATAATCATCTTATTAGCAATCTTTTCAGTTTCTTGAAAACTTCTGACAAGATTCCTCAATGAGGTATGTTGGACCAAAAGAACCAATGAGCCATATAAAAAAACCTCTAAGTCCCACAAGACATCACAACAACTGCTGAAAGTATCATCAGCTGTTTGACAAAGTTTGAAGACCTCAACAACTAAAGATCAAAAGTACTGAAGATCAACAACTGAAGTACAAGTGCTGAAGTACAAGTACTGAAGACTCAAGTACTAAAGACTCAAGTGCTGAAGACTCAAGTACTGAAGACTCAAGTGCTGAAGACTCAAGTACTGAAGACTATCAGCTGCAGATCAAAGTACTGAAGATCAACAGCTGAAGTACAAAGACTGAAGACAAAGACTGAAGACATCAGCTGATGATATCTACTGACGTCATCAGCTAATGAAACATCTGAAGTTAAAGTCTGAAGACAAGTGCTGAAGCTTCAGAGCTTGTCACAACAGCTGAAGAAGCATTCTTCAGTTGTTGTGATGGTTTACCTTTCGGCTTTTTCTTTTCAGTAGTTATCTTTTCTATTTCAGTAGTTTGTAAAATGACTGAAGAGTTTGTGAAAGGATCTAAGCCTCTAGTTTGATCAATTAGGTTGTATTCGCAGCGGATTTAGCACAAGAATTAGAAATTATAACAAGACACAAGAAATTTTGCATGTAACAGTAAGTTATAGAGAAAGAGAGAGAATTCTGCAAAAAGGTGTTTTCTATTAGAGCACACGCTTCGGTAAGGATTACAATTAGGTCATCTACCTTTTATAGGTAGAATGACGTCAGCTGATGTCACTTGATAGTAACATCAAATCGTTATTTTAACAAACTATTGAAACTACCTAAACTACTGAAGATGTCAAACAGCTGACATCTTCTTACAAAATACTAAGTGTTAAACTTATTACAACAACTGAAAGGAAACTACTGAAAAACTACAACGACTGAAGAACAAACTCTTCAGTCGTTTTACAAACTACTGAAATACTACAACGACTGAAGAACAAACTCTTCAGTCATTTTACAAACTACTGAAATAGAAAAGACTGAAAGGTAAACCATCACAACAACTGAAGAATACTTCTTCAGCTGTTGTCATAAACTCTGAAGCTTCAGTACTTGTCTTCAGACTTTAACTTCAGATGATTCATCAGCTGATGACTTCAGTAGTTGTCATCAGCTGATGTCTTCAGTCTTTGTCTTCAGTCTTTGTACATCAGTTGTTGATCTTCAGTACTTCAGTTCTTCAGCTGTTGATCTTCAGTACTTGAGTCTTCAGTACTTGAGGTCTTCAGCTATTGTTCTTCAGTTCTTTGATCTTCAGCTGTTGAAGTCTTCAGTCTTTGTCAAACTGCTGATGAAGCTTTCAGCAGTTGTTGTGATGTCTTGTGGGACTTAGAGGTTTTCCTGATATTGGCTCATTGGTTCTTTTGGTTCAACAAACTCCCCCTGAACCAATGTAACCAAAACCTCTAAGCTTATTGTTGTCCCACTTATTGATGGCAGAAATATTGGTCATTTCCTTCTGGATCAGATCAGAAGTTGACCCATGTAAGCACTGGTCTGGGAAGAGGTCTCTGAGATTTGGATGGCATGGTATGGATGGGAACCCTGTCTTGGGGAACTGGATACAGGGCTGTTGTCCCATCCATGAGACCTACTTTCTATGTATGAGCTTGTAGGATTCTCTGGTGTAGGTTTCAAGAAATACAATTTGCTCCTCCATGGTAAGCTCCTCAGCCTCACCATCAAACAATCCTTCACGCCCATACATCTCTGAGACATACTTGGCCTGTTTACTATTTTTGAGCTCAACTATGGTTATCTGTCTGTAGGCAAATTCATCCGGGTGTTTACCCTCAAGCAACAGATTGAGCTCATCTTTCCTGAAGTTCTCAAGCCTCTTGTAGACTAACCCCTTTCTGAACACCCTATTCTCCAACATCTTTTGGGGTGGCAGGTTAGCCTCATAGGCTTTCTTGAAATCTTCAATGATTTCTCAGGGTGACACTATAATGGCCAAGGTGATAACTTCATCTACAATCTTCTTCACTTGGCCCTTGTATCTCAATGGAATGTCTTTCTTGATGATCCTATGAGCCACCCTGGGATCAGGCCAAGTTCTCACTTTATCTCCTTGATATTGAAAGGTATGCATGAGAGTGTACAATCTCAGAGCTTCTTTCCTCATGTTAACAATGGATGAGGAAGCAACATAAGCTTTATCTACACTCTTTAAGATCTTATCATCATGTAGCTTTTGCTGCTGTTCTTCTTCAAGCTTTACCCTCACAGTTTCCATCTGTGAGGTGGGAGTGATGGGCATAGGTTTGGCCTTAGGCAAGGTTAGAACTGCAGAGAGAGGCAACCTATCTTCTTCCTCATCATCCTCCTCTTCTTCTTCTTCTAGCCTCAACACCCTTCTTTTCTTTTTCAAGGGTGCATCATCGGCTATAGGTTTTGATGGTGAGGGAGTTGGTTTCGTAGGTGGTGGTTTGGTTTGTGGTGTGAGAGATTAGGCAGGCTGGGCTAGCAATTTGGAAATTAGTGGTGTTTTAGTTTGTTTAGCTAGCTCATTCCTGTTCCCAACACCGGCTTCAGTAAGGGCTCCTATGACCAGTCCTTTTGTAAATACCTCAGACGAACAGATCTTGGTGGTTATTGTCAAGATACTGTTCCTGGGCCATGACTTAACCTCCAGGACTGCTCTCCCTGTATACTTCGAAATAAATCTTACCATAGCCTCTAGTCTCTCTTTTTCCTCTTGGCTATGGCAAGACCATCGGTGTTCGATCTCTTTCACCTCCAACTTCCTTATCTCCTGATCTAGCTCAGCAGTGTCAGTGTCAAAGCCTTGCCTGGATAGCTAATCAATGATATTGTCCATTGACCTGCTATGTTCAGCATCAGCCTCCTTGACAAGGACAGCTAGATCTTTCTCCTTCTCTCCCTTCTTCTTCTTGTATGTAACATGAAAGTCTTTTTGACTTTCAGTTACTTTTACCAATTTAGCTCCCTCCTTCTCCTTCTCCCTCTCCTTCTCGGTCTCCACAACTAACTCCCTCTCTTTTTCCACCTCTACCTCCACTTCTTTTTCTTTCACTTCCTCCTCCACTCTCTTCCTCTTAGTAACTTTCACTGATGTCTCCCCCTTTTTGGTTGCATTGGTTGCAAGGGTTTGACTATCAGAAAGTGTCTTAGCCATAACAGCTTCCACTAAGGGCTGTATTGTAGAAGAAAGCCTCTCATCCAGGATTTTGATCACAATATCAGTGATCATGGGTGTGATGAGAGGCAAGGAATTTTGAAAGATAGCAGCTAATTGCTCAGGGGGTTCTGTCCCTGAGAACTAGTGCCAGAAGTAGGGGCAGGTGGCTGAGTTTGTGGGAGTGGCTGTGTGTATGTGAGACCTTCAGGTGAAGGTGCCATCTGTGGGTTAATGGTGGCAGATGGACTTTGTTCTTGAGGCATTTTGGCTAGTAGCTCTTTGAGTCTACTAACCTCATCCTCAAGAATAGTGTTTTGAGCAACTACATCAAACAAGAAGCTCAGATCATCATCAGTTTGAACTGAATCACCTGACCTCCTGACTAAGTCAGGATGTACATGCGCTGAGTGTGGCTCAGTGTTCACATGTGCCCTTGTTCTTGGTTCAGGGACTTCCAGCCTCCGGATTGGATCCATCATCGGCAGTTGCCTCTGGTGAGGACTTAGAGATGTTACCAGCTTCTTCTTGTTCATTTGCTGATACAGGGGAAGTGGCAGCCTCACCAGATTGTCCTATCTCCTTTGCCACACTTGGAGATGAGACATGTGATTCTCTGTGTTGTGGGCTCCTATCAACACTTGTATCCACCCTCTCTGTGGTTGGAGTTTTCCCAGTTATGATTGGTTCCTGGGGAGAGGGTGGAGTGTTAAGATAAGTCAACACTTCTGCAATTATTAATGTAGGGCTTTTAGGGGCGGTTGCAGTGGGAGATGGGGTAGAAGCAGTATGCACAAGGGGAGATTGGTACGTTTCAATGGCAGCCTCCTCAAGTGAGAAAGGCCCCAGATGTGTGGGTTCCCCAAAAGTGGTTGCTTCAGGCTCCTGTAGAGAGGATGCCTGAGCGGTTGTGGTTGGTGGAGTCGTTGTAATTGCTGGGAGAATCGTACCAGCAATTACTTCCTGCCTTTGTTGTGCAGGGGCATCCTCAGGGGACTCATCTCCCTGAGTAGCCGTTTTGGGGTTCTTTTTCTTGGGTTTGGTGGGGACTTTGGACTTTGAGGTGGAGGCTGTGGGTTCCAGCTGCGTCGGTTTTCACAGCTTGGCAGCCTGTTTCAACGTTTGGTCAGTGTTGTGCCTGGAGTATACCTCAGGCAATACAACCATGGCAGGGACTCCAGTGCCAACTAGTCCCTCAGCATGAAGCTGGTTCTCTATTATGGCCATTATGAACTGTGGATATAAAATCCAACGGTTTACAAAAGGTTTTGTGGCCATATCCCTGAGTTCTAAAAATATTATTTCAGAAAAGTTTAGTGGTTGTTTCTCAAGGATAGAGAATAATACTTGCTGCCACCTTGTAGACATTTGATCCCATGGTGAGGTCTTTGGGGCTAAGCATACATTTACCATGTGAAAAATGAGGCGTTCTGGATCATGGAAATGTTTCTTGAGCAGGGTAGAGGCAGATAGGTCACCCTGATAGTCATGATGTGCAAAAGAAAGATCAGTGGTGCCTTTTGGGTAGTCGGTTGGGAAGGTGGCATCATCCAATTTTAGGGTTTGGCAGATGATTTCTGGATTGATAGCCACCTTCCGGTTGTTGACGAACGACTGGAGAGAGACCTCGGCGTCGTTCTCTCCAGTATGCAAGGTGATGTTCATCTAGAACTGGGTAAGGGAATCGGCATAAATGGTAGGATTTAAGAGAAATGCCGTCTGGAAAGGAGAATCGATCATAAGATCGATGGCGTTATGAAACTTTGTCCAGAATGATGATTTGGTAAGGTATGCGACACAGTTGTGTCGTGGCTTTAGCTGCATGGTCGTCATTAATGGTGTGAGAGAGGTTTCAGAGTTTTTGAAATTTTAGTTTATGAGAGAATGAAAAACTCTGAAGGTAAGGGTGGGTATTTATAGTGTATGGAAACAGCTGAAATAAAACGACTGAAGGTTTTGGTGTTAGTCATCAGTTGTTGAAACGACTGATGACATGGTTTTAACCTTCAGAGGTTGTAAACATCTGAGGACCTGGTGTTAGTCATCAGTAGTTAAACTACTGAGACCTTGGTTTTGTCCTTCAGATGTTGCAAACGACTGAAGACTTGTTGTTAGTCATCAGTAGTTATTAACTACTGAAGACATGGTTTTCATCTTCAGACGTTGTAAACATGAAGACTTGGTGTTAGTCATCAGTAGTTATAAACGACTGACATCAGTAGTAGTAAACTTCTGACATCAGTAGTTGTAAACTACTGAAGACATGGTTTTGGCTTCAGTTGTTGAAACAACTGAGGACTTAGTGTTAGTCATCAGTAGTTGTAAAACTACTGAAGACATGGTTTTGTCCTTCAGTTGTTTGGATATGAAACAGCAGATGTTGGAATCAGCTGAAGAGTAAAGTTACTTATCAGCTGTTGCCGTCAATTCAGTTGTTTCAATCTGACCTCAACATTTTACTCATCAGCTCTTTGGCTGACTTTCAGATGTTTCATTGGCCTTCAGCTCTTGTGAATATTTATTCCTCAGCTCTTGTGATCAGATGTTCATAAGTGCTGATGAAATAAATTATTCTTCAGAGCTTGTGAACAAATTTTGCCTTCAGTACTTATGTGTAATATTGCACATCAGTACTTGTGAACAAAATTTGTTCTTCAGTACTTATTTGTTTGAAAATTAGACATCAGTAGTTATAACCACATCAGTAGTTGTAACTACATCAGTTGTTCAACAAATAATGTACATCAGTACTTTGAAGCATTTTAGTCTTCAGTAGTTATGAAAATGCTGAAGACTAAATTACTCATCAGTACTTATTTTTGACCTTTGCATACTAATGCTCATCAGTACTTGTGAACTGAGAGCATCAGTATTAGTCAAATTATTCTAGCTGCAGCATACCAAGCCTTGGTACCAAATTTTGAAATGTGGCACTATCTAAAGGCTTAGTAAATATGTCTGCAAGCTTATCAGCACTAGGCACAAACTTTGGATCAATCAGACCTTTTTCATAGCAATCTCTAATAAAATGATGTCTGATCTCAATATGTTTGGTCTTAGAGTGCTGGACTGGATTTTTAACAATACAAAGAGCTGAAGCACTATCAATTAGCAATGGAGTCTTAGTCTCCGTAATGCCATAATCCAAGAGTTGATTATGAAGCCAGAGTATCTGGGATGTACAACTTGCAGCAGCAATGTACTCAGCTTCAGCAGTAGATGTAGCAATTGAAGTTTGTTTCTTACTCTACCAAGAAACTAAACAATTGCCTAGGAATTGGCAACCACCAGAAGTAAATTTTTCTGGTGACTTTGCATCCTGCATAGTCACAATCAGAGAAAGCAACTAATTTGCAAGAATGCCCAATAGAATACCAAAGACCTAGTGATTGGGTACCTTGCAAATATCTAAAGATCCTTTTGACTGCAATCAAATGGGATTCTTTAGGGGCAGCCTGAAATCTAGCACAGGCACATGTTACAAACATAATGTCTGGTCTAGAAGCTGTAAGGTACATCAAGGACCCAATCATACATCTGTAAAGGGTTTCATCAACCGCTTTACCTTTCTGATCAACATCCAGTTGTGTGGTGCTGCTCATGGGAGTAGAACAGGGCTTACAATTTTGTAAATCAAACTTATTTAACAACTCTTTTGTATATTTGGACTGATGAATGAAGATTCCATCAGCCCTTTGTTTGATTTGCAACCCTAGAAAGAACTGTAATTCTCCCATAGCACTCATTTCAAACTTTTGCTTCATTAGCTTGGTGAATTCATCACACAACTGTGCATCAGAGGATGCAAAAATTATATCATCAACATAAATTTGAACAAGTAGCTTATGCTGTCCCACATTCTTAATGAATAAAGTTTTATCAATGGAGCCTCTAGTGAAATTATTCTGTAGAAGAAAATTAGATAATGTTTCATACCAGGCTCTAGGAGCTTGTTTCAACCTATAAAGAGCCTTATCAAGCTTATACACCCAATCAGGATGTTTATTATCCTCAAAGCCTGGGGGTTGACACACATAAACTTCTTCTTTTATTTTACCATATAAAAAGGCACTTTTGACATCCATTTGAAAAACCTTAAGATTGTGAAAGGCAGCATAAGCTAAGAACAATCTAATTGCCTCCAGTCTGGATACAGGGGCAAAGGTTTCATCATAATCGATGCCTTCCTCTTGTGCAAACCCCTGAACAACCAGCCTGGCCTTGTTCTTGACAATTTAGCCCTTTTCATCAGTTTTGTTCCTAAACACCCATTTAGTGCCTATTGCACACTTACCTTGGGGTAAATGAACAAGCTCCCACACTTGCTGTTTTCTAAACTGAAGAAGCTCAAGCTGCATTGCTTCAACCCATCCATTGTCTCTTAAGGCAACATGATAATTCTTAGGCTCTTGCTGACTGATGAAGAGAGCATAGAAGCAGAAATTGGACAACTGACTTCTGGTTGAAACTCCAGCATTGATATCACCAATGATTTAAGACATTGGGAGATTCTTTAGCTCTTAATAGACTATCAGATCTGTGCAAGTGTTTGTAGGACCTTCAGCAGCAATAGATGTTGATGAAGATTCTTGAAACCATGTTGGTGATGGCAGTTCAAAAGAAGTAGAGGATTCAGAAATCTCATCAGTATTTGTTATGGATGGAGCTGCTGAAGCTACAGGAGCATCAGGTTTAGTTGACTCAGGCAGGTGATCACTAAACCTGAAAAGATGAGTACTGGCTACATCATCATCAGTACGACCAGGTGGAGAACTGTTGACAGGAACAATAGCTGGAGGTTGATAAGGAACATATTGCAGTATGTCCAAATCAAACAGTTCCACCGGGTTTTGTGGAATCTTGTCCTTTGGAGATTCATTGAACCTCACATGCAAAGTCTCTTCAACCATCTTTGTTCTGCAGTTGAAAATTCTGTATGCCTTGCAAGTTGAAGAATAACCAACAAAATACCCTGCATCCACCTTTGAAGAAAACTTTTGGAGTGGATTGCTTGTGTTGAGAATGAAACAAGGACACCCAAAGGCTCTAAAGAAGGAAATCAAAGGAGCCAAATGATGGAGTACTTCATAAGGAGTCTTCATCAACCTCTGATTCACTAATGCTCTATTCTGCACATAGCAAGCTGTGTTGACAGCTTCAGCCCAAAAGGTCAGTGGCAATCCTGAGTCAGCCAGCATTGACCTTGCAGCTTCAATGAGGGTCCTGTTCTTTCTCTCAACCACTCCATTTTGTTCAGGAGTTCTTGAAATACTGAACTGCCTTTTGATTCCCTTTGACAGGTAGAAGTCATCAAGTGTGTGATTTCTAAACTCTGTCCCATTGTCACTCCTCACACACTTGACCTGAAGGGAATACTGCTTCCACATAAATAACACAAAGTTCATTATAGCTTTGGCAGCTTCATCTTTGGAGTGCAAGAAGAAAGTCCATATAAATCTAGAGTATTCATCCATAATTACCAGATAGTATTTCTTCTTTGCCATGCTTATCACTCTGACAGGATCAAAGAGATCCATGTGTAGAAGTTGTAAGCAGGCATTGGACTTTGGTTCTTCTATTGGAGGAAATGAGACTTTGTGTTGTTTTCCCTTTAAACAAGCAGCGCAGTTGTCTTCATATTTGAACTTCTTCAAAGGCATCCCTCTTACTAAACCATGGCTTATCAGCTGATTCATGTTTTTGATATTAACATGCCCCAGCCTTCTATGCCATAGAGTAGATTCTTGAGAAGAAGCCTTGGAGAATAGGCAAGGTTGGCCTTTTAGATCTATTTTCTTGGAAAGATCTAAGGCATATACTCTTCCTGTCCTGTTGGCCTTCAGGAGAGTATATTCATCCAACACCTTGTCAATCAATCTCAAAACTTTGGATGACAGAATCCGACAGTTCTGGATGGTGAAAAGGGCAACATGGCCTTTATCACACATTTGACTGATACTCAAGAGATTGTACTTGAGATTCTCCACATGGTTGACATCATCAAACCTTATTTCCCCATTGGAAACAAAGCCTTTGCCGATGATGTAACCTTTTTCATCATTGCCAAAGGAAACAAATCCCTTCTTTCCTTGAGAGTAGTCACTAAGAAGAGAGTTTCTTCCTGTCATATGCATGAATCCTCCACTGTCTACATACCAGATGCTTCTTTGGCATGTTGAAGAACCCTGCAATCATCACAACAAGTTAGTTAGTTTTTGAGACCCAAACCTTTTTTGGTTTTGGGTCTGTTCTCATCAACAGATGTGACACTAACTGGTTTGTTATGTGTGACAGTCTGAGGTGAAGGAGATGATGTAGAAGAGGAATCCTTTGGCTTGGATTTCCTTTTTTGTGGTTTCAACACTGGAGCATCTAATTGGTTGACTCTTCCCATTAGATGTTGAACCATCATAAAAAGTTGTGTCTGAGTTTGTGATAAAGCCTTCAGCTCATCAGACACATTAGTGCTTGCTTGTGGTGGATTCCTGTGTTGCACCATCTTCTTTTGAGCAACCTCAGCTGTTGCCTGATTAACCCCTTCCTTCTTTTTGGATTTCTTTTTGGTCTTAGGGGTTTCAGGTTTTGATGTTGCTGGTACAACCTTGGTCTCAAACTCGTTTTTCATTTTATTCATTTGCTCTTTAATTTTCTCCATTTGTTTGAGTTTGGATCCCCTTTTGTACCAGCAATCATCAGTAAGATGATTGAACAAGCCACATATTTCACATGGCTTCTTCTTCATCTTATGTTGATCATCTACTGAAGAAGATGAAACTGCTGAAGACTTGTTCTTCAGCTGTTTGCTGTCAGTACTTGTAGTTTTCTTCCTTGCAGTACTTGCTTTCCTGACATCCTCTTTAGTAGTCTTCAAACCCTTTCTACTTTCAGTTTTCTTCCCTTCAGTACATGCGGTAGTTGGGTTTGAACTTCAGGTGTTATCACTTGCTCTCCAGTACTTTCAGTACTTCTAGAGACAACACCTGAGTTGATCAACTCTTTGATCATATGACTGTCAGCATTTGCATCAGCTGATTGGTTTTGGGATTTAATGCTGACTTCTATCTCTGATGATGCTGTGTCAGATAATAGGTCACATGATGAGAAGGATTGGTTATTGCTTTCTCCATCAGATTCTACTTCTACTCTGGAAGTAAAATCTGTAGGAGGAGCAGTGTGATTATTACCAATGCCAAACTTCACATTGGAAGTTGATTGCTTACTAAGAAGCATTTCAAAACCTTTGCAGGATTGTACCCAGCGATCACACTCTACCTGGGTAGCTGCAAGTGTTTCCTTGAGGTCTTTGTACTTCTCTAGAAGTACCTCTTCCCTAGCCTTATCATCTTTGATTTGGCATTTAAGTTTATAAATCTCATCATTTTTGTCATTAAGCATAGTCTCATATTCAGCTTTTCTTTTGGAAATGGTTTGCTCTAGCTCAAGATTTTTATCAATTAAAGCTACATTTGCTTCTCTAATAGATGCAAATGTGGCTATGCATG
Source organism: Flaveria linearis (assembly GCA_024085815.1). Taxonomy (NCBI): domain Eukaryota; kingdom Viridiplantae; phylum Streptophyta; class Magnoliopsida; order Asterales; family Asteraceae; genus Flaveria; species Flaveria linearis. The sequence continues at coordinate 34,213,489 of CM044016.1, read as the reverse complement.
ATTCAGAACAAAGCTTGGCTTTAGCCTCAGAAGATACCTGTGATGAAGCATTGGATGATGAACCATCAGCAGACTCCAGGGCCATGAGAGCAAGATTCCCAAAAGGATGATCACCACCATGTCGACCAGCACCTTGGAATAGTTGTTCATGACCAGATAAATCATCTGGTAAACTGCTCCAGTCAACAACTCCTGGGGTGAAGAAGCTGTGTTGTTGAGGTTGGGTTTGATGATGAGATTGGGAAGGTTGAGGCTCAGGGAGAGCATGTGGTTGCTGAGCAGGAGATGCTTGAACTTGACTTGGCTGAGGCATGTAGTAGTAGGGGTATGGGTATGGCATATGACCCTGAGGCACAAAGTATGCAGGTGATGCATGTGCTGGTGATAGATGATTGGAACTGGTGGAGTGTTGCCCTTTGTGCTGTGAGCTATTGCTTGGAAAAGTCACAAAGGGTGCAGAGCTGTTAGATCCAGATGATCTAGACTCTCTAGCAAAGTGTCCAAGCCTCTGGCACTTGTGACACCTCAACTTGCTCTTGTCAAAACCAACTTTGGTTTTGCCAGAGAGACCAGGAAATTTTCTCCCAGTTCTCTTGTAGAACTTTCCTGGTCTCTCTGGCAAAACCAAAGTTGGTTTTGACAAGAGCAAGTTGAGTTGTCACAAGTGTCATAGGCTTGGACACTTTGCTAGAGAGTGTAGATCATCTGGATCTAACTCCTCTGCACCTTTTGTGACTTTTCCAAGCAATAGCTCACAGCACCAAGGGCAACATACCACCAGTTCTGGTCATCCATCACCAGCTCAGGCATCACCTGCATACTTTGTGCCTCAGGGTCATATGCCATACCCATATCCCTGCTACTACATGCCTCAGTCAAGTCAAGTTTAAGCACCCACTGCTCAGCAACCACATGCTCTCCCTGAGCCTCAACCTTCTCAATCTTATCATCAAACCCAACCTCAACAACACAGCTTCTTCACCCCAGGAGTTGTTGACTGGAGCAGTTTACCAGATGATTTATCTGGTCATGAACAACTGTTTCCTGGTGCTGGTCAACATGGTGGTGATCATCCTTTTGGGAGCCTTGCTCTCATGGCCCTGGAGTCTGCTGATGGGTCATCCTCCAATGCTTCATCACAGGTATCTTCTGAGGCCAAAGCCAAGCTATGTTCTGAATCTTGCATAGCTGCATTTGCATCTATTAGAGAAGCAAATGTAGCTTTAATTAATAAAAATCTTGAGCTAGAGCAAACCCTTTCTAAAAGAAAAGCTGAACTTGAGTCTGTGCTTAATGATAAAAATGATGAGATTTATAAACATAAATGCCAAACCAAAGATGATAAGGCTAGGGAAGAGGCACTTCTAGAGAAGTACAGAGACCTCAAGGAAACACTTGCAGCTACCCAGGTAGAGTGTGATCGTTGGGCGCAATCCTGCAAGGGTTTTGAAATGCTTCTGAGTAAGCAATCAGCTTCTAATGTGAAATTTGGCATTGGTTATAATCACACTGCTCCTCTAACATATTTTACTTCCAGAGCAGAAGTAGAGTCTGATGAAGAAAGCAATAACCAATCCTTCTCATCATGTGACTTACTATCTGATACAGCATCATCAGTGGTTGAAGTCAGTATTAACTCCTCACAAAACCAATCAGCTGATGCTACAACAGCTGATGGTTCAAATGCTGACTGTCACATGATCAAAAGGTTGATCAACTCGGGTGTTGTCTCTAAAAACACTGAAAGTACTGGAGAGAAAGTGATAACACCTGAAGTTCAAACCCCAACTACTGCCAGTACTGAAGGGAAGAAAACTGCTAGTAGAAAGGGTTTGAAGACTACTAAAGACGATATCAGCAATGCAAGTACTGATAGCAAATTGTTGAAAAACAAGTCTTCAGTAGTTTCATCTTCTTTAGTAGATGATCAACTAAAGATGAAGAAGAAGCCATGTGAAATATGTGGCTTGTTCAATCATCTTACTGATGATTGCTGGTACAAAAAGGGCTCTAAACTCAAACAAAAGGAGAAAATTAAAGAGAAACTGAATGTAATGAAAACTGAGTTTGAGACCAAGTTTGTACTAGCAACATCAAAACCAGAAACCCCCAAGTCCAAGAAGAAATCCAAAAAGAAGGATGGGGTTAATCAGGCAACAGCTGAGGTTGCTTAAAAGAAGATGATGCAACACAGGAATCCATCACAAGCAAGCACTAATGTGTCTGATGAGCTAAAGGTTTTATCACAAACTCAAACACAGCTTGTTATGATGGTTCAACATCTAATAGGAAGAGTCAACCAATTAGATGCTCCTGTGCTAAAACCACAGAAAAGGAAATCCAAGCCAAAGGATTCCTCTTCTACACCATCTCTTCACCTCAGGCTATCACACATAACAAACCAGTTAGTGTCACATCTATTGAGGAGAACAGACCCAAAACCAAAAAGGTTTGGGTCTCAAAAACTAACTAATTTGTTGTGATGCATGCAGGGTTCTTCAACATGCCAAAGAAGCATCTGGTATGTAGACAATGGAGGATTCATGCATATGACAGGAAGCAACTCTCTTCTTAATGACTACTCTCAAGGAAAGAAGGGATTTGTTTCCTTTGGCCATGATGCAAAAGGTTACATCATCGGCAAAGGCTTTGTTTCTAATGGGGAAATAAGGTTTGATGATGTCAACCATGTGGAGAATTTCAAGTACAATCTCTTGAGTGTCAATCAAATGTGTGATAAAGGCCATGTTGCCCTTTTCACCAGCCAGAACTGTCGGATTCTGTCATCCAAAGTTCTAAGTTTGATTGACAAGGTGTTGGATGATCATACTCTCCTGAAGGCCAACAGGACAGGAAGAGTATATGCCTTATATCTTTCCAAGAAAATAGATCTAAAAGGCCATCCTTGCCTATTCTCCAAGGCTTCTCCTCAAGAATCTACTCTATGACATAGAAGGTTGGGTCATGTGAATCTCAAAAACATGAATCAGCTGATACACCATGTTCTAGTAAGAGGGTTGCTTATGAAGGAGTTCAAATATGAAGACAACTGCACTGCTTGTTTAAAGGGGAAACAACACAAAGTCTCATTCCCTCCAATAGAAGAACCAAAGTCCAATGCCTGCTTGCAACTTTTGCACATGGATCTTTTTGGTCCTGTCAGAGTAATGACCATGGCAAAGAAGAAATACTATCTGGTAATTATGGATGATTACTCCAGATTTATATGGACTTTCCTCTTGCACTCCAAAGATGAAGCTGCAAAAGCTATAATGAACTTTGTGTTATATGTGGAGAAGCAGTATTCCCTTCCAGTCAAGTGTGTGAGGAGTGACCATGGCATAGAGTTTAGAAATCACACACTTGATGACTTCTATCTGTCAAAGGGAATCAAAAGGCAGTTCAGCATTCCAAGAACTCCTGAACAAAATGGAGTGGTGGAGAGAAAGAACAGGACTCTCATTGAAGCTGCAAGGTCAATGCTGGCTGACTCAGGATTGCCACTGACCTTTTGGGCTGAAGCTGTCAACATAGCTTGCTATGTGCAGAATAGAGTATTAGTAAATCAGAGGTTGATGAAGACTCCTTATGAAGTACTTCATCATTTGGCTCCTTTGATTTCCTTCTTTAGAGCCTTTGGGTGTCCTTGTTTCATTCTCAACACAAGCAATCCACTCCAGAAGTTTGCATCCAAGGTGGATGCAGGGTATTTTGTTAGTTATTCATCAACTTGCAAGGCATACAGAGTTTTCAACTGCAGAACAAAGATGGTTGAAGAGACTTTGCATGTAAAGTTTAATGAATCTCCAAAGGACAAGATTCCACAAAACCCTATGGAGTTATTTGATCTGGACATACTGCAATATGTTCCTTATCAACCTCCAGCTGTTGTTCCTGTCAACAGTTCTCCACCTGGTGGTACTGATGATGATGTCGCCAGTACTCACCTTTTCAGGTTTAGTGACCATCTGCCTGAGTCCACTAAACCTGATGCTCCTGTGGCTTCAGCAGCTACATCCACAACAAATGCTGATGAGATCTCTGAATCCTCTACTTCATTTGAGCTACCATCTCCTACTTGGTTTCAAGAATCTACATCACCATCTGTTGATACTGAAGGTCCTACAAACACTTGCACTGATCTTATTATCTATCAAGAGTTGAAGAATCACCCAATGTCTCAAATCATTGGTGATATCAATGCTGGAGTTTCAATCAGGAGTCAATTGTCCAATTTCTGCTTCTATGCTCTCATCATCAGTCAGCAAGAGCCAAAGAATTATCATGTTGCACTAAGAGACAATGGATGGGTCGATGCAATGCAGCTTGAGCTTCTTCAGTTCAAAAAGCAGCAAGTGTGGGAGCTTGTTCCTTTACCCCAAGGTAAGTGTGCAATAGGTACTAAATGGGTTTTTAGGAATAAAACAGATGAAAAGGGCCAAATTGTTAAGAACAAGGCCAGGCTGGTTGTCCATGGGTTTGCACAAGAGGAAGGCATCGATTATGATGAAACCTTTGCCCCTGTAGCCAGACTGGAGGCAATTAGATTGTACTTAGCTTATGCTGCCTTTCACAATCCTAAAGTTTTTAAATGGATGTCAAAAGTGCCTTTTTATATGGTAAAATAAAAGAAGAGGTTTATGTGTGTCAAGCACCAGGCTTTGAGGATAATAACCATCCTGATTGGGTGTATAAGCTTGATAAGGCTCTTTATAGGTTGAAACAAGCTCCTAGAGCCTGGTATGAAACATTATCTAATTTTCTTCTACATAATAATTTCACTAGAGGCTCCATTGATAAAACTTTATTCATTAAGAATGTCAGCCAGCATAAGCTACTTGTTCAAATTTATGTTGATGATATAATTTTTGCATCTTCTGATCCACAGTTGTGTGATGAATTCACTAAGCTAATGAAGCAAAAGTTTGAAATGAGTGCTATGGGAGAATTACAGTTCTTTCTAGGTTTGCAAATCAAACAAAGGGCTGATGGAATCTTCATTCATCAGTCCAAATATGCAAAAGAGTTGTTACATAAGTTTGATTTACAAAACTGTAAGCCCTGTTCTACTCCCATGAGTAGCACCACACAACTGGATGTTGATCAGAAAGGTAAAGCGATTGATGAAACCCTTTACAGATGTATGATTGGGTCCTTGATGTACCTTACAGCTTTTAGACCAGACATTATGTTTGCAACATGTGCCTGTGCTAGATTTCAGGCTGCACCTAAAGAATCCCATTTGATTGCAGTCAAAAGGATCTTTAGATATTTGCAAGGTACCCAATCTCTAGGTCTTTGGTATTCTACTGGGCATTCTTGCAAATTAGTTGCTTTCTCTGATAGTGACTATGTAGGATGCAAAGTCACCAGAAAATCCACTTCTGGTGGTTGCCAATTCCTAGGCAATTGTTTAGTTTCTTGGCAGAGTAAGAAACAAACATCAATTGCTACATCCACTGCTGAAGCTGAGTACATTGCTGCTACAAGTTGTACATCCCAGGTACTCTGGCTTCAGAATCAACTCTTGGATTATGGCATTACAGAGACTAAGACTCCATTATTAATGGATAGTGCTTCAGCTCTTTTGAATTTTTAAAATCCAGTCCAGCATTCTAGGACCAAACATATTGAGATCAGACATCATTTTATTAAGGATTGCTATGAAAAAGGTCTGATTGATCCAAAGTTTGTGCTTAGTGCTGATAAGCTTGCAGACATATTTACTAAACCTTTAGATAGTGCCACATTTCAAAATCTGGTACTAAGGCTTGGTATGCTGCAGCTAGAATAATTTGACTAATACTGATGCTCTCAGCTCACAAGTACTGATCAGCATTCGTATGTAAAAGTCAAAAATAAGTACTACTGAGTAATCTAGTGCTCAGTATTTTTCATAACTACTGAAGACTAAAATGCTTCAAAGTACTGAAGTACATTATTTGTTGAAAACAACTGATGTAGTTACAACTACTGATGTATAGTTTTCAATCAAATAAGTATTGAAGAACAAATTTTGTTCACAAGTACTGATGTGTAATCTTACATATAAGTACTGAAGACAAAACTGTTCACAAGCTCTGAAGAATAATTTATTTCTAGTTTTATGAACATTTTTTCACAAGAGCTGAGTAATAAATATTCACAAAAGGCGAAGGCCAACGAAACATCTGAAAGTCAGCCAAAGAGCTGATGAGTAAATGTTGAGGTCAGCATGAAACAACTGAATTGACGACAAAAACTGATGAGTTATTTTACTCTTCAGCTGATTTCATCTGCTGTTTCATCCCAAACAACTGAAGGACAAAACCATGTCCTTGGTAGTTTTCCAACTACTGATGACTAACACCAAGTTCTCATAAACAACTGAAGACAAAACCATGTCTTCAGTAGTTTACAACTACTGATGTCAGTAGTTTACAACTACTGATGACTAATACCAAGTCTTCAGTTGATTACAACGTTTGAAGATGAAAAACATGTCTTCAGTAATTTATAACTACTGATGACTACCAACAAGTCTTCAGTCGTTTGCAACATCTGAAGGACAAAACCACAGTCTCAGTAGTTTCAACTACTGATGACTAACACCAAGTTCTCAGATGTTTATAACCTCTGAAGGTTAAAACCATGTCATCAGTCGTTTCAACAACTGATGCCTAACACCAAAACCTTCAGTCGTTCTCTTTCAGCTGTTTAAATCCGTACCCTATAAATACCCAACCCTACCTTCAGAGTTTTTCATTCTCTCGTAACCTAATATTTCAAAAACTCTGAAACCTCTCTCACACCATTAATGGCGACCATGCAGCTCAAGCCAAGGCACAACTGTGTCGCATACCTTACCAAATCCCCATTTTGGACCAAGTTTCACAATGCTATAGATCTCATGGTCGATTCTCCTTACCAAACGGCATTCCTCCTCAATCCCACAACATATGCCGATTCCCTTACACAGTTCTGGACGAACGTCACCATTACTGGAGAGAACGACGCCGAGGTCTCTCTCCAGTCGTTCGTCAACAACCAAAAGGTGGTTATCAATCTGGCAATCCTTCGCCAAACCCTAAAATTGGATGATGCCACCTTCCCAACTGAATATCCAAAAGGCACCCCTGATCTTTCATTTGCTCACCATGACTATCAAGGTGACCTTCATGCCTCCACCCTGCTCAAGAAATATTTCCATGATGTCGAGCGCCTTATATTCCACATGGTAAATGTTTGCTTAGCCCCAAAGACCTCCTCATAGGATCAAATGTCCACTAGGTGGCAGCAGGTATTATTCTCTATCCTTGAGAAACAGAACTTAAATTTTTCTGAAATAATCTTTTTGGAACTTAAGGATATGGCCACAAAACCTTTTGCTAACCGTTGGATACTATATCCACGGTTCATAATGGCCATAATAGAGAACCAGCTACAAGCTGAGGGACTTGTTGGCCTTGGAGTCCCTGCCATGGCTGTATTGCCTGAGGTATACTCTAGGCACAACACTAACCAAACATTAGAAAAGGCTGCCAAGCTGCGAAAATCCACGCAGCTGGAACCCACAGCCTCCTCCTCAAAATCCAAAGTCCCCACCAAACCTAAACAAAAGAAACCCAAAAAGGCTACTCAGGGAGATGAGTCCCCTGAGGATGCCCTGCACAACAAAGGCAGGAAGTAATTGCTGGCACGATTCTCCCAGCAATTACCATGACTCCACCAACCACAACCGCACAGGCATCCTCTCTACAGGAGCCTGATGCAACCATTTCCGAGGCTGCCACTCATCTGGAACCTTTCTCACTTGAGAAGGTTGCCATTGAAGAGCACACATCTCCCCATGTGCATACTGCTTCTACCCCATCTCCTACTGCAACCGCCCCTCAAAGCCCTACATTAATAATTGCTAAAGTGTTGACTCATCTTAACACTCCACCCTCTCCCCAGGAACCAATCACAACTGGGAAAACTCTAACCACAGAGAGGGTGGATACAAGTGTTGATGAGAGCCCACAACACAGAGAATCAAATGTCTCATCTCCAAGTGTGGCAAAGGAGATAGGACAATCTGGTGAGGCTGCCACTTCCCCTGTATCAGCACATGAACAAGAAGAAGTTGGTACCATCTCTAAGTCCTCACCAGAGGCAACTGCCGATGATGGATCCAATCCGGAGGCAGGAAGTCCCCATAACCAAGAACAAGGGGCAGATGTGATCACTGAGCCACACTCAGCACATGTACATCCTGATTCAATCAGGAGGTCAGGTGATTCAGTTCCGACTGATGATGACCTGAGCTTTTTATATGATGTAGTAGCTCAAAACACCATTCTTGAGGATGAGGTGAGAAGACTCAAAGAGCTACTCGCCAAAATGACTCAAGAACAAAGTCCATCTGCCACCATACACCCACAGATGGCACCTTCACCTGAAGGTCTCACATACACTCAGCCACTCCCACAAACTCAGCCACCTGCCCCTGCTTCTGGCACTAGTTCTCAGGGACAGATCCCCCCTGAGAAATTAGTTGCTATCTTTCAAAATTCCTTGCCTCTCATCACACCCATTATCACAGATATTGTGATCAAAACTCTTGATGAGAGGCTTCCCTTTACTATACAGCCTTTGGTGGAAGCTGTTGTGCTGAAGAAGCTTTCTGACAGTCAATCCCTTGCAACCAATGCAACCAAAAAGGGGGAGACTTCAGTGAAATCTAAGAGAAAGAGAGTGGAGTCGGAAGTGAAAGAGAAAGAAGTTGAGGATAAGGTGGTACATGAGAAGGAGTTGGTGGTGGAGACTGAGAGAGAGAAGGAGAAGGAGTGTACGGAATTGGTTAAAGTGACTAAAAGTCAAAAAGACTTTCATGTCACATACAAGAAGAAGAAGGGAGAGAAGGAGAAGAGGGGAGAGAAGGAGAAAGATCTAGTTGTTCTTGTCAAGGAGGTTGATGCTGAACATAGCAGGTCAATGGATAACATCATTGATCAGCTGTTCAGACAAGGCTTTGACACTAACACTGCTGAGCTAGATCAGGAGATAAGGAAGTTAGAGGTGAAAGAGATTGAATACCGATGGTCTTGTCATAGCCAAGAGGAAAAAGAGAGACTTGAGGCTATGACAAGATTCATTTCAAAGTATCTAGGGAGATCAGTCCTCGAGATTAGATCATGGTCTAGGGACAGCATCTTGGCAATAGCCACCAAGATCTGTTCATCTGAGGTATTCACTAAAGCACTGATCATAGAAGCCCTTAGTGAAGCCAGTGCTGGGAACATGACTGAGTTAGCCAAACAAACCAAATCTTCTCTCACATCTAAATTGCTAGCTCAGCCTGCCCAATTTCCCACACCAAAAACCAAACCACCACCCACAAAACCAACCCCTTCACCATCAAAACCCATAGCCGATGATGCACCCTTGAAGAGGAAGAGAAGGGTGCTGAGGCTAGAAGAAGAAGAAGAAGAGGATGATGAGGAAGAAGATAGGCTGCCTCTCTCTGCAGTTCTATCTATACCTAAAGCCAAATCTTTACCCATCACTCCTGCCTCACAGATGGAAGTTGTGAAGGTCAAAATTGAAGAAGAACAGCAGCATAGGCTACATGATGATGAGATGTTGAAAAGAGTAGATAAAGCTTATGCTGCTTCCTCATCAATCACGAATATGAGGAAACAAGCTCTGAGATTATACACTTTAAGGCATACATATCAATATCAAAAGGACAAAGTGAGAATTTGGCCTGATCCCAGGGTGTCTCACAGGATCATTAAGAAAGACATTCCACTGAGATACAATGGCCAAATCAAAAAGATTGTAGATGAAGTGATCTCTTTGGCCATTGTAGTATCACCCTAGGAGTTCATAGAAGATTTCAAGAAAACCTATCAGGCTAACCTCCCACCACAAAAGATGTTGGAGAATAGGGTGGTTAAAAAGGGGTTAGTCTGCAAGAGGTTTGAGAATCTCAGGAGAAATGAGCTCCAGTTGCTCTTAGAGGGTAATCACCCTGATGAATTCGCCTATAGGGCTATAACAACTGTGGAGCTCAAAAATGGTAAACAACCCAAATACATCTCAGAGCTCTATGGGCCTGAAGAATTCTTTGAAGGTGAGGCAGAGGTCCTTACCATGGAGGAACAAGTAATGTTTTTAAAAGCCTACACCAGATAATCCTATAGGCTCATAGTTAGGAAGTAGGTCTCATGGATGGGACAACAACTCTGTGTCCAGTTCTCCAAAACAGAGTTCCCATCCATACTATGCCAATCAAATCCTTGAGACCTATTCCCAGGCCAGTGTTTATATGGGTCAACTTCTGAACTGGTCCATAAGGAAATAAACCAATCATTCTGCCAAAATAAGTGGGACCAACAATAAGCTTAGAGGTTTTGGCTGCATTGGTTCAGGGGGAGTTTGTTGGACCAAAAGAACCAATGAGCCAGATCAGAAAAACCTCTAAGTCCCACAAGACATCACAACAACTGCTGAAAGTATCATCAGCTGTTTGAGAAAGTCTGAAGACCTCAACAGCTGAAGATCAAAAGTACTGAAGATCAACCGCTGAAGTACAAGTGCTGAAGTACAAGTCTGAAGACTCAAGTACTGAAGACTCAAGTGCTGAAGACTCAAGTACTGAAGACTCAAGTGCTGAAGACTCAAGTACTGAAGACTCAAGTGCTGAAGACTCAAGAACTGAAGACTATCAGCTGAAGATCAAAGTACTGAAGATCAACAGCTAAAGTACAAAGACTGAAGACAAAGACTGAAGACAAAGACTGAAGACATCAGCTGATGATATCTATTGAAGTCATCAGCTGATGAAACATCTGAAGTTAAAGTCTGAAGACAAGTGCTGAAGCTTCAGAGCTTGTCACAACAACTGAAGAAGCATTCTTCAGTTGTTGTGATGGTTTACCTTTCAGCTTTTTCTTTTCAGTAATTATCTTTTCTATTTCAGTAGTTTGTAAAACGACTGAAGAGTTTGTTCTTTAGTCGTTGTAGTTTTCAGTAGTTTCTCTTCAGCTATTGTAATAAGTTTAACACTTAGTATTTTGTAAGGAGATGTCAGCTGTTTGACATCTTCAGTAGTTAAGGTAGTTTCAGTAGTTTGTTAGAATAATGGTTTGATGTCACTATCAAGTGACATCAGCTGACGTCATTCTTCCTATAAAAGGAAGGTGACCTAATTGTAATCCTTGCCGAAGCGTGTGATCTAATAGAAAACACCTTTTTGCAGAATTCCTCTCTCTCTCTCTATAACCTACTGTGACATTGAAATATCTTTTGGGTTCTTAGTATAATTTGTTAATTCTTGTGCTAAATCTGCTGTGAATACAACCTAATTGATCAAACTAGAGGCTGAGATCCTTTCAAGGTGGACTGGAGCCTTTTAAGACTTTTCCATGGGTAATTTCTTGCTTGTAACCATGACCTTAATGCTATCACATTCATATCGTCAGGATTAGGGTGATGTAACTCAGACTTTGGTAAATCATCAACATTGATTACCTCTTGAGCTCTAACCCATTCTCCATGTTCTATTACTATCTCATTTGGATCAATTGGTGCTACAGACTCAGCTATGACACACTTCTCATATTCATCATTGATCTGAGACACTGTTAGTCCATCCAAATAGACTATGTTATACTTCATTCTCACCAGATAATTATATTTGTCTTTAAAGTCAACATGAATTTCATCTTGATCATGAGATTGTTCAATAGGAGATAAAGTTCTTTCAAAGTTTGCTTCATCAATATCATCATCATTCAAAACTTCATCATACCAATCATCCTCAAATTCATCTTCTATATCATCTAAAGCTTCAATCTGTTCTTGAGACACTTTCTCTTGAACTTTTTGACTTTCATCATCAATCATTTGTTCCTCATTACCTTCTTTCTTAATTTCTTCTTCAACTCTTTGAATTTTGGAGGAAGATTCAGGTACGAATGAATCATGAACTTCATCAATCTTTCTTTTACCTTTATCTAACACTTTAGGAGCTTCATCTACCATTTGAGGAGCTTCAACATCTATTGGATTTATCTCAGATACTATTACAATATCTGAAGATATTGGCTTTTAAGGCTCTTGATTCTTCCTTAGTTCTTCTTTCAATTTCTCATTCTCCTTAGATAATCTCTTGAATCTCTCTTCCCAAAGATCGTAATCTTTAATCATAAGCTCAAAATTTTTTATAACATCATCTTTATACTTTGCGTAACTCTCAAGCTTTTCATTCTTGTCTTTTATATCTTCTTTGAGCTTTTTATTTACATCTTTCATCAAACTCAAATCTTTTCCATACTTCAAGTTTCCTTCTCGCAACTTATCAAGTTCGACTTTAAGATCATCAATTTCTTTTTCTTTAGATACATTCTCTTCTTTAAGTACATTCAACTCATCTAAATCAACTATCTCCTCTGTTTGTACAGACACATCATGTGTTGCACTTACAGACATTTCTTGAGTTTTAATGGATGGTGTGTTCTCAAACATTGGATTACACATAAAAGCATCCATAAAATCAGACTCAAAGGTTTGATTTTGCATATCAGCCTCATGCTCAAACTCTTCAGGTGCTTCATTCACATTATCATCTTGCAAATCACCACCAGATATTCCTTCACCTTCATGTTGAGCTTCATCAACATGCTCAGACATGGTTCTCTCACTGCTTAATGATTGGTGTGTTTCAGCTCCACCACCATCATCATCATTATCATCATTAGAACTAGAAGAGCTATCATCATCATCCTGAGCATCTTCATTATCATCATCATCATTTTGCTCATCATCATCTTGAATAAGATTTAGAGGAACTTCATCAATCAGATCAGCTGGATCTATTGGTTCACCTTCCAATAAATGATAGTGATCCACTGTAATATCTACCTTATCATTAGCAACATTCCTCATATATTCAAACATAGGAACATTTTGAGCACCAGTCAACATAGATAGCCTCTTATATGTTATTTCAGACATATGTTCCAATTCAAGTCTATCTCCTCCAACTCCATAGACATGAAAATCAAGATATTCCTCATTGATGATCATTTGAAGAAATCTAGGGTATATAAGGTATTTGTTCCTTATACCTCTCTCTAGATTGAATATGAATCCATTCAAGATCCATATAGCCATAATAAATCTTCTGTTTGTTGCAATGGCTACAATCGGAGATGCAATGTCCACTGGGAATGAATTCCACCCAACACTTCTCTTGGACATGCAGTGTTGAAAGATATAGCATAGAAGCTTCCAATGGTTATATACACGAGCTCTAAAAAACTGTTTCTTTAGGAAATGATCAGGATGACCCATTTCCATGAATGTCTCTCTACATTCATTAAATGTAAGCTCAGAGTGATCTTCTGGATCATTGTGATCTATTCTCAAGCAATCCTTATGGACTCTTCTGATACTTCTATCATACGATCTTTAGTCACAAATCCTCTTAACACTTTTCTTCCTTCTTCATTCACTTCAACTTTAGCAATGCTCCAGAACTTCCTGATTAATCTGTCATAGATCACTGGCTGATAGCACATGGCATATACATACTTGGTCCTCAGAAGAAATCTAATCTTCAACTCAGCCATCTGCACAAGTTTAAAGAAATGATATTAGTAAATGTGTAAATTTTAAAGCAAAAAATTGAATATGAGTTTGAACATGTGATGATGTAAGATATAATAAACTAATGTGTTTAATGAATTTGACTTATAAACTCAACTTGTAATATTAATTAATGTTAAGTGTAAAACATTCCTGTTTTTATAAAATTTTAATTATCAAGTTGAATTTTATTAAAAATTAAACACATTTGATTATTTTATCTTTTATCAATTTTATTGAACATTTTAATCCTTTTGAAATGAGTTTTATTAATTTTTATTTATTTTTCATTATTTTATTTTTTAAAAAAATTCATCTGTTCATCTCCTTCTTCATGTTCATCTTCAAGTCATTGTTCATCGATGAATAGTTAACCGAGACCTTCAATCAAAGTTCATTTCAATCCATGTTTAATATATCAATATGCTCGAAATCATATGGTAATCAACATTCGATGATCAATTTATGAGATTGATTCGATTAATACGCTCAAATATGAGTTTTTTACAATTTTAGGGTTCGAGCGCCCGAATAGGTGTCGAACGCCCATCACAAAATTATCATCTAATCACAAAACAAATTAATGTAGATCATAAACTTACGTTCACAATCTCACAAACACTATCAATAATCTGTGATTAAAAACTCGAATGATTTGAATTGATGAAAAGGGGTGACCGAGAGTTCAAGGGTTCAGGGGAGAGTTTGAGGTTTGAAGTGCGAATGAAATGAAAATTACGCAAGTGTTCTATTTATAATAAGTAAAATTTTTAGGCGCATGAGCACTGTTTGTGCGTATGATGACCTAAATTTCACTAAGTTATTAGGTGCATTAGCACTGTTTGTGCGTATGAGATCAGACGCATGAGCACTGTTCAGGAGCATAAGCAATGTTTAGGCGCTTTTGCACTGTTTAGGCGCTTTTGCACTGTTCAGGCGCATGAAGTTTCTGATATGCCTAACACTGTGAATTTCACTTGTCAAACCTGAGAAGTCTGAACACTGTGTAGGCGTATGAGCAACATGAAACGCCCAACACTTGGTTTAAATTCAGACTCATGATAACTGTTTAGGCGCATGGGTTTATGTAAAACGCCCAACACTTATGAAATTTTTTAAAGTTCTTCATGCTCCTATTCAGGCGTATGGCCACTGTTTAGGTGCATGAGATGACTTCAATGAGACTTGCACTTGTGGTTTTTCAAATCCTTCACCTGCACACTATTTAAACACATTAGTAATATTTCATACTAATATTTAAACAATTTTTTTCATAATTTTTACTTTTTTCTCAAAATTTACATTTTAGACCCTCAAAATTGAACTTTTACACTTTGACCCCTAAAGATTTAACTTTTGTTCATTTCAATTTTTAATCTTTTGTTTGACTTTTGAAATTAATTTCCCGTCATTTTACTCTCTAAATTTAACAAACTTTAAACTCACAAAATATTTTGCATGAAGCTTTTCCAAATTTGAAGTGCTTCAGGTTTATTGTTTTATGAAAAGCAAAACACACATGCTTAAGTTGTTTAGCTTCATCCTTTCCATCCAAAACATTCCATTTTGAATTTTCTCTTGAAATCTTCTTACTTTTTACTCCCCCTAAACTTTTAAGTTTTACAAACTTAGAAGTTTCTAAAAATAGCATAAGAAGATCACACAAGTCATGTCTATAAGCCTTTACATACACACAAAACATGCATAAAAGAAAAATGAAAGTAGAATGAAAAACTAACAAACACATATGAATTCAAAGTCTACAGTGAGATCATATCAGTAGAAGTCCAGCACATTGAACAAAAATAAATTATGAATAGTCAATGACACTGATTAAATCCTGATCAAGTGTGTTCCAGGTCAGCATATACTGCAGTAAAGGAGACACATGATCTAAGGACGGATACAAAGTTTTTTTGGTAAATGGTACAGCACACTTACTTTTTCAATTCTTGGAATGATTAAGGTTTATTTTAATATGACATGACATGTCTCACACAAAGACTTAGAGAGATCAACTACCATCAAGAGATACAAGAAAGTACAAACTTCTCAACTTGAGTACCTGACATATATTCATAACCAGAGTTCATATTTATAATTTAATTGAGAATTATCATGGATAACCATTTGATAATTTCTTAACCACTCATGTTGAATCGGTTTTGCACATTGACATCTTTTAACATCAGGAGATAATCCAGGTCTATAATTCCTTACAACAGAGGATATATCATCACTTCAGGTCTATGATGACTCATAACAGAGAAGTGAGTTGATGCCTTTAACATAGCTCATGGTTAATCATATCACCACCAGGTGTGAGTGTTGTAACTTTACAAGCATACTATCCGATTAGTTAATGCTACTCGTCAGTACTAAGATGAATACACATACATGCATAGAGGATTTAGTTGAATCGCAAGAATTTACTTGTTCAGTCTAATTGCATGACCTTACCTACACATCTGATCTGATCATGTCAGACTTTATTGATGAGTGAAGTATGCAACTGAACCAACTGATGTACTATCATCTCTCATATATTGTAAATTTGATTCAATCCCTAAGAAATGAAAACTAATACTAAAGAATTTTTTTTATTTTTGTATTTTCTTTTTCATACACTTCACACATGCACACAATATATACACAGAAGGCAATTAATATTGACAGTTGATCATGAAAAATTTCTGTTTAGATAAGGGAGGGTTTGTATCATTTTTCATTCAAATCAAAGTTCATATATGGTTGATTAAACTAATTGACTCGACTAAATATTCAAACCTTCCTGGTAAGAAGGCTTTGGTGAATAATTCAGCCAATTGCTTTTCAGTTGCAATTTGAATTAAAATGATTAAACCTTTTTCAGAGTTATCTCTGAGAAAATGATATCTAATTTCGATATGTTTGGTTTTGGAATGTTGGACAAGATTAGCTGTTATAAACATAGCAGCTGTGTTATCAATATAAATTGGTGTTTTCAAAAAATTGAACCCGTAATCCAATAGTTGATTTTGCAACCATAGGATTTGTAAACATCCTGCTGAAGCAGCAATGTACTCAGCTTCTGTTGTAGACACAGAGACATTGGTTTGTTTTTTACATTGCCACGAGACTAATCGGGGACCCAGAAATTGACACCAACCCGTTGTCGATTTTCTATCTTGACAATAACCACCGTAATCACTGTCTGTATATCCATGTAACTCAAAATTCCCTTCATAAGGGTACCATAACCCTAATGCTGGTTTACCTTTGAGATACCTAAATATGCATTTGATAGCAATTAGATGTGATTCCTTTTGGTCTGATTGATACCTGGCACAGATACAAACCGCATACATAATGTCTGGACGCGATGCAGTAAGATACATCAACGAGCCAATCATTGATCTGTATAGCGTTTGATTGATAGATTTTCCTTTCGGATCAGGTTCAATCTTGGTGTTAACATCTGCAGGAGTTCTGATAGACTGACAGTCTTGCAACTTGAACTTTTTCAAGAGTTTGTCGACACACTTCTCTTGATTTATGAAGATTCCAAATTCTGTTTGCTTGACTTGTAGTCCGAGAAAGAAGTTAATCTCTCCCATATAACTCATCTGGAATCAAGACTTCATAATATCCTCGAATTCTTTGCACAACTTGGAGCTTGTAGATCCGAATATGATGTCATCAACATACACTTGTACACATAAGAGATCATCATCATCCTTCTTTATAAATAAAATTGGATCGATTTTCCCTCTTGTGTATCCATTCTGGATTAAATGTAGTGACAACATTTCATACCAAATCCTTGGTGCTTGATATAGTCCATATAATGCCTTACTCAGCTTATACACTCGATGTGGAAATTCAGCATCCTCAAAGCCTGGGGGTTGCTTCACAAATACATCATCAGTTATAGGATCATATAGAAATGCACCTTTGACGTCCATTTGATACACCTTAAACTTCATGAATGAAGCATATGTCAGGAAAACTCGAATGGATTCAAGTCTTGCCACTGGAGCAAACACCTCATCATAATCTATTCCTTCTTCTTGCGTGTATCCTTGTGCCACTAGTCTCGCTTTATTCCGTATTACGATACCACGATCATCAGTCTTGTTTCTAAACAACCATTTCGTGCCTATCGCATTTTCACCTTCAGGTAAATCCACTAAATTCCACACTTCTTGTTTGCGGAATTGAACAAGTTCTTCTTGTATTGCTTCAATCCAACCATTGTCCTGTAATGCCTCGGTGACGTTTTTAGGAACAATCTGTGAAAGAAAACAGGAGTATAAGCAAACATTTGCTTGTTCAGATTTACTCCTAGTAGTTCGTTCATTCAGAGGACCAATAATCTGGGATGTTGAATGGTTCCTGTGGATACGAGATATCGGTATCTCAGTTCCCTGAACATTAACATCTAGATTGGTTTGGTTCAGATTGGAGAGCTGATGCAACAAGGTAGAAGAATATGGAGTGAAATTTGGAGCTTGAGTTAGTGAATTGATAAAGTAATCAAAGTTACTATGATCAATTGCATCTCCAGAGATAGAAGATGTGCAAGACTCAGGTTGTCCAATTTCTATACCATCATTAGGAATAGGTTGTGATCCTTCTTGATCTAACAAGACTGAATGATCTGAAGCTGAATTATCATGATAATTGTCATTGAATTCTATCGTTGAATCCTTGACAAATGAGAAAAATGGATAATCTGGGCGTGAATCATCTGTATCATCAGAATCCGAATCGTCACTGAAAGATCCAAGGTCTCCTCTAGAGTTTTTCTTACCTGTAGAATTATCAGATTGATTAAACAAGTTAGATTGAAATGAGTTTGACAAAGAATCTAAATCAAACAACCATGCAGGACCATTTGATACTGATGGAAAAGAGTTTTTCAGAAATTTAACGTTAAATGTTTCATTAATAGTATTTTTCCTAGAGTTATAAACTCAATAGGCTTTGGAAACAGATGAATATCCAATGAAAAACCCATTGTCAGCTTTTTCTTCAAATTTTCCTAAATGATCACTTGAGTTAAGAATCATAACTGGACAACCAAATGATTTTAAAAAATTTATGTTTGGTTTCCTGTCAAACATTAACTCATATGGAGTTTTCTTTTTATCTTTCACAAGTAAGATTCTATTTTGAACAAAATAGGCTGTGGATATTGCTTCATCCCAGAAAGTGATAGGAATTTTAGCATCAGCTAACATGGATCGGGCAGCTTCAATCAATGTTCGGTTCTTCCTTTCAGCAACTCCATTTTGTTGTGGAGTTCTGGGAGCACTGAACTGATGAACTATCCCTTTTTCTGCACAAAACAAATCAATGTTAGCATTTTTAAATTCTATTCCATTATCACTTCTTATTATCTTCACTTTATGCTCTAGTTGATTTTCAACTTTATTAATAAATTCTTTTAAAAGTTCTGCAGTTTCAGATTTAGTATGAAGAAAGAAAACCTAAGAAAATCTTGTATAGTCATCTATGATAACTAAACAGTATGATTTTCGACCAATACTCCTAACATTAGTTGGTCCAAAAAGGTCCATATGTAACATCTGGAGTGGCTTGGTGTTTAAGTTTATCATCTTGCACTTATAAGACGCTCGATGTTGCTTTCCCTTCAGACATGCTGAGTAGTGATCAGTTGTTGAAAACTTCTTGGGAGGAAGTCCAATGACATGATTTCCTGCTACAAGCTTGTTCATGTTTTTGAAGTTTGAATGTCCGAGTCGTCTATGCCACAACTGGCTTTCATCATTCGATGCTTTAGCAATCAGGCAAGTTGTTTCTGTTGCAGGATCCACTTGAGACATATCTAGTTTATATACGTCTCTGTCCCGTGCAGCTTTAACTATGACCCAATCATTGCTAATCTGAAAACGTGATTTCAAGACATAACAGTGAGAATCATCAAAAAGAACAGAATAAGATTTGTCACAAATTTAGGATACACTTAATAGATTAAAGTTTGACTGTGAACAGTAGTTGACTTTATCAAAACTAATAATCCCATTTGACACTATTCCCTCTCCTGTAATCTTTCTACCTGCATCACATCCAAAAGCAACATGTGTTTCATCTTTTAACTTAAAATCTTGCAACAAGGCTTGATTGCCCGTCATATGCCGGCTACACCTACTGTCAACATACCATGAGTTTATTAGTCTCCTCGGGCGTACCTGCATTCAAAAACATTTTAAGATGAGTTAGTAACCCAAGCCGATATGGTCTTGGGCTTTTCAAACTTATCAACAATTGTAAACTGTTTAAAATGAAGTTTGTTTACATCAGGTTTCTTTTGATATTTAGCATTATCAAATCCTCTTAAAGAAACATGTTGATTATCTCTTTGTTGTTTTGATTTCAAAGCATTATATCTGTTTTCAAGATCATCATCAAGAAATCTTGAATCATTATATGAAGCATTTGAGAATGTTTCATTTTTTATTCTCACAGATCGTGGAATAAACTTCCCTTGATTGTATTGCTGTGATTTGACAAAATATTGATTATCATAATCAGAATTGTTTCTTTTGAAAGATCTCAAACCCAAGGAAGGTTGTTGTTGTTGTGAATATTTAAACCCAATATTATGATTTCTTTTAAATTGTGGGTTTACAAATCCTTGATTACTAAAATCCTTCCTTGATGAGTTCTTTCTAAAGTAGCAATCATTTGTATTATGATTTCTTTCATCACACAATGCACAGTATTTGTTAAAGTAGCAATCAGCAGTTGTGTGATTTGTCATATCACATATATGGCAATACTTGTTAAAATAACATTCTGAAATGTCATGATTATACGTATCACAGATATCATAATATTTTTGAGAGTGATTAAACAACATTTTGTTAACCCTTGAAGTGGAAGAAATATTTTATTCTTGTTTAAATTTAGGGTTAGGCAGATTAATTTGTTGTTTCTTTGATGTGAATTTGGTCATTTGATTTTTAGGATTTGTCTTTTGGACTTGATCACAATTCTTTAACTCATTAGATACAAATCTTTTATGCACAGCGGAAGTCTTAGGATCTGAACTTGTTTTCAGATCAGAGTTAGATTTGATCTTAGGTTTAGATGTCATTTCTATGATTGTGTTCATGTCAAAAGTTCCTGCTGACACAAACTTCACTGGTTTAATTTGAATATTTTTCTTTGACTGATTGATTAAATTAATTTTCTTAGCTTTAGCAGCCTTTCTTATTCTTTGATTTCTTAATCTTGATGATGTTTTGTTGCTTTGAATTTTAATTGAATCTTGAGAAGATTCTTTTTGACAATCTTTGTTTTCATTCAATTCATTTGAACTTGAATCATCAGAAAGAGTATTATCTGATTTAAGCTCTTCACATTTTCCTTTCATTTTGTTATTGTCATCAGTAGATTTTTCAATCTTTTGTTTATTTTGTTCAATAACACTTTCATATTTTGGTACAAACAGCTTTTTATGCATTTGTTGAGGTTCATAAGATTTGACTTTAATTGGAAGACCATGCTTTATCTTTTCTAAATCTGTTTCTTCATAAATTTTAACGTTTATCATTGTGAAGTTTTTTTGGTCTTGATATTCTTTAAGTTTAGCTTTATTTTCTGGTGAATGATCATGAGTATAAAATTTTCAGGTAATGTGTTTAAGATTGATTCAGGCATAGGTTCATGTGTAAAACCTAATCTTGTTTTATCTTTATCATTTCTTCCACTCACCAGTTGCTCAACAATTTTCTTTGAGCTTTTAACTTTGGCCAAATCAATTTGAGTTACTGCATGTGCCAATTTTTCTTGTTCAAGAGCTTTGGTCATCTCTTCAAGTTGTTTCTTAACAAGTTCAAGTTCTTTAAGTGTTTTGTTCCAAGAGGCTTGAAGAGATATGATCTTGTCATCAGCAATCTTATGATCTGTTTTTAGCTTGTTGTGCTTTAATTCCTCTTGTTTGAGTTTATCACATATTTTGAAGGAGTATGTTCTATAACGTTCAACCTGTTCAAAACATGCTTAGTGCACATTTTCTCTCTTACTTCCACTGGTATTTCTGGATATGAATTAGAAGATTCAGTGTCAGAAGATGAGTTAACAACCTTTGGTTGTTCAAACTGTGCCATTAGAGCAACTTCTTCAGTGCTTTCTTTTGGATCTGATTTGTCACTCCAGTCATAATCTTCCTCTTGATCTGATTCACCATCTTTCTTAGGATCTTTATCTTCAGACCAGTCTTCATCATTAAGTTCAGCAACTAGAGCCAGACTAGAAGTGAGATCAGCAGTAAACTGTTCTGCATATGCACTCCAATCATAACCATCTTTGATGCTTACAACCAGTGCCTTCTTTGGTTACTCACTAGTCTTCCCTTCTTTAGGTTCTGGCATAGGTAGGCTTTGATAAGGCTTTTGAAATGTCTTGTTAGCCTGTTACTGATATTTCTGACTGTTTGAGCTACCTTGACCATTTCCTCCTTGATTCCTTAGAGCTTTACACACTCTAGAAAAATGTCCATAGCTATTACAGTTAAAGCACCTTGATTTTGATTTATCAAACCCAACAGTTTTATTTGCATTGGGTTTGTAGTTTCTGTTAGCATACGAGTGCTTTTGAGTCCTGTAAGCTATCATGACCATTTGCCAGTTGAGATCCATTTCTTCTACATCATCAGGATCCATCTCAAATAGATCTTGTAGAACTAACTCAACTTGAGTCAGATGACTGCCTTGGTAAGCTTGAAAACTTGCCATGAAAGTTGTAAAGGCAGATTTTGACTCTTCATCCTGTAAAAGAATATTAATGACATCTTTAACTTTGCTAGGATTGGCAGAGTTTGAGGATGGAATCTCAGTTTGAGGTTTAGGTATTTGAGCTTTAGTAGGAGACTGTGGTTGTGGTTGAGTAGAATAAGCAGGTGTATTAGTAAAGAATCCTGCTCCCACAAACAAATCACCTTCATCTTCAGGAGTTGTCTGATCTTTTGCAAGAAATGCATTCTCTATTGTATTTGCTGGAGAAGCAACATACTTATATTGTGATGTTGATGCATGTCTGTCATTGTTTCTTGAACTCTCATCAATCTCTACTGATTCAATCTTTGCAATGAGAAGATCAAGATCCATTGGAAACTTTTCAGTGTGTTTCAACAAAGTGACAGTCTGTTTCCAGGATGATGGTAGTGCATTTAGAAGTCTGTTATTTAGATCTTCAAGATCATTCTTGATTCCCAAAGTAGACATTTCTGTTGTAAGTTGCACAAATCTGTTCATCATCTGATTAATTGTCTCTCCTGAGATATGCTCAAATAATTCAAGTTGCCTTTTCAGTTTCTGTTTTTTAAGATCTTGAATTTCCTTTCCTCCTTCACAGATAACTTTCAAGGCCTTGTACATTATATATCCAGTTTGATAATTTTCAAGCATTGATAGTACTTCCAATGGTAGCCCTTTGCACATGAGAGAGTAAGCCTTGATATCATTTTTCACCTTCTTTATATCATCTCCATGCAGATTGTCTTCAGGATAAGGTTCTTGTGTATCTCTAGTATACACAAAACCCCTACCTGGACCATCAGTAGTCACAGGGATATAAGGTCCTTTTTCAATTGATTTCCATAGATCAGTGTCTATGGAATTCAAATGATGCTTTAACCTAAGAGACCAGTTTTTGAAATCAGCTCTATTTTTAAGTTTAGGAACTTTGTTTTCATTATCTTCTGATTTCACCATTCTTATATTTTTGTTAATTTTCTAAGTTTTTAATTAAGAAAAGAATTAAAAATATTTTTGGATTTTTTTTCAATTTTTTAATGAAAAATGTCTAAGTATCAAAGGAGATGCGTCTGAATAGTGGATTTTCAGAAAGTGAATACGCCTGAACAGTGATGGAACGCCCCAATAGTTGACAAACGTCTAAGGGATTGCCTTAGAAAAACTTTCCAAAACGCCTAAGTTGATGCGCCTAGAATTTCTTGATTTCCAAAACAGCTCCACAGTACCAAAACTCCCAAACAGTGGTAAAACGTCTAGGGTGAAAACGCCTCAACAGTTGAAAAACGCCTAAACAGTGTTCCAGCGTCTGAACACTTATGCAAATTTCCGTGATTTTTAACCCTAATGCGCCACATTCATCATGTTCATATGAATATAACGAACTCTGAATTTCTGTAATCCTTCAAATGTTGATGAATTGAACTGAAACTTTCCAATTAGTTCAATATAATGCTGATAATCATTCTTCTAGCATCAATTTCAGTAATTATCAACAAGAATTCACTCAATTTCCAGAATTTCAGTTCGTAAACTCAAGAACTTTTTCGAACATTTTTTCACTGATTCAATCAATTTTGATGAAATATACTGCAACTTGTGATTCAAATCATGTTTCTGATGATGAAAGACAACTTTAATTCACAATGTTTCACTTGAATTGTCAATCAATTACAGATTTCAGTGAATTTTTGAAGTTTCTATGTTCGACAAAACTTCAAAAACACTCAACCGAAAGCTCTGATACCATTTGATAGGATCAAATGCATCAATCTGTAATGAATTATGTAAACAATTCAAAGAAAACACAAACAATTGTAATCAAATCAAGCACATATCAACAAAATTTATAATTTCATTGATATAGCAAAGACAATTACAAGAGTAAGAAAGCAGTACATACAAAATCTTACGTCTATAATTCTACTCTAGTCTAAGCTATATATACTACTAACAAACTAGAGACTATCTATTTACAATTCTAGTCCCTATACTATGACAAAATTGTAAAAGACACACTAAGACTAATGTTAATCTTTCTAGAGTACTAACATATAACATGGGGTAAACCTTCAAATTTGCACATACAAACTGTTTGTAACCTCAAATTGATCTAAACAGATACACATATCGATCCAAGAAGCGTGTCCAAGCCATGAACTACTCAAACTCAATTCCATCGATCTCTACATCATTTCGGGTAAATCGACACACAAACACTCGGTTCTACATGGGAAACAAAAGACACGTGGTTAATTCGATTGACATTATCGAATCAAGCTTCAATTGACTCGATTTCATTCTAGGGTTCATCGGGTATATTCGGGTTATTTTAATTGATGTATTTTAATTATTAAAAACAAATGAAAGCAGACTTGGGCGCCTGCCCAGCCGGTTAACACCACACACCCATGCAGCAGGGACCCAGGTTCGACCTCGGGCACCCGAATTTTTTTTAAAAATTGATTTTTAAGTAATTTTAAAATTCCAGTAAAATTTTAAATATAAATAAATAAATAAAAATTATTTTCAGGAATTATTATTAATTTCTGGAAAAAAACTGTAAATTCAAATTAGAGATTTTGAAAAATTATAAAATATAATAAAAAAACTTATTATAAGTTTTGTAATTTATAAAGTCACCAAAAATCAATCCAAATCCCTTCAAATTATTTCTTTTTATTTGTGTTTCTTTAATTAATTAATATGTAATTAATTAATAAATGATTCATTTATTTTTCCCACACATTAGTAATCAATCAAATGGCCAAATGTATTGATAGATTTATTTCTATTAATTTTTAAATATAATTACCGTAATAAATTTATTTTATTTATTCAAGACATTCAAACTAAATAAATCATTTTATTTAAACTATTTATCCAAACTCAATCCTAATGAAAACCCTAATCCATTCCCAATTCTCATATCGTTATTATTCTAATTCGAGACACCGTTTCGTAGGTTAATCGTAAGGAAAAATCGTTGGTGTCTAATCTATCACATTCAAATTCAAATCTCATCAATCAAGTGAGTATTCATTGCCCATTTTTACGTGTCTATATTTTGAGAAAATCATGTGATTCTATAATCAACCATTGCTATGTCTTTACTTGTAATAATATATTTATAGTTAGATAAATTAGATGATAACACAATCATTAATTCATGCAACGCGGTATCAATGATAGATCTATTGGATTGACAAACTCACCCGATATGAATATTCAAGTGGTGATTGAAACCGGATTCATATATTCTATCATGACTTCGTCTGTGGACCTAGTCAATTTAGTCAGCTGGGTTGATTGTGTTGATTTGTCTTTTATGTTATACTATTGTACTATAAGTCTTGACTTTGCCACATGAATGAATTATTTAATCTATATATATATATATATATATATATATATATATATATCCAAACCTGTGTTTTCTCACTGGCTAGTTTTAGCTGACTCATTACTTTTTCATATGATTTCAAGTTAAGCAAGTTAGTGGATTTCTTCATGCTCACCTAGGTCCCGGACTTAGTCAAAATAAATGATAATTTTTTATTATGTTATTTGGATTATTGTTTAATTGTATTGGTATTCTCCAATGAAAATGACGTTTAATATTATTTCAATTTATTTAGTTTCATGTGCTATGAACAATCGATTTCCATTCGTCCGCCCTGATGATTCCGTCACCGGTTGGGGTGTGATAGATTGGTATCAGAGCCATGGTTATAGGGAAATAGGTTATTAGAAATGGAATGACCTAGACTATAACTAAGACCTTATATACGAGTCCTCTCGTACTTAGATAGGATTTTATGTGCCTTACATGTTTAGGCACTCTCATAAGTTAGGTGCCTTACGTGAATATCCTTCTACTCTTGATTATGAAAAATACACACCCAGTTCTAAAAACATACTCTAAGGCATTATGTGCCTAAATCACATGAGTTAAATATTTCAAATTTTGAATTGATATTTATGGTTTTCAAATCTTGTCAAAGTTTATATCCTATAACTGAACACATGCAATGCTGGAAGAGTGGGATGCCTGTATCTCAGGGTGTATAGTCTAGGCAAGGTACTCATATAAATCCAAATCAACCGATGGATCCGTTTACCATACCTGGGAACCCTTAGGGTAAGTGTCTGCTTATAGGTACACATGTCTTCATTAAGGTTGTGGTTGATCTAATAATTTGATTAGTCAACGTATTCGCTTTGGTTTGCGAACCAAACGATTACATTCGGAACATCTCATTGTTATTATGCTAGATTCCCGATTGTCGTTTTCATGAACTATAGCTCATATTACCTAATTCTCATAAAATTTCTTAATGATTCTCCAGAATGTCTTCTCATCAAAACTATTCCCGATCTAGAAACTCCGACCGCAAGATTGCTGCCCTCGTAACCTGGGAAGTTGTTATGGTCATACCAACTCTCCTGACCCATCTAAATCAAGACGCGAACCCTACCCCGTACCCTGTTGGTCTAAATCCTCCATGTGTTTGTACCTACAAGCATTTCAGTTCTTGCAACCCCACTAAGTTCAGCGGGACCAAAGGTGTTACTAGCCTTCTACAGTGGTTCGAGAGCATTGAGAACACGTTTCTTAATAGTGAGTGTCCCGAGAATTTCAAGGTTCGTTATCGCTATGCTACCAGTGTTCTTCAAAAGAGAGCACTAACTTGGTGGAATGGGGAGAAACGAACCCATGGGACTGATGCTGCTCTGGCTTTGACTTGGGCTGAAGTCAAGGAACATATGAATCAAGAATTCTATCTGAGGAATGAAATCAAGAAGCTAGTAGCCGAGTTCTAGGATTTGGCTCGCGAAAGTGGTGAGAACCTAGCTTACACCAACCGTTTCCACGAGTTAAGCCTCTTGGTTCCTCACTTGGTTACCCCATCATCTTGAGCTATCGAGAAGTACATAGGTGGTCTCCCTATGCAGATTCAGGACACTTTGTAAGGTAGAAACCCTACAAACTTACAGGATGCTATCCGGCTAGCAGCACAGCTAACCGACAATCATGTCAAGGCTGGTTCTCTAACAAGAAAGGGTGACAAGAAGAAAACTGAGAAGACTCCCATCAAAACAACCAAGGAAGACAAGCCTGAAACTTCTAAGAACAAGAAGAGGAAGGCTAGATCTTAAAATTTTGTTATAGTTACCCATGTTAATCCAGTCAATCAAGTCACACCGACTTACCAACCGATCCTCAATAACCAAGCCCTGAAAAAGAAACCTTACACTGGGCCTTTCCCTTAATGCAACGTCTACAAGTATCACCATCCTACTCATGCTTAGTTTCGTCAGTGCACCAACTGTATTCATTTCGGACATACATTCAGTTTGTGCAAAGGTGCTGCTAAGGCTCCGGTAATGCACCAGCCCTCCAAAACCCTCCTGTAATTGCTCAAGGCCGTGCATGCTATCAATGCAGTGATCCAACCTATTTTCATAACCGATGTCCTCAGCTTACCAATGTCATGCCTTTAGCACAAGGGCGTGCTTTTAACTTCAATGCCCATCAAGCTCAAGCCAATAATGATATGGTGAACGGTACGTTTCTAATCTGTTGGACCAAAAGAACCAATGAGCCAAGATCAGGAAAACCTCTAAGTCCCACATGCCTCTGCAACAACTGCTGAAGACTCCCATCAGCTGTTCTAACAAAGTCTGAAGATCAAAGTATGAAGATCAAAGAACTGAAGAACAACAGCTGAAGACTCTAAAGTACTGAAGACAAGTACTGAAGTCTGAAGTACTGATCATACAAGTACTAAAGACTTCAAGTGCTGAAGGCAAGTGCTGAAGAATCAAAAGCTGAAGAACTGAAGAGCTAAAGAACTTCTACTGAAGCATAAAGTCTGAAGACAAAGACTGAAGACAACAGCTGATAACATCTACTGAAGTCATCAGCTGTTACATCATCTGAAGCCCAAGTTTGAAGAACCAAGTACTGAAGACTCAGAGTTTGTCACAACAGCTGAAGAAGTCGTCTTCAGTTGTTGTGATGGTTTTTCTTTTTCAGTAGTTTATTTTGTTTCAGTAGTTGTACAACAGCTGAAGAGCTTGTTCTTCAGCTGTTATAGTATCAGTAGTTATAAACGACTGAAGAGTTTGTTCTTCAGTCGTTGTAGGATTTCAGTAGTTTACTTTTGTTAGTACTTGTAAAAGATAGGAACACTTTTGTAAGAAGATGTCAGCTGTTGACTTCTTCAGTAGTTTTATGTTCTGTCAGTTGTAATTTTAATAATCGGTTGATGTCAGAGAAAGGACATCACCACCATCCTTTTGCCGCCTATAAAAGGATGGTGAACCATGCTGTTTTAATTGCCGAAACGTGTTGAGCAATAGAACAATCAATTTCTTGCAGAACTCTTTTCTCTCTCTATGATTGTGCTTTTACTTGCAATATCTTTTATGTTCTTGCATTAATCGCTAATTAACGTGCTAAATCCGCTGCAAACCAATCTGATTGATCAAACGAGAGGCTGAGATCCTGTCAAATGGTATCAGAGCAGGTTAATCATTGATCGATTTCACTATTGATCATTTGAAACTGCTCTTTTGATCTCTCTGTTTGATCGAATTAGCAATTTACAAGAATTAGCCATAGAGAGTGAGTTTCTGCTGTTTCTGGCCAAAATCTTGAGGTCCTCAGGTGGTTTTGAGTTACGTTTGTCTTGTTTAAACTTGTTTTTGACTAAAACCTGAGATGACGACACCAACTAATGATCCTCACAATACTGGTTCCTCAACAAAGCCTCCGATGCTTGTTAGGAACGAGTATAACATATGGCAAAGACGTATGCTACACCACTTGGCTGTCAACAGTGCTGGTTGTTGGAAGTCAGTGGTGCATGGACCATACAAGCCTATGGTGAGCGTCCCGGAATCTAATGAACAGGTTGCGAAGAAACCTGAACAATATTCGGACAAAGATCTAAAGTTGTTCGAAATTGATGCTAGAGCCCATGGAATTCTAGCCATGGCCATTCCTAATGAGATATATTCAGGGCTCTTGCATCATGAGTCTGCTCATGACCTATGGGTTGCTCTAAAGGAACAATTTGGAGGAACTGATTCGGTCTTAGCAAACAATAGGGAAATCCTCGCCCAACAATATGAGACATTCTCATATAGAAAGGGTGAGACTCTGACCCAGTAGTTTGAGCGGTTCTCTTGTTTGATCTCTGAGCTGAAGATGGTCAAACAAGAGTACACCAACAGCCAGATGAACAACAGGTTCCTCAGGTCACTGCCTGAGAGATGGGACACATACACCATTGTCCTACGCTCCAGTGCTGATCTGGAAACTCTATCTCTCACCCAACTTCATGGAAACTGCTCACTTTTGAGAGAGAGATAGAGCAAAAGAGGAAGTTGTCCTCTTCTGGCAAGCTCGCTGATGACTTTGTCCAAGGTAATACTGCCTTGATAAGTCATGAGTCAGAATATGCTTCATCAGAAAGTTCTTATGATGAGCATATTGATTTCTCTACCAACTCAGAACAAGCTTTTGTTGGTGTTAGTAGTTTAGGAGGTGGTGGTGACAACTTGTGCTTTCTGATGGAGGACTTGAAGGGCATTCCAGATGATGATCTGGAAGAGATGGATATTTTGAACCAAATGGCAATGATAAATATCCGCTCTCAAAAGTTCTACAAGAGAACTGGTAGGAAATTCCCTGGACTCTCTGGCAAAACCAAAATTAGTTTTGACAAGAGCAAGTTGAGGTGTCATAAGTGCCAAAGGCTTGGACACTTTGCAAGAGAGTGTAGATCGTCTGGATCTAACTCCTCTGCACCCTTTGTGACTTTTCCCAGCAATAGCTCACAGCACAGAGGGCAACCTTCCTCCAGCTCTGGCCATCCATCACAAGCACAGGCACCACCTGCTTATTTTGTGCCACAGGGTCATATGCCATATCCTTACCCCTGTTACTACATGCCTCAGCCTAGTCAAACTCAAGCACCCCCGGCTCAACCACCTCATGCTCTTCCAGAGCCTCAATCTTCCCAATCTCAACATCACACACAACCTCAACAACACAGCTTTTTCACCCCAAGTGTTGTTGACTGGAGTAGTCTACCAGAAGAGCTATCTGGTCAGGATCAACTACTCCAAGGTGCTGGTCAACATGGTGGTGACCAACCTTTTGGAAATCTTGCTCTGATGGCCCTTGATTCTGCTGAAGGGTCATCATCCAATGCCTCATCTCAGGTATCCACTGAGGCAAAAGCCAAGCTTTGTTCTGAATCATGCATAGCAGCATTTGGTTCTATTAGAGAAGAAAATGTAGCTTTAATAGATAAAAATCTTGAGCTTGACATACTATTTCCAAAAGAAAAGCTGATTTTGAGGTTGCTCTAAAAGATAAAAATGATGAGATTTACAAGCTTAAATGCCAAATCAAAGATGATAAAGCTAGGGAAATGTACTTCTAGAGAAGTATAGAGACCTCAAGGAAACTCTTGCAACCACCCAAGTTGAGTGTGATCGATGGGTGCAATCATGCAAGGGTTTTGAAATGCTTCTTAGCAAGCAATCAGCTTCCAATGTGAAGTTTGGCATTGGTTATAATCACACTGCTCCTCCTACAGATTTCACTTCAAGAGCAGAAGTTGAATCTGATGGAGAGAGCAATAACCAATCCTTCTCATCATATGACCTACTATCTTCTGAATCAGCATCATCAGAGATAGAAGTCAGCATTAACTTCTGCCAAAACCAATCAGCTGATGCTACAACAGCTGATGGTTCAAATGCTGACTGTCACATGACCAAAAGGCTGATCAACTCAGGTGTTGTCACTAAAAGTACTGAAGGTACTGGAGAGCAAGTGACAACATCTGAAGTTCAAACCTCAAATACTGTTAGCACTAAAGAGAAGAAAACTAACAGTAGGAAAGGTTTGAAGACAGCTAGAGAGGATACCAGGAAAGCAGGCACTAGGAAGAAACTGCTAGTACTGATGGCAAACAGCTGAAGAACAAGTCTTGAGCAGTTAAATCCTCTTCAGCTGATGATCAGCATAAGATGAAGAAAAAGCCATGTGAGATATGTGGCTTGTTCAATCATCTTACTG
Organism: Flaveria linearis; assembly: GCA_024085815.1. Taxonomy (NCBI): domain Eukaryota; kingdom Viridiplantae; phylum Streptophyta; class Magnoliopsida; order Asterales; family Asteraceae; genus Flaveria; species Flaveria linearis. Next base: position 34,182,013 of record CM044016.1, on the reverse strand, counting down.
ATGATTGCTGGTACAAAAAGGGTTCCAAACTCAAACAGAAGGAGAAAATCAATGAGGACATCAATACAATGAAGAATGAGTTTGAAACCAAGTTTGTACTAGCAACATCCAAGCCTAAAATCCCTAAGCCCAAAGCTAAATCCAAAAAGAAGGTAAGGGTTACTCAGGCAACAGCTGAGGTTACTCAGAAAAAGATGGTACAACATAGGAACTCATCATCAGCAAACTCCAATATGTCTGAAGAGCTGAAGGCTTTATCACAGAATCAGACACAGTTGGTGATGATGGTTCAGCAACTAGTGGGAAGAGTCAACCACTTAGATGCTCTTGTGTTGAAACCACAGAAAAGGAAGTCCAAGCCAAAGGATTCCTCGTCTGCACCATCTTCTTCACCTCAGACTGTCACACATAACACACCTGTTAGTGCTGCACCTGTAGCTGAGAACAGACCCAAAACCAAGCAGGTTTGGGTCTCCAAGACCAACTAACACATGGTTGTGTTTGCAGGGTTCTTCAACATGCCATAGAAGCATCTGGTATGTAGACAGTGGAGGATCCATGCACATGACAGGAAGCAGCTTCCTTCTTAATGACTACTCTCAAGGAAAGAAGGGATTTGTTTCCTTTGGCAATGATGCAAAGGGTTACATCATCGGAAAAGGCTTTGTCTCCAATGGGGAAATAAGGTTTGATGATGTTAACCATGTTGAGAATCTCAAGTACAACCTCTTGAGTGTCAGTCAAATGTGTGACAAAGGCCATGTTGCCCTTTTCACAAGCCAGAACTGTCGGATTCTGTCATCCAAAGTTCTGAGTTTGATTGACAAGGCATTGGATGAACACACTCTCCTGAAGGCCAACAGGACAGGAAGAGTGTATGCTTTAGATCTTTCCAAAAAGATGGATCTAAAAGGCCATCCTTGCCTATTCTCCAAGGCATCTCCTCAAGAGTCTACACTATGGCATAGAAGGCTGGGTCATGTTAATTTCAAGAACATGAATCAGCTTATAAGCCATGGTTTAGTAAGAGGATTGCCTTAGAAGGAGTTCAAGTGTGAAGATGACTGCACTGCTTGCTTGAAAGGAAAACAACAAAAAGTTTCATTCCCTTCAATAGAAGAACCAAAGTCCACTGCCTGCTTGCAGCTCCTGCACATGGATCTCTTTGGTCCTGTCAGAGTGATGAGCATGGCAAAGAAGAAATACTGCCTGGTAATTGTGGATGATTATTCCAGGTTTGTATGGACTTTCTTCTTGCACTCCAAGGATGAAGCAGCCAAGACTATAATGAACTTTGTGTTACTTGTAGAAAAGCAGTATTCCATACAGGTCAAGTGTGTGAAAAGTGACAATGGAACAGAGTTTAGAAACTACACACTTGATGACTTCTACCTGTCCAAGGGAATTAGAAGGCAGTTTAGTATTCCTAGAACTCCTGAGCAGAATGGAGTGGTGGAGAGAAAGAACAGGACCCTCATTGAAGCAGCAAGGTCAATGTTGGCTGACTCAAGGTTGCCACTGACCTTTTGGGCTGAAGCTGTCAATACAGCTTGCTATGTAAAGAATAGAGCCTTAGTGAATAAGAGGTTGATGAAGACTCCTTATGAAGCTCTTCATCACTTGGCCCCTCTGATTTCATTCTTTAGAGCATTTGGGTGTCCATGTTTCATTCTCAACACTAGCAACCCACTCCAGAAGTTTGCTAGTAAGGTGGATGCAGGGTATTTCATTGGTTATTCATCAACTTGCAAGGCATACAGAGTCTTCAACTGTAGAACAAAGGGGGTTGAAGAAACTCTGCATGTTAAGTTCAATGAATCTCCAAAGGACATGATTCCACAAAACCCTGTGGAGCTGTTTGATCTGGACATACTGTAATATGTTCCTTATCAACCTCCATCTGTTGAGCCTGTCAACAGATCTTCACCTGGTGGTACTGATGATGATGTAGTCAGTACTCACCTCTTCAGGTTTAGTGACAACCTGCCTGAGTCCACTGAACCTGATGCTCCTGTAGCCTCAGCAGCTCCATCCACTACAAATGCTGATGAGATTTCTGCTTGCTCTACTTCGTTTGAGCTGCCATCCTCTACATGGTTTCAGGAATCTCCATCACCATCTGTTGCTGCTGATGGATCTACAAACACTTGCACGGATATCATAGTCTATCAAGAGCTCAAGAATCACCCCACATCTCAAATCAATTGTGCTTCAATTGTCCAAGCTCTCTTCATCAGTCAGCAAGAGCCAAAGAACTATCATATTGCTTTAAGAGACAATGGATGGGTGGAAGCTATGCAGCTTGAGCTTCTTCAGTTTAGGAAACAGCAAGTGTGGGAGCTTGTTCCACTACCCAAAGGTAAGTGTGCTATAGGCACCAAGTGGGTATTTAGGAACAAAACAAATGAGAAGGGCCAAATTGTCAAGAACAAGACTAGACTGGTTGTTCAAGGGTTTGCACAGGAGGAAGGCATCGATTATGATGAGACCTTTGCACCTGTGGCCAGACTGGAAGCAATCAGACTATTCTTAGCTTATGCTGCCTTTCACAGTCTTAAGGTTTATCAAATGGATGTCAAAAGTGCCTTCTTATATGGAAAAATAAAAGAAGAAGTTTATGTGTGTCAACCACCAGGCTTTAAGGACAATAAACATCCTGATTGGGTGTACAAGCTTGATAAGGCTCTTTATGGGCTGAAGCAAGCTCCTAGAGCTTGGTATGAGACACTATCAACTTTTCTTTTAGAAAATAAGTTCACTAGAGGCACCATTGATAAAACCTTATTCATCAGGACTGTGGGACAACATAAGCTCCTTGTTCAAATCTATGTAGATGACATCATCATTGCATCCTCTGATCCAAAGTTGTGTGATGAATTTACAAAGCTAATGAAGCTAAGGTTTGAAATGAGTGCTATGGGAGAATTACAGTTCTTTCTAGGTTTGCAAATCAAACAACAGGATGATGGAATCTTCATCCATCAGTCCAAATATTCAAAAGAGTTGTTGAATAAGTTTGATTTACAAACCTGTAAGCCCTGTTCTACTCCCATGAGCAGCATCACACAACTAGATGTAGATCAGAAAGGTAAACCGGTTGATGAAACCCTTTACAGATGTATGATTGGGTCCTTGATGTACCTTACAGCTTCTAGACCAGACATCATGTTTGCAACATGTGCTTGTCCTAGATTTCAGGCTGCACCTAAAGAATCCCATTTGATTGCAGTCAAAAGGATCTTTAGATATCTGCAAGGTACCCAATCACTAGGTCTTTGGTATTCAACTGAGCATTCTTGCAAATTAGTTGCTTTTTCTGATAGTGACTATGCAGGATGCAAAGTCACTAGAAAATCCACTTCTGGTGGTTGCCAATTCCTAGGCAATTGTTTAGTTTCTTGGCAGAGTAAGAAACAAACATCAATTGCTACATCCACTGCTGAAGCTGAGTACATTGCTGCTGCAAGTTGTACCTCTCAGATACTCTGGCTTCAGAATCAACTTCTGGATTATGGCATTACTGAGACTAAGACTCCATTATTAATGGATAGTGCTTCAGCTCTTTGTATTGTCAAAAATCCAGTCCAGCACTCTAGGACCAAACATATTGAGATCAGACATCATTTTATCAGGGATTGCTATGAAAAAGGTCTGACTGATCCTAAGTTTGTGCCTAGTGCTGATGAGCTTGCAGACATCTTCACTAAGCCTTTAGATAGTGCCACATTTCAAAATTTGGTACTACGGCTTGGTATGCTGCAGCTTGATTGATTTGACCTATGCTAGTGCTCTTATTTTATAACTACTGATGAGCATTAGGTCAAATACAAGTACTGATGAGTAATCCAGTCTTCAGCTCTTTCACAACTACTGAAGACTAAATTGACTCAAAGTACTGATGTACATTATTTATTGAAAACAACTGATGTAGTGAAGTGGATTACAACTACTGATGTATGATTTTCAAATAAATAAGTACTGAAGAACAAATTTTGCTCACAAGTACTGATGTGTAATCTTACACAAGTACTGAAGACAGATTTTGTTCACCAGCTCTGAAGAGTATTTCATCAGCACTTGTGAACATCAGATCACAAGAGCTGAAGGCATAAATATTCACAAGAGCTGAAGGGTCGATGAAACATCTGAAAATCAGCCAAAGAGCTGATGAGTAAGTGTAGAGGCTAGTATGAAACAACTGATTTGACGGAAACAGCTGATGAGTAATTTCTCATCAGCTGATGACAACAGCTGCTGTTTCATACCCAAACAACTGAAGGACAAAACCATGTCTTCAGTAGTTTCACAACTAGTGATGGCTAACACCAAGTCCTCAGTTGTTTACAACAACTGAAGCAATACCATGTCTTCAGTAGTTCACAACTACTGACATCAGTAGTTCACAACTACTGAAGGCTAACACCAAGTCTTCAGTTGTTACAACGTCTGAAGAAGAATATCAGGTCATCAGTAGTTCATAACTACTGAAGACTGACAGTAACTCTTCAGACGTTTACAACATCTGAAGGACAAAACCAAAGTCTCAGTAGTTTCAACTACTGAAGACCAACACCAAGTCCTCAGATGTTACAACCACTGAAGGTTAAAACCACGTCATCAGTCGTTACAACAACTGATCACTAACACCAAAACCTTCAGTAGTTTTCTTTCAAGCCTTTGCCCTACCCTATATACCCCACCTTCAGAGCATTTACTCCTCACTTGACCTAATCTTTCAAAACCTCTGAAATTCCCATACACCATTAATGGCGAACATGAAACTGAAACCTCGACACAACTGTGTCGCCCATCTCACCAAATCGCCATTATGGCCCAAATTTCACCAAGCCGTCGATCTTATGCACGACTCACCATACAAAACGGCTTTTCTCTTGAACCCCACTATATACACCGACTCCTTGACGGAGTTTTGGACAAACATAACCGTCCAAACCGGAGAGCAGGATGGCGAGGTCTTTCTCCGGTCCTCCGTCAACAACCACCCCGTGGTTATCACTCCAGCTACTCTGCGCCAAACCCTACAGCTGGAGGATGCCACCCACCCAACCTCCTACCCCAAAGGTGCCCTGGATCTATCATTCACATCCAATGACTACCAGGGTGACCTCTCCGCCTCCACCTTGTTCAAGAAGCACTTCCCTGATCCCCAACGCCTCATTTTTCATATGGTGAACGTGTGTCTGGCTCCCAAAACCTCTTCGTGGGACCAGATGTCAACAAGGTGGCAACAGGTATTGTTTTCTATCTTTGAGCATCAACCACTGAACTTAACTGATCTCATCTTTTTGGAACTTAAAGACATGGCCACAAAACCTCTTTCTAACCGTTGGATCTTGTATCCACGGTTCATAATGGCCATGATAGAAAACCAGCTTCAGGCTGAGGGACTAGTTGGCACTGGGGTCCCTGCCATGGCTGTTCTAGCCGAGGTATACTCCAGGCACAACACTGACCACACACTCAAACAGGTTGGCCGGCTGCGAAAATCCACGCAGCAGGAACCCACAGCCTCCACCTCCAAATCCAAAGTCCCCACCAAACCAAAAGCCAAAAAGAAGCCCAAAAAGGCTACTCAGGGAAATGAGTCTCCTGAGGATGCCCCTGCAACACAAAGGTAGGATGTGCCTGCTGGTTCGATTCTCCCAGCAGGTACCACAACTCCACCTACCACAACCGCACAGGCTTCCTCTCAACAGGAGCCTGATGCAACCAATACTGGGGCAACCACACTACTGGGGTCTATCTCAATTGAGAGGACTGCCATTAAACAGCACAGTCCTCCCCCTGTGCACACTGCTTCGAGCCCATCTCCTGATGAGACCGCCCCACAAAGCCCTACATTGGTTATCGCCAAAGTGCTGACCCATCTGAGCACTCCACCCTCTCCCCAGAAACCTATTACAACTGGGGAGACTCTAACCGAAGAGGGGGTGGATACAAGTGCCGGTGGGAGCCCACAGCACAGAGAATCACAAGACCAATCTCCCAGTGTGGCTAGGGAGATAGGACAATCTGGTGAGGCTGCCACTTCCTCTGCATCAACATCTGAGCAGGGTGAAGCTGGTAACATCAATAAGACCTCACCAGAGGCAACTGCCGATGATGGATCCAATCCGGAGGCTGGAAGTCCCCAGTACCATGAACAAGGGGCACATGCTACTACTGAGCCATACTCAGAGCATGTATATCCTGACACAGTCAGGAGGTCAGGTGATTCAGCTCCTACTGATGATGACCTGATCTTCTTCTTTGACGTAGTTGCTCAAAACACCATCTTAAAGGGATGAGATAAGCAGACTCAAAGAGCTGCTTGCTCAAATGACTCAAGATAGAAGTCCATCTGCCACCATGACCCCACAGATGGCACCTTCACCCGAAGGTCTCAAAAACACTGAGCCACTCCCATAAACTCGCCCACCAGCCCCTGCTTCTGGCACTAGCTCTCAGGGTCAGAACCCCCCTGAGCAGCTGGATGCTATCCTCCAGAAATCCCTGTTAGGACCGTGTATGTACGGAATACTAACTGATTCTAAGTTATACCAGATCAAATAGTGCGGAATCCTATTTGATTGGCGATCCAATCAGAGAGAACGAAATCAAGATCAATCCTAACGATTAGAAAACGTTAAGAATTGATTAGGAATGATCTAAGACGTTCTGTGAAGTTGGAATAGACGAACAGGGCGCTCTGGGTCGACTAGGGTTATGAATATTCGAAGTGTTCTGTTTTTCCACGAATTAAGTGGTATTTATAGGTAAGGGTTTCTCATTCGGGCGACTGAACCATTCGCATGGTTCAGTCGTGCGATTGAGTTATGCGGTTGATCCATACGCACGATTGAGCCTTCAATCGTACGACTGGTTCAATCTCATGCTTCAGTCTTCCGACTGATCCAGTCTCATGATTCAGTCGTATGACTGAGCCATTCGCATGAAGTTATTCATGCGTATGGTCCATTGGCATGGCCCATTCGCATGATAACTTCATCATGTTAAGTTTGAATGTGTTAATCATTTCAACATTATGCATACCAATTCAAACAACCACAAACCTATATAATTAATCATTACACAACCCATTAATGAAATATATAAACATTATAACATAAACAACCAAATGTATTTCATTAATCAATGTTCAATCACATATAATCATGACATTACAAAGATATTACATTCAGCTCAGAATCTAGGGACACATGTATCAACAAAATGTTAGAAACGTGTAAAACAGAGTTTGACTAAATCAGAAACTAGTGTAGTTCAATCGTGCGATTGAACAATGCGAATGGGTTTAGTCGAATGATGTGTTCTGCGATTGAGCTATCAGACCGAATGATATCATTCGGATGACTTATTCGGCCGATTGAATGAATCACTTCTTTCAATCGGGCGATTGAAGTTCATTCTGTGAAACCAATCGTATGGCAAACTCAATCCATTCGCATTATCCATTCGGCCGATTGAATGAGTCGCCTCTCTCAATCGGTCGATTGAAGTTCATACTGGGAGACCAGTCGCATCGTAGAAAAACTGTTCCATTTCAAACTCAGATTTATCAAATGGCTGAATTAAACGTTAAGTTTATGTCCATTAGACTCGCAATCATGTAACTAAGCCACCTAATCCATTGATTTTAACATTGTTTGTGATTAAGGCAGTCTATTATCAAGATTTGTTACGGTGCAACTTTTAGGGCAAATGCGAACTGTTTTCAATCAGATTTGACGTTTTTTATTCATCTTTGTGTCGCATATTACCTGTGTAACAAATACAAATGGTCAGAATGCGTATATCACAAGTATTAAAGATCAAACGAAAAATCGGCAGAGTATCGGTGCGAATCGGGAATATTAGGGCGAATGATGTCTGCGATCGACTAAGGGGGCTATTTGTAGCCAGACTCAGATCAATCGGCCGACTGGACTCATTCGCTTGGCTCATTCGGCCGAATCAAAATCAAGACATACGATCGAGTCTAATCGCATGATTCATTCGTGCGATTGAAACTGGGTCGTACGATTCGCTCAATCGACCAGTTTCATTTGATCAACTGACCTCCATTCGCACGTTTGACCTAATCGGTCACTTTCAATCGGCCGATTTGGCTCATTCGCATTGACCAATCTTACTATTGAGTTCAATCGTATAGCCCATTCGTACCAGCATACTCATGATGAAGGAGTGCGATTGGGCTATACTTGTGCCATCTTAATCATTTCGTTTGCTGACACATAGTTTTCCTTAAAGAGTTGATAAAACATTATTTGCATTTGATCATCTCAGACATGATCCATTTAACCACCCGATCACCTCAGACGTGATCCATTTATCCACCCGATCACCTCAGACGTGATCCTTTTAACCTTTCAGAAACAATCTGTTTAGATAAACATTAAGCTCATTCAGTGACATTTAGCAGATAACAGTATACACAGTCCGACATGACTCATTATACTAAGAAGTAAATAAAATTTAAACTACGAATGAAAATTGAACATCTTTTTGTGATTTTTGTTAGGGCAGGTTTGTGTAGCCTATCAGCATTGACATTATATCAGGAACAGACTCAATTGGAATCAGACAGGCATATACACCATTACTTGAAACATTATGAGTTGATTTCATTTTTCATGATTACATATCACAGTTTGTTCTGATCTAAGACTTCCAAGTACTAACTGGGAATCATGTTTGATATGATACGTAACACACTTTGATCATCAACTTTAGTCGGTGCTTTCAAGACGATTGTCAGTATACTTGTCCACTTAAATTCAAACACAGACTTTTGACATACATTGGTAAAGAATTATGTTATATTATTTCAAACAACATTTGCGTATCCCACACTTATATGGTAATCAGCATTTCTTAAAGAACTTTCGAGCGGTCTTTAGGTATTTTTTGCAAGAAGAGACTATTCTTAGATCTCTCAAAGGGAAGCCAATCCTCAGGTCAGTGCTATCGCACAGCAGAGAGGCGGCAAACAACAATGAAGTCTAGAATATATAGGTTATGCTTATCCTCAGGTCAGTGCCATCGCACAGCAGAGAGGCACACAACCTATCTCCTTGTTAGAGCATTTCATATCTTCTTTTGCACATAGCGCACCAACAACATAAGTTATCAGCTTGATTACGCTAGTATTCACTTTTTTTTCCATGCTCTTGCTCTTTTTGTGGTCATTTGCACACCTTTGGTGGCATTTATTTGCTCGTTATCCCTTATCGGAAGAACTGATTGTGTTAACCAGTGATAAGATGGGAACCCACAGTTGATTGAACCTTTTAGTTTAGATTAAGTTTACCAATGAAGTCTACTTGTCTACTATGTTGAATCTACTGACACATCATATAATGAACTAGCACCTTCCTAGATCAACTTTCTCCGTGTAATTACAGTAACAATCAAACGTACTATCATTTTCCCATTTTGTTAGACTTAGACTTCTCTGATGTTTTACATTTTCAGTAAATTAATTAACATTTTTGATCTCAAACTCATTTTGATGTTCCAAATTACTCGAAGCCTGTGTACTATCATCTTCCAATTTTGTCGAGTCACATTTCCTGTTTTGTTGTCTTTGCCTTTTCAGCTTTACTCACCTTCCCCCCCCCCTTTTTTTTTAAAAAAATAAATGCATACTGAAATAAATCTCCCCTAAAATTCTAAAACAAAAAATCTTTTTGTGTTTTTGGATTTTATACGACATGGGAATTAAAAAAATAAAATAAAATGAAAGAAAAAGAAAAAATAGACACGAGTCGGACTATGTATCTGCTTCTTCAGCAATCACATCACTTTTCTTTTTAACGCCGTTGACCTCAGCAGATATAAAAATCTTGGTTTATCAAACGGTTTGGTGTAAAGGTCAGCGCGCTGAAAATCCGTGTTAATTTTAATCACATCAATTAATTGTTTTTCATAGCAATCGCGTATGAAATGATATTTAATCCCGATGTGTTTTGTTTTTGGGTGTTGAACAGGATTTTTAGTGACAGCTATGGCAGCAGAATTATCAACATAAATAGGAGTGTTAGAAAATTTCAAACCGTAGTCGCGCATTTGCTGTTGAATCCAGATGATCTGAGAGCAGCAACTCGTAGCAGCAACATATTCAGCTTCACAGGTTGATAGAGCAACCGAGGTCTGCTTTTTGCATTGCCACGTGACTAACCGTCTTCCAAAGAATTGACACCCTGCTGATGTTGACTTGAAATTCATCTTGCAGCCACCATAATCCGAATCGCTGTACGCAGTAAGTTCGAAGTCATCATCATGAGGATACCACAATCCCAGTGTTGGAGTACCCTTCAGATAACGAAAAATCCTTTTCACCCCAATCAAGTGATTCACTTTTGGCTTCGCTTGATATCTAGAACATAAACATGTGGCATACATGATGTCCGAACGCGAGGCAGTAAGATACATGAGAGATCCACTCATCCCACGATACATAGTGGCATCCACCAAATCCCCATTCTCATCAGGAGCCACATCATGATTTGTGGTGAGAGGGGTACCGGCAGCAGACGCATTTTCCATGTCAAAGCGACTTAGAATATCGCTGACATACTTGGTCTGATGTAAGAAAATGCCGGTTGATGTTTGATCCACCTGTAATCCCAAGAAGAACTTCATTTCTCCCATTACACCCATTTCAAACTCCGCCTTCATCACAGATTCGAACTCTTTGCACAATGCTTCATTTCTAGATCCAAAGATGATGTCATCGACATAGATCTGCACCATAAGCAAATCACCATCCTTTTCTTTGATGAACAATGTACAATCAATTACACCCCTGCGAAAACCATGCTTCAGCAGATGGGTGGAGAGCTTTTCATACCAAGCTCGAGGAGCCTGATGTAGCCCATACAGAGCCTTGTCTAACTTATAGACTCTGTCCCGATGATAAGGATCTTCGAATCCTTCGGGTTGACTGACATATACTTCTTCACGGATTTCCCCATGCAAGAATGCACTCTTAACATCTAGTTGATACACCTTGATCTTCATGTAAGAGGCGTAGGCTAGAAAGATACAAATGGCTTCCATCCTAGCTACGGGAGCAAAGACTTCATTGTAGTCGATTCCTTCGACTTGTCTGAATCCTTGAACAACCAACCGTGCCTTGTTTCTGATAACAACACCTTGGTCATCCTTCTTGCACTTCAGTACCCATTTGGTACCAATCACTTTAACTCCTTTCGGCCTGTCAACTAGCGTCCAGACTCCAAGTTTCTTGAACTGGAGTAGCTCTTCTTCCATGGCATTTACCCAGGCCTCATCTTTCAGGGCGTCACAGACGTATTTAGGCTCGATTTGTGAAACAAAACATGAGAAAGCCCCGTCATTGACATAACCCTCCTCCATGACTGCAGCATAATCAGCAGAGTACAGTTGATTTCTTGTCTGCACACCGGATTGAATATCCCCAATGATAGATGTGGAGGGATGATTTACACTGATCCTAGTCACTGGTGTGGTAGGAACCACAACCTCAGAACCCAGATTGGTGACTACTGGTTCAGTATCCGGATTTCCCACAGCTGGTTCAGCAGCTGATGGCGCACTTTGTTTATTAGCTGTATGCTCAGGGTTAGGATCAGCTGCTTCTTCATCACCAGATGAATCATCACTCTTGTCATGAGCAGGAGTCGAAGAACTTGAGGCACCATCAGTAGGTGTGATGTTGCTTGAATCCAGATTCGATGAGGTAAGAACATCATACATCATCTGGGTAGCAACCTCATCCTCTGAATCAAACTGTGGAAGATTGAAGGATTTGAAAAAGCCATCATAATCGAAGAATGATGATGGACCTTTTCCAGTAGGAGGGGTGATGTATCTCTGAACATCCACGTTGCACCACACCTCTACCTGACCTGTCGAGTTATTGTAAACTCTCTTGTCTGGGATGCTGTATCCTAAGAATATTCCTTGATCAGCCTTCTCGCTGAACTTGCCATCCTAAGTCTTCTTCAGCAATGTACATGGAGCTCCAAATGGTTCCAGATACTCCAAATTTGGCTTTCTCTTCTGAAGTAGCTCATAACAAGTCTTGACATGCCTTTTGACTACTAACACATGATTAAGCGTGTAGCAGGCATTTGCAACTGCCTCATTCCAGAACTGAACTGGGAGCTTTGAATCAGCTAACATGGTTCGCGCAGTCTTAATTATCCGGAGAAGCAGGCTTAACTGTTGTGTCCGGATCACTAACCAGAGGAGTTGTCACCACATGATCCTTAATTTGATTGTTATTAATTGGACGTTGTTTTGTGTTCAAAAGGAACTCATGTGGTGGTGGAACTACCTTGTAACCCAATCCCTCCCCATTGTTGCGTTCTTTAACCAAGTTTTTCAAAATGTGCGAAGAACTCGCTAAACTATGTAGTCTTTGTTTCAAAGACTCATTTTCTACTCGTAAAACCGCTTTGTCCTTTTTAGTCTCCTCAATGGTCTTTAAGTAGTATTTAATGTCATTTTCTTGGTTAAAAACAACAACTTCAGTTTCTTTTAGTTGCTTCTGCAACGCATCTAACTTCTCCTTATAACTGCTCTCATTTTGTTTTAAGACACGATTAGCTTCTGAGCACAGTTTTAAGTCATTTACTAAGTTATCGTTGTGTTCTAACAACCTAGCAAACTTTAGATCAATGCTTTCCCTAAATTTATCACATTCAACACAAGCATGTTTATCAAATAATTCATCTTTAGATTGTACCTGTGTAGATGTCGACGTGCCAGCCATGAAAGCATTCTGAGACGTAGGTTGAGTTTCAGATTCTGAATTCAACTCATTCTGGACAATTTCATCAACAGCATCAAACGTCTCTTCCAAATCAGCAGTATCAACCTCAGCTGAGCTTTCCCCTTCATTTGCTGAGTCTTCGTTCAAGTCCTCCACAGACGCTATGTTAGCTTCATCAGACACAAATCGAAAGGACCAGTCTTGTCCTTCATCTCCTTGTGCTACCATAGCTTTAGAATCACTTCCCGTGGACGTTGGTTTCTTGTCTTTATCTTGCCTGTGGAACGAAGAAAATGGATTCCCGTTCCCAGTCTTCTTAGGCTTCGAACACTCCCTTTTAAAGTGGCCCTTTTCTCCACAATTGAAGCACGTGACTTTAGACTTGTCAAAACCAAAGGTTGTATCTTTAGTAGCCATGAGATTTTGCCCTGTTTTCTTCACAAATTTCTTGGCTCTTCGGACAGCACTTGCAAGAGCCCACATAATGTCCATTCTTTCCAGCTCATTCTCATCTACTTGCTCATAATCTTCATCAGCAAGGTGGCAATTTCCAATCTTGCCCGCCACCAGACCATCATAAGAATGCACAACAGCAGCAAGTAGATCCATATGCTCTTTAGCAACCTCCACTGTTACTTTTCCCAGATTATCTGTCATCAACTTTGCAGACTGAGTAACAGTGGGACTTTGAATAACTCCAGATGCACCATGAGACTCATTTGCAGATGATGAGCCTGGTTCAGCAGTTGAGGATGCATTGGACACGAAGGCTGTTTGCAGAGGTGCACCAGATGACTTTGCAGCAGGGGTGGAAGTAGGAGTGACATTGTAGAGTGAGGGATCTTGAGCATAATTGCCTTGTACTTGTGGCGTACTTCTTCCTCTTTTAGTTTTAGAATAAAGTCATTTATATCCAAGGTTTCTAAAACTGAGTTGAATCGCAGAGTGGAAATGAATGAATCCCACTTTTCAGGTAGACCATCTGCCAAGCTTGAAACTTTGTCTTCCATTGACGTCTTAATACCATGAGTGTGAAGTTCACTCATCAGATGATAGAAACGATCGATGATTTCATCCAAGCTTTCATTCCCAATTGCTGAGAAGTTATCAAACTCCTTCTTCAACGCTTTACCTTTCAGTGCCTTTAAATTAGAATTTCCATCATACCTCTTCTCAAGAACTTCCATCAGTTTTGTACTTTGCTTGTGCTCTGAGTATTGGTGAAAAATGGGCTTGGGAATGGACTGAGTCAAAATAGCATAGGCCTTCTTCTCTGCATTTTAGGCAACCTTCTGGGTATTAGTGAGTCCACTCAAAGTCAAAGGAACACCATCAGCCCCCACGGGTATCTTATAACCAACCTCAATAGAGTTCCATAAGTTTGTATCCACGCTATTAAGATAGATCTCAAAACGTTGTCTCCATTGTGGAAAGTCCTCTATAGTCAATAGTTTGGGTGGCTTGTTATGGTTCCCTATCTCATTCTCCAGTAACAACAAGTTCTGTATCCTCGAATCCTTTCCAGCTGACATGGCATAATTTTCTGAGTCCATTCTTTTATTAATTTAACTTGTGAATTAAACTGCTAATGCGAATGAAGAGTGCGACTGGGATGCGACTGACACTAGCTGTATACGATTGGACCAAAATGTATGATTGAACAGGCGACTGAGATACTTAGGCGACTGAACAGACCGAACGACTCAGCTGGGCGACTGAAGTTGGCGATTGACTCAATCGGGCGATTGGCTGAACGACTGACTCAATCGGGTGAATGGACTGGCGACTTACTCAAACGTGCGAAAGACCTGGACGAATGGGTTCAGTCGTACGATTGAGATAATCGTGCGACTGGGTCGGCTGTAAACACGATTTTGAACACTTTGACCTAGAACGCAAGTATTTGCACCCTAGACGGCTGAAACTCGAAAAACATTAATTTTTCAGAACATGCACACGTAAAGACTCGATTTTTAGCAGAAAGAATGGATCTTTTCGCGTAAAAACGTCGACTTTTTTTTACACAAACGATTGAATCAACGAAGAATCAAGAGCCTGAGCTCTGATACCACTTGTTAGGACCGTGTATGTACGGAATACTAACTGATTCTAAGTTATACCAGATCAAATAGTGCGGAATCCTATTTGATTGGCGATCCAATCAGAGAGAACGAAATCAAGATCAATCCTAACGATTAGAAAACGTTAAGAATTGATTAGGAATGATCTAAGACGTTCTGTGAAGTTGGAATAGACGAACAGGGCGCTCTGGGTCGACTAGGGTTATGAATATTCGAAGTGTTCTGTTTTTCCACGAATTAAGTGGTATTTATAGGTAAGGGTTTCTCATTCGGGCGACTGAACCATTCGCGTGGTTCAGTCGTGCGATTGAGCTATGCGGTTGATCCATACGCACGATTGAGTCTTCAATCGTATGACTGGTTCAATCTCATGCTTCAGTCTTCCGACTGATCCAGTCTCATGATTCAGTCGTATGACTGAGCCATTCGCATGAAGTTATTCATGCGTATGGTCCATTGGCATGGCCCATTCGCATGATAACTTCATCATGTTAAGTTTGAATGTGTTAATCATTTCAACATTATGCATACCAATTCAAACAACCACAAACCTATATAATTAATCATTACACAACCCATTAATGAAATATATAAACATTATAACATAAACAACCAAATGTATTTCATTAATCAATGTTCAGTCACATATAATCAAGACATTACAAAGATATTACATTCAGCTCAGAATCTAGGGACACATGTATCAACAATCCTTGCCTCTCATCACACCCATACTTAAAGATATAGTCATTCAAACCCTTGATGAGAGGCTTCCCACTTATATACAACCCATGGTGGAGGTTGCCATTACTAAGGCGCTTGCTGATAGTCAAACCCCAACCAATGCACCCAAAAAGGGGGAGACATCAGTGCAAGCCAAGAGGAAGAGGGGAGAGGAGGAGTTAGAGGCAGAAAAAGAGGTGGTGGTTAAGAGGGAGAAGGCTGAGGAGAGTAGTAGGGTGAGGGAGAAAGGGAAGAGGAAGGAGAGGGAGGTTGAGCATATAGAAGTGGCTGGAATCCAAAAGGATTTCAGTGCCACTTATAAGAAAAAGGGAGTGGAGGGAAAGAAGGTGGCTGACTCCGATCTAGCAGCCCTTGTCAAGGAGGCTAATGCTGAACAAAGCAGATCAATGGACTCTGCCATTGGTCAGCTGTTCAGGCAAGGCTTTGACAAGGACACAGCATTGCTAGATCAGGAGCTCAGGAAGATGGAGACTAGGGAAATCGAATACCGATGGTCTACTTATAGCCAAGAGGATAAAAAGAGACTCGAGGCTATGAGTAGATTCATTTCGAAGTATCTGGGCAGGCCAGTCCTTGATGTCAAAGCATGGACCAGGGACAGAATCTTGGCTATAGCCGCCAAGATCTGTTCAGTTGGTGACTTCACAAAAGGACTGGTCGCTGAGGCCCTCTCAGAAGCCGGTGCTGGGAACAGGACACTGCTAGTAAAACAGACCAAACCAGCTCTTATCTCTAGGTTACTAGCAGTGCCTGCCGACATTCCCACACCAACAACCCAACCACAACCCACTAAACCAACCCCTTCACCATCAAAACCCGCAGCCAATGATCCACCTTTGAAGAAGAAGAGAAGGGTGTTGAGGCTGTAAGAAGAAGAAGAGGAGGATGAGGAGGATAGTCTGCCCATTTCTGCAGTTATATCTCTACCTAAAGCCAAATCACAAACCATCACTCCCACCTCACAGATGGACACTGTGAGGGTAAAGATAGAGGAAGAGGCGTAGCAGCAGCTTCATGATGCTGAAATGCTTAAGTCAATTGACCAAGCATATGCTGCCTCTACCTCTATCATGAACATGAAGAAAGAAGCACTGAGACTCTTCACTCTCAAACAAACCTTACAATATAACAAAGAGAGAGTGAGGGCTTGGCCTGATCCGAGGGTGGCTCACAGGATTACAAAGAAAGACATTCCTGTGAGGTACAAGAGCCAGATGAAGAGGATTGTAGATAAAATAATCACAGTGGCTCTTGTAGTAACACCCTGGGAAATTGTGGATGAGTTCGAGAAAGCTTATAAATCTAAGCAACCACCTGAAATGATGCTGGAGAACAGGATGGTTAGAAAAGGCTTAGTTTATAAGAAGCTTGAGAACTTCCGCAAAGATGGGCTCAACTTGTTGCTAGAAGGCAGACATCCAGATGAATTTGCATATAAGCAAATCACAACAGTTGAGCTCAAGAATGGCAAACAGGTCAAGTTTGTCTCAGAGATGTACGGCCGTGAAGGATTGTTCGATGGTGGGGCTGAAGACATGACCAAAGAAGAACAAATGATTTTCGTCCGAGCCTACACCAGAGAATCCTACAGGCTAGTACATGGGAGGTAGGTTACATGGATAGGACAACAGCTCTGTGTCCAATTCCCCAAAACAGAGCTCCCATCCATATTTAGCCAAACAAACACTAGAAACCTTCTTCCAGGCCAGTGCTTATCTGGGTCAACTTCTAATCTGATCTGGAAGGAAATAGACCAATCCTTATGCCACCAATAAGTGGGACAACCAATAATTAGAGGTTTTGGCTGCATTGGTTCAGGGGGAGTTTGTTGGACCAAAAGAACCAATGAGCCAAGATCAGGAAAACCTCTAAGTCCCACATGCCTCTGCAACAACTGCTGAAGACTCCCATCAGCTGTTCTGACAAAGTCTGAAGATCAAAGTATGAAGATCAAAGAACTGAAGAACAACAGCTGAAGACTCTAAAGTACTGAAGACAAGTACTGAAGTCTGAAGTACTGATCATACAAGTACTAAAAGACTTCAAGTACTGAAGGCAAGTGCTGAAGAATCAAAAGCTGAAGAACTGAAGAGCTGAAGAACTTCTACTGAAGCATAAAGTCTGAAGACAAAGACTGAAGACAACAGCTGATAACATCTACTGAAGTCATCAGCTGTTACATCATCTGAAGCCCAAGTTTGAAGAACCAAGTGCTGAAGACTCAGAGTTTGTCACAACAGCTGAAGAAGTCTTCTTCAGTTGTTGTGATGGTTTTTCTTTTTTAGTAGTTTATTTTGTTTCAGTAGTTGTACAACAGCTGAAGAGCTTGTTCTTCAGCTGTTATAGTATCAGTAGTTATAAACAACTGAAGAGTTTGTTCTTCAGTCGTTGTAGGATTTCAGTAGTTTACTTTTGTCAGTACTTGTAAAAGATAGGAACACTTTTGTAAGAAGATGTCAGCTGTTGACTTCTTCAGTAGTTTTATGTTCCGTCAGTTGTAATTTTAATAATCGATTGATGTCAGAGAAAGGACATCACCACCATCCTTTTGCCGCCTATAAAAGGATGGTGAACCATGCTGTTTTAATTGCTGAAACGTGTTAAGCAATAGAACAATTAATTTCTTGCAGAACTCTTTTCTCTCTCTATGATTGTGCTTTTACTTGCAATATCTTTTACGTTCTTGTATTAATCGCTAATTAACGTGCTAAATCCGCTGCAAACCAATCTGATTGATCAAACGAGAGGCTGAGATCCTGTCATAATCGATAACCAATATGCTTCAGACTTGTTTGATATCGGGACCGATAAAAGTTTTGTATCCTTAGAATTTGAGCCTTTGCTTGTTAATACGCAAACTAAGTTAGGGAAACCGTTTACAGTAGAAATAGCTTATGGAAAACCCGTCACAATTGATTTTGTCATTCCAAATTTTACCCTTAATCTTAGCAAGCACAAATTCTCTATTGACCTTATACCGATGCAACTTCGAAGCTTTGACATCATTATAGGCATGGATTGGTTATCGATGAACCATGCTGAAGTTGTCTGTTTCGAGAAGATCATCCAAATTCCTCTTACATCTGGAAGCATCCTAAAGATTTACAAGGAAAAGCCTTCTACAGGGCTTAAACTCATGTCTTGCACCAAAGCCCAAAAGTACCACCGTAAGCATTACGTGGCTTTCTTAGCTCATATTATGAAAATGGATGAGAAGTCCAGGAATATTGAAGACATTCTGATTCTTTGATAATTTCCAAAAGTCTTTCCTGAAGACTTAACCGTCTTCCTCCTGTTTGTCAAGTTGAATTTCGTATCAACCTTGTTCCTAGCACAACTCCCGTAGCAAAATCTCCTTATCGTCTTGCACCATCTGAGATGCAATAGCTTGCTAGCCAACTTTAAGAGCTTACTGATAAAGGTTTTATTCAACTAAGTTCCACACCTTAGGGAGCCCCAGTTTTGTTTATGAAGAAGAAAGATGGCTCATTCCGTATGTGCATCAACTATCGGGAGCTTAACAAGCTTACTGTCAAAAACCGGTATCCCCTACCAAGAATTGATGATTTGTTTGATCAACTTCGAGGAGCCCCTCATTTATCCAAGATCGACTTTCGTTCAGGTTATCATCAGCAATGAGTGCGCGAAAATGATATTCCTAAAACAGCATTCCCTATGGGATATGGCCATTACGAGTTTACAATTATGCCATTCGGACTAACCAATGCACCTGCCGTGTTTATGGATTTGATGAATCACGTGTGCAAGCCTTATCTAGACAAATTCATGATTGTCTTCATTGACGACATCCTGATTTATTCAAAATCCAAATCTGATCATGAACATCATCTTTGTTTGATCCTTGAGCTCCTGAAAAACTTCTCAAGTGTGAATTCTATCTTAAGGAAGTTCAATTTCTTGGTCATATCATCAATGATAAAGGAATTCATATGGATCCTGCAAAGATTTAGGCTATGAAGAATTGGGTAGAACCTAAAACCCCCACCGAGATTCGTTCATTTCTTGGCCTAGCTGGTTACTACCGTTGTTTCATCCCTAATTTCTCAAAGATTGTTGTGCCTCTCACCGCTTTGACTCATAAGGATAAGTCTTTCATGTGGGGGCCGGATCAAGAGAAAGTCTTTCAAACGCTCAAGCAAAAGTTGTGTAATGCTCCAATTTTGACTCTCCCCGATGGAAATGACGACTTCGTTATCTATTGTGATGCTTTGAAGCAAGGTCTCGGTTTTGTTCTTATGCAACGAGGCAAAGTCATAGCATATGCCTCGAGGCAGCTCAAAATCCATGAGAAAATTTACACCGCACATGATCTCGAATTGGGTGTTGTTTTTGCACTCAAAATCTGGAGGCACTATCTTTATGGCACCAAGTGTGTTGTATTCACTGATCATAAGATTCTTGGCATATTTTCGATCAAAAAGAATTGAACATGAGACAACGATGATGGGTTGAGTTACTTAACGACTACGACTGCGAGATACGTTACCATCCTAGAAAAGCGAATGTCGTAGCCGATGCATTGAGTCGTAAAGATTACGTCATTCTTCAAAGTATTACCACTCAATCTGACCTTAAAACTTGTATTCTTGAAGCCTATTATGAATTAGTTACCGAAGGCAACATGTATGATGAAATCTCATGCGATGTTGAACTTCAATTGGAGACAAAACCCGATGGTTTGCTGTACTTTCTGGACCGTCTTTGGATTCCCAACTGCAATAATCTTCGAACCCTCATCATGAGCGAGGCTCATAGAACTCATTATTCCGTTCATCTTGGGGCGGATAAAATGTTTATGAACCTCCGTAATAAAAATTGGTGGCCTGGCATGAAAAGGATATAGCTTTATATGCGTCCAAATGCGTTACCTGTTCAAAAGTCAAAACCGAACATCAACGTCCCTCTAGATTACTTGTTCAACCTGAGATTCCTGTGTGGAAATAGGAAAACGTATCTACGGACTTCATTACTAAATTACCTCGTACCTCGAGTGGACATGATAGCATTTGGGTCATCGTTGATCGCTTGACTAAGTCGGCACACGTCATACCGATTCGTGAAGATTATCGAGTTGAGAGATTGCCTCGTATTTATATCAATGAAATAGTCAGTTGACATGGTGTGCCACTAAACATCATCTCCGATTGTGATGGTCGATTCGTCTCTTATTTCTGAAAAAGTTTCCAATCGTCTTTAGGAGCCCAACTCAATCTCAGCACAGCCTATGATCCTCAAACCGACGGTCAAATTGAAAGGACGATAAAAACTCTAGAGGATATGCTCCGAGCTTGTGTCATCGATTTTAGTGGCTTTTGGGATTCTCATCTCCTGTTGATCGAATTCTCGTATAACAACAGTTATCATACCAGCATCAAGATGGAACCGTTTGAAGCCTTGTATGGGCGCAAGTATCGATATCCTATCTGCTGGTCTGAGATTGGTGAAGCACAAATCACCGGTACGGAACTGATTCAAGAATCCACCAACAAAATTCATAAGATTCGTGATAACTTGTTTGCTGCTAGAGATCATCAAAAGTATTATGCTGACAACATGGAATACAATATCGGTGATCTCGTACTTCTTAAGGTATCACCTTGGAAGGGAGTGATTCACTTTGGAAAAAAGGAAGCTAGCACCTCGTTATGTGGGTCCATTCAAAGTGCTCGAACGTATTAGAAAATTGGCCTACAAGCTTGAACTACCCCAAGAACTCAGTAATGTGCATCCGACATTCCATGTTTCAAACCTCAAGAAATGCCTTGCAGATGAAAATCTTTACATTCCACTCGATGAAGTCCAGATTGATGAATCTATGCACTTTATTGAGAAACCTGTGGAAACTAGGATCAGGAAGTCAAACAACTCAAACGTAGCCGAATACCAATCGTCAAGGTTCGTTGGGAGTCTAAACGTGGCGTTCACTTGGAAACGTGAAGACCAAATGAAATTCAAGTATCCTCATCTTTTCATCTCAGCCTCCTCGTGATTGAATTTCGGGACGAAATTTCCTAAAGTAGAGGAGAATGTAACATCGCACCTATTTTGATTGTAACCCAACTTGTTCATATAAACATATGGAATTTATTAATGTTGTCATTATAATCATATAGTTTGTAAATGTATATTCCTAGTACTTATGAAGCCTAAATTATCAAATAAATAAAATAATCCAAATATTTTATAAAATATAAAAGGTTTTTAAAGATTTTATAAAAAAAATTAAATTAAATAAACAAAAAAATAATAAAATCAATTATTAATTCAAACTTAATAAAGCTTTAGGTTAAAAATACAAATTTAAAAAAACATGATTTAAATGAGTTTACATGAAATAACATCTCAACCTACAAAGGCAAATTTTGTAATTTTTCTAGCCCCTAAACCTTCTGCCTGTCGTCCACTGTTCTCCGGCCAACCCTCAGGCCGCCTCCGGCCAGGCCGGATACTCGAAATTAACACGGCTATGACCAAAAATTTATACCCCATCAGTCTTGCGCCCCGGATTCGAACCTAGCACCTAATTTAATTCGAAATCGAACCCCGTATCTGCGTAATCTCGAACCGAAATTCCCTCCTACCCAAATTTCACCAATTCTAATGGAACCCTGCCTAATTTACTCGACAAATTGATCAATTACATGTTAACGAATGTTCTAATCATAACAACCATACCAATTGATTCAATGACAGCTAGATCAACCGCGGATTCGGGTAAAAACTTCCGAGGATAACCGTGGACTAGTTAGAATCGAGCCCATCGAAATCACACCTATATAACATGGGGTAAACATTCAAATTTGCACACACAAACTCTCTATAACCTCAAATTGATCTAAACACACACACATATCGATCCAAGAAACGTGTCCAAGCCATGAACTACTCAAACTCAATTCCATCGATCTCTACATCATTTCGGATAATTCGACACACACACACTCGGTTCTACATGAGGAATAAAAGCCCCATGGTTAATCCGATTGACATTATCGAATCAAGCTTCAATTGAATTGATTTCATTCTAGGGTTAATCGGGTATATTAGGGTTATTTTAATTGATGTATTTTAATTATTAAAAACAAACGAAACCAGACTTGGGCACCTGCCCAGCCGGTTAACACCACACACCCATGTAGTATGGACCCGGGTTCGACCCGGGCACCCGCATTTAAAAAAATGATTTTAAGTAATTTTAAAATTCCAGTAAATTTTTAAATAAAAAATAAAATAAATAAAAATCATTTTCGGGAATTATTTATTAATTTCTGAAAAAAAACTATAAATTTATATTAGAGATTTTGAAAATTACAAAAAATTATAAAAAAAACTTATAAGTTTTGTAATTTATAAAGTCACTAAAAATCAATCCAAATCCCTTCAAATTATTTCTTTTTATTTGTGTTTCTTTAATTAATTAATATATAATTAATTAATTAATGATTCATTTATTTTTTCCACGCATTAATAATCAATCAAATAGCCAAATGTATTGATAGATTTATTCCTATTAATTTGAAATATAATTACCATAATAAATTTATTTTATTTATTTCAAGACATTTAAACTAAATAAATCATTTTATTTAAACTATTTATCCAAACTCAATCCTAATGGAAACCTTAATCCATTTCCAATTCTAATATCATTATTATTCTAATTCGAGACACTATACTATGTTAGACTACGCTTTTAAGTCTCTTAGAAATTCTCTTACTGGTGCTGCCGTAGGTTAATCGTAAGGAAAAATCGTTGGTGTCTAATTTATAATGTTCAAATTCAAATCTCATCAATCAGATGAGTATTCATTGCCCATTTTTATGCGTCTATAGGGGAAATCATGTGATTTCATAATCAACCATTGCTATTTCATTTTTATTTCATTTATAAATTCAATTCGCTACATGTTATGTCTTTACTTGTAATAATGTATTCAAAGTTAGATAAATTAGATGATAACACAATCATTAATTCATGCAACCACGGTATCAATGATAGATTTATTGGACTGACAAACGCACCCCATATGAATATTCGAGTGGTGATTGAAACCGGATTCACATATTCTATCATGACTTCGTTCGTAGACCGAGTGAACTTAGTCATTTGGGTTGATTGTGTTAATTTGTCTTTTATGTTACACTATTGTACTATAAGTCTTGACATTACCATGTGAGTTGAATTATTTAATCAATATATATATATATATATATATATATATATATATATATATATATATATATATAACCAAATATGTGTTTACTCACCAGCTAGTTTTAGCTGACTCGTTAGTTTTTCACATGATTTCAGGTTAAGTAAGTGGATTTGTTCATGCTCACCTAGGTCCCGGACTTAGTCAAAATAAAAGACAATTTTATTATTATGTTATTTGGATTATTGTTTAATTGTATTGGTATTCTCTAATGAAGATGACGTTTAATATTATTTCAATTTATTTAGTTCCATGTGCTATGAACAATCGATTTTCCATTCGTCCGCCCTGATGATTCCGCCGTCGGTTGGGGTGTGACACCACCACCACTGATACCCACCGGCGACACCACTACCACCATTCAAAACCCACCGGCGACCCTACCACCACAACTGAAACGCGCAGGCAACACCACCAAACCCACCGGTGACACCACCATTACCACTGAAACCCGGTAGCCACCACTTTTTCTTCTTCATTATCATTCATATCATCAATTGTGTCTTTCAATCTACCAAAGAGTTCAGGAAGGAGATATATATATATATATATATATATATATATATATATATATATATATAACCAAATATGTGTTTACTCACCAACTAGTTTTAGCTGACTCGTTAGTTTTTCACATGATTTCAGGTTAAGTAAGTGGATTTGTTCATGCTCACCTAGGTCCCGGACTTAGTCAAAATAAAAGACAATTTTATTATTATGTTATTTGGATTATTGTTTAATTGTATTGGTATTCTCTAATGAAGATGACGTTTAATATTATTTCAATTTATTTAGTTCCATGTGCTATGAACAATCGATTTTCCATTCATCCGCCCTGATGATTCCGCCGTCGGTTGGGGTGTGACACCACCACCACTGATACCCACCGGCGACACCACTACCACCATTCAAAACCCACCGGCGACCCTACCACCACAACTGAAACGCGCAGGCAACACCACCAAACCCGCCGGTGACACCACCATTACCACTGAAACCCGGTAGCCACCACTTTTTCTTCTTCATCCCCATTAAATCTAACCCTCTTTCACGTTCCTTCCTCAAACCCATCTTCACTTTGTTGTTCTCTCTCCTTCCTGAACTCTTTGGTAGATTGAAAGACACAATTGATGATATGAACGATAATGATGGTGATAGTAGTTGGTTGATGTTTCTTAGATCTAGTTTGATTGAAAGCCCTAAATCAATGGGGAGGGTTATGTAGATAAATAATGTGATGGCGTTTTGGTGGTGGTGATGGTGGTGGTGGTGGAGGGTGGTGGAGGGTGGTGTTAGTGGGTGGATGGTAGACTATAGAGAAATAAGGATGATGGTGGTAACCTTTTATTTTTGTTTTTATTTAATCAGAAGGGTAATATTGTAAATTCCTATTAATTTAACAGAATATTTCTAACGGTGTTAACACCTTGGGTGAAATTGAAACAAACCTTAAAACTATTGGACTGATAATGTAATAAATAAATTATTGGACTGAAATCGTAATTTTCGTCAAACCTCAGGGACTAAAATAGTAATTTACTCAAAGTTATATAAGTTGTTTTAATTTTAGTTCCAAAGTTTCATTAGTTGTTTTATCTTTATCTAAAATAACAAAATTTTTGAAGGAAGATTAAAACAACATATGAAACTTTTGAAGGTAAATTGATGTTTTTAATCTTTTAAAGAAAAATAGTTATTTTAGTCAAACCTTAAGGAGCAAAATCAAATTAACTCAAAAGATTATTATAGATTTGAAATACCAATGTTAAATTATTATTTTAATAAGTCAAGTAAACAAATATAAAAATATTATCTTTTATTTATGTATATATGAATAATAGTAAAATAATCAAAATATAATGTTGACTTGCGAGCTAGCTTTGCTTGGCTAATTTATAAATAAGTCTTGCCCGAACTCACAATTTGAGCTCTTTAAAATAAATGATCTAAGCTAGCTTGACTCGGTTTTTAGGCGCGCCTACAACCCTAAATATGAAGAATATTAAAACTACTTTCTATAAGAAATGAGGCATGACAAATAAAAAATAGCTTATCTATATACTATAGCCCAATCTGTTTTGAAAATGTTCGACCGCTTAACCTATTAACCTGTCTGATGACAGTTTGGGTGAGATTACAATTTGAAAATGACGTTTTAGATGAGATTACAGTTTAGTTAACAAGAGAAAAAAAAAGGAAATTAATTATTTTCTTTTCTTTTATTTTTCTTTCACTTCTCTTTTTTTACTGTTAACGTTAAGTAAACTTGGAAAGAGGATCTTTTTACTTTTCTTTTATTTTCTTTCAATAAAAAAACTCTTCCATATCCTTTTTTATTCTTATATGAACTCGGGAAAACAACTTAATTCTTCTAATTAAAAGATCCAGTTCATTTGTTGGATTTCTCAATTCACTTCATTAACATATTGTTGCATTTCATTTTGATTTCTATGAAGAACCCATCAATTGGTGTAGCAGACCATCCTTCCATCCACCAAATTAGAAGAAATTTATATTAATAACAAGTGGAAATGGCAACAACAGTAAGGAATGCTGCTGGCGTCTATGATGACGATTTGAAGGAACTAATACCGGAAGTGAGTGGACTCTTGGCACACATACAAACAACATGAAGGGGATCTTACTATAGCAATAATTTATGACCAATGAAACATAATTTCTGACACCAATAAAAGGTATAAAATTTATCATTTGATCCTTCCTAAGTTTATTAAAGTTAATTATGTTGATAAGAATGTGTTGTGTGGCCTAAAAACAACCTCAACCTTAGCATCACACTTGTACTATACATTGTTGGTCTCAAAAGCACCTACCCAACCTAGGAGATGGTTAAAATCAAAATAGAATTTGAAGACAAGAGGGTGAAAACCTTATGTGTTTAGACGTAGGGGTCAATTTCAAGTTGTAATCTTGAAAATCTTTGCTAGTAAAGTTGGAGGTGATGTAGAATTGGAAGGATACAATGAAGTAGCTATAATGCAATAAGATCAATAGATAGCCATGGTTCCTTATACTTCGATAGGGTACATATACTTAGTTTTTATTTTTAGATATTAAATAGCAGTCAAAAATTTGTATCTATTTTTCTTGATATTATGCATGGATTAATATAGGTTAATACGTGACAAACTATGAGTGCCAAGGACTATGTGTGTGGGTAGGTGCTGCACACCCTGATGAATTTATACAACGCCTAGAATTTATAGACCTTAAAGCTGCTAAATGGTTGGGTGTAAGATGAGCAACACTTGGCACCTATCCATTCAGGTGGCAGTTGCTAATGGGAATAAAATATTATGCTCTTATGAGTGTAAAGGTTTTACAAGGGAATTAAAAGGTTTATCATTTACGGCTAATGTCAAGATTCTACCTTAGGTGGGTGTGATATGACGTATGATATTGAATATTGTACGCATTACGAAATAAACAATGGGACTTCAAGAAATTATAAAGGGAAGTCACCTATAAGGATTCAAGGGAAAAACATGGCATTAAGAGGGGGCCCAATACAAGGAAACAGGTCTTTAGGGGCGACTAAAGTCGCCGCTAAAGGCCCCGAAAGTCGCCGCTAAAGACCCCGAAAGTCGCCGCTAAAGACCCCGAAAGTCGCCGCTATTACCTTTAGCGGCGACCTGTCGCAGCAAAAAAGTCGCCGGTAAAAAACCGTCGCTAATGGTCAAAATTTCGCCGCTAATGTGTCGCCGCTAAAAAAGTCACCGCTAATGCCTGTATGTCGCCGTTATTGAGTCGCCGCTAAAGGCCTCAGAATTGACGAAAAATATGTCGCCCCTAATGCTTATATGTCGACGCTAATGCTTATTTTTTTTTACCTTTTTTTTTTTTTTTCAAAAATCCAGTTTTCATCCCAAATAAACCTAGATTTTCTAATAACATAATCTAATAACATAAACTACAATCTAGATTACGAAATATTATACAATCAAACGTAGATAAGCTATTCAAACATAGATTACGAAATATCATACAATCAAACATATCATACAATCAAACATAAAATAAGCTATTGATCCCCCTCGTCTGAATCATCTTCTTCCGTTTGATTTGGAGCCTTTTGCGAAGCAATTAATTGTGTCATTTGTGACATAAATTGCGCATTTTGGAACAGACTTGAAATTTGCTCCTGCAAAAACAAAAATACATTTATATTTTGATAAAGTATATGAAGTGTAAACCAAACATACTATGTTGAACTTAACACATCCAAGTTTAAGTTATTTTGACTCGTTTAACCACAAATCATGTCCTTTTCACCCGTTTTGACCCGTTTAAGCTAAACTTAGATAATTAAATTCTATTTTAGCGATTAAAAGTCATAATTAACTGAAAACAACTATGATTAACTTAACACATCCAAGTTTAAGTTATTTTAACTCGTTTAACCACAAATCATGTCCTTTTCACCTGTTTTGACCCGTTTAAGATAAACTTAGATAATTAAATTCTATTTTAGCGATTAAAAGTCATAATTAACTTAAAACAACTATGTTGAACTTAACACATCCAAGTTTAAGTTATTTTGACTCGTTTAACCACAAATCATGTCCTTTTCACCCGTTTTGACCCGTTTAAGCTAAACTTAGATAATTAAATTCTATTTTAGCGATTAAAAGTCATAATTAACTTAAAACAACTATGTTTAACTTAACACATCCAAGTTTAAGTTATTTTAACTCGTTTAACCATAAATCATGTCCTTTTCACCTGTTTTGACCCGTTTAAGCTAAACTTAGATAATTAATTTCTATTTTAGCGATTAAAAGTCATAATTAACCTAAAACAACTATGATGAACTTAACACATTCAAGTTTAAGTTATTTTGACCCGTTTATCCGCAAATCATGTTCTCTTCACCCGTTTTGAGCCGTTTAAGCTAAACTTAGATAAGTAAAACAAAATGATGAGAATGGTTTGTTCAACATAGTATAATTAAGTTTAAGTTTAAGTTATTTTGACCCGTTTTGACCCGTTTAAGCTAAACTTAGATAATTAAAAGTCATAATTATCCTAAAACAAAATGATGCACTTACCTGTGTAAATGACTAAGGAGTTTGTTCGTGATCATGTACAAAAGAACTCGTCCCTGAAGATGAGAATGGTTTATGCCCAATCCCCCTAATATGTTCACGCCGTTGTCCCAACACCGACTCAAAAACATCGACTTCATTCAACGTTGATGATCCACTTTCTTGATTTTGGGTTTGACTTAGCTCATCAAACCTTTCCTTTAATTGATTCTGTATTAATTAACAAAAATATATTAACATATTTATACATACATAAGAACTCGAAATTCTTAATTTGAAATACTTACATATTGTTGTTGTGCTACCTCGCTATCAAAGGTCCCATCTTTACCAGTATGTGCATCATGAAACGTCTCCAGTCTGTTTTTATTCTGTTTTTAAAAAGTATAATATATATTAAAAAATACTAATATATAATACACAAATATATAAATTTAAATCATTACATTCTTATAACAATAACTACTATATGAAGCAGTCCCCCCACGGTTTGTATATATTTGTTGTTGACGATTTGCTTTGTTTGAACTTGACACATTTCTATATGCGTCACTCATAAAATAGTCAACGGTTTGGCTCCAATTCTCATGATTCATTCCTGGTGGAGGATTCACCCTTGCTTGTTCTACATTTTCGTAGCCTCCAACTTGATCAAAATGTCTTTTTACCACATTTTTTCGATCTCTAAATCGTTTGAGAAAAACCGAACGGATTCCACCCTCTAGCTGTGCGCGCTCACGATCTCGCAATATCTCATCAAAGTCAAAGCGTCGCTACATTTAAGTTCAATAAAATAAAAGTTAGTTATGTAAAAATTAATAACAAACATATAACTTATAAAATTTTACCGCCATATGCTCTTCCAAAGCATTCTTCTGAGCATCGGAAAGATTTTCATACGAACGAACATTAAAAGGAAAATTAGCTTCCATGTATATTCCCACCTCGCGAACAAACATATCATTAAGTTCGCCAACAGGGGTATACGTGGCAGCTCTATCAAAGGGTAAAGATAAAGGTCCTCCCTTTTTAGCTATCTCTTGCTGTAATTTCTTATTTTTTGCCTTGCCTCTTGCTTTACGAGAAGGTGTGCCTGTAATTAGATTAAAAAATCATTTATTGCATCATATATTAATAATAATTGAATAAACATAGTAAATAAATTAATTATAATAACCATTACCATCTAACGCGTGACTTCCATGACTGTCAAATGGAGGAAGTGGTGGATCCCCCGCGCCATCACCTCCATGGCTCATAACATCAGCCATAAGGTATGCGAAAACAATCCACAATGAAATCATGTCTTGAAATATAAGATTTAGAACATAATGTTAAAATAAGAAGAAAGTTTTATAGTACAACATGAAATATAAGATTTAGAACATAATGCCACGGTTTCTTTTGATTTTCTTAGTAATTTCTTATTCTTATTTCTTATGTCTTGAAATATAAGATTTAGAACATAATTTATCAAAAGATTTATCAAAACCTTTTGCTTTGATATCTTTTTTCATTTGTCCATCAAAGTATAATCTAATCTTTATCAAAGTATAATCTTGAGAGATAGAAAGGCCACAGAAACATTCTTTGGATAACATGTCGTAAGATCAAGTTTCAACAATTTACACATGACAAGATTAATTGAACCCATGTATACGAGTTTGTAAGAGAATGTGGCATATCTAGATTAAAGATCTACTGTAACTAAGCTAGGAATGACTGTCAAAAGGCCTTCTAGAACACTCTTTAAGTTAACTTTTTCAGTAATCGACTCTTTTAAAAAGTCAACAAAATCACAGAGTGAAGTAACACGTAGCGAGTATAACTCACAACACAAACCTACAAGTATAGACATCCGAATCCTTTGAGAAAATGTGTTAACAGTTTCTAGTCACAGACACACTCTGCCTCATGCAGTTACAAAACTAAACATACAAATGATATATGAACTTGTAATACCATGTGAAATTGTATTCTAAAACATATATATTCCACTCAAGCTTCAGTACTGCTTCATTGTTGTAAATTCTTCATAAATGGTTACAACTAAGTGACCTATAACTAACAGTTGTAAACTTGATTACTATTCAATGCTTATTTTTTTCAGGTTAAAGCTAAAAACCATACAAAAAACTACTAGACAGTAACCAAGTTTCTTGCATGTTCCATTCAGATCACTCAGTGTAACTACTTATGAAAAATTCCATAACAATTGAACAATACTGAAACTTTTGTAGTGTTTAAACTATTAAGTATGTGTAATTTTAGTGAAACAGCATTATTACTTGTTACTATTGCATGCTTTTCTCCCCCGATTTGTGATGTTTAATCAATTATTAGCCAAATCATTACATAATTTTTCCATCTGATCCAAAAACTTAGATGAATGCAAACCCAGCACATTCAATTGCCCTATTTCATTAAGATCAACAGAATCCCACCACAAACATAAAGTGAAAATCATGGAAATAACGATGAAATCAGGTTTGTAAAGATAAAATCAAACAAAAATGCATACTAAATCCCAAATTTAAATCCTGAAATTAAATGAAATGTGATCATTGTTTCAAATAACACAACTAAGCAACTTGTCTATACACAAATTACTAAACAATAAATTTCAAATCCTGAACAACTTGTTACACGACTATTATAACCTAAATAATCTAATTATTAAGCATTATTAACATAATAATTTTCAACCAACAAAACACCTAAACTAACATCCAATTAATAAACATTATAAACAAATAATTTAACAAATAACTTGTATAACTAAATTAAAGATTCACACAACTAACATAACCTAAAAATTCGTCTAATAACACAACTAAATCAAAAATTCTACCTAAATAATATTTCAACACAACTAAAATAAAAAAATACATACTAAATCCCAAATTTATACCTAAATAATTCACCCAATAACACAACTAAATCAAAAATTCTACCTAAATAATGTTTCAACACAACTAAAATCAAAAATATATACTAAATCCCAAATTTATACCTAAATAATTCACCCAATAAGACAACTAAATCAAAAATCATACATACCAAAATAATGTTTTACCACAACTAAATCAGACATTCATCAAAATCAAAATTTATACCTAAAATCAGTGGTGGTAGTGGTGGTGGTGGGTTGCAGCAGCGGTGGTGGGGCTGGAGGGTTGCAGCAGCGGAATGCAGTGGTGGTCGGCGGTGTTCGGTTGTTTGTGGTGGTGGATCGGGTGCCACGGCAAGAGGAGGAGAAAGGGGGCGGTGACCGGAGGGGGAAGGGGTCGGCGGCAAGAGGGGGAGAAACGGGGCGGTGCTCGGCGGGGTGGTGCTCGGCGGGGTGATCGGCCAGAGGTTGGTGCTCGGTGGGGGTGGTGCTCGGCGGCTCGGCGGGAAGAGGAGGAGAAAGGGTCTCGATCGTGTGGTGGCCGGAGGGTGGTGGCCGGAGGGTGGTGGCCGGAGGTGGTGGCCGGAGGGTGGTGGTCGGAGGGTGGTGGTCGGCGGCGGCAGCAGAGAGTGTGGAGGGAAAGAGATGGAGGGAATGGAAATGTGAAGGGAAGTCCACTATCTCGCTGGTATATTTTTAACCAATAGCGGCGACAAGTCGCCGCTAATAGTGTCGCCGCTATTGGTTAGTACGACCAATCCCTGTCCGTTAGATCTGTTGCACGATCAACGATCAGAGATCTACTTGAAAAATTGGAAACGGATCACGAGCAATAGCGGCGACATGTCGCCGCTAATAGCGTCGTCGCTATTGCTGTCGCCGCTAATGCTCCAGTCGCCGCTACTGGGGGCGCCGCTATTGCTGCTATTTCTTGTAGTGGGCTCTACAGTCTACAGTCAGTTATCCTATAGGTTAATGTTGAACAATTAACTAAAAACTCTAGGTTATCAAGAGTACAGTTGTCCTCTATGATTATTTGTGTTATCCTAACAACTTTAGTGATTGTTAAAGAAATACACATAACCAAAGAAGGGAAGTAAACAATGGTGTAAGGAAATACAAGATTAATCAGGAAATTTAAAGAGGTCTTTGCTACCTCCAACAACCTTGCTACCGTACAAATCACAGGACTAGTTGATCACAAAAAAATATACTAAACTAGGGTTGCCAACTAATATACGTAAGGTGTTATAAACTACACTAATACCATAGAGCCAACAATAGCTTGTTTTCTTCACCAATAGTGATGATATAAAAGGAGGATAACGCTTGTAGAATGTGAATTGATAATAGTAAAGGAAAAGAAACATAACGAAGAACAAACTCCTGATTCTTACATTGAACGACTTATAGATGAGTTAAAATGGATCCGAATTGTTTTGTAAGTCAATGTTTGGATGCCACTGAATTACAATGGATGATATTTTGATAGTGATATTCATAATAGTGTACTTTTAACTCGTGAAGGACATCATAAGATTTTAGTCATGTCAATGACGTTGCCAAATTTCCTTCAACCTCTAATACTTTATGAGTCGTATATTCAATCCTTTATCGAGATGATTTACTCTTGTGTTTATTTGAGGATATCTAGTTTATAAGGCCACCTTCACACATCATTTGCATCATTTGAGTAGTTTTCCAGGTGATCAAGGATAGTTACTTGCGTGTTAAGCAAGGTCAAAGAAGGTTGAGTATCTTGGTCATGTCACATCTATAACAGCGGTATCAACCATTAACTAAATCTATTAAAGTTTAGGCAATGTATAACTTTTACTAAATAGTTTTTTAGGATTAATAGGTTAATAAAGAAGGTTTGTTCTTAATTATCCTACAATCAATCAATGAGTGATTGATTCATTGAAAAAGAGGTGTTCATATAGAACAATGAGACACATAAGGCTTTTGAGGGGTTGATGACAGCTATATTGCAAGAAACAATATTGTTGCGGCTACTAATTCTATTGAAGAATTTGTAGTTGATACATATGCTTTTAGAGTGGCCATTGGGGTTGTTTCACAACATATACATCCTACTAAGGCATTATATCAAAATCATCAAGCTTCATATACATATAAAATAAAATTGTTAGTTCTTGTTTAGGAATTAGAAAAGGGAAGAAATGAGTTGCATTATTACATTTCGTGATGGAGCGAACATCATTCTTTAAGGCTTGAACCATGTTACATTATAATACCAATAGTTGCATTCTTATCTCTATTCTTATCACTTAATTTAAGCAATAGTTTGTTTAGTTAGTTCCCGTTTTTTATGATTTATTCTCTCTTATATGTATGGTCAATATTGATCAATGAAATTATGGAAAGGGAGTTGCCACAATGGGTGATGAGTCATCAGCTAATGTACCCATAGTGGGTACACCTCCCCAAGGACCCATAATAGGTTATGAGTCATCAGCTAATGAACTCATAGTGGGTACACCTCCACGTAGTTCCCCCTCTATGTAGGAGGTTGAGGATAATACTCATGCACCAACCTTTTCCATGCAAGATGAATTACATGTTGACCATGAAACACATGAGCTTAACAATAATAATCAACAAGAATCCAATGACAAAGAAAAAGAACAACATCATCGAAGAGTCAAAATGCAGACTCAACATTTGAAAGATTACCATGTGATGCTTCCACCTTATGTTGACCATGCACACCCATCTTCCGATCAAACATTCACCACGGTAAATCCTCTAGCTAACTATATCACTTATGATAAATTTACCGTTACCTACAAAACATTTCTTGCGGCCATCACACGCCATAAAGAGCCAAAAATTTACCAAGTTTCAGAGGATGAAGGTTGGAGGGTAGCAATGAAAAAGGGATAAAGGCACTTGAACAAAATGAGACATGGTCACTTGAAGCGTTGCCTTATGAAAAGAAAGTGATGGACTCGAAATGGTTGTACAATATCAAGTATAAACCCGATGGAAACATTGAAAAGTTTAACGAGAGACGGTTTCCAAAGTTTCACCCAAATGGAGGGGGTGGATTATCATGATACATTTGTGTCGGTCATGAGGTTGGTTAGAATAACGTACTCTACTTTCTTTGGCAACAAAGCAGAACTGGATCATCCATTATTTCGATGTTAATAACGTGTTTTGCATGGAAACCTAGAAGAAGAAGTCTATATGAGAATTCCTCCAGGGTTCTAGGAAGAAATTAAAGACTAGAAATGGTTTTAATCCGGTCCAAAGCCGATCATTCGCTATATTTTTATGAAACAATTTTTGTGCTGCAATATATATTGATGATCTTATAATTGAAAACGACATGCAAACAATACAACCTACAAATCACAGCCTCATGAACTATTTAGTATCTGTCACATCTCGGCGGAAGTGTGAAATGCTTAGATGTGGCTTTTAGCTCAAAACACATTGATTACAAACATATGCATTCAAAATAGTTAAATAAACTAGACTTTCATTAGATATATATTTTGGGTTACATCATGCATACAAAATTTGTCTCACATGAGACTATTACATAAGTTCTTATCGCCCAAAGTCAAAAGATTTAACATATTTGCTACGTAACATTTTCCAGCTAATAATGGACGTGAAGGTCCACAAAGAGGCTGAAATCCATCAAATCTATCACCACCCAAATGCACAGCTACCCTATGTAATCATACCATTCATTGAACAAGTTAAACGTGTAAACGAAATTATAAAACATTCTGATTACCTGAAAAAGCAAACTCAAACAATCAACGTAAAGTTGGTGAGAAATAGGTTTAATAAATGACATATTATTCTTAATTGTGTAACATAAACAAGTTCACAATCAAACCTACTTATATGTTTGTTGATTCATAATTGTCATAGATATAAATTACAGAATCAAATAATAAAACATCACGACCCATATTCGGCAGTCTAAACTGGGTCCAACTGGTGCAACAAATATGTTCATAAGTAGCGCTACCTATATTATCTGACAATTCCTTATACGAATGGTTGTATCTTAAGGCAATCAATGACAGTGACTTATCAAAATTCTCATTTATATTAGCATCAATAATAAAAACATACAATATGCTTTTTCCATTAAAAATTTATAAATAAAATGTTACTCACCTTTATTCCAGCAACTTACAATAATTTCTATAAAATAATTATTTGTTAGAATAAATACTTATTTAATTTATATTACTTATATTATTATTAATTAGGTATTAAATTTTAAAACGGTAGTTATCATTATCCAAAATTATCAAATTTTAAAAACAGTAGTATTCTTGTATGAAGATTACCCTAAAAAATTTTCACTTAATATTTCCTCACAGGTAATTTTCTGAAATTTTTATAAGATTTATAATAAATGAAAAAATAGCTATATATCTCTAAAAAATATAGAAATTATACAAAATGTTCTATTCAGTATCTAACATTTAATATAAAATTTTCATGATTTATCTACTGTTTTGTTATCACTTTCAATTTTCTTCTTATTAATTGTTCTAAAATATGAAATTTTATTATACTAATGAATTCATTCACGAAATTTATTCTGTAACTTAAGTATAATATTGGGATCACTATTTAAATTTTCTATATTTTTTTAATTCCCAATTTCCAATTTGGTATTTTTCATTTATTTCATTACTTCAATTATATAAATTAATATATCCCATATAATTGCTTCATATTTTCCAGTTTATTATCTTTAATATTTTCTTAACAAATCTCTAAAATTTTTATTTCCACAATTATAGTTATTTAAATATCTAACTTAATTCACCTAGTAAATCATGAAAAACAATTATTACAACACTTTTAAACCCTTTGTTTTTATCCGAATCTTTTATTTTTATAAAAGTCTCAAACTTTCTGCTACATAATCTTTTCTTACTGATTTTGATTTAAAATTAAGTTTTTATAAAGTTTGTAAATACTTTTGATGGTTTATAACATAAAGGGTTTGATCTATATGTATGTTAAATACATATACAACTCTACAAACTTTTTTAATTATAGATTTTAGAGATCTAACCTTGATTATAAGTAAAAAAGAAGTCTAGAAGATTGTTAAGGAAGAATCCTAAGCTCTTAATGATCCAAACTTGATGTCAATGTTCTTGAACTTGAAGTAATGTCACAAGGAGGTTAATGGTAGAAGGAGGTTGATTTTATGGTGGTAAAAGTGTGCTTATGATGGTGGGTTCGGGTGATGTAGGAATCGAGAGAGCAAGAAGTTTGTTGAAGAGGAGAGTGGTATAGTGAATGGTGGTGGGTTGTGTGATATTGGCTAAGAGGTGAAAGCAAGGAAAGGTGGTGGTGCTCGAAGGTGATGGTGGTGTTGGATGGTGTTTCGGCCGAGAGTACTAGGGGAGAAGGAATATCATTTTATCTTCATAATTACCCCTACACTTAGGTTAATATGGTGTAAACTTAGGGTGAAATGTGTCATGAGTTCAACATGGTTGAGTGGCAAGAGTGATAGGTGTCACCCACACACACTAATCACTCTAATGATGCTTCTTAGACCTTAATCTAGTGGTTAAGCTTTGTAAGCACTCTAGTGATTCATTGATGAGGATTAGTTTATGTGTTATCTTAGTGATCAAATGATTATAGTTAGTTTGGATTTAGTTTTTTTATTAACTTTCTAGTAGCTAATTTAGTTGGTTAATGTTTGATTAAGTTTTGATCTTATTTCATTACTTATTAGGTAGAAGCATATACCAATCAAATGACTAATTATACAATCCTATGATTTGGTAACTTACATACATGGTTTAATAACTTACAGAATTCATAAAAGTTTACATACACGCACACATAAATACTTTGTATGCATGGGTGTTCACGTATCATATTCATATATACATGCATGTTCAAATATACAAACTTCTTATAAAGTTAGTCAAAAAAGTCACCTTAGCAATCTCTAATATATATATATATATATATAGATATATATATATATACACACACACACACACATATATATGCACACACATATATATACATATATATATGTATATATATGTATATATATATGTATATATATGTATATATATATATATATGTATATATATGTATATATATATATGTATATATATGTATATATATATATATGTATATATATGTATATAGGGATCCATTCAATTGAAAACTAAAAAAATAGAAAGAACTATAAGAACCATTTTAAACCATAGATTAGGATCATCAAGGGCCTTAATTAATCAGTGGCAAAAAAGTAAATAAAACAATAAGTAATGGTTAAATAGTTACATACGCAAGGGCATTTTTGGAATTCAATTTTCTATGATCGTGGGCATGCAGTTAATTACTTAATTTTCTTTTTAAAACTCTCAACATTAAATGCCATGGATTTATTGTTTACATTTTTTATTAATAAATTAATTAATATGGATCACATGTTGCTCTGTTTTAATCTGTTGAAAATATACCAAATTTAGCAATGAAAAACTTAATTTGTTCATTTCTTAAAATGAGTCATTCATTTCTTTTAGTGTTTGGGAGTACCGTAAGATATTAAGGAATGTTCGTTTTTTTGTTTGTTGGTTTGATATATGTTGTCCATGTGTATTATGTTTACAAATAATACAAGCGAAGATATTTTTATGTAACGTCATGTAATTATTTTTTATGATAGGGTTTTTAAGTTATGTTTATGTATTAACGTATATATCTGTATTTGGTGAAGAAACTTGTTGCATTAATAAAACAATTGTTCTTTTTAATACCTTATCAATAACATATTTTTATTAAAACAAATCTAACTACGTTTTAGAAGCTCGTTTGATTTATTGTTTATTTTAAAGACTCGTTTGATTTATTGTTTATTTTAAAGACAGAGAATGCATAATCGCATTTACATTGAATGCATATGCGCATTTCCATCAACATAGAATGCATATAAAGTATTTAATATGGATCCATATAAAGTTTCAAGTTACTTTATGCACCGATATATGTATCATATCATACAAGCATATATGCATGCACGTATATGTGCCACGTATATGTGCATATATGCATACATGTATATGTGCATATATGCATACATGTATATGTGCATATATGCATACATGTATATGTGCATATATGCATTTAAAATATCAACAACATATGTAACTCTTAAAGTTATGTGAATTTATAAATTTTATTTTATATATGCATACATGTATATGGGCATATATGTGTACATATATATGTGCATACATGCATATGCGTATGCTTGCATTAAAAATAGGAACAAATATGTAAATTTAAATCTATGTGATATATATATTTTATTGCATATATGCATACATGTATACGTGCATATAATGCGTACATTAATACGTGCATACATGCATATGTGTATGCTTGCATTAAAATAAGAACACATGTAATTTTAAAAATTATAAGAATGTATAAAAAATATCTTTAAGGCAGGTATGTGTCCATACATCATCTCAAAACGGGATATCTCATAAAAATGGTTATACAATTGATCCCGTTAAAAAGTCAAACCACATAGGAACTTAGAAATAAGTTTCGTTTAGTTGCATATATCATTAAGCACACCATATAAACAAGACTATTTTTTTTTTGAAAAAAAAGCTCGTTAGTAATTAATATACATATAAAATCAATAGAATATTCTTACTTTGTAATAGGTAGTTCAAAAATCTGCTCTCGAATTCATATACAAATAAAAGCTCTTTAAACTAATAACAATATGTATTAAATTCAAAAATAATAATGACTCTTGGTACTTATACGTCAGTTACATGCTAGCAAATACTGATATATTAATTGTCCTCTAGTGCGTACGTTTCAAAATGCGTTTAATAAAATAATATTAGTATGTTTTTAAAACATCTATATTTTTCAGAGGCTATGAGATATTTTTTAATGCTTGTCATATAATTTTAAGCATATAAAAAAAATTAAACACAAGTTTGAAAGCTTATATACTTCATTTTATCATTAAACATGGACATAGTTTTTTTTATTAAAAAAAGTAAAGAAAAAGATGGGGTTAAACGTTAGACTTTAGAGAAGAGTAATATTAAAAAAAAATAATATATAAGAGGAAATAACGAGAAGTCCAAAAGGTGTGGCCTTTTTAATTTCTATGAGAATATGAAAACCACCAGAAAGCAGTTATTAACAAACCTTTTGGAAATTACCATAATAACCATTTTAGTTTTTAATAAATTAAAAAATGAATAAAAAATGAATGGTTGAAAATGGTTCTTATAGTTTTTTCCATTTTCTTGGTTCTTATTTGAAAGTCCCTCTATGTATATATATATATATATATGTATATATATGTGTATATATATATGTATATATATATGTATATATGTATATATATATGTATATATATATGTATGTGTATATACTATATATATGTATATATACATATATATACATATATATACATATATATATACATATATACATATATATACATATATATACATATATATACATATATATACATATATATACATATATATACATATATATACATATATATACATATATATACATATATATATGTATATATATACATATATATATATATATGTATATATATGTATATATATATATATTACTAACTTATAAGAATTCTTGAGGTTTTAATTAGCCTAACCTTAGTTTTAGTGTTGTCGCATTCTCTCCCAGTAAAAAGAATTTCATCCCGAAATTCATTTGTTGTTACTATCGGATGATGTGGAGGGTTTGTCTTTGTAGTTATCATTTTTTTTAGTTTAACCTCAAATAGATGGGGATATTTTCTTTGATTTCATCTTCCCTTTTCCCATGTAAATTCAGGTCCTTGTTTTGAATCCCATTTGACCTTCACTATCAGGATCTTACTTCTCTTTAAACTTTTCACTTCTCTATCCATAATTGCTACTGGTTCTTCCACCAAATGAAGTTTCTTATCTATTTTAATTTCCTGTATTGGTACCTTCAATGTCTCATCAATCAGACATTTCTTCAAGTTGGATACATGGAAGGTATTATGTACTTCACTAAACTCCTGAGGCAGGTCTAACTTGTATGCTACAGGACCAATCTTATCAATTACTTCAAAAGGGCCAACATACCTTGGATTTAATTTATTTCTTTTCCGAGTCAAATAATTCCTTTTGATGTTGATACTTTTAAGTATACTTTATCTCCTATTTGAAATTCTAAAGGCTTTCTTCTTTTATCAGCATAACTCTTTTGCCTATCACGTGATGCCTTCATTCTCTCCTTAATTTCACTATTTTTATCAGATGTTTGTAGTATAAGTTCTGGACCTGTAAGTTGTCTATGTCCTACTTCATTCCAGCACAGATGTGATCTACACTTCTTTCCATATGAGGCTTCAAATAGAGTTGCCCCTATACTGGCATGGTAACTATTATTATATGAAAATTGTATCAAAGGTAAGTGTACATCCCAGTTACCACCAAAATCCAACGCATAGGCTCGCAACATGTCATCCAATGTCTAGATTGTTTTCTCATTTTGTCCACCTGTTTGTGGATAATATGCTGAACTCATATTTACTTGAATTCCTATTGCTTTTTCTAAAGTCTACCAAAATCTTGAAGTAAATCTACTGTCTCTGTTAGATATTATTAAATTTGGTATTTCATGTCTAGACATAATTTCTTTCACATAAATCCTTGCTAATTTCTCTATTTTATAATCTTCTCTGATTGGCAAGAAGTGAGCTGACTTAGTCAACCTGTCAACTATAACCCATATTATGTCATACCCACTTAAAGCATCTGCCACTATATTTGCCCTTCCTGGGTGATATTTGATTTCGCAATCATAATCACTTAGGGGCTATTTGTTTTTTCCCAAAAGCTCTTCTTAGCCTCTTTTTTCTTCACCAACAAGAGGACGCGCAGACATTTGGACTTGCAGACTGTTTGTTTTTCGGAAGACATTTTACTTAAAAATGTCTTCCCGTCCTCTTTTTGGAGAAGACCCAAACACAAGTCTTCCAAACTCTTCCAACCTCTTCTAACCTCAAAAAAACCCTTTCTAACCCCCACAACTCTCTCCTCCCAATTTCTCCACATCCCGCCTGCGACCTCCTCCCCCACCACTCTGCTCGTCGACCACCTGCTCGTCGGGTTCCCTGTGCTCGTCGGGTTCCCTTGGTCGTCGGCCGCCCCTTGCTCGCCGGGTTCCCTAGATCGTCGGCCGCCCCTCTGCTCCTCAGGTTCCCCCTTGCTCGTCGGCCGCCCCCTTGCTCGTCGGTCGCCCCCTTACTCGTCGGCCGCCGCATCTGCTCCTGTGCTTCTCGGCCGCATCTGCTCCTGTGCTCCTCGGCCGCATCTGCTCCTGTGCTCCTCGTCGACCACCGGCTCCCCCTCTGCTCCTCGCCTCTGCTCCAACGTGACAGGTATCTATTGCAACTCCATTTGGGGTTTTCAATTTCTTGATAATGTTTATTTGATAATGTTTGTTTGATAATGTTTAGTTTTGTTATGTTTGTTTGATAATGGAT
Organism: Flaveria linearis; assembly: GCA_024085815.1. Classification (NCBI taxonomy): domain Eukaryota; kingdom Viridiplantae; phylum Streptophyta; class Magnoliopsida; order Asterales; family Asteraceae; genus Flaveria; species Flaveria linearis. Next base: position 34,139,647 of record CM044016.1, on the reverse strand, counting down.
TAGGTTTGTTTGATAATGTTTGTTTGATGGATTAGGTTTGTTTGATAATGTTTGGTTGATGGATTAGGTTTGTTTGATAATGTTTAGGTTTGTTTGATAATGTTTAGTTTTGATTTGTTTGATAATTTTTAGTTTTGTTTAGTTTTGTTTGATTTATCACATGGATTATGTTGTTATTTGATAATGTTTAGTTTTGATTAGTTTTATTTGATTTATCATATTGATTAGGTTTGATTTGTCACATGGATTATGTTGTTTGATAATGTTTAGTTTTGATTAGTTTTGTTTGATTTATCATATTGATTAGGTTTGATTTGTCACATGGATTATGTTGTTGTTTGATAATGTTTAGTTTTGACTAGTTTTGTTTGATTTATCATATTGATTAGGTTTGATTTTTCACATTGATTATGTTGTTGTTTGATAATGTTTGATTGTGTTTTTTGTTGTTACAGTTCTTTTTAAAGTTTAAAAAATAGGTTTAGTTTAATTACAGAATATTTCAGCATTCTACAGATGTTAAAAAAACAAACAGTCTTTTTTTTGCAGACTGCAGACGTTTGGTCTACATCTTCTGCTGCAGATGTCTGCAGATGTGGTCCGCAGACTGCAGACGTTTTCCTGCAGAAAAAACAAACAGCACCTTAGTAACTCCACTCATCTTCTTTGTCTTATATTTAACATTTTTTTTATCAAATATGTATTGCAAACTTTAATGATCTGTATAGACTATGTATTTGGTTCCATATAGATAATGTCTCCAAATATTAAGTGCAAATACTACTGCTTCTAATTCTAAGTCATCAGTAGTATAATTCATTTCACTTCCTCTGAGTTGAATAGAAGCATATGCAATTACTTTATCTTATTGCATTATAACACATTCGTAACCTTGATGTGATGCATCACACTATACTATAAAATCATCCGTACCATCTGGAAGAGCTAAAATAGAAACACTGTATAATTTATTTTCAAGAGTTCAAATGCAATATTCTATTTTTCTACCCAAACATATGGCTTATCTGAGTCAATTCTGTCACAGGTTGAGCTATTCTCGAGAAATTTTCTATAAACCTTCTATAATAACCAACCAAACCTAAGAAGTGACGTACTTTAGTTGGTCTTTTTGGAGCTTCCCACTTCTTAATTGCTCGATCTTTGCTGGGTCGACTTGAATTCCTTTTTGGTTAACCATATTTCCTAGGAATTGTACTTTTCTTTTCTAGAATTCACACTTTGAGAATTTGACGTACAGTTTTTCTTTTCAAAGTAACTCCAAAGTTAGCCTTAGGTGCTTCTCATGTTCTTTCTTACTTTTAGAATAGACTAAAATGTCATCTATAAAGACTATGAGAAATTTATCTAAATAAGGTTTGCACATTCTATTTATTAGATATATTGATACTGTTGGAGTATTAGTTGACCCAAATGGCATTACAAGCAACTCATAATGATCATATCAAGTTCTAAACACATTTTAGGTATATCCTTATCTCGCAGCTTTAGCTGGTGATATCCTGACCTTAAGTCAATTTTTAAAAAGTAAACAGATCCTTGCAGCTGATCAAATAGGTCATCTATTCTAGGAAGAGGATATCTATTCTTAATAGTTACTTTATTGAGCTCTCTATAATCAATGCATATCCTAAAGGTTCCATCTTTCTTCTTCATGAATAAAACTAGAGATCCCCAAGGTGAGACACCAGGACATATAAATCCCTTATCCAATAGCTCCTGGAGTTGACTCATTAACTCTTTTATCTCTGTTGGCGCCAAATGATACGAAGACTTGGTAATAGGTGCAGTCCCTGATACTAATTCAATTTTGAATTCTACTTGACATGTGGGTGGTCGTCCTGGTAATTCATCAGAAAATACTTCTGGATATTCTCTAATAATAGGAACATCTTTCAAGTTCTTCTTACCTGGTTCCATATCAACTACATGGGCCATAAATACTAAAAATTCTTTTTCAAATATTTCTAAACCTTCATACAAGAGACTATTTCTATAGGATCTCTAGGTTTCTTGCCATATATGAAAAGAATTCTATTATCTTTAATCAAAGGAATTTTAATCATTCTTTTTTCATAGATAATCTCAGCTTGATTCTTACTTAACCAATCCATACCCATAATAATTTCAAAACCTCCTAATTCAATAGGGATCAAATCTATGTCAAAGCAAAGATCATCTAAATTTAAGGTACAATTAGGAATAACTTCATTGGCCTCTATTATTTTTTCATCGGCTAATTCTATCATATACTTATTTTTCAATTTCTCTTATGCTAATCTAAGTAAGGATTTAAATATATTTAAAAAAACTTCAAGTTGCTCCTGTATCGAATAATACAGTCGCGTAATGATCATTAATATATAAGAAACGTACCCGTCACAACTTTTGGTTCTTGTCGCGCCTCTTCAGCTTGAAGTACAAATGCTCTGCCACGCGAATTGCTCGGGTTCATCGGAGTTTTTCCTTTCGGTTCCGGACACCCATTGCGAAAATGATTCTCATTTTCACACTGGTAACAATCTGGTTTAGGATTTGCGGGTCTATTACATTCTCTTGATATGTGTCCCTTCTTCTTACAATTATAACAAATTACCATCATGCATTTACCATCATGGTATCTTTTGCAAGAACTGCACCACGGTTGACTTTTTGTTTATGGTCTCCTTTCCTGGTCAATTCCCATGAAGTTCCTCATTGGATTTCTGTTTACCTTCTTATTCTGGTTTCCTTCAATTTCCTTCCTGAGTTGTTGTTGTTACACTTTCTTTTCTCTCCTACCTTTGAATCAGTTAATGATCCACTCCTTATCATCTAATCTATCAAGCTTCCTGATAACGTCACTACATCCTAAAAAGTCTTCGACATTGCTGACTTAACTATTCCTCTTATCTATGGCACTAAACCCTAGATATATCGTTCTATTCATTTAGTTTATAGCATCACTAGATATGGCACCAATCTAGATAACTCATTATATCTATCTGTATACTCCTGATGTGCAGCACCCTTCATTTGTAGTGCCAAAAATTCTGCTTCTATCTTTTCTATCTTATTATAAGGACAGTATTTCTCGATCACTAGGTTTCTAAATTCCTCCAACTTAACCCATTCATAAAATTTCTTCCTTCAGTTTGGACTTCCATCTTCCACCAAGACTGTTCTTCTCCCTTGAGAGAATGTGAAGGAAACATGGTCTTGCAATTATCAGCATAATCACTGATATCTAACACCGGCTCCATTTCTTCTAACCAACGTAATGCTTATACTGCCCCACCTTTTCCATTAAAGTCTTGGGGTTTACAAGACATAAAAGTCTTATAAGAACACCCCTTTTTAACTCCATCTATAACTTCTTCCTCATGGTTTTCTAATCCATTAGCATTCTCTGGTTCTTCGTCTCCAGGTGGTACACCTCCGAAGTTAAGGTTCTGTTAGAGTTGAGCTATTAACGTAGGTATTGCAGCTTCCAATTATTGAGTCACTATTTGAGAAATTATTTCATTCTCATTTGCAGTGATATTCACCGACGGAGTTTCTTTTCCTAATCTAGTTCTTGGTCGTCCAACCCGTGTAGTTCTTCGTACAGGTTGAGTATTTGTCCGTGGCGGCATATTTCATTACATATCAATTATACTAATATCACAAAATTTTACTAAAACTATAACATAATTTAATAGTCATAAACAAAATATTTCATTATATTCTTATTCTACATATTTAAAGTAGTCACATAATAGATTAGGTTTCCAATATTTCTAATTTTCCCAACCTAGTTCCATATCTTAGTGAAGACACTTTTGCTTTCTTCCTACACTTCCTTGACATCTGCTTGGATCACCCTCATTTATCGTTGTATCTTCTTAACTCTCTTAAGAATCTGGCTGGTTGTTTCTATATGATATTGTTCCAACCTTTGCCTCTTGATTCCCCTTTCTTCTGTTTTAGAAACATTAGATTGAACTACGGGTGTCATGTTTGATGTTGAGGGAATGATTTCTAGATTTTTATTTTCGGGCTCCTGAACCTCCTTAGTCATAAACTTCTTAACACACCTATATCAAACTGTCACATTTCGGCGGAAACGTTAAATGCCTAGATGTGACTTTAGGCTCAAAACATATTGATTACAAACATATGCATTCAAAACAGTTAAATAAACTAAACTTTCATTAGATATATATTTGGGGTTACATCATACATACAAAATTTGTCTCACATGAGACTATTACATAAGTTCTTACCGCCCAACGTCAAAAGATTTAACATATTTGCTACGTAACATTTCTCAGCTAATAATGGACATGAACGTCGACAAAGAGGCTGAACTCCATCAAATTTATCATCAACCAAACGCACAGCTGCCCTATGTAATCATACCATTCATTGAACAAGTTGAACGTGTAAATAAAATTATAAAACATTCTGATTACCTAAAAAATACACTCAAACAGTCAACGTAAAGTTTGTGAGAACATAGGTTTAATAAATGACATATTTTTCTTAATTGATGCAACATAAACAAGTCCACAATCAAACTTACTTATATGTCAGATGATTCATAACTGTCACAAATATAAATCATAGAATCAAATAATATAACATCACAACACCTATTCGGCAGTCTCAGCTGGGTCCAAATGGGGCAGGAAACATGTTCCTAAGTAGCGATACCTATATTATCTTACGATTCCTTATACGAACTAATGACAATAACTTATTTAAATTTTCATTTATATTAGCATCAATAATAAAATCATGCAGTATGATTTTTTCTTTAAAAATTTATAAATAAAAAGGGCTATCTTACTCACCTTTATTCCAGCAACTTGTCAATAATTTTTTATAAAATAATTATTTGTTAGAGTAAATACTTATTAATATATTACTTAAATTATTATTAATTAGGCTTTAAATCTTAAAACAGTAGTTATTATGATCCAAAAATTATTAAATTTTACAAACAATAGTATTCTCATATCTAGATTATCTTATAAAATTTTCAGTTAATATTTCCTCACAGGTAATTCCTAAAATTTTTACATAATTAATGGAAGAAATAGCAATATATCTCTAAAAATTCTGTAAATTATAAAAAATGTTCTATTTATAATCTAATATTTTATGTTAAATTTTCACGATTTTATTTACTGTTTTGCTATCACTTTCGATTTTCTTCGTATTAATTGTTCTAAAATATGAAACTTTATTGTAATAATGAATTAGTTCACAAAATTTATTTTGTAACTTAATTATAATATTGGAATCATTATATAAATTTTCCAGATTTTTATTAAGTCCCAAATTCCTATTTGGTATTTTTCTTTTATTTTATTACTTCAATTATATAAACTAGGTTTCGGCACGCGCGTTGCTGCGTGTATGCGAGTTTTAATGTAACCCTAAATCAAAATCAAAATGAAGGTTCTGAACCACAAAATCAGTAAAATACACAAAGTAAAACACATAAAAACCCTAAATTCATAGCACACCAGAATATGCAGAACCCAAAAACTAAATCAAAGCCCAATACTATATGAAAATCAAAGCCGCAAGAAAGCCACACTGTCCAAAATAGAAAACCGACGAAAATCAAAGCCCCGAAAAGAGCAAACAAAAGGAAAACCCAAACCTTAATAGCGAGAATCGTCAGGTATCGATAACGAAAGAAAAAAAGCAGGAACCCGGAGAAAGACAACGTCAACGAACCCTACAAATCAAAGACACGTGTCCAGATAAAAAAAACCCCAAAAAACTCCACCCTAAAATCTCGAACCCACACCCAAAACAACCCATATTAAAACACAAACAAAAAAATAAAAAAAATTAAAACACAAACAAAATAAACAAAAGAAAATTTCACACAAAAAAAAAAGAAAAAAAAAGGGAAAAGCCACCACCGACCAAACTTTTTAATTAGAATAGTAATTAATATATCCCATATAATTACTTCAGATTTTCCACTTTATTATCTTTAATATTTTCTTAACAAATCTCTAATAACTTTATTCCCACAATCATAGTTTTTTTTAATATCTAACCTAATTCACCTAGTAAATCATGAAATAACAATTATTTTAACACTTTTAAACCCTTTATTTTTATTTGAATCTTTTGTTTTTATAAGTCTCAAACTTTCTGCTACATAATCTTTTCTTACTGATTTTTATTGAAAATTAGGTTTCTATAAAGTTTGTAAATAGTTTTGATGGTTTATAACATAAAGGGTTTGATCTATATGTATGTTAAATACATATACAACTCTACAAGCTTTTCTAATCATAGATTTTTGAAGATCTAACCTTCATTATAAGTAAAGAGAAATTTAGCAGATTGTTAAGGAAGAATCCTAAGCTCGTGATGATCCAAACTTGATGTGAAAGTTCTTGAACTTAAAGTAATGTCACAAGGATGTTAATAGTTAAAGGAGGTTAATTTTATGGTAGAAGTGTGCTTATGATGGTGGGTTCGGGTGATGTAGGAACCGAGAGAGCAAAAAGTTTGTTGAAGAGGAGAGTGGTGTAGTGAATGGTGGTGGGTTGTGTGATGTTGGCCGAGAGGTAGAAGCAAGGAAAGGTAGTGGTGCTTGAAGGTGATGGTGGTGTTGGAGGTGTTTCGGTCGAGAGTTCTTGTAAGGCCCCGTTCCCGGGCACCTCACAGTTGGTCGTCATTACCCATAAAACATACATTTAATATAACTTAATAAAAACCATGCAGCGGAAACTTTAAATTTACTATAAATGCTTTTGCAAAGTAATACAACACCCGTTACAAAATATCGTTTGTTTGCATTACAATACAAAAACATTAACAAAAGAATGTCATCCCAAAATAGCTGAGTAGCCGCCTCGTGCCATCCTCAGCAACACTACCTGCCAACTGGAAAATACATAAAAGTCAGCGTTGCTGAGTGAGTTCTAGTTTTGTATTAAAACATACTTTTACTTATTTAAAAGTATCCTTGCGTTCATGCGTTCATACATCATACGTACACATAGATAATATTCATTATTATCTTCATCATTCATTATTAATCATTATCTTTAACTTCTCGTATGGATTCTGTCAGGCTTTACCCACTTCATAGCACTCGGCTATGATTACTGTGGTCGAATGACAAGAATCCCGTTCATACTTACTTGCACGCATTGAAAGGTTAATTGTACCAATACCATATGCTACACCCCAATCAGTCTTAGCTACCGGGCCGTAATCAACATATGACGGGAGCGTATGCCCGGTACTAGAGGTAAGCAATCAGTCTTAGCTACCGGGCCGTAGTCAACATATGACGGGAGCGTATGCCCGGTACTAGAGGTAAGCGGTAGAGGTACCATGACCATGGTCAATCACATAGAAGGACCAATCGCGTTATTCAATGCTTGCAAGACATAATTCATTCGTTCATTAATGCATGTATTCATCATCATTCTTCATTTCGTTCATTCGTTAATACATGCATTCGTCATCATGTTCCTCTTTCATTATCTTTCACTTTACGATACATAATACTTCATTAATTCATTTCTCGTTATTCGTAAAGTTTCAGAAAGATAAGCATACACAATTATCGGGAACACACATCATACATACTCATCATACGTTCATCATCATGCATTCATCATCATACATTCATCATCATGCATTCATCATCATACATAGCAACATACCTTACTTAACAATATTTTAACAATATTGTTAACAGTAATATACTAATAATAATATTAGTAACAATTAGGGTTAATCATACTCATCATTATATGCATGAGACATCATCATTTATTAACCCTAGTCAACCCTGGTCAAACCTCGAACTTCGGGCTTACTGGAAATTTCCTGAAAATTTCTAAGTGTCTAGACGTTTTAGCACTATTGGGCGTATAAGCCCTCTGGGCGTATGAGCACTATTAGCCGTATGAGTACTGCTGGACTTTTCTTTCTACACTTAGATTTATCAACTGGTCATACGACCACACTGTTGGTCGTATGACCACTGCTGGTCGTACCAACCCTGGACTTGGGAACATATTTGGATCATACGACCACTGTTGGTCGTATGAGTCCACACTTAGAACTTTTCATCATGATCATACGACCACTGTTGGTCGTATGAGTCCTGTGGGCCTCAGACTTAGAAAATTTCACATATTCATACGACCACTGTTGGTCGTATGAGTCCTATTAGACTCATCAACACTTAGAAAAATCCTGATCATACGACCACTGTTGGTCGTATGAGCACTGGTGGACACATCAACTTTTCTTATTTATTCCAAGTCCCAATTTCAGACATATTAACAACATATTCATGTGCCTAATTTATAATCCAAGTCCCAAACATCATAATGCCTCATCCTAAACATACACACATGATTCTAAGCATAAATCTAACATAAACATAAACATACATACAATCGTTCATACGGGTTTCAACCCAAACTTTATAAAAATATATTTACATGCATTTTCCAGCCCCAAACATTTAAAAACCAGTAAAAAGGGGTCTAGAACTCACCTTAATTTGTCTTCGGGTTTTGGATGCCCTTTCCTTGAACTTCTCAGTCGTTTATACACCTAAAACACACACACAGAGCAACCCGAACACACTAGTCACATTTATATGCTCATGTATGGTTCTAGAATCGTCCTAACATCATGAATTCGGGATTTCTTACCAAAAACTTCGAATTTCTCAGATCCTTCTTCAAAATTCCGATGGTTTTCTGCTCCTGCTACTTTCTCTCTCTAAAAAGTTCGAATGAAGTGAAATGCAGACAACATGGGTGGCCATACCACCTTTTGTACAAAGAATTAATAGAAAGTTTGTCAAATTGACACTTTTGGCCCTTAAACAAAAGTAACTTTTGTTTTTCTTTCCTTTCTCTTTCTATTTTATTCTTTTAGATTCTTTACTAAAAATTTACGGGTGTTACAAGTCCACCCCCCTTATATAGGTTTCGTCCCCGAAACCTGTTATTCCTCAAACAGATGTGGGTAGTGTTGTCTCATCTCTTCTTCAGTCTCCCACGTAGACTCGGATCCCTTCCTGTGCTTCCACTGTACACGCACAAGAGGAACCACTTTATTCCTCAACCTCTTTTCTTTACGATCAATGATTGCCACTGGTTGCTCCACGTAGTTGAGCCGTTCATCTACTTCAATATCCTCCAGTGGTACAACCATGTCTTCATCAGCTAAGCACTTCCTCAGATGAGATACATGGAATGTGGGATGAATTCCACTTAACTCATCTGGCAATTCAAGTCGATAGGCCACCTCTCCTACTCGTGCGATAATTCGGAAAGGTCCTATGTATCTCGGGCTTAGCTTACCTCGTTTCCTGAATCTAATGATTCCTTTCCAAGGTGAGACCTTCAACATAACTCGGTCACCAACCTTGAACTCTATCGGCCTCCGCCTCTTGTCAGCATACGACTTTTGCCTATCTTTCGCCGCCTTCATGAAGGCTTTGATCTTTTCTAATTTCTCAGTCGTAGCTTCGATCACCTCAACACCTCCTAACTCTTTCTGCCCAATGTCTCCCCAGCACACGGGCGTCCTACATCTCCTACCGTATAGCATCTCGTAAGGTGGCATGCCAATGCTGGCGTGATAACTATTGTTGTACGAGAATTCGGCTAACGGCAGGTGATCGTCCCAACTTCCTCCAAAGTCGATCACGCACGCCCGAAGCATGTCTTCGAGTGTTTGGATCGTCCTCTCAGACTGACCGTCTGTCTGAGGGTGATATGCTGTACTAATGTGTAGCCTCGTCCCCATCGCATCATGAAATCTCTTCCAAAACTTGGAGGTAAACCGGGTGTCACGATCGGACACAATAGACACCGGCACACCATGACGAGCTACAATCTCCTTGATGAACAGATCCGCCAATCTCTCCGATGAGTACGTTTCGCGGATCGGTAGGAAGTGGGCACTCTTCGTCAATCGATCAACTATCACCCATATAGCATCATACCCTTTCGGGGTACGCGGTAACTTCGTGATGAAGTCCATGGTGATGTGTTCCCACTTCCATTCGGGTATATCCAATGGTTGGATCTTCCCGTAGGGCTTCTGGTATTCCGCCTTCACTTGTAAGCAAGTTAGGCACTTACTTACGTACTCCACTACGTCGCATTTCATGCCCGGCCACTAATAGTCTTTCTTCATATCGTGGTACATTTTGGTAGCACCGGGGTGAATGGAGTATCGGGTCTTATGGGCCTCATCCATAATTCTACCTCGTAGATCCCCGTATCGAGGAATCCATATTCGCCCAAATCGGGTCTTAACACCTAGAGTGTTCTCGCCCAATTCTGTAAATAGACCTCTCATCCTTTCGGAGTTAAGACGATCTTCTTTCAAAGCCTCGACTTGAAACTCCTTAACCTGAGTCATTACATCTGAGGTCATAATTAGCTGATATGCCTTTACCCGGATCGGCTCAGGCCTTTCTTTTCGGCTAAGGGCATCAGCCACCACATTGGCTTTGCCCGGGTGGTAATGGATCTCACAATCATAATCTTTTATCAGTTCCAACCACCGTCTCTGCCTCATGTTTAGATCCTTCTGCTCGAAGAAGTACTTCAAGCTTTTGTGGTCAGTGAAGATTGTGCACTTCGTCCCGTATAGATAGTGCCGCCAAATCTTCAACGCAAAAACCACCGCGGCTAATTCTAGATCGTGTGTGGGATAGTTGACTTCGTGGGTTTTCAGTTGTCGAGATGCATAGGCTATTACCCTTCCACGTTGCATCAACACGCAACCTAGCCCAGAATAGGATGCATCTGAATAAACCACTAAGTCTTCATTTCCCTCGGGCAATGTCAAGACAGGAGCTTGTGTCAGTCTCGTCTTCAATTCCCCAAAAGCATCCTCCTGTTATCGACCCCACACGAACTTTACATCCTTACGAGTTAATTTTGTCAAAGGTGAGGCTATCTTGGAGAAGTCTTGAATAAATCTCCTATAGTAGCCCGCCAATCCCAAGAAGCTACGAATCTCGGATGGCGTCTTTGGTGATTTCCATTGCATCATAGCCTCAACCTTTGCTGGGTCCACCATTATTCCTTCTGCATTCACTACGTGACCCAGAAATTGCACCTCGCGTAACCAAAAGGCGCACTTGGAGAACTTGGCGTACAATTTCTCCCTTCTCAACGTTTCCAACACTTCCCGAATATGCCCGGCATGCTCTTTTTCACTTCTTGAATAAATCAGAATATCATCGATGAATACAATTACTGATTTATCCAACATTGGTCGGCACACTCGGTTCATCAAATCCATAAAAGCAGCTGGCGCGTTGGTCAACCCAAAAGACATGACAAGAAACTCGTAGTGACCATAGCGCGTACGAAAGGCTGTTTTAGGGATATCTTGTTCCTTCACCTTTAGTTGATGGTAACCCGATCGAAGATCTATCCTTGAAAACCAACTGGCACCCTGAAGTTGATCAAACAAGTCATCGATCCTTGGTAAGGGGTATCTGTTCTTCACCGTCCGCTTATTCAGCTCGCGGTAGTCAATGCACATCCTCATACTACCATCCTTCTTCTTTACGAACAGAACCGGAGCACCCCAAGGTGAGATACTCGGTCGGATAAACCCCTTATCCAGCAGCTCCTGCAACTGCTCCATCAACTCTTTCATCTCCGTCGGAGCCAAGCGATACGGTGCTTTTGCGACAGGTTGGGCACCCGGTATCAGGTCGATCTGGAATTCGATCTCTCGGTCAGGTGGCAAACCCGATAAGTCTTCGGGAAACACATCTGGAAAGTCACACACCACTGGCACATCGCATAGCTGTGGTGTTGGCGTCTCTACGTTCTTTACATAACATAAGTAGGCGCTACATCCGCGCCTCATACACTTTCCCGCCACCGCCATCGAGATCACCTTCGGAATTGTCGTAACCCGATCGCCATAAATCGTCACCGGACTCCCGTCGGTCGCCGTCAGTCTAATCATCTTCTTTCGGCACACGATATTCGCTTCGTAGGTTGCTAACCAATCCATCCCTAACACTACATCAAATCCTCCTAGAGGCATCACATGTAACATGGCAGCAAACCTATGGCCCTCTAATTCTATGGTACAGCCCTCTATCACATCCGTAACTCTAGTGGACTTACCAATAGCAGTTTTTACATAAAAAGGCTCACTAATGCATTTACTACAAACAGGCAATTTAGCACAGAAAGTAGCAGTAATGAAACTCCTACTAGCACCAGAGTCAAATAACACAGAAGCAAGAGTTTGGTTTACTAGAAACGTACCTGACACCACATCGGGGTCCGTCCTAGCCTCTTCCTGTGTCATCGTGAACGCCCTAGCCTTTGCCCTCGGTGCTTCTCCTCCCGTCTTCTTCTCTCCCGAGCCCTCAGCCCTCGGCTTCTTGCAGTCCTTGCTCATGTGGCCACTTTCTCCACAGTTAAAGCACTTGCCCGTCCGGCAATCTTTTGATATGTGCCCTGTCCTTCCGCACTTAAAGCAGAGATTAGATCCCCACTTGCACTCCCCTGAGTGCTCCCTTCCACACTTACCACACTTCCTCATCCCAGCTCCAGACACGACCACTCGGCGGTCATCCACCCTTGCTTTCTTGTTGTTTGTCGAAGTATCACCCCGACCAAATCTCTTCCCCTGCCAGTTCTTCTCTCCACTCCCTTTCTTGCTTCCCTCAGCCTTCACCAAAGCAACACGTTCATCGAATAACCTTCCCGCCAAGTCCACTGCCGACCTGAAAGTGCTTGGTCGAGCAGAAATCAAGTGCCAACGAATTTCAGCCGGCAGTCCTTGAATATACCGGTTGATCTTTCGTGACACCGGCGTCACCTGCTCCGGCACCAACAACGCCAATTCGTTAAACTTGGTGGTATATTGTTGGTGGGTCATCGTCCCCGCCTCTAGCTGCAGGAACTCCCTTTCTATCCTATCCATTTCCCGACGAGGACTGAATTCCTCGATCACCAGCCTTTTCAACTCAGCCCACTTCATCTTCCCTATAGCCCTGCTACCCTCGGCTTGGACTATATTCTTCCACCAGCATAAGGCCGACCCTGTAAAAGAGTGGGTAGCAAACTTCACCTTCTTGTCCTCCTGGCAATCACTAATATCGAGGACAGCTTCCATTTCCATCACCCATTGGTGAGCATCAGTAGCAGTACCAGACCCATCAAAAGTTGGGGGTTTGCACCTCATGAATGCCCCGTAGTTACAACCCCGGGCGGTCTCCCGTAACTGTTCTTCTTCCTCTTCCTCTTCATCATCAGATAGTACCGTCTCTGCTTCCGTCCGTTGTTGTCTACTTGAGGACCGACTCCTCCCTCGTCTATCGTCTTCACGTACTGCCTTTATCACTTCAGTCACTACAGACGGTAAGATCGTCTGCATGACTTGGTGCACCTCCTCGATCACCGTCTCTTTCACCGAGGCTCTCACATTATCGCTCTCATCCACTCCCCCCGAGGGAGTAGTATTAGGTCCTTCGGGAACCTTCTTCTCTTGTCTAGGCCTACCTCTTGTGGCTCGTGGTTCCACACCACTTCCGCCACTGCCTCCACCAATTGGGGCTTTAGATGATCTACCACCGACCATCTTCTATCACACTGAAAGATTTAAACACCAACACGGTCATTCAAGGAAATAGCTCAGTTTATGTTAAGTATAGTAAGTCCCTAATTACAGTGGCCAGTTGTGATTAGCCACTTACTCTACTCTTCACACCCCGAGCATTACCTATCCTGACTACATTAGTATCTAAGTCTAACAGTACACATAAACACATAACATGCGCACGTAGCACTGGTTAACTTTCAAGAAAATACCTGATGGCACGCAGCTACTCAGATGGCATTCCCATTTCCCCCTGTCCCATTCTCAGTTTAAGTCTTAGGTTTATTTTAAAAATTTACCCATTTCACTTAAACCTTGGCTCTGATACCAACTTGTAAGGCCCCGTTCCCGGGCACCTCACAGTTGGTCGTCATTACCCATAAAACATACATTTAATATAACTTAATAAAAACCATGCAGCGGAAACTTTAAATTTACTATAAATGCTTTTGCAAAGTAATACAACACCCGTTACAAAATATCGTTTGTTTGCATTACAATACAAAAACATTAACAAAAGAATGCCATCCCAAAAGAGCTGAGTAGCCGCCTCGTGCCATCCTCAGCAACACTACCTGCCAACTGGAAAATACATAAAGTCAGCATTGCTGAGTGAGTTCTAGTTTTGTATTAAAACATACTTTTACTTATTTAAAAGTATCCTTGCGTTCATGCGTTCATACATCATACGTACACATAGATAATATTCATTATTATCTTCATCATTCATTATTAATCATTATCTTTAACTTCTCGTATAGATTCTGTCAGGCTTTACCCACTTCATAGCACTCGGCTATGATTACTGTGGTCGAATGACAAGAATCCCGTTCATACTTACTTGCACGCATTGAAAGGTTAATTGTACCAATATCATATGCTACACCCCAATCAGTCTTAGCTACCGGGCCGTAATCAACATATGACGGGAGCGTATGCCCGGTACTAGAGGTAAGCAATCAGTCTTAGCTACCGGGCCGTAGTCAACATATGACGGGAGCGTATGCCCGGTACTAGAGGTAAGCGGTAGAGGTACCATGACCATGGTCAATCACATAGAAGGACCAATCGCGTTATTCAATGCTTGCAAGACATAATTCATTCGTTCATTAATGCATGTATTCATCATCATTCTTCATTTCGTTCATTCGTTAATACATGCATTCGTCATCATGTTCCTCTTTCATTATCTTTCACTTTACGATACATAATACTTCATTAATTCATTTCTCGTTATTCGTAAAGTTTCAGAAAGATAAGCATACACAATTATCGGGAACACACATCATACATACTCATCATACGTTCATCATCATGCATTCATCATCATACATTCATCATCATGCATTCATCATCATACATAGCATCATACCTTACTTAACAATATTTTAACAATATTGTTAACAGTAATATACTAATAATAATATTAGTAACAATTAGGGTTAATCATACTCATCATTATATGCATGAGACATCATCATTTATTAACCCTAGTCAACCCTGGTCAAACCTCGAACTTCGGGCTTACTGGAAATTTCCTGAAAATTTCTAAGTGTCTAGACGTTTTAGCACTATTGGGCGTATAAGCCCTCTGGGCGTATGAGCACTATTAGCCGTATGAGTACTGCTGGACTTTTCTTTCTACACTTAGATTTATCAACTGGTCATACGACCACACTGTTGGTCGTATGACCACTGCTGGTCGTACCACCCCTGGACTTGGGAACATATTTGGATCATACGACCACTGTTGGTCGTATGAGTCCACACTTAGAACTTTTCATCATGATCATACGACCACTGTTGGTCGTATGAGTCCTGTGGGCCTCAGACTTAGAAAATTTCACATATTCATACGACCACTGTTGGTCGTATGAGTCCTATTAGACTCATCAACACTTAGAAAAATCCTGATCATACGACCATTGTTGGTCGTATGAGCACTGGTGGACACATCAACTTTTCTTATTTATTCCAAGTCCCAATTTCAGACATATTAACAACATATTCATGTGCCTAATTTATAATCCAAGTCCCAAACATCATAATGCCTCATCCTAAACATACACACATGATTCTAAACATAAATCTAACATAAACATAAACATACATACAATCGTTCATACGGGTTTCAACCCAAACTTTATAAAAATATATTTACATGCATTTTCCAGCCCCAAACATTTAAAAACCAGTAAAAAGGGGTCTAGAACTCACCTTAATTTGTCTTCGGGTTTTGGATGCCCTTTCCTTGAACTTCTCAGTCGTTTATACACCTAAAACACACACACAGAGCAACCCGAACACACTAGTCACATTTATATGCTCATGTATGGTTCTAGAATCGTCCTAACATCATGAATTCGGGATTTCTTACCAAAAACTTCGAATTTATCAGATCCTTCTTCAAAATTCCGATGGTTTTCTGCTCCTGCTACTTTCTCTCTCTAAAAAGTTCGAATGAAGTGAAATGCAGACAACATGGGTGGCCATACCACCTTTTGTACAAAGAATTAATAGAAAGTTTGTCAAATTGACACTTTTGGCCCTTAAACAAAAGTAACTTTTGTTTTTCTTTCCTTTCTCTTTCTATTTTATTCTTTTAGATTCTTTACTAAAAATTTACGGGTGTTACAGTTCTAGGGGAGAAGGAAGAGCATTTGATCTTCATCATTACCCCTGTACTTAGGTTAATGTGGTGTCAACTTAGGGTGAAATATATCAAGAGTTCAAGATGGTTGAGTGGTAAGAGTGATAGGTGTCACTCACGCACACTAATCACTCTAATGATGCTTCTTAGACCTTAATATAGTGGTTAAGCTTTGTAAATACTCTAGTGATCCATTGATTAGGATTAGTTTGTGTGTTATCTTAGTGATCAAATGATTATAGTTTTAGTTTGGATTTAGTTTTTGTATCAACTTTCTAGTTGCTAATTTAGTTGGGTAATGTTTGATTAAGTTTTGATCTTATTTCATTACTTATTAGGTAGAAGCATGTACCAATCAAATGACTAATTGTACAATCCTATGATTTGGTAACTTACATACATGGTTTAATAACTTACAAAATTCACAAAAGTTTATATACATGCATACGTAACTACTTTTGCATGCATGCGTGTTCACGTATCATATTCATATATGCATGCATGTTTAAATATATATACAAAATTCTTATAAAGTTAGCCAAATAAATCACCTTAGCAATCTCTAATTATATATATATATATATATATATATATATATATATATATATATATATATATATAATATTGCTTATAATGATTCTCGAGGTTTTAATTTGCCTAACCTTAGGTTTAGGGTTGTCACAGTATCAAAGATCTCGGACCGTTAGAATTTATTTTAGGGATCGAGGTAGCCCGAATGAAAGAAGGTATTGTGTTAAGTTAAAGAAAATGCACACTCAATATCTTACAAGATAGTGGACTACTTGGATGAAACCCAGTCCTTTTCCCATAGAATCAACCTTGAAGCTTGGTAAGGGGAGGAAGAACATAATATTGATGCAAACAAATATCGGCATTTAGTAGGGAGGTTATTATACTTGCAAGCCACTTGGTCGGACATTACCTATTCCATTAACATATTGTCAATTTTTGTTGGATCCTCGTCAGATTCATATGGAGGCAGCCATTAGGGTGTTGAGGTATCTCAAGGCGACTCCGGGTCAACAGATTCTCCTACAAAAAGAAGGAGAAACTCAACTCATTTCTTATTATGATGCCGCTTGGCTTGGTTGTCCTCTATCAAAACGCTCAAGGACTTGATATCTGTTGTTGCTAAGAGAAGCATCAATTTCATAGAAGTCAAAGAAACAGTTTGTTGCTTCTCGTTTCTCGGCAGAAGCAAAGTATAGGGCTATGGCACAACGACGAGTGAGATTTTTATGGGTTCATTGGTTGTTGACAGAACTTGGTGAGTTGCAACAGGTACTATTTTATTTTGTGATAACAAAGCCATCCAACACCAGAAGAACAAAGCACATGGAAATGGAATGTTATTTCGTTCTTGAACAAATACAATCAAAGGAAATGGAGCCAAGGTACATTGAGACAAAACTTCTGACCTACTTACTAAGCCACTTGGGACCAAGAAACTTCAAGATTTACTTGTCAAGTTGGGCATGAAAAACTTACACGTACCAACTTGACGGGGAGTGTTGGATTATGATATCGATAGCTGCATTCTTATCTCTATTATTATCACTTGTTTTTAGTAATATTTTGTTTAGTTAGTTCATGTTTTTATATTCATTCTCTCTTATATGTATTGGCGATGTTAATAAATAATATTATGAAAAGAGAATTGCAGCTCTCTGATTACCAAATTCTACAAACCAAGATGAAATTTCTAAACCTTTTTTCAGTGTCATGATCCTTCGAGAATGATTCAAAATGTTCCGGAACCCAAAGATAGTGATCAAAATGTAGGCGGGTTGTGACATCAAGCTACCATCTTCAGCTAAACCGCACCTTGTGTTTCACGTCTCAACACTCAATAAACCAGTGACTTTGTTTCCCTATTTTGTTATAGGATGTCTCTTTCTGTTTTGTCAATGTTAATTGGGCGATCCGCTGAACCCACACAACCCCATTGGTTTGGTGTGTTCTTTCATGAAACCATACTTATTTGGTCTATAATTTTTATTAATACTGACCACACCAAACCGTTAACACCCTAAAACTTATAGTGGAAGTTTCTAAAATAAAAAAGAATATTATTGAGTAGATGAAATACATAGATAAAAGAGTTTGAAGCATCAAAATCAGTATAAACAGTTGAAATCCCGTCTCAAAAAGGTTCACTTGGATATTAGGGTAGTTCCATACGTTGTTATAAAAGCATAAAGAAAATGGCGTTAGGAATGAGGCATTTAATGGTTGTAAGATAAAAAGATGATTCTTATTAATGCAATCAATTAATGTAATGAGACAACCTTTTTACAATGTCAGTTTGGTGTAACATATCAAATAATAGATACAAACATAATTAAAGCCCTTCCGATTTGTTATGATGCTACAAAATAAATTATAATAAAGGTTTATAATATAAAAGGATATTAACAGTTTTCAAATAATACGGTTAAATTTTTGAATAATTTATTGGTTGATAATGACTCAAAAATATTAATTTTGGCTTATTAAAGTATTCTTCAGCTATGAAAGAATTTTTTAAAATCTTAAATAAAAGAATTTCCTCTCAAGTTCCACGTGATGACATTCAAACCTGTCATTAACTATTTGGTACCTCCATCTCCAGCTTCACTGGATTCCCGTTATAAGAATAATAATAACAACATTCTCCATAAGTGTAAAAATAAAAACAACACAAGTATCAACAATAATAATAACACGTTATTTGTTATTAATATTGTTGTTATTATTTATTAAAATCATAAAAAAGTAATCAAAGTTTTAACATTGTTTTTTTTTTCTACATGTATTATTGTTATTTTTGATTCAATTAAGTGAACTAAATAATAAATATATATATGAACATCAACTACTATTTAGTATTTACTTTTCGCAAGTTGACTTAAGGAGCTATTTGGTAGCTTCTAATGGTTATTAATATGCTATCTCTTAATGGTTTATAACATTTTAATGTTTAAAAGGTACCCTTAACGTTGAATAATTAAAACGTAACCTCTTACTCTTACCTATTAACCATTAAGTATTAAGGTTACCTCTTAATTTTTAAAAAACTATGAACTATTAAAAGGTAGGCTGCTTTTAATGATTATTAATAGGCTACTAAACAGTCTTAGATGAAATATTAAGGAGGTATCCAACATGGCATCAATAATGCATTGCAAAGCAGGTACCTTCCTTTTTACTTATCTCGGGCTGTTAGTAGGAGCCAACATGAACCTCGGAAAGAACTGGAAGCCGGTAATTGAAGCATTCAAAACTAGACTATCTATTTGGAAGGCAAAGACACTTTCTATTGGCGGTAGAATAACACTCATTAAATCGGTTCTCGAGGCTTTGCCATCTTATTTCTTCCAATTGTATAGGGCTCCTACTAAAGTCATCAATGATCTTGAAAGAATCAGGAAGAACTTTTTATGGGGTGGGGATGAAGATAAGAAAAAGATACACTGGGTCGCATGGGAAAAGGTGGTTGTATCCAAGGAAGGTGGCGGCTTAGGCATCACACCACTCAAATACTCCAATATGGCCCTGCTATCAAAATGGTGGTGGAGGTTCCGGAATAAAAAGAATACACTTTGGTGGAAGGTCATTTGGTCAATTCACCATACCTTAAGGAGTTGGAATCCAATACCAGTCAAGCTATCACAAACAGGAGTGTGGAAGAACATTCATAAAGTCGCAATGGATTTCAGTGATAGGAATGTTGACTTGGTAAACCTACTAGAAAGAGATCTTGGAGATGGCGACATCGGGTTCTGCTCAAAACTCATCAAATCCATGATTGAAAAGGAATGTGGCCATGTAACGGGATACAAATTCCTGTGGAACGGATGGGTCCCAAAAAAGATAAATGTATTCAACTGGTTGGCTGAGCAAAACCGGATCCCAACTAAAGATTCACTCAAGGAAAGGAAAATCATAATTCAATCTGGAACGTGCATGGTTTGTGGATCGGAGGATGAGACGGTTGAACATCTATTCATCACGTGTGCTTTTGCCGAGCAAGTATGGGAGAAAGTGGCACTGTGGTGCAGAGTGAATCCTATGTATGCATTCTCGTTTACAGATGTAATGGACAGCCCTTATTTATTGAAAGGGGACAATGACTTCAAGCAGGCAATACATACTACATACACGATAACAGTGTGGTGTTTGTGGAAACATAGAAATGATGTCACCTTCGACCGCCATGCACCATCAATCAATAAGGTGCTCAGCTCCATAAAGGTGGGTGTTGCACTATGGGGAGAGTCAAGAAGTAAGGGGAAGATGCTCAAAAGGCTTGGAAACTTTCCTCATGCATAGGACGGTTGTTTGCTTGCACGTCTATTTTCTTGTTTTTTCGGTTATGTTGTTCTTTATGGTTTAGTGTATCTTGGGGTTTTTAGCTTCTTGCTAGCCCTCTTTAATATATATATGCTCTCTTTGCCGTTCAAAAAAAAAGATGAAATATTAAGGAAACCTAGATGACTTAATTTAAAACAAGTGTGAATAACTATGGTGAAACACTAAAAGAAACTTAATTACTATGATATATTCCCAATGTATATTATATAATAACTATGATAATAATGAAAAATACAAACAGCCAAAACACATTCACATGTCTTTGTTTCTACTCAAAACTTCCTTGCTTCAATTCCCCATCTC
The DNA here is from genome assembly GCA_024085815.1 of Flaveria linearis. NCBI lineage: Eukaryota > Viridiplantae > Streptophyta > Magnoliopsida > Asterales > Asteraceae > Flaveria > Flaveria linearis. Next base: position 34,118,682 of record CM044016.1, on the reverse strand, counting down.
ATTTTAGACATGACAGTATGACACCTCCACTTCCACTTTATATAACATCCAAATAGTTTACACACATCACCTCTTTCATTTCTTTCTTTCTGCAATGGAACCAACTGCAATCTTCTTTCTTCTTTCAACATTCTCCATGATCCTGCATCTTCAAGCTTCAAGACTCATCATCCCTCACATCAGTGTCATGGGTATGGTCTATTGTGACACATGTTCCATCAACTCATTCAACAACCACACCTACTTGTTATCAGGTTAATACTTGATCCAACCCACCATTCATTAATCTTTTTTTAACTAAAAGATCATCATTATGACATTATAATTTACACTTTGTACTGTTTTATTCAGGAGCAGATGTTAGGATAGACTGCAAGTTCAATGCTGCTTCACCAAGAACAGCTGAGCAGATATCGTTTTCGGTTAACCGAACTACTAACCGCTATGGTGTTTATAGGCTGGATATACCTTCTATTGATGGGATCTATTGTGCTAGAGATGCTGCGGTTTTGAACTCGTGTCGCGCCACCCTGATTAGAAGCAGGTTTGCAGCCTGCAACGTGCCTGGCTTCACCACAACTTCTGATGAATTTTCGATTAAATCCGAACATGCGAATGTATGCGTTTACAGCATGTTTGCCTTGAGTTTTAGACCATCTAAGAGAGATCCTGCAATTTGTGGAAAGTAGTAGTTGTTAGTAACTTAGTATTATTATTATTATTATTATTATTATTATCATTATTGAACTTTTATGTTATACTATTATTCCAATTTCCAGTTGGTGATTATAAGATTTTAGCAGCTTATTTCAGGTATATAATAAACAATAGTTGTGTTTTTAAACAATAGTTGTGGTGTTTAATAAACAATAATAAACAATAGTTGTGTTTTTAAGTTCACATAATGGTGTTTGAAATAATTCTTGTGGACCCTTAACATGCAAAATTCCATTTGTGTAGTTTTGTTACTGTCCTGCAACTTGAAATATCAGTTTACAGATTCTTTTGGATCTATTGATAACTAATATGATCAGTTGATCACCATCATTCAAGCTTAAGCTGCACAAACCACCAAAATGTTTATATCGGAGTACGGTGTTTGGATTCAGATGCATTAAAATGCGGCAGATGACGATAAAGGCGGATATAGTAGAAATATTTTTCTTTATATTCGTTTTAGCTACTTTACTAGCGATAAACAACCACGTTGCATAACACTCTTAATTGAAAATTCGGATGGGCGGAGGATCAACGGACAACGACCCTTCTATTCTGCTGAATGTGAGTATGTACAGTCTTACAAGTGTGTATAGAATGTGTCATTGTTATTACAGTTTGTATTCAATGAACTATATAAATGAAATAAAAACTAGCCATATAAACAAATGGAATTTGCTATTTGGTAATAGTTAATGAATCAACATCTATGAAACAGTGAGACGCTTAGAGTCTTGATAGTCGAGGTGTGATGCGAGAGCGCAAGCATGCCATACGCGAGGGCAGGAGGCATTCGATATCTATAAAATACATGTAAGTTAGTTCTAGATAATATTTCTACATTGTTTATTAAACATCATACAAATAAGATGATGAAATAAAGAAATAAAAAAGGTCCTATTAACAATCAAAGAGGTTTTATGTACAACTTAAGAAATACCAACTCTCTCCAAGTACAACCAGTGAGTTAGGAGTTCTCTAAAGTCTATACAACAACTCAAACCTAGATACAAAGTAGTTCTTGTTCACTAACATTCTTCTTGAAATTCAAGATAGAGGAGAACGAACATCCGGATACAAAATGCGCTTGAAGCAACGCCTCAGCCAAAAGCGCACGCCTCCAGTTACCGTTGAGGCATTTTTCTCATTAACTAGGTTGCCTCACACCTCGGTCAAGTTATAAACCAAGGTGAAACACATTGAACAACGTCAATCTCAATCCGTACACGGATACTAGCCTCCTGTAATAACCTTTTATTAGGGATGCAATTATTGATCTGCACACAAACACTGTCAAATTGCAAGAGGAAAAAAATAAAGTAAAAGACGAACATGCGAGATTTATGTAATTCAATCGATGTGACCAATCTTCAAAAACTTCAACCTCGCGTAACTCTTTTATTGCTTTTTATCTCGATCGTAAGCCCTAAACCCTTAAAAAAACATAATGTGTTATAATTAAATAAAGCAGCCCAAATCTTCAACTTAATTAATTCTGCCACTTAAAATGTATTCTAATTGAATTGGGCCCAATATTGAAAAAGCGAAGCCTCCAAACATTAAACACAACACTCCCAACAAGAGAATTATTATATTCAATGTTTTTAAAACCACATCGGACATTAAACCAGACCGTTTTACTGGTCCGGTGGTCGGACAGGATTTACTAATCGGATATATATAAGGGTAGGTTCCTAAGAAAACTATTTTTTATAAGAAAACCAAAAAACCATTTATCCACCGTTGATTTGTGTAATCTATGGTTGAGATCTTACAATGCCAAGATTGTAAATAAATAGTGTTTAAAGGATTTAATTATAAGCTTGTAAGGGTATAATAGGTAAAACATGTTTATAAATTATATAGAAACTTTAATTTAGTTAATTAAATCCCTAAAATCACTCAATCTCTCTCAATTTAAACCAAAATTTTCTAACTCTCTCTTATTCACCAACATATTATAATAATTTAAATATTAAATCATACTAGTTTTTATATATTGGAAGAACTAGATATAAATCCAGTAAGAAAAAAAATGAACTCTAGTTAAGTTACATATATGTAATCACGTTAAACAATAGTCATTTTTAATATGTAACATTGTGTTACGTATACGTAACCCACCAAGCTTTAAATTAACCAACAAATCGAATTTTAAATCTTCTAACTTACTAATTCACATTTATAAATACTATATATACAACCATTTCCATTTTCGTATATTTAAGTATAACACATATAACAAGTGCAAAATATTTTTATTAAACTCAGAACTTGACCCATATATTGACATGATTACGTATATGTAACTTGATTTATACATATATTGTGTTATGTGTAACTTGATTAGTTACATATACGTAACACTAAAAAGTACACTGAAATCTAAAGAAAATTACAATGAATATATGTGGAGCCATATATAAACTTGCTTACGTATATGTACCTCGAGGATGATGAAGATGAACAAAAAAATCAAATATATATGAAACATCAGCTCTTCTATTTGCTTTTGTAAAACAATAGTTGACATCATAATTAAGTGTTACGTATATGTAACTTATATATGTATGCCTTTGAACAAAAATAAAGAGGAGATGGTGTACGTATGTGCAACTGAAATTATAATATATATATATATATATATATATATATATATATATATATGATATTCACTTCACAAATTAAAGGATGACCCATCGTGTTTGATGCACATTGCCTAACCAAACAAAAGCCACCAAACCAGTGGCGGAGCTTAAATCACACCATAGGAAGCAGGGGCGAAAATAAACTATTTTAAATATTGAAAAATTTACATTATCGAGCCGAAAGTTAGCAATACCGATGAAAAAAAGAGCGGGCGCCCCCCGGCCCATACTAAGGTGTTTTTGTTTTTTCTACAGCAAAATGTCTGCAGTCTGCGAACGATATTTGCAGACATCTGCAGGAGAAGAGATAGACCAAATGTCTGCAGTCTGTAATAAAAAAATGTATGTTTTTTAACGTCTGCAGACTGCTAAAATCAACTGGTGGTGGTATACGGCGGTGCTGGACGGTGGTGGTGATGGTAAATGGTGGGTGGTGGTAGACGGTGGGTGGGTGGTGGTGGCGGACGGTGGGTGGAGGCGGAAGGTGGTAGAGGTGGACGGTGGTGGAGGCGGACGGTGGTGGTGGACATGGCTGGTGGTGGGGTGATGGTGTTAATTCTCTGCAGATTTTAGAAGACTTCAGAAGTGGTTGTGACAAGCTGCATGCAGATCTCATGCAGATCTTTTTTAATAAAAAGTCTCCTATAAAACAAAACACTCTGTACACCTCAACGTCTGCGTGTAGCCTACGCGGTGCAGACAAAAGAGGTCAGAAATAGCTTTTCTGAAAAAACAAACTCCCTCTAAGCTTCTCCCTTGCACCAAACCAGTTTTAAAAGTCGTCACTGGAATAGGAGAGAGGTTATGTTTGTGTTTTTGAGTCGCATGAAAAGGAGAAAATGCAAACATGCAACTTCTTCATGGCGTCTTGGCTAACTGAAGAAGAAACATATATTTTTAAATGTTTATCAAGAGTATGAAGCTTTTATGCAAAACATGAAAAGAATGTAAAGAAAATTGAGAAATGTTTGCTTCAAGTAAAGTTGTTGTAACGAGTTCAAATCGCAAAAACAATTAGATAGATGCAGGATAAAAATGTGTAAATCAAACCTAAACCTAAGCATCGTAAATAAATAAGGTATAAATATTCGCTTGTTTACTTTTGCTGATAATAATATTACTAACAATAATCATAATAATAGTTGTAAACTTAGATAGTTATGGTCATGAAAAAATAGACCTTAAAAGAAAAGAAAAGAAACAAAATTTACAAAAAAGGAGAAATAATCATCTAAGATATTTAGATATTATATACCATCACTCATTTCCTTCTACACCAAACCATCAATCATCATGGCTCCACACCATCCATTTATACTAGATTATTTAATGATATTATATACTATAAAAGATTTATTATGGATGATTAGTCAACAAAAGTGACTTCATTTTTGTCCGGACACAAAAGGCAATATTAAAACTCCTTTTATCTTCTTGTGTTTATTAAAATTCCTTTAATCTATCTATTATAATAAAAGAGTAACTTGGTATGATACGTGTCACCATCACAATTTTTCTCATCAAAATTTTCCCGCATCTCTCTTCTATTAAATAATTACCTTAATTACTAATAATATTATTTAATATCTTTTTAGATTAAAATATTTTTTTATAAATTAAGAAAAATATTTGTTATTAATGTTATTTCAAAATAAATAAATTTTTATAAGTAATATTTTTTTCTAAAATATCAAACTTTGTTAAAAATATGATATATTATAAAATTACTATTTTTAAAAAGTAAATTATTTAAAAACCAAAAATAATTTAGTTTAGGAGTTATGATAAGTAAAATATTTTAAAAAATGATATTTTTATACGGTTTGTTTTAGAACAAAATATTGTTTTTAAAAAAATTAAAAACAAAGTTATAAAATGTTGATATCACTGTTTTATTACTTATAGTACTTACTTATATGTAATTTCAGTCATATCATATTTTAAAATATCATTTTATTTTCTATAAGATTTATTATATTAATATTTTATTTATTCAACCCGTATAATACACGGGTTTTCTAAAACTAGTGATATTATATACTAAAACTCTGCCAACAATATCAATGTTTAATTGTAGCTTGTATTGGGGGCGATTGCTACTTACATCGAACATGTGGCATTCAAAATGTTATGACAAAAAAACAATGAATGCAGAATTTGAACCCGAGACATTTGCTTAAAGAAAAACACGTGCTCATTGGCTTTAAATGGTTAAAAGATAAAATTCATTGATTGATGCAAGCTTAAAGGTGTGAAAACAATATTTAAGCTGAATATGTTATTATCTTACCAATTTCAACACATACAAACAATTGTAATGTATGATCATCAGATTTCATGCATGTATCTTAATCTTATATTCCTAATACCATCTAACTAGCATCGCATCACGTATCATAGCATAGCACAACATAACAATGATTACTTAACTAATTTTTACTGAAAAATGAATTCTACGGTTCAAATGTTGGGATTTCAGTTTCATAGCCATGTCTGAGCTGGTAAACCAAGCGCGATAATATACTCCGATAAGGATCCTCTTCTCTTTTCGCTTTTAAATAAGAAAGGCAACTCTCTACCTCTGACTTCACCTCTAGATACAGCTCATGAGCCTTCTCCCTATCCCTTAGCTCCTCCTGTCTCCCTGCAAACGGATCAATATTCATTCGTTCGTTCATTTCCACAAAACGCAAATGTCATTTGCAATGATTTATAAACTTACTTTGTGTATCGATTGGCTTTCCAAAAAGGTAATAAAACCGCCCAGGAAGTTTGGGACTCATCACCGGCAAGTGTACATCTTGGTTTGCTACCTCTCCTTCAATATCACTCCTGAAAGAATCAAGTCCACTAGGAGTATAAGCGCAACAAAACGATATAAATTTTGAACACTTTTGTATAGTATTGAATTATGAAATCTAACAGATATAAGCTATGGTACCTTAGTTGTGTCGCCTCCTCGGTTAATTCTTGTATAAATCTTCTTAGATAGGGAATCTTCATTTGGTCCTCATAGTCAAAAACTAACTGAACAAACAAACTTCATTAGTTATATGCAAACTGCATTTGAAGGTACAGAACCTTTTGTAATTTTCCATATTACCTAATTAACTTTTTTCTGTTAGTTTAAGGTATTAAACTCTTTTTATGCATAGAAAACAGATTTTGTAGGTTTCTAAGTGTCAAAAAAAACTAATCAGCACATAATGCGCATGTAACACGCAAGATGAACCGCCATGTAGACAACCGTGATGACATGGCATGCCACATGTCTAGCAACTTAGATAGTCATGGTGCACTGGCATTTCATGAGTACACTATTGTGGGTATGAAAATTACAGGAAGATTGGATTTCATCTTTTACTTCAAACATACAAGAGAATTTATTCAGATAGACGTAGCGAAAAAAAATAGAAGGCTTACTTCACCGATATCATCTTCTCCAACAACACCAAAAGGTACGATTTTGGCTCCAAACCTAGCAGCCATCCTGACAAACTCGGACTGCTCGGGCCAAAATAACTTGTACTCTTCACCCTACAAACTCAAAAGATTCAATAATCCATTTGCATGACTGACATCAATGTACACTTGTAGAAATAACTTCAAATAGTAAAAACCATAAGGTTACCTTTCTGTGAAGAGCCTCACGCATGCCACCAGGATACAGAAGGATATGTGACTTCGTTTTAAAAAGTTTAAAAAGGTTAGTTGGTGACACAGGAACTGCTCCCATAATTCTGTGTGTATCATAGTTTGACATATCAGGCAATCGTCCTCTTTTAGATTTGTTGAACATCAATGGATGTGCTACCCCCCTCACTAATATCCCTCTATCAGCGTAAATGCGCGCAATTAGAGGGGCTAATTCAAGCCCCAACATCATGTGATACCCAACGAATATAACTGGACCCTCTGAAGGAATCCCTGAGAGCCCTCTGACAATCTTTCCATCTTCCAAAGTTGACAGCATCACTGGAGAGAAAGCTTCCTCCACAAATCTTGATTTATTGATTGAGTAGTACCAAAAATGTCAGTTAGAATATGTTATGTATGATCTGCAAATGTATTTCAGCAATTGTTAATCAGTTGAGATAATGTCCTTGAGATACCTATGTGTTTCTCTTGCTTTTTTGAACTCATAATCGGTTGGTGGCAAGTAATCTAATACATAATCAGGATTTCTTCTACGGCGATAGAAACCACTGGCTTTTAGAATAGTAACCAAGTCATGATCTTTATCCTGGGACATTTAGAAAAGCATATAACATTTAGGCAAAATAGAAACTTAAAAGAACAACTAGGCACCGATCCTATTTCATAATACTAGGAGCAGTGAAGATCTGAAAACCTGAAATAGTAACAAAATCACTAAATTTATCAACATATTACATAATTTCTAGTTATTACCAACAAAAAGAACTTGTGGTTGCATGAATGTTCATACACAGGGTATTCCCTACCATAAAGAGCATGTGACCACTGTCATCAAATGTGCGGATATCAGATTTTGGTATTAGACGGTGAAGTCTTTCGCCTTCCTGTTTACTTGGTAACAGCTGATCCTTGCCACTGCAGAGATTTGAAAGAGGGTTATTGGCCTACAAGAAGCTTCTTATGCAGTGAAAACCACAAAAAATACAAGATGATAGCGGTGAACATTAGCTGCAGGAATCGACAGTTTTACATTTACTAACCACAAGCCAGAAAAAAGACCAGTTTACAGTTGGCAGAGTTCATGAAAAAGGAATAATTTGACAAATCATTACATAATACGCAAAACTTAAGTTTTGAGAATGCTTGTAACAGCCGCATTCAATGTGTGTGATTTAGTTGAATAAACTGAAATATTAAAGATGATGAACCATGAACCTGGAAAGAATTAGTGTCTGAGCTTTGACAGCATGTAGGCGTGAATTGGTGTATGAACAAGCTGAATCAAGCAACCTCAGTTTCCATATGAGTGTCTCCACAGAAAATACTTCACTTACGCCCTGTGACCTCAACCATCAATCTGTTATCATTATCTGACAATAATTAACTGGATAATGTTTGAGTTTAGAGTTCAAGTTAATAACCATCCCATAACTATGTCCATCTACCAATCCTTAGTAACAACAAAGACATTTTCACCAATTTCAGATAGAAAATCTTATTGAACACACCCAAGAAACACCATCCAAAGAATTATTGGTAATTGAATGCAACTGAGTATTCAACATCTGATACTTACAGAATTGTCGAAGGACATGTCTACAAGAACCTTTGAGATTTCTGGTGCCACCGTTGAACCCATGCCTATATATGTAACAAAAAAATAACTCGTGTTAAAAGCAGCACAAGCCTTATTTTCAGCTGCAGAAGCTGAAATGACTGTGTAAATATAGGAACTCATAATCTAAAACCACCTGCCATCAGATTGAGAACATAACCCAGGCCAGCATCAAGTTCCTTTGACATGGCTTCTAACACAGGTATCAAAGGGCGCAGCTGTGAGCCATTGAAAGATGTAGCTGCAATTATAACACGATTAATAGATAGTGAAACCCAAAACAATTCTCTAGAAACACAGACTTATAAGTCACCTGAATTGGCCAAAACCAAAACAATATCAATCTGGGGATTGCGTGCTGCAACAGAAAGCGCGAGGCAAGCGCCAAAAGACTGTCCCACGAGATATATTGGCCTCTCGGGTGATTGGTAATACTCAGACTTAACAGTGCTTTCAACCACCTTTACTAGCTCTGTAAAAAGTCATTAATTGTCCAACTTCATAATTTGACCATCAAATTTATATAAAAAGAACATATTTGTTTCTCATCATATTTTTCAAATTCAAAGAAATGATGAGAACCATGTAGGCATGAACGGCGAAGCATCATTAACAAAATTTTGGATGCCAATACCGTAAAGTAACAAGAAGACAAATGAGTGTCAGCTTTAAGCCGCATTCTACCCAAGTTGTGTAGATATATGTAAAAATAAGCAAACTTGGTTTTAAAACCTTCGAGGCGCCCTGAGGCGTTTTAATTCCAAAAACCAAGGTGCAACCATACACATCACATACGCGATGTATTGCTTTATGTACAATCAAAAGTTGCATATGTTCATCTATTTCACATATTAGCTTTTTCATTAAGTAAAATATTCATAATCTCTCCATCCGGTTGTTTTTACATATAAGTCAGTCTCCAAAAGACCCTAAATTTGACCCTAATGTACATAAGCGCAGCCTCAAGGCCTTAAGGCCTTAAAACCAAGTAAGAAGTGAAAGAAATACCTGGAAATGTAGTTCTATCTGTAGGAGGTATATGCAAGCACCATATATCAAACATCCTACATTTGTGTCGAAAAGAACAAAACACAAATCAGTCACACTGACATCATCGTAAAGCACCATGAAAGAGAATACATTCCTAATAATGGGTAATTAATAAGGTCCTGCCATTACTACAACACACCATAACTTAAATACACCATCCCCAAACTCAAACGGAATGGCCTTTTAAAAGGTAAACACCAAACTAAATGTACGATGATCCCCTTTTGCAGAACCACATGATTTCATCATCACATTTGTACCAATCACAACATTGACATTAAAGAAGCCATTTTTACAAATCCCTGAGGGATTCATCATTTATGAACAATACAAGTGAACGATTCATGAACGGAGGAATACTTACTCTCCAAGCCTGCGATGATGCAAAGAAAGACCGAAACCAGATCCACCAATCCCTGTAACCATGAATTCCCATATGTAATTGAAATCAATATGATACAAACATATGGTAATCATTCAAATTTCATAAAAAGAAGATACCTGGTAAGTAAAGAAGAAGAGGGGCGTTGGGTAAACGGGATTTTCCGGCGTCCAACGGCGAAACCCACCGTGGCGACGTCGCCGGACGTTCGGGGTGATCGAAATCAACCCTGAGATTAATATTATTATTGGCGCTGGTGTTTGAAACAGGTGTAGGAATGTTTAGTGTTTGAGTATGAGCTGAAAGCTGTAGTCTGGTGGTGTGTTTTGATTGCCGGAGGTCTTGTGGTGGTGGTGGTGGCGGTGGTGGAGTGGTGGTGGTACGACGGTGGATGAACGGAGAGTGAAACGAAAGATTGCCGACGGTTGCCATTGATGGTGGAGTGTTGGTGGTATGAGGAAGACGAAGAAGAAAATGTTGTATTAACCAATCATGTGGAAGATTTCATATTTAAAATAATATTATTGGTGCATGATAGTTAACATAAGGTTAAAACAGACCGATGAAAAATCTTAGGTTTCGAGTTTCACTTTAATCAAAACGTTTAGTGTTAACCGTTAACCCGTGGGTTTTTTCGGTTGTGGATTTCTCAAAGTGCCCTGTTTCAAACGAAAAATGGAGAGAAAAAACAGATTAAAATAACATTTATTTTTAAAGTTATTTTATTTTTTGTTTATTTATTTCCCTGCTCTTGAGTGGGATATACTGAGTTTGTTTGTTTGTTTGTTTTTTTATTTTTTAAAGTTGGATCCATTATTTGTGTTAAAAAAGAAATTATAATCGTTGCATAACATCTTGTGTTTGAAAGTGTTTTCTAGACTTTGACTTTACACGTGGTTGGGATATAATATATATATTTATAGATAGTTGCGTGATTCAATTTTGAAATAGGAAATCATTGCAAACAAAATTGTACGTAATATATACTTTATAATAATTTAAATATGTAATGAAAAGAAAATTTGGTTAAGACGTTTAAATAGTTGTTTGGTTTCTAGATCTCTACTTTTCTATCTAAAATTAGTTACATGGATTTACAAACCACTTTTAGAAATGAGAATCATGAAGCGTTTTTTAGTTCGGAAAAGATTATAATATTCTTTACTAATGTTAGGCCATATGTAGAGGGTAATATATGTTAAATTGAGTTTTCCATTTACGAGACAATGCATACATATATACATATAGAGTTAGATGATTACAGAATCAGATTTTATTTTTAGAACCACAGAACCGTTTATTTACATAATCGTAAATTAATTCTGATGTTACTTGAATTGTTTTACATATATGTATATCAGACATGAACAATAAACTATGTATTATAACTAAATATGACCAGCTTTAACTTACAAATATGTAAATCAATGGTTCGTAATTAGGGATGTTCACGAACCGAACCGAACCGAACACAGGCTCCCTCGAACTCGGTTCATTTTCAAACCGAGCCGCTCGGTTCGGTTCGAATTTATAAATTCAAGCACAAACATCTTGCTCGAGCTCAGTTCGGTTTACAACCGAGCGCTCGGTTTACAACCGAGCGCTCGGTTGTAAACCGAGCGCTCGGTTTTGCTCGGTTTCGCGCGGTTCGAATACACACCCACGCACACACAGAGTACACACCCACGCACACACTGTCACGCACACGCATCAAAATCGTACATACATACACATTACAGTAGCATACACACATGTTTCGCCAACAGAACCCGAACGTGACCGAAACAGCAGAACTAAATGACAACAAACAATTACGAGTCTAACCTTCGAATGGGTTTACGGAGATCTTGATTGAAGCTGGTTTCCACGGCCTGGGTGGGGATGTCAAATTCGGAAACGAGAGGCACGACGGCAGCAGGCTCACTGCTGGGGCAGTTTATGAATGGAGGAGAGGGTCGCACGGTGGTGGTCGACGGAAGTGATGGCTTAGGGTTATGGTTTCATAAAATGTGTATATGTATTTTAGATAATTACTCAATACCCCCTCAACTTAACTTAATTGACCAATTAACTTAAACTATTTATGATTAGAGTTTTTGTTTTTTATTGAATAAATAAAATAGAAATACAATTAAATAAATTAACATATATATAATATATAAAAACTAAATTAAAAGTAATTAGAGTGAAACCGAATCAGCTCCGAGCGAGCTTACCTTTGCTCGTGCTCGGTTCATTTTAAAACCGAACCGAGCCGCTCGGTTCGTTTTAAAACCGAGCCGAAATTGAACGAGCAAAATTTCGAGCATTTTTCGAACGAGTTCAAACGAGTTTCGAGAGTCGAGTTTCTTAAACAACCCTATTCGTAATTTACATTTATGTAAACCAATGGTTATTTTGGTTCTGAAAACAAAAAGTGGTTCTTTAATGATTTTAACCCTATACATATATACGTATATCTCTATTACTATATAAAACATATTGGATGGGCAGTCTTGTCATTTCACCTTGGGCGTAAGACGCGCCTCCTCACCTCCGCTTCTTCACCCTCCATGGGCGTTACACCGGATCCTCAGCCTGCCCTTCCATACTCTGAAATTGAAGACCATTCATTGTTGTTTCTTCAACTGAAGGAGAGATGGGCGTTTCGTGTATGTACACCAATCCAAAATCCTGACGGTACTCACTCCATTTGAAGGTAAGGTCTCCATTTGCTTCTGCTTATGTAAATTTCATACAACGTCTTCAGTTGAAGGAAGCATGTGCTTTTCGACTACATACCGAAATCCAGAAACCTCTGAATCGTCGGCCGACGATTCTCAACACACACGCTACGCCTTCGAATCGAAGGTCAGAATCGCATTCCCTACTTTCGTTTCAACTGTGTATAGTTAGGTTGCTTCAGTGATCCTCCTTTTCCTCATATTTGTTTCAAATTTGCACAAATTTGAACTGATTTATTGGTTGTTTGGATGTTAATTTGAGTTTAATATGCTTGATTGTGAGTTCATGTGATTTAAGAAGAATCTCTGCTCATTTTCCGTTGATGTCAAATGATGTGACTGTGTATAGTTGGGTTGCTTCAGTGATCCTCCTTTTCCTCATATTTGTTTCAAATTTGTACAAATTTGAACTGATTTATTGGTTGTTTGGATGTAAATTTGAGTTGAATATGCTTGATTGTGAGTTCATGTCATTTAAGAAGAATCTCTGCTCATTTGTCGTTGATGTGAAATGATGTGGCTTACAACATGGATTTGGAAAAATCAAAGGTTTGAAAGTGGCATAGCAATCTTTATTGTCACTTGCTGGTCCTTTAGTTTAAAAATTAGGGTTTCCTTTCAAAAACTCACAAACAACATGAGCAGTCTATTTTGATTTCCCGTAGGTATATTTAGTGGGTGTTCATATGGCTGTGCAGAAATTTGAAAAGAATGGAGATATTGCAAATGTTGATGATAATTTATTTTGGTTCAAGTACTGCTAATCTATCTAATGATAAATAAGTAAATAAGTGATTAAACATACAAGCTTTCTAGCAATGGTCAATTGCAGAATGCTTCCTACGTTCTTTAATAGCATTGATTTTGAACTAAACAATATGACTTTACAAGTTGAAATTTTAGCATTTGATTAAACTAAAGCATATGACTTTACAGCTTCACAGGTGGATCCTTTGTTCTTCATCTGACTTCCAGAATCCATCGGAAGCTGCTTTTCTTTACAAGAGTTACAAGCAAATGGTACTTATTCTCAATCTTTGCACCTGACCTCACTGTACAAACCGATCATCGTTCTTGAAAGCTTTTTGCAGGGACCTTTTTGGATAAAGATACCAATAATGATACGATTGTGCTCAATTTTCCAGAAACTTGGCCAAAAGTGAATTTTGTTGTAAACTACACCATTTTTCAATGATTTTGGAAAGAATAATTAATAATAGTTTGTGTGCACTTGAGGTGGCAAAATAGGTAGTCATTCTTTTTCCATTAGGGAAAAGTAGATAATGGGTTTAATGCCCTTATAAAAACTATGTGATTTTGGAGATTGTTTTCATTTGAAATACATTTTGGACACAATTATATTTCGGCATATTCCTTTATTTGACCCATTTTACCTATTTGAGATAATACATAACTCAATCTATATTTGTTTCTAAATTTGTTTTTTTTAGGAAATTCCATTGAAGAACTTCCTTCTTCAGTCTGCACTCTTATTCACCTGAAGTCACTATGTTTGGACCATAACAAGGTGACAGAGGTAGCTTCCATTTTCTAAATATGTACTCTTATTATTTGGAATGCTATGGCCTTATCTACTTTGCATTTGAATTTTTAATGGTGTGGGTTCCATATTGAACATGTTTTTTAACATTTTTTCTTTAATTTACTAAATTTAAGCAAATGAATCTTTCTTGAATCTTTGAGAAATAAACAGTAACGTTTGAAACACTTTAATTTACCAAATTTTACAACCATTCCTTCAATTACCTAACGTTTGAAACAGTTACGATTTACAGTTCTGAGGTTCTTTCACATATTGTTGAAGATTACGAACACTTAAGTTTTGTGCTGCAGATATTCGAATGGCATTTTAGGTTGAATTTTTTTCTTTTCCCAGTTATTTGATTATCTATATCTATTAGTTATTTGCATTTCTTGTAGCTAAATATTAAAATTTGTACATTTAGATCAACTTATTTAGTGTCACGCCTATTGTCTTCATTAAATCACCTTATCTATTTATACATAGGTATTGATTACATTTACACAAATCCAATTGTTAGTACTTTGAATCAGGTTGTGCTCAAGTCTTGAAGATGATGATCATGAGGATGCACAGATTTGGTGGAAGCAACATCAGTATCAGTCCTTTTTATTCAAGTTATATATTCAACACCACTCTACTACAGGTTTCCTCAGTTCTGTTTGTTATGTTACTTCAATGCTATATAATGACATTCGATTGCACGTACCATCGGTCAGGTTACTTCTGTTCTTGACACTAGATTTTCTTTTGGTGCAAGTCAATCTTTGCACTTGTGAATTGTACTGCTGGTATCTCAGGTATGCTGGCTGCAAAACCCTTGTTTAAAGTACTGATTTTTTTGCTTCAATTGTTGAACAGATCTGAAATTGTGTTGGCTTTTGTGTTCTAAGTGTTAATTTGGTGATTAGTGACTGTTAATTTGACAATAACGACGAACCCCTCTTTATCTTTTGAGTTAAAGGTGTCAGTTCCTGTAAAAGAAGAAAAGTGTGTTTCAAGATTAAGTTTTCTTGAATTTTATACTCGGTTTGAAGATAATACTATTTTCCCTAATTAAATTGAACATAATATTGCTTGAGTGATATGATATGTGTTGTTTTGGGTAGAAAAACAGTTTTACTAAATTATAAGTTTCAATTTCTTAACCAAAAAGGACTGCTTCAAACATATGTTATTCAAAGGATTGTAGTTTTTTACATATGCTTATTTCAATAATGCTTCTTATGATGCTTATCAGACAAATTTAATAGTTCTTCTGGTGCTGATCACGTAACTTGGATTAATGCGGGCTTGTGTTGAGTTCAATCGCAGGAAATACTCCAGTTCTTTGGAGATGTACACGGTTATTTTACTTTTTTGCATAGTTTGTTATTTTGATTTTGTAGATTGCATACTCCTTGTGGAGGTTGGGAACTTTTGAACATAATGTTATATTTTATAACAATTCATTGCACCTCTATATCCCACTAGGTTTTAGTTATATATTATTCTAAATTTCGATTCCTTTGAAAGAGGGTCTTGCAAGTGTATCCCGGATGTCCTGCAGCTGTACGACTTGGCATAGGTCTCTGCCGCTACAAATTAGGTCAGTTTGAGAGGGCCAAACAGGCATTTGAGCATGTGTTACAGGCAAGTTATTCTAAAAATAAAAATTAATAAACACACTTTTTCATAGCATTGTTTGTTATACAACATCTGTTTCTAATGTCCAATTATGCTCATTTACCTTCTAATCGCAGTTAGATCCAGAAAATGTTGACGCACTTGTCGCACTTGGAATTGTGGATTTACAATCCAATGAAGGTTGTTCTTGTCTCGTTGATGCAATTAAATATATGTATCTATGTATTTATTTTTGTCTATTTGTCATGCTATTGGTTGCAGCTTCTAGAAAATGTTGACTGGTAAAAAGAAATGATTTGCCAGATAATTTAGTCTTCATTTTTCCTCAATATCCCTTGTGAGATTGAGACCTTTAAGTACCTTCTGAATTGTATGGGACATCATCAAAAGGTATACTTGTTAACAGCAGTTGAATAGTTGAGTTAATTAAAAGAACAATGTGATCAAGAAAGATAATCTTGATTTTTGGTTACTTCTGGTTTTGCAGGTATGATTTAAGGCAAAAAGGTGAAAACATCAACTGTGCAGGTTATTCTTATGGTACGCGATTTGTTATTCTTTTATGTGTGTTTTCGTTCTTCTCTCTTTAAATTATTCAAGCGGAAGAGAATCAAAGAAATAGTTGTAGAAAAACTTGTTTTTTAGGTTCAGTTTAATTTTGTCGTGTTGGTTTGTTGTGTTGTTGAATTCTTTTAGCATTTGAACTTTAGATGTATTCATCGCGCAATGCAAGTTTTATTTTACTCAAAATCGATCATCTTTCGAATATGTGTGCTTGTAATACTGTCTTGTAACATGTTAAAGAACCATCGATGTTCATGTTACATGCACCTTTGTGGAACAAAAATTTTTAGGCTTAGTTGTAAAGTCATTTAAATTGTTGCTTCCTAGGTATCTTAGTTTAACTTTTTCATGTTGATTTGTTGTGTTCTTGAAGTCCTTAGCATTTGAACTCTAGACATATTCGTCGTGAAATGCAATTTTCGTTTTACTCAAAATCAATCATCTTTCGGTCATGTGTTCTTGTACCCAGATTTAAACTGAAAATTAAAAAACTACATAAGCATTTATACGTAACGCATGCTAGGCACAATAGGAGAGAAAGTCCTATATATCATAATTAAAAGAATATGTATATGTGTTATGTGATTTGTTCCGTACTTACAATAATTAATTGTGCTAACTATTCATGATTTGTCCCGCCTCAACGCGCGGGTCTCATGCTAGTACGTATATACGTCTATACGTATATACGTATATACGTATATACGTATATACGTATACGTATATACGTATATACGTATATACGTATATACGTATATATATACGTATATACGTATATACGTATGTACGTATGTGTGTGTGTGTGTGTGAAGAAACCTGTGAACTGAAATGACATGATTGTGTAATTGAAATCATAACCATTTATTAACCGACAAAAAAGTAACTGCCAAGTAACTGATCAAAGCTAATGGTTACAGATTGATTTTTAATTTTGAGATAGATAACTACTTCTAACCATTCTTTTACCGGTGTCTTTAATTATTTGTACACCGGTTAACCGTTAAGCCATCATTTTTTATTGTTAACTCTAACCCGTTAAATATAAGAAAAAAATTATACAAACGTTAAATTTTTAAATATCTATAGACCCAAGCGAAAAACTTAATTGGAAATTCATATGTAATTTAGAGCATTCACACTAGCTTTCCCATCCTTATCTCCATATTTATACTAAAAATATGGGGTAAACGAATTCGATTTGGGGTTGATTTGATCCAAGAACGATTCTAGGGTTCTAAGAAATTGGGGATTTCCTTTAAGTATTGTTTTTAAGATTTAAAAACCGAGTTACAACGCGACTGTAGGCCTTGGTTTGCTGGTAAGCGTGTGGGATTGTGGGTTTGAGGTCCCGGGTTCGAACCCAGGGACCCTCAAAACCTTTTTATTTAATGTTTTTAAGTGTTTGGGCCTTAAGAAAATATACAAAAATTTCTAAAAATTATAGAAACAAGTTTTATTAACTTTCTATATTTTAGAAGTTAATTAATTATTTTCTATAAAAATTATCTTTGTAAAACCTTTGATGTTTTATTATAAAAATATATTTACAAATGTTATAACTAAATATATTTATTTATAAAAAGAAATGATTTATAAACTTATTAAATTTTAAGACACCATATTATTTCCTGTAAATTTATTTAATAAAGTATTTCAATATTTTTATTAAATAGTTTAGATAAATAGTATATTTAGTTTATTTTCTTATAAAATAGACTTTAAATGGTGGTTTAAATCACTAAAACATTTTGTTCTACAATATCTATATATATTTATAAATGATTATTATTTTAAAAGTTATAAAAGCTTATTCTAACTTATAACTAAATTTTATTACAAATAATCTTTCCTTTGTATTTCTATATACAAAAAAAAGATGTACAATTAGCATATTTTATTTCTATTAAAACACATAAGTGGTAAATTCTTTCGTAAATTATTTAACATGCTTATAAATCCCCAAATTCCACCTAAAACCCTAGCTCACGTTAAAACATTAAACTTATTATTAATTAAACTTAAATGTTGTAAATCTATATATATTTAGGTACCTTGTGACGATTTACATGGAACGACGTTAATTCTTATAATCCTCTTATATACTTATACGTCATTGTGAGTATTTCTATACCCCTTTTTCTTATTTTCACACTTTGGGGTGAAACATGTTAACTTATATCATTGCACTTATAAACTTATTCGAGACTTGTAAACTTATGGCAATTTACTTGTGAGTTGTGGTTAGTTGAACTTTTGTGGCTACCATGTTATGGCGTTATATGTACAATCATTAACTATTGCTAGCCCAGCGAAGTCATAGATCTATGGGACAGACAACCTATTTGGTGGCCCTAGTGTCGTATTCTTGAGCACTATGGGGATCAAATATACTTAGCTGATCGTATATACTTTTAACGTTAATAAAATATTAACGTCATTTGATACTAGTAAAACTTTGTCGAGGTTTGATTGTTGCATTGTTCATAACATCCCTAATCACTTTATTCACTAATTTACAACTTGAATTGCCATCTTTCATATATTCTATATATTGAAAACTATGGAATGCTCACCAACATTTTTATATTAACCTTTTATTTTTAACATGTTTCAGGTTACTTTTTGAAGTTTATCACACTTAGGATTGGACTTAGAGAAATAAACGAATGATCTGGATACTTTTATACTTGTATTCTGGATGTATCTTTGTTTGAACATTTACTTGTATTGTTACAATTGAATCTTGATTAATATATTTGGAACTAATAATAGCGTTATGTGGCTGTGAACAATCGTAACTCTCACACCTCGACGTTTTCGCCGTCTAGGTTGGGGTGTGACAGATTGGTATCAGAGCCTATAACTATAGGGATTTAGGTTATTAAAAATGGTGACCTAGACTATAGGTTATGCATGAACCTTACAGAATAATGTTTATATTCTTGTAAATATATACATTGTTCGTATGCTACATAATGCTATGCCTTCTTACGTGCAACTTGATGTCTTAGCATAGGATTGCCTTATGTATGCTTAAAACTTAGTTACTTGTCTCCCTAAACTTATCTTTGACTCTTTAACTCTCCCCGACAAATAATGGCTAATCTATGAAAATCTCATCAAGGTTTTGATTCTATGAACCAAAGAAATTTGTATGACACATAGACACCTGTATTCTGGATTTCCTGGCAAAAGGCCTTCGGGCTAAGGCAAGCATATCGTATAAATCTCATTGTGAGACCAGTTATGCTTACCTGGGGATTTCTGGGATGAGTGATAAACTATGATCAATACACAAGTCTCTAAGGCAAATGGGTCAATTTACCTTGACATGTCAATGATTCCAACAGGTAATGCGTTACCAAATGGAACCATCCTTTTTGTATCTTAAAAATCATTAAATCCTTGAACTGGTTTATTACCAAAGTTTAAATATCTTCTCATTCTTAACCTAAATAATGTTTCTGTTAATATTGAACTCATCTTACATTTCAACTCTTACGTTTAAACGCTCAACGTGTAACGTGTAATGATATTGAACTCAGCGTTACATGAAACTATTCCTATACCTCGACCAACATGAACATGACTCTTAATATACCCAAAGATATTGGGAATCTAAACCGTATGATCTTCAAAAATTTAAACCGTTACTTATGGTTCTAAAATCTTCCTAAGGGTGTGTCCCATAACTAAAGACATTCAATGCTGTAGGTGGAATTCCTACATCTCGGGATACTTTGCTAATTGAATGTTAACTTTGTTAATTTAAATATTATAAGTGGTCACTCACCTCAATGATCGAGTAAATAAACTTTGTTACCACCTATAAGTACGCGTGTCTTCAATAAGACTATGGTTGACCTCATATCTTGAGAAATCTATGTATTTCCCTTTCAATTGTGAATCGAATATTCACATCTCATCATGGTGTTGAATCATTCTTGTCCTTGATTTCGTCTTCCCGATTTAAGCTATCCAAGATTTGAACATCATAACAAATCATGTTACCTCGAACTTTGACCTTAAATTTTGTAAACATGATGTTCCTTTTTGGTTACATTGATGCAACCTAAAATTTTCTAAATTCCTAAGTGATATCTTTTCCTTTCGTTGTTAAGTCAAACCTTGAATCGTCTGCACCATGGGAGATGCAAGAGTTTGTAAGTCAATCTATGACTAAGAACACTCGTACCTCCTAAACAATTCTAACTCATCAAAGCAGGGATGATTCCCTTACTTTGATGAATCTCTATTCGTTCCGATAAATGGTTTCCAATTGTGTGTTTTATGAAATTTCATCCTCTAGATTAGGGTGATTACCTTATCTTGAGGATTGACTTCAAGTATTTTCTTTGGAATGACATTTCACAAGTGACATGATCTCACCAAAATAGGATTGAAAACCCGTACTTTGGTGACAAATGTCAATCTTCGATACTTTCTTGTTATTATGAAATTCAATCATCAAGATAGGCGTGAATTCCATACCTTGATGATAATTTCATTTTTATGAATTGTATTTTCTCAAATGAAACGACCTCGTCAAAGTAGGAGTGAATTCTGAATTTTGATGGAGAAGTTTATCCTGTTATAATTTGTTTTTGTAAAACTTCATCGTTAAGATAGGAGTGATTTCCCTTACCTTAATGGTGAGTTACCTCGTTTTATTTCTATGGATCCTTAACAATGAGTTGGTATCGAACTTTTTGACTGTTAAGTTAGTGGTCATACCTTGGGAATACGCCATCAAGTTAGGAGTGACAACCACACCTTGATGACTATTCTCATTTCTTGATCTTCAACTTACCATGGTTGTAATGAAGTGACGAGAAACATGTAGTAACTTGAAGGGTGAATCAATGTTGGTGATTCGACCTATCAAGCCAAAGCATGATCTCTGAACTTGAAAGGAGACCCTATCATTTTAGGTTGATTTTGATTCCAAGCTTGGAGCATGTAAATTCTTAAATCGATTCCTTTCCCTTTTTCTTCATGGTGTGAATTCGATCTAGCTACATCGAACCATTTATTCCTTACTTATCAACTCTCATTTGAGATATCATCAAACCCATAAGTGTAGTCTTCCTAAATAATCTTTTATCAAATAAAGATATTATCAAATACCTATCTTATTGTTTGATGAATTACGTATGCAATCTACCTTTAGAAATATGTTATCTTGCAAAACATGTTTACAAATACCTATCTTATTGTTTGCGTCATTTCTTGTATCGCTTTTAAATTCTTAACCTTAAAAATCATTGAAATTCTATCATGGTGTTGAACAACAAGACTCGTTATTATCCTCATTGCGATGTGGATATAATGGTTCATAAACCTTCGTAACTTGTAGTCATGGGTTTGGCATAAAGGAAAAGACGTAACTTGGCATGTGTCCAAGTGCCTTACCTTCACGTATGACAAAACCTAACCTCCGTGTTCCCGTAAATCTACTGTTTAACTTTTCATTCACTAAGTGCCTCTTATTTTAAATGTCATGATGACAATTGGTGCATTATAGACCGATTGGCTACAAATTCAATTCGACCTATTATCTCACAACGTCGAGAAATTGACCTGTATGTGTTTCAACTATTCGTATACCGTGGTATGATGTTAAAACATCGATTGTTATTTTGAATGATTGATTCATTTCTGTTTTAATAATATTCTTAACAATCGTCGTGAACTCATTCCAAGATCTTCGCATAGCGTATTATTCTTAGACCGATGGTTGGTCAAAGGAGAAATACATATTTACAAGATATGCGTTAAGGTCGTTTCATATGATGACGTTTGGGATTCTTAAATTCCGACGGTTAACCTTTCTTATCATTGTTGGTCTTTTATTGATTTCTAGACATCACCTTACCATGAAATTATATCCTGGAAGTTGTGATACCATGGTAACTCGTCATCATTTCCACTGTTTCCTCTCAAAACGTCTCGTATTTCACTGGAAGAGTCAAGTTGGCATATATGATGTCAAGAGACTTGAAGGATTCCCTAAAGTGAAACATCTCATCTGTAATCAAACGTCTATCACTGTCCGTTCATACACTTACCTATTTAAACCCGCTTGTTCGTTTAAGTTTCACTCTTAATTTCGGGACGAAATTTCCTAAAGCAGGGGAGACTGTAACATCTCTTATTTCACGGCGTTTAATCTTACGAGGACCATTGTGGTCATTTATGAAACTCATGGGTGATTCAAGTGTTAATACCTTTTAATGTTAAATAAATAAATAATAATAATAATAATAATAATAATAATAATAATAATAATAATAACAATAATAATAATAATAATAAAGTCCAGGGGTTATTTTGTAATTTTTGAAACTTTAAAAGAAAATTCTAACATGAAATAATAAAACTGGGAAACCTCAGGGACCATAAGTGTAAATATTTTTAAAACTCTCTTTCTCTCTCCCCGATCTCCGACCACCGGAATCCGGCCACCGGCCGCGGCTCCGGCGAAGCCAAAAACCGGCCTTTTAGCCGCGGTTTTGTCTCCAAAAGCACACCAAAACGATCGTGATTCAGATTCCACAATAATACCCACTTTAATTTGAATTTAAAACATCCGGATTACAGCTCACGAAATCAATAATCGATCCACTTTATTCCAAATACGATTACCGCTCAAAATCCACTTAAACATTAACAATAACCAAATTAAACTTATATAAACGATCATCTAAACATTCCTAAGCGTTCACAACTCTCAATTCCACCTAAAAATCACACAAACACCTTGTTTCGATCCTCCCTAGCCGCGACCTGTTTTTGTGCTTCTTCTCTATCGGATTTATACGAATCCAAGTAATTGAACCTACCTATATACTCGCGATTACATGGGGAATCAAAGCCCCATGTATATTTCTGTAAACGAATTCGATTTGGGGTTGATTTGATCCAAGAACGATTCTAGGGTTCTAAGAAATTGGGGATTTCCTTTAAGTATTGTTTTTAAGATTTAAAAACCAAGTTACAACACGGCTGTAGGCCTTGGTTTGCTGGTAAGCGTGTGGGATTGTGGGTTTGAGGTCCCGGGTTCGAACCCAGGGACCCTCAAAACCTTTTTATTTAATGTTTTTAAGTGTTTTGGGCCTTAAGAAAATATACAAAAATTTCTAAAAATTATAGAAACAAGTTTTATAAACTTTCTATATTTTAGAAGTTAATTAATTATTTTCTGTAAAAATTATCTTTGTAAAACCTTTGATGTTTTATTATAAAGATATATTTACAAATGTTATAACTAAATATATTTATTTATAAAAAGAAATGATTTATAAACTTATTAAATTTTAAGACACAATATTATTTCTTGTAAATTTATTTAATAAAGTATTTCAATATTTTTATTAAATAGTTTAGATAAATAGTATATTTAGTTTATTTTCTTATAAAATAGACTTTAAATGGTGGTTTAAATCACTAAAACATTTTGTTCCACAATATCTATATATATTTATAAATGATGATTATTTTAAAAGTTATGAAAGCTTATTCCAACTTATAATTAAATTTTATTACAAATAATCTTTCCTTTGTATTTCTATATACAAAAAAAGATGTACAATTAGCATATTTTATATCTATTAAAACACATAAGTGGTAAATTCTTTCGTAAATTATTTAACATGCTTATAAATCCCCAAATTCCACCTAAAACCCTAGCTCACGTTAAAACATTAAACTTATTATTAGTTAAACTTAAATGTTGTAAATCTGTACATATTTAGGTACCTTGTGACGGTTTACATAGAACGACGTTAATTCTTATAATCCTCTTATATACTTATACGTCATTATGAGTATTTCTATACCATTTTTTCTTATTTTCACACTTTGGGGTGAAACATGTTAACTTATATCATTGCACTTATAAACTTATTCGAGACTTGTAAACTTATGGCAATTTACTTGTGAGTTGTGGTTAGTTGAACTTTTGTGGTTACCATGTTATGGCGTTATATGTACAATCATTAACTATTGTCAGCCCAGCGAAGTCATAGATCTATGGGATAGACAACCTATTTGGTGGCCCTAGTGTCGTATTCTTGAACACTATGGGGATCAAATATACTTAGCTGATCGTATATACTTTTAACATTAATAAAATATTAACGTCGTTTGATACTTGTAAAACTTTGTCGAGGTTTGATTGTTGCATTGTTCATAACATCCCTAATCACTTTATTCACTAATTTACAACTTGAATTGCCATCTTTCATATATTCTATGTATTGAAAACTATGGAATGCTCACAAACATTTTTATGTTGATCTTTTATTTTTAACATGTTTCAGGTTACTCTTTGAAGTTTATCACACTTAGGATTCGACTTAGAGAAATAAACGAATGATCTGGATACTTTTATACTTGTATTCTGGATGTATCTTTGTTTGAACATTTACTTGTATTGTTACAATTGAATCTTGATTAATATATTTGGAACTAATAATAGCGTTATGTGGCTGTGAACAATCGTAACTCTCACACCTCGACGTTTCCGCCGTCTAGGTTGGGGTGTGACATAAATCGGCCCAGATCTACCGCCTTCTACGCCGTCGGTGGTCGGACGACCGCCTTTGGTGGCGTCAACACCTCCCTCAGGTCTCTTTTAGTGTTGATGGCGTTGGTTCGACAATGTTTGTTGCCTTCTTCTCTTCTTGTCTCTCCAAAACCTGTTTAGGGTTTTCAGAACTCTGTTTTGTTGTTTTTGTTGTTCGTTGTCGGTGTTGATGATTTGGTCTCCTTGCAGTGTGGAACCTCGGTCATCATCGCTGGGAGCTGCTAAATCTGAAACTCTGGTCTCGGCCGGTTTGTCCTCTATTTGGGTAAGTTAAGGTCGTTTGGTCGATGATGACGAGGGGCCCCTCATCTGAGACTTGCTCATCTTTGGTTGGTGAAAAGTCGATGATGATACCGGTTTCGCATTTGAGACTTCGTTGGTTTTCATGCGGTTGGGCTGGTTTTTTGAAAGATTCATGTCGATGATGATGACCTGGCTCGTCTGAGACCGAGCTTGAGCTATTGTCACTTGATAGTCTGTTCTAAGTTTGTATTTGATTAATGGTTTTACTAGCCAGTGGAACATACATACGTCGATGATTGTGATATCTCTTATGAAACTGACTATGAGTTTGGTTGTTATTGGAAAATACGCATGTCGATCTCATCTGAAACTGAGCTTGAGCTCATTTCAGTCGATGGTTTGTTCTGACAGCCAACTTTTGTCACAATGACGATGACATTTTGGTCTTCTAGGGTAGGGCATGTGTTCATATGAGATGATGATTCTGTTGGGTATATTGTTTGGTGCATCTTGTGTTCTTTGACATGTTGATATGCTTATTCGGATGACCTATATACCAAAAAAAACTTGGTCTGCAGTTTGTTTTCTTCGGTTTGTTAGTTGACTACAAAGGTTTTGATGTGCGCATATTACCCCACCCTCATTCTTTCTATAATATTAATAAAGGAATGGAATTTGACTGCAAGCGTTTTGATGTTTGTAGCAGAAAAAGAGGGTGACTTGTTTCGCCTCTAATTAGTTACAACTTTTCGTGACGGTTTAAAGGCGATGATGATAAATAAGTAGGCGTGACTTCGTTGTTCTGGCGCGGTAAATGACAATTTGCAGCCACAACGAGCCGCACATTCAGAGTCTTATGATCACAACTGTATGGGAAGAGGCGCAACGCGCCGTTGGTTATATACCTAGTAAAGAAGAAAAATGAAAATTTGGTCTTAGTAACCTTAGGATCAAGACCTTTTATTTATAGCCTCTTCTAGGTAGAGTTACGGACCGTAAGGCCCACAAAGTTAAGGCTGTCACCTTTTTTAGGACACGTAACACCTTTCAGATGATTCCTATAACCGACTCAAAGTTATAAATTGTAAGGCTCAAAGGTAACGCCCTGTAACCTTGGTCTAAGTCATGCTTCCAAGTTCCATGTGCCAGAATCAGCATAGTACCTCTTGCATGAAGATACATATCGTAAGGTTCAGAAGTTACTACATCTAACTTCATTTCTAGCTTGAGTTATGCTCATTAGAAGTTTTAGACCTTTCTTTCTCGTATTACTCATCAAATATAATTATATATATTAAAAACCAAAAGCCATGAAGGCATGAAGTATCACACCAAAGTCTTTGTAGCCTAATGGTAGTAAAGTGTTTAGCATGGTGTCTCTTATAATGTTGAGGATTTAAATCCTATAACAAATAAGTGGTGCAAAAAAATTGTTCAAAAATCATTTGCTATCATGTGCCATCAATTGATTTTTTAAAATTGTGTTAACAGCTTCCAACTATTTCATATAACTTTCACAAGTTAATCAAATGACAAATTCAATACGGTTTTTTTTTATTACACGGAAAACTAAATATATTTATGTGATTAAACTTAATACTACCGTAAATAAACCCTTTTATATCTAGTTGTATTTAGCGAGGAAATCTACTACTTTTACTTCTACTTTTACTTTTAAACGTTAAACTTAAAGGTTTACTAAACCCTATAGTTCATCCCTCGTGACCTTTAACCCTTAACTAAAAGGGATGCTTAAGACACACCTACATGGCTTCATATAGCCAAATAAGTATGCCAAATGTATTTAATAATTAACTAGTAGTCTAGCGCGCACGTTGCGGCGCGAAACCTATTTTTTGTTTAAAAGTAAAATGAGGTTGTTAATAAAGATCGCATACAAATGACTTATTATTCGAAACCACCATATACCCTGCTAAGCTTGATCTTAATTTAAGTTGTAAGTAATTATATTCGATTGTTGATAAATATGTAAATTACACGTGCAATGCATATTAAACAAAAGGTTTCCAACAAATTTAAGCTACTTGCATTCTCATAATCTAAACATACAATTCGCAGAGTTATCATATTTAACTACATAATAGCATTATAAAAGTAAAAGATCTTAAAGCACCAGAGTAAATCTGCTACGCCACCCAATCATTGTTATACATTGCTATAATGATAAATTTAACTATCCTTAAACAGTTCTTTAATCGGTGCTCAGTAGCAATAAATCAATTCCTTTAAAAATCTCCTGAAGAACCAATTTACAAAATGCACATCCGAATCTTTAAATTTTCTAACAAAAGCAACACTGGTTTGTAAACAGAGTTGAGAAAGTACCTAGGAATGATCTTTTAAACCAAGTGAAAGTGGCAATGCTTTTAAAAAGCTAGAATTACTGAAGAAGAAACAGAAGATGAAGCTCCAAATGGTTAAATTACATAGTTGGCATATTAGTTGATCAAACAATATAATATAACATTTTTGCCAAATGTAACACTATGTTCATAATCGATCAACGTACAGATACATACCTTATATATTCAATAAGCCAGTGAGCATGTGCCTGTAGCATCATTACAAAGAGAAAAGTTCTTAAATTGTACGTGGTCAACATCTTGCAACAAACATATGAAAGGATACATAATAATGATAAAAATTATAATATACCAGGGGAGTAATATTAGATGACCTTAACCTAATTACCTTTCAAGTTATTGGTTTGTATATAATCATGATCGAATTCAAGTTCTAAGCATTATAAACACAGTAACATATTTTAGTGAAGTGTTGATGCAAAACACCTAACCAAAACCTAGGTTGTGCTTCACAGCCCCATTATTATGAACTAAGTTTCGAAACTACATAACGAAATTACCCTTGTATATGGCGACTTAAACTAAGGGAAACATCCAAACCATGGCCATGGTTTTATCACATAACCTAAAAGGAAACAATTCAAGGGATTAACTAAGAGAAATTACATGACAATGTATTGTAATAAACTTGTTAAATGTGAAATTGATAACCTGTAATTTAATCTTTGTGTTGTGTTTCCATGGAAGCTCTTTCAGGTTGTATGTTCGTACCGGTGTTTCAAGAGGTGCACTCGTTGGTTTCAGATCCCTCTCAAACTAAAATTTTGCTTCCCTAAAACTAATGGTTTAAATTTTGAGCTATTGTCGTTGTTGCTCCTCAAACATTAGCTTATGATAATGCACAACCATTTGTTGATAATACCCAAATTGATAGCTTAAAATCAAAGAAAGCATGCTCGATGAGAGACAACCGGAAGATTTGAAAATCAATTTAAAGAACATGTACCAAGCGAAGACGGAGCCAGCGCCCAAGCTTTTATTGATGGAAACAACGCGGTTGATCTGCGTCTCCTCTTTCTCTTTCAGTCCGCTTTTGTTCTACTTTATCTAAAGAGGAGGCACGTGGTAGAGGTAAAACTGGAAAATATACACATGCATATACAGAATGCAAGCAACATGTCATTGTTCAAAGAAGAGTCTGAATGTGTAAAAACAAAAGATTTGTAGCCAAAACATAAAACATTGTTTCCTCCATGTAATCACCGACCAATAAGTTTAATATATATTATAATTTTTATTTAAAAATAATAGAATAAAATAAAGTATTCGTTTAAAAAGAAAACAATATACTTTGGAATATGTTTTAGTAATAAGATGCTTTTAAAATATGCTCTGACGTTTGTTCATCTTTGGCAAAACAACCCTCGTGCTTAGTGGATGTTTGGCATTGCTTATTAAAAACTCCTTTTAACTTTTGAAAAGGAGATAAGTTGAAAGGAGGTAAAAATGTGTTTGGATGGAGATGAATATATGAGGAGGAACAGAAGTTTTTGAGAAATTAAAAGTTTTAACTTCTCAAAACTCTTTTTGAGAAATCAAAAGGAGGTGTAAATAAGCAATCCCAAACATGGCCTTACACCATGAACCAACGATTCTGACGAAGTTTTCTCGCCGACGGGAACCCTCTAAATCAACTTAATCCTCTCACTTCCGTATTTACCCCTGTTTTCTCACTCAATTCCTCTCCAATTTCACCATCGTATATGTGGCTATGTGGGTGAACTCGTAGTTTCAAACTCGTAGAACCACGGTAGCTGAGGATCAATTTCCTCGACTGGATCAATGACAACGATGTGAACAAATGTTGCATGAGAAACTTGTACCCTGTGTAACAACACATGTACAGCCCCTACTGTACACACCGACATGTCTCTTTAATAATATATATAATTAATATATACCTTTTATAAGTGAACTTTTTCAAAAGCAAGACTTAATGGCTCTTTTTAAGCACCACTACTAAAAAAATAAGAGATACTGTGAACTAGCTGAACAAAATATGTAATTATTTAAAAATGTAATTAAAATAACAAAATAAAAAATAAAAAGTCAAAAGAGATCAACAAAATATGTAATTATTTAAAAATGTAATTATTTAAAAATGCAATATTATGTTCCAGCATGGGTCGTTTCTTTTTTCGTTTTACCACTATTGAGGCATTTTTCAACTTGCTATTAATAGAGGGCGGGCCTTGGCACAGCGGTAAAAGCTGTTCCTATGGGACCGAAGGTCTCAGGTTCGATCCGTGAAAACGGCCTCCCCACAAAATGTGGGGGATAGACCGCGTACATCTTCCCTTAAATGGGACGGACCCTCCCTGGACCCTGCGAAAACGCGGGAGCTCTTTGCAGCACCAGGTACACCCTTCAACTTGCTATTAATAAACAATTCGTGTTAGTTTAGGGCTCGGCTCGAGCTTAGCTTGGTTCTTAACTGAGCTAGATCAACTTGCTTTAGCTAGGTTTCTAAGAAAATGGCTCAATCATTTTGTGGTCCATTAGATTGTTAGAACTTAAAAGAAAGAAAAAGTCTTGATGTGTATTAGATCGTATAATGATGGAATGTTGGCCGGGCTAAAAGATTGAATGTTTTGCCATAAAATGTCAAAAGTAGTTAATTTTAGGAAAGCAATGAGCAAGCCATATATATATACTTGGCTCGGGCTTGGCTTGTTAATCGCATCTCAACCCTAGCACCCTTGCCTCCGTTAGCGGCGGCGACGGTGAAACTGCGGTGGCGGAAAGTGATGGTGGTGGGAAACGTCGGTGACGATGTCCGGTGGTGATTTACGGTGGTAATGGTGAATGACAAGGGTGTTTGTGGTCAGGATTCATGGTGGGCGGTTGTGGTACTGTTGTCGGCGACGTGGACACGTGGTGGTGGTGGGTGTGGTATGTGATGATGGTTCTGTCATGGTGGTGGTGGGGATGATGGTGGTGGTGGTGGGGATGATGGTGGTTGTGGTGGGATGATGGTGGTGGTGGTGGCGGCCTGCAGATCTAAGAGAAAGAGGATGTTGTGCGGTGGTGGTAGTGGTTGACGCATGCAACGGCAGCTCGGCGGTGGTCGTCTGAACATCGATGGTGATGGCGTTACGGGTGGTGGTGGTGTTCTTCGAATGGTTGTTGGGACAAGATTCTTGATTTTAGGGGAGGATGGGTGAATGAAAGTGGAGATGATACGGGTGTTTATTATATTACTGGGTGGTGTTATATTTAAAAGGGGTGAAAAATTAAAAAAGATAAGAAAGATTATTTACCTATTATGAAAAATACTCTGCGATGAACAGTAACGTTGGTGGGCCATGCGATGAACAGTAACCTTGGTGGGCCACAGTAAACGTGTTTCTTTCCTATCTATTTGTTACTCTCCATATTGCCGCCTTCCTCTTCTTTCTCATTCCACATCACCGTTTTGCTTTCTTCTCTTCCGGTTTCGTCTCCATGTTGCCGATTTTGCTGTCCAGCGGTTTCGCTTTCGTCGGTCCTCTTTTCCGTCCTTGAGGATTGTGGATTTCGTGCATTTTCAGCAGTGATTTGTAGGTGAGTTTGCTTGCCTTCGATTTTGTGGGTTTCGTGTATCTTCTGCAGTGATTTGTTGGTGAGTTCGTGTTTGAAGATTGTGGATTTCGTGTATCTTCGGTTTTTTCTGCTGTTCGAATCTCTGCCTCCTTCCCTCTTCGATTTGTGATTGTTGCGTTGTTATGGTGTTGGTGACTCAGTGTGCAATTCTTCATTCCATCTGCATGTGCTTCGTTTTAGTTAGGGCTTTTATTATTGCAGTCCCTTCATCTTTTAGCTGACGATTTGATTGTGTTCTTGCCTTTCTTTCTGTTATGCCTCTCTTTATAGGATCATAGCTCTCTCTGTAAAGGGATGTTGAGTTTATGAGGTTAGGTTGAAAGTTTTTAGAGGAATGGAATGAGGTTATTGCTCATGAAACTATTGATTGTTTCTGTTAACATAAGAAAATCAATGAGGTTTACATATTTTTTACAGCCTACAATAGTGTTAGGCTGAGGCTGTAAAAATTTTTAGAGGAATGGAATTTGCCTCCTTCCCTCTTCGATTTGTGATTGTTGGGTTGTTATGGTGTTGGTGAGTCAGTGTGCAATTCTTCATTCCATCTGCATGTGCTTCGTTTTAGTTATGAGCTGTTGTTTAGTATACAAGGTGAATATATACTAAACTAATAGTAGTTACATACTGTTATTACATAGATTCATTGATGGGCTGTTGTTGTTATACAAAAAAGAAAACAATTACCACATTATATAATAGTATTAGTTTTGTGTGCAGTAAGATATTGTTACATACTGTTATTACATAAAAATGCTGATTTGTTCAGCAATAAACGTTGGTTTATATCAGTCCTTACTAATCAAATCATCAAAACACTATACTATATGCGGTTCATTCATGAGCTGTTTGCTTAGTTTTACTGTTATTACATAGGTTCATTGATGGGCTGTTGTTGTTATACAAAAAAGAAAACAATTATCACATTATATAATAGTGTTAGTTTTGTGTGCAGTAAGATATTGTTACATACTGTTATTACATGACAACACTGATTTATTCAGCAATAAACTTTTCTAACTTTGCAAAACAAGACACAATTACAGGGCAACATATTTACCATCAAAGGTGCAGTGTCTGAAATACATACAGATAAAGAATGGCATAACATAGGGTGCACAAACTGTGATCAGACTCCCATGAAAATAGGAGATACATGGTTCTGCTCAACACATGGTACCGTTATCAACCCATCACAAATGTACAATTTCGTTCTTTTATTTTCAGATTTTCAACAAATTATTTTTAGCGTAACACTCGAATATACAAAAAAACAAATGTTTTTTGCAGCTACAAGATCAACGCTACAATTTCTGATGACACGGGTAGCATTTCAGTACTAATTTTCAACGAACCATCTACAAAACTTATCGGAATGACATGTGAAGATATGCTTCAAAGTGAGGATCCTGAAAGGGCGTTGCATAGCATTGTGAACAAAGATGCTGTTTTCCACATTCAAGCCAACAAAAACAACTGCACAGCATCACTACACTGCACTGTAGTCAAAGTTAACCCACAATCAGAGGGCATAACTACCACCGCTACTCCCGCACCGGCAACACCGTCAGCAGCCTACTCAGTGCAACGGTTTGCAGCAAGCTCCTCAGCACAACGGCCTCTATTTCAGGAAAAAGGTGAGAAATAATGTCACATAACATAGCACTATCATATTGTTATTATAGAAACTTATACAAATATCTACTAACAGGTTCAACATCCGGTAAAAAAACAAAAGAAGACTAGGAACCTTCAACCAAAATCTTTTGAAGACAGGAGAGCTGCACAAATAGACTTTTTGCAATCACAACCATTTTGACTGCCACATCCAACACGCACCTACAGCCAGCACAATAACAAGGATCCCAAGTTCTTTTGTTGAAAGGGGTCATTTAACATAGAAGGCCCCTGATTTTGTAACACCACTAATGAAAACATAATGTGTTTGACTCTCCTTGGCAGTAACTAATGTACAAAAACGTTTAACATAGATAACAGTTGCTTATTTGACTCTCCTCGGCAGTAACTAATGTACAAAAACGTTAAAGAAAAATGAATATCGCGCAACGCGCGATCCGGGTTTAACCTAGTTATCCATTATATTTTAAATCTAAGGTCAAATTTAATTATATGATATGATAAATAATTAAAATTTTAAATGATTGGTCAATTGTATTTTAGTATTAATTATATTTTCAAGTTCGACATTTTTTATATGTTTATAACTTTTAATATTCAGCAGCTCATTGTGTAATATTAAGTCATTATGTAAAATTAATCATATCATTGTGGCTAATATTGACCATTTATTATGCATTATGTTTTTTATAATAATTATTTTCAAATATCACAATTCTAAAAAATATAATTTTTTACGTTTTCAGTTTATTATGTAACCCTGATCAGGTTATTGTGTAATATTTATCAAGCAGCTCATGATATCTATTGCTAATCATCGAGTCTAGTGTTAGTTATTGTGTTACTCATTGTGTCTAATGTTAACCATTGTGTTTTTAAAATGGTGATATTCAAATAACACAATGCTAAAAATTTTTTTTTTTTTTTTTCCAGTTTATTGTGTAATACTGATTAGATCATTGTGTAATTCTCATCAATCAGCTCATTATGTCTGTTGCTAATTATCGAGTCTAGTGTTGATCATTGTGTAACTCATTGTGTCTAATGCTGGCTATTGTGTTATGCATTATATTTTTTAAAATTATGATTCCCAAATAATACAATGCTAAAAACGTATTTTTTTTACGTTTTTTAGTTCATTTTGTTATTCTAATCATGTCATTTTGTATTTCTCGTCAAAGCAATTTATTATGTCTATTGCTAATTATCAAGTTTAGTGCTGATTATTATGTTACTCATTGTATCTAATGTTGACAATTATGTTATGCATTGTGTTTTTTAGAATGATGATTTTCGAATAACACAATAATAAAAAAATATAAACTTTTTATGTTTCAAGTTCATCATGTATTTATCATCGGATAATTATGTAATCTTCATCAATTCGAAGATTACACAATGATCAAATGTTATTACACGATTAAAAAATTGTTTTTTTAATATCAACACTATACGTGTTTTAAAGATTAAAAAATGCTCATTTTAGTGGTATAATTTTTTTAAAAAAATAATTTCATATGTAAAGTTGCGAATGTTTTTAAAAAAGTGAAACTTAAGAAGGGGCAACATTATCAAATTTGCCCCAACCTAATTTTTATCAAAAGAACACGTGTCAACATCCTAAACATTCTTACAATTTTTAGGTTTAGAAAGTTTTATATTTAAACATTTACCTATATATTATTAATCAAATATTTATCATTAAATCCCCTGGTAAATTCAATGGTCATCGGTATTTTAATTATATTTAGAAAGAAATTAAAAAATAAAGTGTATTTTTGCTACGAAGTGTGAGAAGACAAAATGAGTCAAAAAAATTATATCTCATAATCTAAATCGAATTTTAAAAAGTAATTTCGAGCTTTTGTTCCACTAGCCGTCCTCACTAATGAAAAAAATAAACGAAAAAAAAAATTAACATGTTTTATTGTGTCATTTATGAAAGACACAATGACGTCATTGTGTTATTATGAAAGACACAATGACGTCATTGTGTCATAAAAAGACATAATAAATTCTTTTATTTTTTTAAAGAGAACAACAAGAGGAACAGAGACTCCGAAGTACATTTTCAAAATTCAATTTAAATTGTGAGATATAATTTTTTTTGTAACTTTTTTACCCTTATTAAGTCTTCTCACACTTTGTAGCAAAAATACACTTTATAAAATATCATCATCTTATATTATTATAGGTAAATTCATTCTCATTACAGTGCAACTGAAGATGGCTCATAAGTTTTTTATAATTTGAATTTTTAATTAATTCTATACTAACAATCAATTTAGTGACATGTAAACGAGTAAAATTATTTTCTCTGTTTGGGATAGGTGTTGTTGTAAGCATTTTTTATCAGGACATTCTTTTGACATTTTATATAACGTTTATGTTTAAAAACTTTCAAATACCTTTCCATTTAATCACGTTAAAAACTAATATAATCTAATTTTCATAATTCTATAAAGTATGTTTTGTTTTATATTTTTAAAATTACATCGTTTTTTTTATGTTTTTCCTTTGAATTTTGATCTTATTTATCGTCTAAATAATATGTGATAAATCGCATAGGGTGCAACTGAACGCCATTTTTTATTACGTTTTAATTTCACATATCAACATAATTCGGCTGGAAAAAACTCGGATCAAATATAATACATTTGCATTCGCCATATATATTCGAGTAAGTTTACGTTTTGCCGTAAATTTTGCTCCAAACGAGAAAAAACTCGGATCAAATATAATACATTTGCATTCGACATATATATTCGAGTAAGTTTACGTTTCGACGTAAATTTTGCTCGAAATGAGTTTTGTCGACTATAACCTATAATTTATTATGCCACAACGATGCCGTTGCAACGCGCGATGAATAAATAATTAGTTAAGTTTGTATGGGCCATTGATAACAATGAAATTAATAAAATATATGTTTAGATATTAGATAAACATAAAATTAGAGGTAATGGTTTTGTTTTTAAATTAATTATATATTTATGATGATTTTTCAGACCCTGCTCTTCAACGGGATACACTGGGTATGTTTGTTTGTTTGTTTTATTTATGATGATTTTATAAATTATATTTAACTTATAAATACATGACGTTGTATGTAATTAATAAGAATAAAATAATAAAACTTAAAACTTTAATTATCAGTAAGGTGGCCTACCTTAAGTGGAAAATATAAGCAATTAAGTGATTGACTTATGATCACTCTAAGAAACTATGTAATTCATACTTAAATAGTTGTACGATTGCGTTATTGTTTGAGCCATGCTATATAATCTTTTCTTTTTAATTACTATAGCAACGGTTTTAAATAGTTATTAGTTTGTATAGTTTTAATTAATATTACAATTATTATTGTGCATATTACGGATTTATCTTTTAGATACCCAGGGGTAGGGATGTAAACGAGACGAGCCGAGCCCGAGCCTTATAGTACTCGAGCTCGGTTCGATGGGTTTTTCTTAAAGCTCAAGCTCGTTCGAGCCTTTTATTTCTGGATCGAGCTCGGCTCGAGTAGCGACAATAAAGCTCGAGCTCGACTCGTATAAGCTTGGTTTAGTTGCATAACAAAACTACCGAGCCAAAGCTCGGCTCGAGCTCGAGATTTAAATATATATATATATATATATATATATATATATATATATATGTATGTATGTATGTATAAATCCAACTAGGCTCGTTAAGGCTCGCGAGCCTAAACGATCTTTGAATGCAAGGCTCGGGCTCGGGCTCGATTAATAATCGAGTTGTATATCAAGCTCGAGATCAGGCTCGAGCTCGCTTAGGCTCGGCTCGATCGAGCTTTTTACCGAGTCGATCTCGAGTATCCATCGAGCCGGCTTGGTTCGCTTACACCCCTACCCAGGGGACACTTGTTATGTTTGTGTGATTAATTTTTTTTATAGTTAGGGATAATGATTTTGTTTTTAATTAATTATAAATTTGTGATGATTTTATAAATATTATATATAGTATTAAAAACTTATGTCGGTGTGTGCATTGCAATTTAATACTTTCAATTTTAGTCACAAAGCTTTTAGGATTGATATTCTTCACCTCTTCTTTTGCTACAAATGTTTCAATCATGAATTACACTGGGTGCTGTTTTTAAGTTTTTATTCAACAACAAGAAGTGACCTAAAACTTAGTCTCTTTAATGATTCTTTTTTTAATCTTTTAAATCTATTTGATTTTTCATATAAATACACAAAAAATAGTTAACAGATCTAAGTTATTTTTAATTTATTCCGTAACACTTTTTTAAGGTTTGGAAATATTTATATAACACACAAGCATATCGGAATAAATCCTATTTAAAAACATTTTTCATATAAAAATACACAAAAAATAGTTAACAGATCTAAGTTATTTTTAATTTATTCTGTAACACTTTTTTAAGGTTATATATAGTATTAAAAACTTATGTCGGTGTGTGCATTGCAATTTTAATACTTTCAATTTTAGCCACAAAGCTTTTAGGATTGATATTCTTCACCTCTTCTTTTGCTACAAAGGTTTCAATCATGAATTACACTGGGTGCTGTTTTTTGAGTTTTTATTCAACAACAAGAAGTGACCTAGAGCTTAGTCTCTTTAATAATTCTTTTTTTAATCTTTTAAATCTATTTGATTTTTCATATAAAATACACAAAAAATAATTAACAGATTTAAGTTATTTTTAATTTATTCTGTAACACTTTTTTAAGGTTTGGAAATATTTATATAACACACAAGCATATCGGAATAAATCCTATTTAAAAACATCTTATAAAACTACTTGTATACTTATTGATAAAAACATTTAGCATGTTGTATTGTTTTATTTTGTCTTCTAATATTGAAAATAATAAGAATTTAAGCCTGAAGATTTTGAA
Organism: Flaveria linearis; assembly: GCA_024085815.1. Classification (NCBI taxonomy): domain Eukaryota; kingdom Viridiplantae; phylum Streptophyta; class Magnoliopsida; order Asterales; family Asteraceae; genus Flaveria; species Flaveria linearis. Next base: position 34,080,840 of record CM044016.1, on the reverse strand, counting down.
GTTGCGTCACTAGAATTTTGTTAAGTCAAAATAACGTTGATTTACTCGTATGCTCAAAACCATTATTCTTTCTCCTTTTTGTTGGTATTGTTTCACCGTGTTGCTTAAAGATCATTGCAACAACATTGATACATATGCTTTTCTACAGCAATCAGTCGGTAAAGCACGTAGTTATGTGTGTGTGTGTATAACAAACTACTTTTTTTGTATAATCGTTGATCGATATACTCTTATGTTTAAAACTATCATAGTATTTCGGCACTCAAAACATGTTGATGGTTATTGCTCTTTTGTGTTAATATGGTTTTCATGACGTTGCAATAAGATCCCACGGCAACGCGCGGGGGTACACTCCTAGTTTTATATAACTTACGTAATAGAAGAGTTTGTATCTAATTAATTATAAGAATAAAACTATAAAACTTAAAAACTATATATTAGTAGAGGCGGCCTATATTAAGTGAAAAATCATACGCAATTGAGCGCTTGACTTATGCTCACTCTAGAGCATTCACATCCCACTCTTTATATTAATCTTTATAATTATACTAAAATTATTATTTTTTCTCTTTTATTTTTAATTAAATAATACTATATAATACCTTTATCATTACTTTTTCTCTCTCATTATTCACAATCACTTTCAAAAAATATAAAAAATTAATAGAGATAGAATAGTATTTTATCAGATATAAAGATGAACAGTAACATATTCTTTATACTCTACTCATAATAACTTAAAAGCATTTTTTTAAAATATAGAAAACACATCTATCTCACTACTCTAATAAAAGGGTAACTATGGTTGCCACATGTTATTTTTTTGACTCATCTAATGCCACGTGTCAGCACCACATTCATTCTAATCAAATTTTTCCTGCTTCTCTCTCCTATTAAATAACCACATTAATTACTAATAAAATTATCTATTTATTTTTACATTATAATTAGTTTTTATAAATTAAGAAAGATAAATTTTTATTAATGTTATTTCTATATAGATAATTTTTTATACAAAGATTTTTTTTCTAAAAATAAAATTATTTTTACGTAATATTTTGAAATTGGTTTTTAAAGTAACTTTTTAATAAAAACAAAAATAATTAAAATAGTGATTTATAGTAAGGAAATTAAAAAAAAAGCTTTAATGTTGTTTTAAACAAAATGTCTAATTTATCTTCGAAAAATAAAAAAATTAAAATTTCATATTATTGTTTTATTACTTATAACTATTACTTACACATAATTTCAATCATATCATGTTTTAGTCTATCATTTTATATTTAATAATTTTTATTCAATTTAATATTTTATTTATTCAACACGTGTATTACACGGGTTTACTAAAGTTAGTATTCTATATATCTAATAAAACAAGGTTTATTTTGACATTTGTCATTCTCTTGACTCATCTTTTTGCCACTTGTCATTGTTTTAAACATTCTCACATCATTTTTTCTCTAAAAGGGTATTATAATAATTTAAATACTAAAACTAATTTCTCTCTCTTATTAAATATCAATTTTATTAATTGCTATATTTCTCTCTCATCTAATTTTTTAAAATCAAAGCCTCTTAATAAAATTAGATTTTATTAAAAATCAAAAATCACATCTTTTTATTAAAATAAAACTAATAATAAAAGTAATTTATATAATATGAAATTTTCTAAAACACTAAACATTTTTAAAACAAAATATTTTAAATCGGTCATTGTTTAAAAAATTATAAAAGGTGAACTTTTCTGAAAATAAACTTATTGGAACAATCAGAATAATTACAAACCAGAGTTTATAATAAATAATATTTTTATATAAAAATAGTTTTTTATAAATAAAATCTTAAAACGAGTGTTTAAAAATGAAACTATTTAGAAAAAAGAGTTAAAAGAATAATATAATTGTTTTATTTTCTTGAACTATTGCGCATATATAATTCATATACTATATTAAAATATCGTACTGTAAAAATTTATGCTTAGTACTAATTATAATCCATTTAATGAATGAGTTTCTAGCCTATCTGTCTGTCTGTCTGTCCGTGTGTCTATCTATCTATACTAAAGAAAAAATAAGATAAGACGTGACGTAATCGTAACCCTCATCATAATAACTTTCTCATTTCTCTCTATTATTAAAGCTAATATCGACTACTAATAATATTATTCATACCATTTTCAAATTAAAAAAGTATAATTTAATTAATTATAAATCTATTTTTTAAATAAAAACACACTTTTAGAAGAAAAAAAGCAACGAACTTTTTAACAAGATTAATTTTACTTAAAACAAAATATTTAAAAACCACAATTTTCTATAAAACAAAAGTTTAAGAAATATACGTTATTGTTTATTTACGTAAGTAGCTATTTATACCTAATTATAATCGTATTTTATCTTCAAGCATGGTTTTATAATTCCTAAATTATTTTTACTAATTATTTAATAATTTATTTATTCAACCCGTGTAATATACGAAGTACTAACCTATCACAAACATATAGAAGGTGAGATGTGAATGCTCATAGGCAACCTTCTAATTCATACTTAAAATAGTTGTACGATTGCCCTATTGATGAATCATGCTATATATTTTTTCTTTTTAATTGGAGTAAATTTCGGTTTTGGTCCCTGTGGTTTAATCATTTTAACCATTTCTGTCCAAAAAGGAATCTTTGATCATATCATGCCCTGTGGTTTCATTTTTGTAACGGTTTTGGTCCCTGACACTAACTCTGTTAGTTTTTACAGTTAAATGTGAGGGTACTTTGGTCATTTTACATTTGAAGGACTAGTTATGTAAATAATATTAGATTAAGATAATTATTGTAATTTTTTAAAACAATAAAAAATAAAAAAACAAAACTTCATCTTAACCATCGCAACTAAACTTCATCTCCATCACTCTCCCATCATACTGAATCTTCAACACCAAAACACCATTGTTATCCTTTGCTCAAATCTACAGGTACAAACCCTAATCTTTCATCTATCTTTGATACCACCAAAACCCTTGATTCATACCTTTTTTTGTAAACCATGATCTCCACCTCAATCCCTATAATTTCATCTTCAAATCTGTGAAAACGATGCAATCTCTGAGTGTATCGCCATCAAAAACTGCTTGTTTGTTTGGGGGTTCATCTTCACATATTCAAATCTTCAGATCTTCTAGGGTTCATCTTTACGCGTTTTGGGGGTTTAAACAGAAGTCATTTGGTTCATCTGTTGTCCCTTTAGATGAATCAAAAAAGAAGATGAATCAAAAAAAGAAGATGATAGTGAGATTCTTGATGATATTCATCAAGATAGACTAGAATTAGATGATAATCAGCCTCCTAAATCGTCAAAAGTTAATGGCGGAAACAGGGGCGGAAACAGAGGCGAGGGCCGATGGCGGTGGCGATGGAGGTGGTGCAGGAGGTGGTGCAGGAGGTGGTGCAGGCGGTGGCGATGGAGGTGGTGCAGGAGGTGGTGAGGCGGTAGTGCAAGGGGAGGAAGGGATGGTGGGGTTTGGGTTGGATTATGACCGGGTTGTCGCGTGCACTAGTCAAAGATAGTATTTGTATAGTTCCTTAGTACCAAAACTATGTAGCAAATGGTAAGAAGGGTGTCGAATCACAAGGAGTATGTGGTTTGTGTTTAGACTTGAATTGAACTATCGAGTTAATTATGAAGCTTGCTATTTTGTTTATAAAAGTTTGATATGTTTACTTGAAATGGTGTTGAAACTTTGTCCAACACAAGGAAATGAACAAAATACAAAAGTGGTTACTTAAAAATGATTAATAGAACTTGAGAACTTAGAACAATGGTTGACAATACTAAGTTTAATAACAAGGTTCACCCCCGGTTGATATCATAAAATTATGGTGCTACTAATCCAACTAATTTGCATCAAAGATGTGAGTCAAGCTAACGAGTTCATCATTACAAGGCTTAGGTGTCAAGAATTGTCAACGTTAATTACGGACAATAATACACTTCATTACACATGAACATTCAAACTCTACATCTACATAGCACACATGACCAACTCCATTTCTCAAAGACAAATTTCATACTCATTCATGCAATTTGGGAATTCAAGTTAAGATCAAAATACTAACATAAATGTTTCAAACAATCAAATACAAAACACAATGATGCAATTTAGTTTTCAAACGTTAACAAACCATAATCTTACAATATGAAAACCGGGGGAAAACCCAAAGAAGTTTAGCCTCTCATAGTTTTATGCACAAGAACAAGATTCAAAAGATAATTCATAACAACCAAATACATAACAAGGATCAAATTACCACAATATTCTGTTCTTCAACACAACCAAGAGTATCAACCAAAAGCTGGGCCAAAGAAAATCTTGAATCTCAAATACCCGAATGTATTTTTGTTCCAAGAGAATGATGATGTTGTTCCAAGAAGATGATAATGTTAACCATTGTCTTTCCATGCTTATAAACAACTTAATGCCAGCCAAAAGTTCCATATATTCCTCCCAAAACTCGTCACTTTTCCATCTATTCATCAAAAAGCATCCACTTGTGATTTTAATAAGTGAACCAACTTTCCAGGAAATCACCTCTACCGTAACTTACGGTAGCTACCGTAAGTTACGGTAGACACAAGAATGATACGGTGGAAACTTTCTGTGATACGGTGGAAAAATGCATTTTTGGGGGCCACCGTAATTTACGGTGGCTACCGTAAATTACGGTAGACCCCCACTTGTTTTATTTTGTTCCTTCTTCTCATCCTTCCTTGTTCCATCTCGTCATGGTCCGTCCAACGCTACGTTTTCTCCGTATTAAGCTCCATAATGTGCCTGAAACAAAAGCAACTGCAGTTATCTAATTCAAGATAATTACATGATTAAATATGAGAATATTACACGTTTTATCATCATAAAGGGTTGTTCCTTGAACCACCCGTCACATTCCCACACTTAACCGTTGCTTGTCCCAAGCAACATAACAATTCATTTCAAACAAGCGATCAATGTAACTCAAGCATAAACATGTAAAACTTTTATTAACCCTTTCGTAATACCCAAAATGATACACCCCTCGCTATGTCTCTCCTCTCGGTGACAAGTAAGCTTTAGCATCTATGAGCTAAACACACAAAAAACAAATAAGTAGTTGTACAACTATAAACTTGTACTTAAATCGACCGTTCTCTCAACGATTGCCAAACATGAATGCATATCAAAGGGACTTTAAGGTTGTACTTTGGCCAGGTGTATGGGTAGGAAATGGAATATATATGAGAAAGCGAACACTTAACCTGGTCTTTCATTACATAATAACATAAACAACTACATACCAAACCTAATACTATGAACAAGGTACTCAATTTCAATTCCCCTTTTTTTTTTTTCGTAATTTTTCTCTTGCTTTTTCTTTGTTTTTCTCCCTTTTTTTTATATATATAATTTTTTTTCTTTTTTTTTTATATATTTTTTTCTTTTATAACAATTAAACAAACACAAAATCTTCATGCAAACATCTAACATAATATTGAAGATAACTACAATTACTAATCAACTAATAACACTATAAGACCAGGTCAAGGTAGGTAAAGTTTTAAGGTAACTAGCTAAGGAGTAACAAATGATAGGCTTTTAGGCACAAAATTGGGCAACTAAATGTCCAAACCCCCGCCCCTCTCGCAACCAAGCTCATATATATAATTTATGAGGTCCAACCCCCCAAATCCCACTCTCACTCACATCCAAGACGAGGTTACCTAAATGCCCTTATTCCTTACACATTCACATCCAACTTAAAGTCTCAGATCGTATTCAAGCACAAGTTCTAATGCACCCCCACCTATTGCCACTCTCACAAGGAACTGTGTTATTTATCTACAAGTGTGGCTTCAACTCTCACCAAGAATAAAAATGATTAAAGGTTGCCGATGCATCATTTGGATTTAATCCAAGGTGTTCAAATTATCACAATGTTTTGCTTGAATTTTTTTAAAAAATTTCAAAATTTTCTCCCCATCCCCACACTTGAGGTACATTGACCCCAATGTACGGTTTTAAGAAGATTTGATCGCTTCAACGAACCAAACGTTCATAACTCAAACCATGGATTTCTTTTTGATAAATTTTTTTTTATTTTTTTTTATTTATTTTTTTTTATTTAAAAGAAACACACCACCAATTCTCACATAGCCCAAAACAAAAGAAAATCACTTAACTCCACCCATCCTCCCATCCGTAAACATGACAAACTAACAAATATTCACACAATGTAAAAGAAAGAACACAACCTGACTAATAGTAGCGGGGCTGATAGTGAAGTGATTGAGACTAATAGTAGCGGGGCTGAGGAGGCCCGAAGATAGAAGACATCATGTCATTCCATTCTCCGAAAGCAAACGCGCCGCTACCACTTCCCTCTGATTGCGCTGCTCCCTGTTGTTGACGAGGATCTACCCATTGCGAATGATGGAACGGCGGGGTCGGATACGATACACTACCATCGTAAGGTGGTAGAGACGCATAATCCACCGGAGGTGGATCCACAACCACAGGCCGCCCTGCATGCCAGTCTGCATGCATCCTTCTTGCTTGATCATCTTCATACCGATGATTCACCTCCACCTCATGAGAATAAGCATGTGCACGATTCCATGCTTCCTGTCGGTCAAAATTATGCTTCAAGGCTCGTTCCATACTAGCACTCATCATTGTGTGCTGATCAAACAATGTTCGTTCAGAACCCGACCATGAATCAAAAATGGGTGCCGGAGGACGTTGGTTCTCAATAACTTCCTGCATGGTACCATCGTATGCCCAGTTTGGTGCGTACGATCGTTCCGTGTAATCATAAAAAGCACCACCATGTCCCCCACCTGGACCCCTTTGACCCTCATGCACATCCTCCTCATGAGGCTCATCCGCATAATCCTCATCCCCACTCGGGACTTCATCTCCACTTTCGGGCTCATCCTCTTCTCCCGGAAACAGTTCCCTCGCATCATCCTTCAACACTCTCCATCTCTGACCCTCCGATTTCAACTTGTGATATCTTTCCGACTGAGTGTAAGTCCATCCAGTACCCATCTTCCTAATCTCCAAAGGCTTATGTCTTTTAAATGCACCTTTGTCATCCTCTGTGATTGCCCTGAACTGCTTCAACAGTCCCGTGATAATTCGGCAGTATGGGATGATGTTCCTCCCCACTTTGTTACGGCATATCCAAAGGTGGTTCATGATTAAATACCGTATTGGAAATCGGGGCGACCCGTTGAGCAACGAGTAAAGAACTGGTACCTCTGAATATCTCACTTGCTCCTTATCTCCTCTTCGGGGAATGACATTCAGAATACAAATGGTTAGCAGCAATTTTGCTTCAATCTTCAGATTCCTCCGGTACAAAACACCACTAAAAGTACCGGGCAAGAATATCGCTGCCAACATGTCATTCCACCTTGGATGTTTCTCTGGTCTCAGCAACAAATCATCAAGGCTTGGAATCATGTAGTCACGGGCAGGTAAACTGTCATATTTGGCTAATCTTCGCAATGATTCGAATGACATCTCCACCTTTATCCCGTTCACCTCACCCGTTAACTTCATCTGCGATGGCCTATCATATCTGTTGCATTTCAACGTGGCCATCCATTCTTGAATTTCAGTCATAAACAGGTTTTTGTTGTCCCTATCATAGCAACCAAGTGCCGCCTCCCATCCCAAAGCACGAAATCGGGCAAATACATTGAACGGCCCAAACTCAACTTCTCTGACCTCTCGTTCACAGATGAACGCAGCAGCCTTATTTTTTAGCCTGTTCATTCGATCATGAAACAGAACCGGTTGCCACTTTTCCGGTTGATCCTCGAGAGGACCCGATTCCCACTTTGGTTTGTTGCCTTGATCCAAATCCATCATTTCCTCCTCCTCACTTTCACTTTCATTAACCCCACCCAAGTATTGTCTCTTCCTAGGTTGCTCCGGTTCCTTGCCTTTGGAAGATGAAGAACTTGCTCCGGCTCTATCTTTGGTTCTTACCATCTTTCTGCACATACAAAACAACAACACAATAAACATAATAAGTACAATCCTTCTTCCACAATATCCCCACACTTGCTTGTTACTATGGTTGTAGATGTTAGTAATAATGAATGTGCATATTTGATTCTAACGAAAATTGGGCATGATGCCTCTACAATGTAAAGGTTCCTCAAAGTTAAGATTTCCCAAGTTCACAAGTTTCTCATCAAACTTACATCTACCATAACAAGCAAATGATCATTCCATCATAAATAAACAAAATAGTCCATAAGAATGATTAAACAACCATGTCATCCAACCATAAACCAAAACAAGTGAATATGTATGAACCAATGAAAAGAACAAAGCATAACCTCAATCTTCACAATGCACCATCAAAAACCATGAAACAAAGTAACATACCTTCAATTGATGATGTTAGATGTCAAGAAAAAACAAAGCTTGAAAACCCCCAAAAATTCCGAAACTAGGGCTTGAGATTCGATCCAGAAAACTTCGTTTTTTCACAGTTTGCTTCTCAAAATCAGAATCCACACGAAATTTTAGTCGAGATAGAACCAAGAATCACGTAATTTCGTTAAGAATTGAATGAGATATGGAAGATTGAAGGTTGTGGGTGTTGTGGGTGTTATGGAGAAGAAGAAGAAGAGAGAAGAATGGAATGGGGAAATGGTGAATGGGAAAGAACCGTAGGTTTTGAAAGGTTAAAAAAAAATTATTATTTTTTTTTTTTTAGAAACTACCGAACGAATGCCCGACTGAAGTCCACCGTAATTTACGGTGCACACCGTAAATTACGGTGTCACCTAGCCCAAAATACCTACCGTAAGGCAGTAGCATTCTGTCGTACCCAAACTCCTACCTACCGTAAATTACGGTGCCTACCGTAATTTACGGTAGGCTAGTGTTAAATTTTCTTTTTTTTTTTTTTTTTTTTTCATTTTGAAGTCAACTAATTGTGTGAAAAATTTAAATTAAACCTGATAAGACATGAAATATCGATAAGATAGAAATTACCTACCTCCTCAAAAATCACATGTTGTCCTCAACATGATCTAAAACCATTCGTTACCAAAACAAAAACCAAAATTAACACACATGCACCATAGAAAAAAAAAATAATAAAAATAAAAATAAAAATAAAATAAATAAAACAAAATAAAATAAGATAAATAAAATAAAAATAAATGTATATATATACCTTATACCTATATATATATCACCCCTCCGAACACACGTGTATTGTCCCGAATACACACAAGTCGCACGCGCAATATGATTTTGTGTCTCGGATTTGGCTTGGTAATTCTAAAAAGGCTGAAGAGGTTTATACTAAACTAACCAATGCAAAGCAACAAATATGTACAAGTTACCTCTCGTGGGTTGCCTCCCACGCAGCGCTAAGTTTACCTGTCGTTAGCCGGACTTTGTGGTGCTGTGATCACATCGTTACCTCATCAAGAGTACTCAACAACAAGCACTCGGATTGTTTGTCCGCCCCATTTATGTCATTTGGTTCCAAATATGGTTTGAGGCGGTGTCCATTCACCGTTTGCCGTAAATGGTCATCAAAGTCTTCAATCTCCACGTCTCCAAAGTTGCCCACCCGGATGATCAAATATGGACCAGTCCATTTACTTTTTAGCTTTCCGGGAAATAGCTTTAGACGTGAGTTATACAACCATACCTTTTGTCCGGGCTTGAATTCCTTCAAACGAAGCTTGGCATCATGAACCCGCTTCATCTTGTCCTTGTATGCAGATGCGGTTTCATAAGCTTCGTCCCTTATCTCTTCTAACTCATTCAGCGCCAGTTGTCTTTGTTTACCTGCGCACTCATAATTGATATTAACAGTTTTAATTGCCCACAAGGCACGATGAGTTAATTCTACAGGTAAATGACAACCCTTTCCATAGACCAACCGGTAGGGAGTGGTTCCAATAGGCGTCTTGTAAGCGGTACGATACGCCCACAAGGCATCATCTAGTTTAGTTGACCAATCCTTGCGATCGGGTCGTACCGTTTTTTGCAAAATTTCTTTAATTTGCCTATTAGAAACCTCTACTTGTCCACTTGTTTGTGGATGGTATGGTGTTGCAATTCTATGGTCAACACCATAACGTTTTAGAAGTTTGCCAAAGTTGAAGTTTTTGAAATGCGATCCCCCATCGCTTATTATCACGCGAGGGATACCAAATCTTGAAAAAATGTTGGTTTGGACAAACTTGCATACCACCTTATGGTCATTGGTCTTGGTGGCGATAGCTTCTATCCATTTAGAGACATAATCGACCGCCACCAAGATATAGAGATTACCAAAAGAGTTTGGAAAAGGGCCCATGAAGTCAATGCCCCACACATCAAAGATTTCCACCACCAAAATTGGTTGCATAGGCATTTCATCCCTTCTTGTCACACTCCCCATTTGTTGGCATCTTATGCAATTCTTGGCAAATTCATGGGAGTCTTTGAAGATGGTTGGCCAGTAAAAACCACAAGAAAGGACTTTGTGACCCGTCTTTTGTCCACTGAAATGTCCTCCGCATGCCGATTCGTGAAGCATGCTCAACACACATGGGATCTCCTCATCCGGTAGACATCTTCGGATGATTTGGTCGGCTCCAACTTTGAAAAGGTCCGGTTCATCCCAAATGTAATGTTTTGCTTGAGCCTTGAAGTGTTGTTTCTTTCTTCTACTCCATCCTTCCGGCAATGTACCTGTAGCCAAATAGTTTGCAAAATGGGCGTACCAGGGGTTATTGGTGGTGATAGACATGATGTGTTCATCCGGGAATTGTTCATTTATCTCTGGTGTGGTATCTTCTTCCACCGGTTGAATTCTTGACAAGTGATCTGCGACTACATTTTCACTCCCTTTCTTGTCTCGGATCTCAAGATTGAATTCTTGCAATAACAAAATCCAACGAATCAACCTTGGTTTCGCGTCCTTTTTCTCCATGAGGTACCTAACAGCAGAATGGTCAGAATAGACAATAACCTTGCTACCCCATATATAGGACCGAAATTTATCTAAAGCATATATCACCGCAAGTAATTCTTTCTCAGTTGTTGTATAATTCAATTGGGCATCTGAGAGAGTTTTACTTGCATAGTATATGGCAACGGGTTTCTTATCAACCCGTTGACCCAAGACAGCACCAATAGTATAGTCACTTGCATCACACATTATTTCAAAAGGCAATTTCCAATTAGGTGATTGCAAGATCGGAGCTTCAATTAATTTTTGCTTCAAAATGTTAAAGGCTTTTACATATTCTTCATTAAACTCAAATGGGGCATCTTTTAACAATAGATTACACAATGGTTTGGTTATGACACTAAATCCCTTTATGAATCTTCTATAAAAACCGGCATGCCCCAAGAATGATCTAATGCCCTTAACATTAGTAGGGTGAGGTAAAGTGGAAATAACCTTTACTTTGGCATGATCTACTTCTATCCCACGGCTAGACACAACGTGACCCAATACTATCCCCTCTTGAACCATGAAATGGCTCTTTTCCCAACTAAGGACCAAATTGGTTTCAACACATCTTTTTAAAACTTTTTCTAATTGAAGCAAACATGATTCAAACGATGTGCCAAAAATTGAGAAATCATCCATGAAGATTTCTAATGACTCCCCCACCATATCTGAAAAGATACTCATCATACACCTTTGAAAGGTGGCAGGGGCATTACATAACCCAAAGGGCATTCGCCTAAATGCAAACGTGCCATAAGGGCAAGTAAATGTAGTCTTTTCTTGATCTTCAGGATGAATAGCTATTTGGTTATAACCTGAATAACCATCTAGAAAGCAATAAAATTTCTGACCTGATAGTTTCTCAACAATTTGATCAATGAATGGTAAGGGGAAATGATCTTTTGAGGTAGCAGCATTCAATTTCCTGTAATCAATACAAATTCTCCACCCGGTTACTGGCCGGGTAGCTACCTCGTTACCTGAGTCATCTTTAACAATTTGGATGCCCGCCTTTTTTGGTACAGTTTGTGTAGGGCTCACCCAAGTACTGTCAGAGATTGCAAAGATGATACCTGCATCTAGCCATTTCAATACCTCCTTCTTGACTACCTCTCTCATGTTTGGGTTCAACCTTCGTTGGGCATCATGTGATGGTTTGACCTCCGGATCCGTGATGATTTTGTGCATAACAATTGAGGGGCTAATTCCTTTTAGATCCGCAATGGTCCATCCAATCGCCTCCTTGTTAGCAATCAACACTTCCATCAACGCACCTTCCTGTTCAATGGATAGATTAGAAGCAATAATAACAGGTAAAGTTTCATTCTTACCAAGAAAAGCATATTTTAAATGCTTTGGTAATTCTTTCAATTCAACTTGTGGTGGTTCTTGCAATGAAGGTTTCAACCCGGTGTCAATCTTCTCGGGTAGTGGCTCCACTTGAACCGACCATGGTGGTCGTTCACTCCTCATGGAAGCACTCATTATCTCCTTTTCTTCCTCCTCTAATTGCTTTTCAGTTTCCACTCTCAACCTGTCAAACATGAAACAATCCTCCATTGTGTTTTCCTCTTCAACGACCATGTCGCATAGAGGTATACACTCATCAATAATGTCGGTTATGTAGCATTCATCATTGATAGGAGGGTCAGTCATACCTGAAAATACATTAAGTCTCAACCTATTGTTACCAAATGTCATGTCAACCGTTCCCGTTTTGCAATTAATTTGAGCATTTGAAGTTGCCAAAAATGGTCGACCTAAGATAACCGTAGGTTGTTTGGTTTGATCTATGGAAACATAATCAAGTACTAAAAAGTCCACCGGATAATAAAAATTCTCAACTTTTACTATCACATCAGTAATTATCCCACGGGAAGCTTGGGTGTTAAATCGGCTAGTACCACGGTGGTCTTAGCTTCTTGAAGCGGACCAAAGTCATATTGATCATACAAGCTACCCGGTAAAATACTTACACTAGCACCAAGATCCAAGAGTGCCCTTGTCATTTTGAATTCTCCCACTTGAAGAGATATAATGGGCGCTCCCGGGTCTTGTAGCTTAGGTGGAAGGGCACCCGAAAGAATAGAGCTCACATTTTCAGTCAAATCAAGCTTTTTAGGAAATTTGTGAGCTCTCTTTTGGGTACATAGTTCTTTTAAATACTTAGCATATGAAGGAACTTGTTTGATTGCATCTAAAAGTGGTAAATTAATTTTCACTTGTTTAAAAATTTCCCACATTTCATCTTGTTATGGGCCTCTTTTCTTTACCACTTTTTGTAAGGGTGCCTTAAGAGCTTCGGGAAAAGGGACGGTGTTACCCTCCACCACCTTTTCCTTAGCCTTAGGAGTTTGTGTAACCTCAACGGGTTTGGTTTTAGATTTTTCAGAAAAATTTTCATTTTGACCCGTTTGGCTACTCTCACCCTCCTCGTCACTTTCATCAGTAACATCTTCCACCACCCCTTCAACAAATTGAGGTGGTGGTGGTTTAACACCATTGTCAACTACCTTACCACTACGCAAAGTAAGTTTATTGATTGATACCTCGCGTGTGTTTTTAGAGCTTGAGCCTTGATGTTGTGGATTCACGGTTGTATCACTTGGCAATCTTCCACCGCTTCCCTTAAGTCGGCCCAAATCTTCGGCTAGTTGACCAACTTGCCTTGTGAGAGCTTCATGTGATTTGTCTCTTACTTCATTTGCTCTCTTCATCTCCTTTATGTCATTGTTAGATTCTTTCACCATGTTCATAAGATCATCTAACTTTGCATTCAACGAGTCATCTCCACCACCTTGGCTTCCCGATGGTCCACCTTGATTATTGTTGTAATTTCTTTGAAAGTTACCATCCCGATTGTAGCCTTGATTACCTCCTTGATTGTAGTTGTTCCTTTGGTAGCCACCTTGGTTGTAATTTCCCCCTTGATTGTTCCCTTGGCGGTTTTGATAGCCTTGTCCACCTTGGTTTACCGGTTGAAAGTTTGGGTTCATTTGGTTTGAAGGATTGCCATACCTAAGGTTGGGATGGTTCCTCAAACCTGGATGATAAGTGTTGGAGTTCATGTCAAAAGGCTTCCGGTCTCCATAAACTTGATTCACCTCTTCGGTTCCTTGAGCCATGTTTACTTGACAACTATCGGCTCTATGACCAATGTCCCCACATTCTTCACAAACCGCGAATTGAACCGCATTTACATCTTTCTTCTTCATGCGAGCTAACTCCCTTTCCAATGCGGCTATTCGATCCCTTGCACTTGAGTCAATATCGGAGGTGGATTTTGGAATAGGGTGCTTTGCTTTCCTATCCGCGGATTCTTCGGCTCTTGAGTTCTTACTCATCCTTTCAAGGAACTCCCAATCCTCTTCCTCGGGGTTATTCAACAAGGTTCCATTGCTAGTAGACTTGAGGTACTTCCTTTCTTCTTTTGTCAATCCGTTCACAAAACTCTTCACTAACTCCCAAAGTTCAATTTGGTGATGTGGACATTTTCTTATCAACTCTTTGAAACGAGTAAAAGCTTCATGAAGTGGTTCTCCGGATTGTTGTTGGAATGTCCGGATCTCATCCCTCATTTCATCCGTTTTGGCCATTGAATAGTATTCGTCAAGGAAGACTTGTTGCATTTCTCCCCATGTTCGAATACTATTAGCCGGCAAGGTTAAAAACCATTGCTTTGCCCTGTCCTTCAATGAAAATTGGAACAATCTTAAACGCACCTCATCTTGTGAGAAGTTGTGTCCTCCAATTGTGCCACATATGTCGGAGAATTCGGATATGTGTGTGTAAGGCTCCTCCGTTGACATGCCATGAAAATGAGGTAAGATGTTGATGTAGTTAGGCTTGCAATCAAATGAACGCCTTCCTGGAATTGGTGGAACAATAGGAGAGACATTGTCCGATATGATGGGTCGGAACCTACCATTTACACCTTGTGTTCTAGCTCGTTGAGGTTGTTGACGTGGAGGACCATTCACTTCTTGATGCAATGGGTGTCTTCTTTGTGGTCCTTGATTAGCTACACCGACAAACTGAGGAATTTGGTTTGGGTTGGCATTCATGTTTGGATTCCTAAATTGGTTTTGTCTATGTTGACGGTTGTAGTTGTAGTTCTCATTCTCCACGTACCCATGGTTCCATTCATCATAATTATCACCTTGGTGGCCATAATCACCATCATACCCTCCTTCATTGTAGAACCCCCATTGCCTTCATTGTCATACTCATAATCATCACTATCACCCGTGTGATAGGTGTGAACACTCACCCGTTCGGGTGATTGGTAAGATGGAACACTAAATGGCTCATCCTCATGAATAGCATTTCTTAGCTCATCTAAGTTTGGTGGGCCAAAATGACCCATGGGGTTTTGGTTCACATGTTCAAAAAGTGGGTTACTATGGCTATGAGCTTGTCTACGGTTTGGGTTGAGGTTACGGTAGTGGGTGGTGGTGGTGGATTTTGTGGAATGTTGTGTTGTGGTGGGGGTCGGTTGTTACTACCTCCCTCCATTTGGTTGGCTCGGTTCCTTCTTGCAAAGCGTTCAATTTCCAGTTCAAACACCAACGGAGAGGTTCTTCCGGATGCTCTAGTATGCATGCACTACCTGTGATCTACACAAATAACACAACCAGCATAACAAGGGAAAAAGAATGATGCAAAAATAACCAAACACTTAAACAGAAAATTACAAACTAATCAACACAATTCTACACACAAAGCGCACTACTCCCCGGCAACGGCGCCAAAATTTGACCGGGTTGTCGCGTGCACTAGTCAAAGATAGTATTTGTATAGTTCCTTAGTACCAAAACTATGTAGCAAATGGTAAGAAGGGTGTCGAATCACAAGGAGTATGTGGTTTGTGTTTAGACTTGAATTGAACTATCGAGTTAATTATGAAGCTTGCTATTTTGTTTATAAAAGTTTGATATGTTTACTTGAAATGGTGTTGAAACTTTGTCCAACACAAGGAAATGAACAAAATACAAAAATGGTTACTTAAAAATGATTAATAGAACTTGAGAACTTAGAACAATGGTTGACAATACTAAGTTTAATAACAAGGTTCACCCCCGGTTGATATCATAAAATTATGGTGCTACTAATCCAACTAATTTGCATCAAAGATGTGAGTCAAGCTAACGAGTTCATCATTACAAGGCTTAGGTGTCAAGAATTGTCAACGTTAATTACGGACAATAATACACTTCATTACACATGAACATTCAAACTCTACATCTACATAGCACACATGACCAACTCCATTTCTCAAAGACAAATTTCATACTCATTCATGCAATTTGGGAATTCAAGTTAAGATCAAAATACTAACATAAATGTTTCAAACAATCAAATACAAAACACAATGATGCAATTTAGTTTTCAAACGTTAACAAACCATAATCTTACAATATGAAAACCGGGGGAAAACCCAAAGAAGTTTAGCCTCTCATAGTTTTATGCATAAGAACAAGATTCAAAAGATAATTCATAACAACCAAATACATAACAAGGATCAAATTACCACAATATTCTGTTCTTCAACACAACCAAGAGTATCAACCAAAAGCTGGGCTAAAGAAAATCTTGAATCTCAAATACCCGAATGTATTTTTGTTCCAAGAGAATGATGATGTTGTTCCAAGAAGATGATAATGTTAACCATTGTCTTTCCATGCTTATAAACAACTTAATGCCAGCCAAAAGTTCCATATATTCCTCCCAAAACTCGTCACTTTTCCATCTATTCATCAAAAAGCATCCACTTGTGATTTTAATAAGTGAACCAACTTTCCAGGAAATCACCTCTACCGTAACTACCGTAAGTTACGGTAGACACAAGAATGATACGGTGGAAACTTTCTGTGATACGGTGGAAAAATGCATTTTTGGGGGCCACCGTAATTTACGGTGGCTACCGTAAATTACGGTAGACCCCCACTTGTTTTATTTTGTTCCTTCTTCTCATCCTTCCTTGTTCCATCTCGTCATGGTCCGTCCAACGCTACGTTTTCTCCGTATTAAGCTCCATAATGTGCCTGAAACAAAAGCAACTGCAGTTATCTAATTCAAGATAATTACATGATTAAATATGAGAATATTACACGTTTTATCATCATAAAGGGTTGTTCCTTGAACCACCCGTCAGATTAGAGATTCAAGTTTTGATTTTTTTATTTTTTATTGTTTTAAAAAATTACAACATTTATCCTAATCTAATATAATTTACATAACTAGTCCTCCAAATGTAAAATGACCAAAGTACCCTCACATTTAACTGTAAAAACTAACAGAGTTAGTGTCAGGGACCAAAACTGTTACAAAAATAAAACCACAGGGCATGATATGATCAAAGATTCCTTTTTGGACTGAAATGGTTAAAATGGTTAAACCACAGGGACCAAAACCGAAATTTACTCTTTTAATTGTAAATCAACGGTTATAGATAGGTATCAGTTCATGTAGTTTAAATTAATACTATAATTATTATTATATATATTACGATTTTATCTTTTAGTTACCTGGGGGCACTTGTTATGTTTGTGTGAATTAACCAATGTTTTCAAAACCGGACCGGAAAGCGAACCGGACGGCCTAGAGGTTCACTGGTCGGACCGGTCGGACCGGATTACGAACCGGATGACGTCATAAATATTTAAAAAAATACAAAAAAATTCTAAATATTTATAAAACTACAAACACATATCATTCATGTAAATATAGTCCAAATTAACACAATATATCATATACATACCAAAATTAACAATTTTAAACAATATATCATGTTTAAACGGTGTTCCTTAATCCAAAACAACATCCAAAATACATACCATTCAAGTAAATATAGTCCAAATTAACGAACCGGTGTTTCTTAATTCATATCCAATAATATTTTCTATTAAATTAAAAAAAAAATACCAAAAACCGGTTCAACCCGGTTCACCGGTTCCGGTCGGACCGGTCGACCGCGCGAACCGGCCAGTTAACCGGAAAACGGTCCAAAAGCACCGAACCGAACTGGCTCCGGCACCGGTTCCCGGTCGAACCGGTCGGACCAGCCGGTCCGGTCCGGTTTCGAAATCATTGGAATTAACTTTTTTTAATAGTCAGAGGTACTGATCTTTTTTTAAATTACCTATATATGAATAGAGTAAGCTGACAAATAATCAGTTTTTGCTTTTTTGTCCTTTGGCCATGAAAATTTCTATAATGTTCTTTTAACCCCCATCCTATCAGTCTGTTAAAGGTTAAAATAGGGATAGGTATCCTCGCTGACTTTTTTGTCCTTTAGCCACGAAAGTTTTTGTAACATCACGTATTTCGTTAAATAAAAGTTAATTTTGTAAACAATACGTTGATGTTAATTCAAAAATTTCAATAATAATAATAATAATAATAATAATAATAATAATAATAATAATAATAATATTGCTACTAATAATTAGTAAGAATTATTTAAAAAAATATATAAAAAAATAAATAAGTATGTATTAAAATTGGATTAAGAAGTCCAGGGGGTATTTTGTAATTTATGAAACTTGAAAATTAAGTATATAACATAAAATAATAAACTTTAAAGTTCAGGGACCCATTGTGTAAATTTCGAAAACACCCCAACCCCACCCCTTCTTCCCCGGTTTGACCCTTCCCCACGGTCGGCCGGATTATCGGCCATTAACGCGCACTACTGCTTTTTATAATCAAAGTACCACCGCACTAACAAACTTTGGATCGTTTATAACTTTCTTTTGAATTCAATTTCATTCAAAACAATCAAGAACACCTCCTTCGAACACCTTGAAACCACGGACCTGCAACACTATCAAAACCCAATCTTCGATCGATTTTAATCAAAATTAACAAAGGGCTTTGCTTCCAGATCACCATCCGAAGCTTCCTACCAATTTAATTTGATTATCATCAACATTTACCCTGTAATCCATAAGTACCACGGTCGCGACCTGTTCTTATTAGGTTCATCTCCAATCCAACACCATATAGGTAATTCGACACACACACACACACACTCAATTCTCATGGGGAACAAAAGCCCCATGATTGCAGAAGCATTCGATATCGAATTGAACTTCGATTTAGGTCCGGATCGAACTAAGGTTTGTGGATGTTTGGGGGTATTCAGTTGATTCATGTTAAAATGATTTGAAACCGGCTTATAACCACAGATTAGGCCTTTGGTTTACCGGTTCCGTGCTCACAATACATACTAGAGGTCCCGGGTTTGAACCCGGGCAACCTCAAACATTTTTTTGCCTTGTTTCAGCCTTTAAAAATTCCAAAAAAAAATTCTAAAAATTATAAAAATATTTTTACAAACATTAAAAATTTTTAAAACCACCCAATTATTTTCTGAAATTTATTTCAATATTTTATTTATTTATTTTATTAATTGTTTCAAATAAATAACATAACTAGTTAAATTTTTTATAAAAAAATAGACTTTAAATAATTGTTAAAATCACTAAATAATTATTGGATTAAATAATATTTATGTAATATTATTTATAACATGATTATCTCAATCAAACATAAAAGTTTTATATATATATCTTTCCAAATCATTTTTATCTCATTTAGTCACTTAAATAATTAAAAATTTAATTAATTATCATATAATTAATTAATAAAATTAATTATTTATTCCTTCTGCATTTTAACAATCAATCAAATGGTAAAGTGTATTGGTAGATTTATTTCTATAAAATTACTTGAAATGAATTTATTATATTTCAAGACATTCAAACTAAATAAAATTAGTTTATTTAAACTACCATTCAAAATCCAATGGAAATCCTAATACATTCCCAAATTCTCAAACCACTATTATTCTAACTCGAGACACCGTTCCGTAGATTATTTGTAAGGAAATCGTTGGTGTCTAATCTATCACATCTAGATTCTAATCTCATCAATCAAGTGAGTATTCATATCCCCTTTTTATATCATTTCTTATTTGGAGAAAATCATGTGATACAATATATTCAATCATGATATTCTATTATTATTTCATTCTAAATTCAATTCAAGACAGGTTATGTTATTACTTGCAATTTTGTGAACATACTATGATAAACAAGACGACAGTAAAACCCTAATTCAATCAATCAATCCCGGTATCAATGGTAGATCTACTGGTTTGGATAACCCACCCCATATGAATAGTCGAGTGGTGATTGTGCCAGAGGCAAGAGTCAATCTATGGTGTATGTGTGGAGTCTATTATATGCAAGTGTCAAGTCAAGGGGTTTATATTGTGTCGGTTTATCTATATGCTGTACTATTGCAATATAAGTCTTAACGTTACCTTGTGAATTGGATTATTCTCAATCAATCAATCAATTTGTATGTATATTCAAAACTGTGATTACTCACCAGCTAACTCGTTAGCTGACTATATTTTCTCACATGATTTCAGGTTAAGCAAGTTAGTGGACTTTTACATGCTCATTTAAGACCCGGACTTAGTCAAAATAAAAGACAATCACTATTTGTGACTTCAACTGTTGTATTTGTATTTGTTAAATTTATGTTATCTTGTAATTTGATTTTAATATTACTTCCACTATTAGACAATCATGTGTTATGAACAATCAATCATTCCCTCATCCGCTCCGATGATTCCACCGTCGGTCGGGGTGTGACAGATTGGTATCAGAGCCATGGTTATAGGGAATTAGGTTATTAGAAATGGAATGACCTAGACTATAACTAAGTACCCTTACACTTGAGTCCTCTCATGTATTTTACATGCTTAGATAGGATTTTATGTGCCTTATATGTTTATATTTGATTATGTGATTATATGCCTTATGTGATTCCTCTTATACTTTGATTCTTATCAATGCACACACAAATCTTAAATCATATTCTAAGGCATTGTGTGCCTAATTCAAGTGATTTCAAACTCCAAAACTCGATTGTTATTGATGGTTTTCAAATCCTGTCAAAGTCAATGTCCCATAACCGGATTCATGTAATGCTGGAAGAGTTGGATACCCGTATCTCGGGGTGTTCTGTCTAGGCAAGGTATTCGTATAAATCCAAATCAACCGATGGATCTGTCTACCTTACCTGGGAACCCTCGGGATGAGTATCCGCTTATAGGTACGCATGTCTTCAATAAGGTTGTGTTGGACATAACACTTTGATTAGTCAACGTACTCGCTTTGATTTACGAATCAAATGATTACACACGGAACATCTCATTGTTATTATGCCAAATTCCCGATTATCGTTTTCATGTAGTATAACTCCTATTAATCCAATTCTCATAAAATATCTTAATGATATTCCAAAATGTCTTCTCGTCAAATCCGTTCACAGTCTAGAAACTCTGGCCGTAAGATTGCTGCTATTGTAGCACGTGAAGTTGCTGCGGTCGTCCCAACTCTACTTACCCATTTGAACCAAGGAAACAATGCTGTTCAAAACCCAACTGTACCAAACCCTCCCCAAAATTGTACTTACAAACATTTCAGTTCTTGCAACCCTACTATGTTTAGTGGAACCGAAGGAGCCACTGGTCTTTTACAGTGGTTTGAGAGTATCGAGAACACCTTCCTCAGTAGTGAGTGTCCCGAGAATCTCAAGGTTCGCTATGCTACCAGTGTCCTCCAAAAGAGAGCACTCACTTGGTAGAACGGGGAGAAACGAACCCGTGAAACTGAAACCGCTCTAGCATTAACATGGACTGAAGTTAAGGAGCTCATGACTAAAGAGTTCTGCCCAAGAAATGAAGTCCGAAAACTGGAAGCTGAGTTCTGGGAGTTAACCCAAGACAGTGGCGAGAACCTAGCATACACTAACCGATTTCACGAACTGAGCCTTTTGGTACCGCACCTTGCTACCCCTACCTCCCGAGCCATCGAGAAATACATTGGTGGACTACCCATGCAGATTCAGGATACAGTGTTAGGAAGAAATCCTACGACACTAGAAGATGCTATCAAGTTGGCTGCCCAGTTAACCGATAATCATGTGAAAGCTGGTTCTTTAACCAGGAAAGGATCGAAGAAGAATACCGATAAACTTCCTAACGAAACCGTCAGAACTGACCAACCCGAGCCTTCCAGGAACAAGAAGAGGAAGGCCAATTCTCAAAACTTTGCTATAATTACTCCTACTGTGCCAATTAATCAAGTCCCTCCAACTCGTCAACCAGCAGTAAACAACCAATCGCTGATGAAAAAGCCATACGCTGGACCCTATCCGCAATGTAACAACTGCATGTATCACCATCCGCTAACATTCTGTGTCATCAATGCACAAACTGTGGTCGTTTGGGTCATACATTCAACGTGTGCAAGAGTGCTGCTAAAGCTCCAACTAATGCACCAGTCCACCAACATCCTCCTACAATTACCCAGGGTCGTGCATGCTATAAATGTGGTGATCCAAACCATTTTCGCAATCGATGCCCTCAACTTGTCATCCCCGTTCCTACGGCTCAAGGACGTGCTTTTAACATCAATGCCCAACAAGCTCAAGCCACCAATGATATGGTGTTGAATAATTCTTGTCCTTGATTTCGTCTTCCTGATTTAAATTATTCAAGATTTGAACACCATCGTAACTAATTCTATTATCTCGAACTGTGACCTCAAATCTTGTAATCATGATTTTCCTTTGTTACATTGATGTAATTTGAAAATTTCTAAATTTCTAATTGAGATACTTTTCTTTTCGTTGTTAAGTCGAACTTTGAACCGTTTGCACCATGGGAGATGCAAGACTTTGCAAGTCAACCTAAGACTAAGAACACTCGTATCTCCTAAATGATTTTAACTCATCAAAACAGGTGTGATTCCCTTACTTTGGTGATGATTCTCTATTCGTTTCAATAAATGGTTTCCAATGATGTGTTTTATGAAATTTCATCCTCTGGATTAGGGTGATTTCCTTATCTCGAGGACTAACTTCAATTATTCTCTTCGGAACTTGCATTTCACAAATGACATGATCTCACCAAAATAGGATTGAAACCCGTACCTTGGTGACAAATGTCAATCTTTGATTGTTTTCTTGTGTTATGAAATTTAATCATCAAGATAGGCATAAATTCCATACCTTGATGATAATATCATTCTTATGAATTGTATTTGTTCAAATGAGACGACCTCATCAAAGTAGGAGTGAATTCTGGATTTTGATGAAGAAGTTCATCTTGTTATATTTTGTTTTTATAAAACTTCATCGTTAAGATAGGAGTGATTTCCCTTATCTTAATGGTGAGTTACCTCGTCTTATTTCTATGGATCCTTAACAAGGAGTTGGGATCAAATTTTTTGATTGGTAAGTTAGTGGCCATACCTTGGAAATACACCATCAAGTTAGGAGTGAAAACCACACCTTGATGACTATTCTCATTTCTTGATCTTTAACTTACCAAGGTTGTAATTAAGTGACGAGAAGCATGTAGTAACTTGAAGGGTGAAATAATGTTAGTGTTTCAACCTATCAAGCAAAAGCATGATCTCTGAACTTGAAAAGAGACCCGATCGTTTAGGTTGATTTTGATTCCCAACTTGGAACATTTAAATTCTTAAATCGATTTCTTTTCCTTTATTCTCATGTTTTAACTCGATTTAGCTACATCAAACAATTTATTCCTTATCTATCGACTTTCATTTTAAGATATCATCAATGATTACATGATGGTAGTCTTCCTAAACAATCTTTTGTCAAGTAAAGATATTATCTCTGATCGTGTTGGTCGTTTCATCTTTCGTTTCTGGAAAAGTCTCCAATCAGCTCTCGAAACTCAACTGAAACTTAGCACAGCCTATCATCCGCAAACCGACGGTCAGACTGAAAGAACGATACAAACCCTCGAGGATATGCTTCGGGCTTGTGTCATTGATTTCAGTGGATCGTGGGATTCTCATCTTCCGTTGATCGAATTATCTTACAATAACAGATTACTGGTCCGGAATTGATACAAGAAACAACCGACAAAATTCATAAGATCCGTGATAACTTGGTCGCTGCTAGAAATCGTCAAAAGCATTATGCTGATAAAAGACATAAGCCCATGGAATACAATGTCGGTGATCTCGTACTTCTTAAGGTATCACCTTGGAAGGGAGTGATTCGCTTTGGAAAAAAAAGGGAAGCTAGCACCTCGTTACGTGGGTCCATTCAAAGTGCTTGAGCAAATTGGGAAAGTGGCCTACAAGCTTGAACTACCCCAAGAGCTCAGCAATGTTCACCCTACGTTTCATGTGTTCAACCTCAAGAAATGTCTTGCCGATGAAAATCTCCACATTCCACTCGAGGAAGTTCAGATTGATGAATCTATGCACTTTATTGAGAAACCTGTGGAAATTATGGATCGGGAAGTTAAACAACTCAAACGCAGTCGGATACCTATTGTCAACGTCCGCTGGGAATCTAAACGTGGCCCAGAATTCACCTGGGAACGTGAGGACCAAATGAAATCCCAGTATCCTCACCTTTTCATTTCAGCCTCCTCGTTATTTAAATTTCGGGACGAAATTTCCTAAAGCAGGGGAGACTGTAACATCGCGTATTTCATTAAATAAAAGTTAATTTTGTAAACAATACGTTGATGTTAATTCAAAAATTTCAATAATCATAATAATAATAATAATAATAATAATAATAATAATAATAATAATATTGCTACTAATAATTAGTAAGAATTATTTAAAAAAATATATATAAAAAATAAATAAGCATGTATTAAAATTGGATTTATAAGTCCAGGGGGTATTTTGTAATTTATGGAACTTGAAAATTAAGTTTATAACATAAAATAATAAACTTTAAAGTTCAGGGACCCATTGTGTAAATTTCGAAAACACCCCAACCCCACCCCCTTCTTCCCCGGTTCGACCCTTCCTCACGGTCGGCCGGAGTATCGGCCATTAACGCGCACTACTGCTTTTTATAATCAAAGTACCACCGCACTAACAAACTTTGGATCGTTTATAACTTTCTTTTGAATTCAATTTCATTCAAAACAATCAAGAACACCTCCTTCAAACACCTTGAAACCACGGACCTGCAACACTATCAAAACCCAATCTTCGATCGATTTTAATCAAAATTAACAAAGGGCTTTGCTTCCAGATCACCATCCGAAGCTTCCTACCAATTTAATTTGATTATCATCAACATTTACCCAGTAATCCATAAGTACCACGGTCGCGACCTGTTCTTGTTGGGTTCATCTCCAATCCAACACCATATAGGTAATTCGACACACACACACACTCGATTTCTCATGGGGAACAAAAGCCCCATGATTGCAGAAGCATTCAATATCGAATTGAACTTCGATTTGGGTCCGGATCGAACTAGGGTTTGTGGATGTTTGGGGGTATTCAGTTGATTCATGTTAAAATGATTTGAAACCGGCTTATAACCACGGATTAGGCCTTTGGTTTACCGGTTCCGTGCTCACAATACATACTAGAGGTCCCGGGTTTGAACCGGGCAACCTCAAACATTTTTTTGCCTTGTTTCAGCCTTTAAAAATTCCAAAAAAAAATTCTAAAAATTATAAAAATGTTTTTACAAACACTAAAAATTTTTAAAACCACCCAATTATTTTCTGAAATTTATTTCAATATTTTATTTATTTATTTTATTAATTCTTTCAAATAAATAACATAACTAGTTAAATTTTTTTATAAAAAATAGACTTTAAATAATTGTTAAAATCACTAAATAATTATTGGATTAAATAATATTTATGTAATATTATTTATAACATGATTATCTCAATCAAACATAAAAGTTTTATATATATATCTTTCCAAATCATTTTTATCTCATTTAGTCACTTAAATAATTAAAAATTTAATTAATTATTATATAATTAATTAATAAAATTAATTATTTATTCCTCCTGCATTTTAACAATCAATCAAATGGTAAAGTGTATTGGTAGATTTATTTCTATAAAATTACTTGAAATGAATTTATTATATTTCAAGACATTCAAACTAAATAAAATTAGTTTATTTAAACTACCATTCAAACCCCAATGGAAATCCTAATACATTCCCAAATTCTCAAATCACTATTATTCTAACTCGAGACACCGTTCCGTAGATTACTCGTAAGGAAATCGTTGGTGTCTAATCTATCACATCTAGATTCTAATCTCATCAATCAAGTGAGTATTCATATCCTCTTTTTATATCATTTCTTATTTGGGGGAAATCATGTGATACAATATATTCAATCATGATATTCTATTATTATTTCATTCTAAATTCAATTCAAGACAGGTTATGTTATTACTTGCAATTATGTGAACATACTATGATAAACTGGATGACAGTAAAACCCTAATTCAATCAATCAATCCAGGTATCAATGGTAGATCTACTGGTTTGGATAACCCACCCCATATGAATAGTCGAGTGGTGATTGTGCCAGAGGCAAGAGTCAATCTATGGTGTATGTGTGGAGTCTATTATATGCAAGTGTCAAGTCAAGGGGTTTATATTATGTCGGTTTATCTATATGCTTTACTATTGCAATATAAGTCTTAACGTTACCTTGTGAATTGAATTATTCTCAATCAATCAATCAATCTATATGTATATTCAAAACTGTGATTACTCACCAGCTAACTCGTTAGCTGACTATATTTTCTCACATGATTTCAGGTTAAGCAAGTTAGTGGACTTCTACATGCTCATTTAAGACTCGGACTTAGTCAAAATAAAAGACAATCACTATTTGTGACTTCAACTGTTGTATTTGTATTTGTTAAACTTATGTTATCTTGTAATCTGATTTTAATATTACTTCCACTATTAGACAATCATGTGTTATGAACAATCAATCATTCCCTCGTCCGCTCCGATGATTCCGCCGTCGGTCGGGGTGTGACAGTTTCTATGATGTTCTTTTAATCCCCATCCCATCGGTCTGTTAAAGGTTAAAATAGGGATAGGTTTTATCAGATTAGTGTGCCTTTAGAGAGAGAAAGGGAGATGAGCGGTTCCGGGAGGTGATCCGTTTGACCCGCCGACGGTGCGCAACCGCCGTAGCTCCACCACCCGCAAAACCAGGTCGATGTACATTGTTGTCTTCTGTCTATTTTGGGTGCCTTTTTCTTTAACCCTATGTATTATTTAGAGACAAAAAGGGAGGTGAGGGGTTGAAGCCGATGGTCGGCTCTGGCGGCCGGAGGCGCGCAACCGCCGTAGCACCAGCACCTTCGGTTTCGTATTGCCCCCTCCCTATGTGACTCTAAATAGGAAAATTTAGGGGCCTGACCTTGGAGAATGGTTCACTGTGGTAGGAATCACCATCACCGGTGACGCCGACAGTATCGTTGCCACCACCGTCGCAGGTCAACCCCGCAACCATCGTGACGCCACCGCTAGATCACCACTATCGGCGACGCACTAAAGGCCTAGCCATGACTGTGGTGGCTTTGCACTCCGGTAAGATGCCCCTTTCGCTATATACAACATGCAACAATCCTTTCTTGATTATTCTTTGTCGTGATGGTAAGGTTTTCGATGTGATCGTCGTTCTGATTAAATTCGGGTAAGTGGGGGCGATCGCGACGGAAATCAGGGGGTCTACGATGGTGGTGGTCTTGATGATGGTGTTGTTGATGTATCCGCTATTGACGACGGTGATGTAGATGGCGGTGGTCCGACTTCTTTTACTCCTGATGCTTTAAAAAACCGTGGATATCAGGTTTCGCTTTCTTCGCGTGTTTGATGCAATTTGCCCTTGGTTCCATGTTGTGACACCCCGTGTTTCTTCAGGTTAACGTCGTTCCAACATTTAAATCATTAACCATCACTTAATATTATTAAATTCAAATGGTATAGATGAAATTATAATTGTTATCATTATAGTTATTTAAACTTCAAACTAACTTAAAACAAGATTAAGTTAACTAATACGAAACTTATACATAATGGAGGGACTTAGGTGTAAATTAATAAAAGTTATTATTATTATAATATATAACCATAACTATCGTGCGTCTCCACCCATCTTCACTTCTAAACCCTATCACAAACCGCTGCCGTCGCCCCTCCCCGAACACCATTCGACGACTTTCGGAAACTCCGCATCACCGCTCCTTCCTCCCGATATTGTTCGACTATTGTGACCCCGACGACTCGCGTAGTGAATCGTGGTTACTCGTCCATCCGTACGTTCTTGATCGGTACGCGTTCTAAACTCGTGTAATCGATTTCATTCTTGGTTACGGTTCCGATTATGGTTTCGCGGGGGTTCAATGCGGTTGCGTTAATCGGTTGCATACCTGTCTTGAATGTGTTACGGGTTCTTCGATGTAGATAAGCATATAAATGTTTCTGCAATTTGTATATATATACAAATATATATAATGGCGTATGTGTGTGTTTATGACTATGTGTGTTACCTGTGCATATATATATATACTGCTGCATAAATGTATACATATTTGGGTTGTAGGCATGCGTACGTATGGATGCATGTGTGTTTTGTTGTTTGTGAATGGGATGGGTGTTGTCGGGTTTGAGCGGAAACAGAAGGCAACCAAAGGCCATTATGGGCGCATGAGCCCATTGTAATTGTATGGTATGTATATGTATGCCTTGGTAATTGTTATTTGTGATGTGCATGAGTTGTATGTATATATATTATATGCATGTTTGTCTTGTTGTGAGTCCAAAGGCGGCAGCCCTTTGGTGGGCGTATGATGTGCATGAATTGTATGTATATATATTGATGCATTGTGTATGTGAGTCCAAAACAAAACAGCCCTAGTGGGCGCACGAGAGGCAAGTAGGCGCATGAGATATGGGATTGATTAATTGACTTGCATGTGTACGCGATTGTGTGTGTGTAAGTTATTGTGCATAGATATGTGTATGGATGCTAATTATATATGTATAGTTGTGGGCGCATGAGGCTGCAAATGGGGGTTCGGTAGGCACATGGGGTTGCTTACTTAGTATTTAATATGAAATGGTGTGCGTGAGTTTTGTGTGTATATGTATGTATGCGATTGTATGCATGTATGTATGTGTGTTACAAGTGATGAGTGGGTCATTATGTATTTGAGACAAATTAGAACTCGTGCGTAGTTACATGCAAATAAGACCAACCGATAACCGACACAGTAACCGAGACGCGAACGCGAAACCGTACGAATCTTATATTTGTAATTAATAATTAATATTAATTATATATATATACTGAATGAAACACAGGTTAATTTGGAGACCCGATCTCTTGTGTTTACGTTTACTTGTTGCTCTACATTCAAGGTGAGTTTCACGGCCCCTATTTTTACCTTCTTTCCTTTTTGGGGGAGAAAACATGCAAACATATTTTATGAATGGTTGCCAGTATTATTGATATCGCTTGTTACGTTAGTGCAAACACAACATGTCCTGACACACTCGAACCGTTAGTAATGGGATTAGCGAGGTAATTTTGAGTAGTACTACTGGGTCTGACAAACCCCGCCCGGGCTAGTCGCGCTAGCTTGATTGGAGGTCAAACGGGTGCTTGATTGGCCTAACATTTGTCATTGTCTGTTGAGACGTGACGGGGATACAACAAACACATATAGGACGCAAACAGTCAGCTTCGGTTCGAAACGCTAAGTAACAAGAACATAGGCTAGCTACCTAACGATATGCTTTATATACTAAACCATTGAAACGCAAACTATGGAAACGCTTACAAACACATTTATTGTTGACTAAAACCTGTGAACTCACCAACTTTATGTTGACACATTTTAGCATGTTTTCTCAGGTAACAGGAACGCTTAAGCTCATGATGCACGATTAAGGAACGCACTCAGGACATGCATCATCAAACTCATTTTCTTGCATTGGACATTTTGATTTGAATTAGCACTTTTAACTTTCAGTATTGGGTTACATTTCGTTTATTCGCTTCCGCACTGACGTTTATTTCATTTATGTTACTCTGATTTAAGTCAAACGTTTATTTTTAAACTCATATAGTGTCGTTTGATATAACCGTGTCTGAGATCCTGGTATGTCACACGCCTAACGGTAAAACCCCGTTTGTGGAAATTGAGGGTGTGACAGATTGGTATCAGAGCCAGGTTATAGAGAACTAGGATTGCATTGCATCTAGACTATAGCCTTAGACACGACACTAGTATTGCACAGACACTTTTACATGGTTACCACTGTTGTGCAAACAACTTTCTAGTGTACTGACATAACACTGCTGAGCAAACATAACACTATGGGTATGACATGTGTGTCATTACCAACTGACAGAGGGGCGGAGAATCCCGCTCGCTCACAACCAACGCTTACACTTGATCCTTCACCCGCGGAGTGAAAGCAACAACGAATTGAATCAAACATTCCCATGATTGGAACACGAAACTCTTTTCTAACACACACGACAAACCTAACGATGACAAACAAGGAGAACAACACACATTACTTTTCTAACTCTATCGTACTTGTTTCTATTTCCAACATGCCCTATCATCTTCACTAGTCTGAACAGATAACATTTGGTACTTGAAAATGGCTGTTATCTCGAATGGGAGGAATCATGGGTGACCATGCAAAGCAAATTAGAATCACGGGTGCACACGTAATTGTAATTTGTCGTGCATGGAAATTCTGGTAACTCTATTGGGTGATAACGGTCGTAATCAGTACAAATTTTCATTTCTATATTTGGAGACCTGAGGTCCCGGTTCTCATAAAACCTCACCATCGATAAGCAAACAAATCTTTCATACCCACTAGCATGAAACAACTTATTTTATCAATAATTATTATTCGATTGGTGACTGTTGTGTATTGTGAATTGAAGAATCATGTCTGGAAGAAGACCTGGACGCCCGAGTGGACGAGGGAACATCAACATGACTCAAGCTGAGTTGGATGCTATCATCAATGAGCGTGTTGCTGACGCGCTTGCAGCTTACGAGCAGGCCCGCAATCAGAACCAGAACAACCAAAATCTGAATCAAGGAGGTAATCTAGAATCAACGGACACGTTAATCTTTCCTACGATAACACATATTGGTTCTTAAACAATTATATATGTCCTTTTGATTCAGGTCCAACTATCTGTACCTTCAAGATGTTCATGGACTGTAAGCCTCACTCTTTTAATGGTTCTGATGGTGCTGTCACACTACTTCGCTGGCTGGAGAAGCTCGAGTCAGTGTTCGCCATGTGCAACTGTCCTGCTGGAAGTCGTGTCAAGTACGCCTCTGGCACACTGGAGGGACCAGCTTTGACATGGTGGAACTCACAGGTCCAGACTTTAGGACTTGATGCTGCTAACGGTATGCCTTGGGATGATTTCAAGATACTG
The DNA here is from genome assembly GCA_024085815.1 of Flaveria linearis. Taxonomy (NCBI): domain Eukaryota; kingdom Viridiplantae; phylum Streptophyta; class Magnoliopsida; order Asterales; family Asteraceae; genus Flaveria; species Flaveria linearis. The sequence continues at coordinate 34,049,486 of CM044016.1, read as the reverse complement.
ATGAAGGAAGAGTACTGCCCCAGAAATGAAGTTCAGAAACTAGAAACCGAGTTTTGGAATCTTAAGATGGTTGGTTCTGACATTGAGGAATATACGACTCGTTCACACGAGTTGGCTGCTCTATGTCCTCATATGGTGACCCCGGCTTACAAACGGATTGAGAAGTACATCGATGGTTTAGCTCCTCAAATCCAAGCTAGTGTTATGGCTGCTGATCCTGTCACTATTCAGCAGGCTATTCGACTAGCTCACAAACTCACTGACCAGGCAGTGGCACAGGGTACTTTGCCTAAACGGGGCGCTGCATCTGGCACAACTGACAATAAGCGAAAGTGGGATGGTACTACTAACAAGTCCTCAAACTCCAACAACAACCAACAACAGCAGACCAGAAAGTTTGATTCATCCAGGAGCTTCACATACAATAATCAGAACAACAACAACAATGGTCAGGGATCGAGTAACTATGTGGGCAAGTATCCAAAATGCAACAAGTGCAACTTTCACCATCTTGGTAAGTGTGATCGACTCCGTTGTCAAAGGTGTGGAAAGATGGGCCATGCTGCTAAAGACTGCAGGGGTGAACTGATGACTCAGCAACAACGCCAGGGCGGAATGACTAGAGGCTGTTATGAGTGTGGTAAGGAGGGCCACTACCAGAAGGATTGTCCACAACTGAAGAATGGCAATAGGGGCAATAATGGAAACAACAATGGAAATGGCGCCAAAGGTAGAGCTTTCGTGATTGGTTCTGGCGAGGCGAGGAACGATCAAAACGTAGTTACCGGTACGTTCCCTCTGAACGATTGTTTTGCTTCTGTGTTATTCGATACCGGCGCTGATAAAAGTTTTATATCTACTAAGTTTATCAAGCTTTTAGATGTAGCCTTGACTGAAATGAACCCTAGTTATACGGTAGAACTAGCTGACGGTAAAATAATCGAGGCAACTCACATTCTTAAAGGATGTAAATTAGAGCTATCGGGACACAAATTTGAGATAGATCTTATGCCTGTTAGTCTTGGTAGTTTTGACATAGTCGTCGGCATGGATTGGTTATCTAAAAACCAAGCCGAAATTTTCTGTCGCGAGAAGATCGTTCGTGTACCACTCCCTAGTGGTGAAGTCTTATCCGTTCAGGGTGAGAAAAGTGGTGTCGTTTCTAGCATCATCTCGTATATGAAAGCCCAGAAGTGCTTACGCAAAGGCCATACCGCTATCTTAGCCATGATCACTGAGAAGACCATTGAAGAGAAGAAGATTGAAGATATCCCTATCGTTTGTGACTTTCCTGAAGTGTTCCCTGAAGACTTACCTGGTCTTCCACCGCATCGTCAAGTCGAGTTCCAGATTGATTTGACGCCTGGAGCCGCCCCTATTGCTAGAGCACCATACCGACTAGCACCAAAAGAACTGCAAGAACTTTCTACGCAACTGCAAGAGCTCTTGGATAAAGGATTCATCAGACCTAGCTCATCACCGTGGGGAGCCCCAGTCCTATTTGTCAAGAAAAAGGATGGGACTTTTCGCATGTGTATCGATTATCGTGAGCTGAACAAAGTGACGGTTAAGAACCGTTATCCTCTACCTCGCATTGACGACCTGTTTGACCAACTTCAAGGATCAAGCTTCTATTCGAAGATAGATTTGAGATCAGGATATCATCAACTAAGGGTCCGAGAGGAGGACATATCAAAAACGGCATTCAGAACTAGATACGGTCACTATGAGTTTCTGGTAATGCCATTCGGTTTGACCAACGCACCAGCGGTTTTCATGGATCTTATGAACCGAGTGTGCAAACCCTACTTGGACAAGTTTGTTATCGTTTTTATCGATGACATTCTGATTTATTCAAGAAACAAGGAAGAACACGAGGAACACCTTCGATTGATCTTGGAACTACTTAAACAAGAACAACTATATGCCAAATTCTCAAAGTGTGACTTCTGGATTCGGGAAGTCCAATTCTTGGGTCATGTAGTCAACGAGAAGGGCATACACGATGATCCGGCAAAAATAGAAGCTATAAAGAACTGGGCTACACCAAAGACTCCGACAGAGGTACGATAATTTCTTGGATTAGCTGGATATTACCGACGATTTATCGAAGGGTTTTCGAAGATCGTCCAACCGCTTACAATGTTGACTCAAAAAGGCACCGCGTACAGTTGGGGTGACAAGCAAGAATCAGCATTCCAGTTCTTAAAACAGAAACTCTGCACGGCACCGATATTATCTTTACCCGAGGGAACCGAAGATTTTGTGGTGTATTGCGATGCTTCTATTCAAGGTCTCGGTTGTGTGTTAATGCAACGCGAGAAGGTGATCACATATGCCTCCCGACAGTTAAAGGTTCACGAGAAGAATTACACGACACACGACTTAGAATTGGGAGCCGTTGTATTTGCACTCAAGATATGGAGACACTACTTGTACGGTACCAAGTGCACTATTTATACCGATCACAAGAGTCTCCAGCATATCTTTGAACAGAAGGAGCTGAACATGAGACAACGTCGATGGGTCGAGCTGTTGAACGACTACGATTGTGCGATCAAGTATCATCCGGGCAAGGCTAATGTAGTAGCTGACGCCTTGAGTCGAAAGGAGACACCAAAGCCGAAGCGAGTACGAGCCTTACAACTCACCATCCACACCGGATTACCCGATCAAATACGTAATGCTCAACTCGAGGCGCTGAAAGATGAGAACCTGAAAGCTGAATCACTACGAGGCATGGAGAAACAACTGGAAACCAAAACTGACGGAATTCATTACTTCATAGACCGAATATGGGTTCCTTTGTATGGAGACCTACGAGAGCTGGTAATGGACGAAGCTCACAAGTCACGGTATTCTATACATCCGGGTTCAGACAAGATGTATCACGATTTAAAAGCCCTTTACTGGTGGCCGAACATGAAAGCTAACATTGCCACTTACGTAAGCAGATGCTTAACCTGTTCTAAGGTTAAGGTGGAATATCAACGACCATCTGGTTTACTTCAATAACCAGAAATTCCTGTATGGAAGTGGGAGCAGATATCTATGGACTTTATCACGAAACTGCCTCGGACTCCCAGCGGATGCGATACCATTTGGGTGATTGTAGATCGTTTGACGAAATCCGCACACTTCTTACCAATTAGGGAGACTGACAGAATGGAGAAGCTAACACGTATTTACCTTAGGGAAATAGTTTCTCGGCACGGTGTGCCAATTTTTATTATTTCCGATCGTGACGCTCGATTCACTTCACATTTCTGGCAATCATTACAACGAGCATTGGGTACACGGCTAGACATGAGTACGGCATATCACCCTCAGACTGACGGCCAAAGCGAGCGTACGATCCAGACCTTGGAAGACATGTTGCGCGCCTGCGCGATTGATTTCGGCAGCAGTTGGGAAACCCACTTACCGTTAGTGGAGTTTTCATACAATAATAGCTATCACACGTCGATCAAAGCTGCTCCATTTGAGGCACTGTATGGGCGTAAGTGCCGATCACCTATTTGTTGGGCGGAAGTTGGAGAAAGCCAACTTACCGGTCCTGAACTCGTGCACGAGACGACTGAGAAGATCGTGCAGATTCGTAACCGAATGGCAGCAGCACGTGACCGACAAAAGAGTTACGCCGACAAGCGCCGTAAGCCACTGGAGTTTCATATTGGTGACAAAGTACTGTTGAAAGTGTCACCTTGGAAGGGCGTGATTCGTTTCGGGAAACGTGGAAAACTAAACCCTAGGTACGTGGGACCGTTTGAGATTGTCAAACGGGTTGGCCCCGTAGCCTATCAGCTGAACCTACCCGAAGAACTCAGTGGAGTACACAATGTGTTCCATGTTTCAACCCTGAGGAAATGTCTTGCAGACGAGACTCTCGTCGTTCCGTTAGACGAGATACATGTTGACGAACAACTACGATTCATCGAGGAACCAGTGGAAGTTATGGACCGAGAGGTCAAAACACTCAAACACAGTCGTATCCCCATTGTCAAAGTCCGATGGAACTCAAAGCGTGGACCAGAGTTTACCTGGGAACGCGAGGATCAAATGAAGAAAAAGTACCCACAACTGTTCAACGATCAGACACCCACTTCATAAGGTATTCATTCTTGAGATACTTTTTCTTTAAATTTCGAGACGAAATTTCCTTCAACAAGGGGATGATGTCACAACTCAGTCAAACCATACATGTCTGACACGTTACAAACTACCAACCCTAACCGAATCTCACACATATGATTGAAACCATTTAATCTCATGCATTTAACCAAGCGTAGTATCTTAATTTTCGGGACGAAAATCTCTTCAACAAGGGGATGATGTGACACCCCGTGTTTCTTCAGGTTAACGTCGTTCCAACATTTAAATCATTAACCATCACTTAATATTATTAAATTCAAATGGTATAGATGAAATTATAATTGTTATCATTATAGTTATTTAAACTTCAAACTAACTTAAAACAAGATTAAGTTAACTAATACGAAACTTATACATAATGGAGGGACTTAGGTGTAAATTAATAAAAGTTATTATTATTATAATATATAACCATAACTATCGTGCGTCTCCACCCATCTTCACTTCTAAACCCTATCACAAACCGCTGCCGTCGCCCCTCCCCGAACACCATTCGACGACTTTCGGAAACTCCGCATCACCGCTCCTTCCTCCCGATATTGTTCGACTATTGTGACCCCGACGACTCGCGTAGTGAATCGTGATGTCACAACTCAGTCAAACCATACATGTCTGACACGTTACAAACTACCAACCCTAACCGAATCTCACACATATGATTGCAACCATTTAATCTCATGCATTTAACCAAGCGTAGTATCTTAATTTTCGGGACGAAAATCTCTTCAACAAGGGGATGATGTGACACCCCGTGTTTCTTCAGGTTAACGTCGTTCCAACATTTAAATCATTAACCATCACTTAATATTATTAAATTCAAATGGTATAGATGAAATTATAATTGTTATCATTATAGTTATTTAAACTTCAAACTAACTTAAAACAAGATTAAGTTAACTAATACGAAACTTATACATAATGGAGGGACTTAGGTGTAAATTAATAAAAGTTATTATTATTATAATATATAACCATAACTATCGTGCGTCTCCACCCATCTTCACTTCTAAACCCTATCACAAACCGCTGCCGTCGCCCCTCCCCGAACACCATTCGACGACTTTCGGAAACTCCGCATCACCGCTCCTTCCTCCCGATATTGTTCGACTATTGTGACCCCGACGACTCGCGTAGTGAATCGTGGTTACTCGTCCATCCGTACGTTCTTGATCGGTACGCGTTCTAAACTCGTGTAATCGATTTCATTCTTGGTTACGGTTCCGATTATGGTTTCGCGGGGGTTCAATGCGGTTGCGTTAATCGGTTGCATACCTGTCTTGAATGTGTTACGGGTTCTTCGATGTAGATAAGCATATAAATGTTTCTGCAATTTGTATATATATACAAATATATATAATGGCGTATGTGTGTGTTTATGACTATGTGTGTTACCTGTGCATATATATATATACTGCTGCATAAATGTATACATATTTGGGTTGTAGGCATGCGTACGTATGGATGCATGTGTGTTTTGTTGTTTGTGAATGGGATGGGTGTTGTCGGGTTTGAGCGGAAACAGAAGGCAACCAAAGGCCATTATGGGCGCATGAGCCCATTGTAATTGTATGGTATGTATATGTATGCCTTGGTAATTGTTATTTGTGATGTGCATGAGTTGTATGTATATATATTATATGCATGTTTGTCTTGTTGTGAGTCCAAAGGCGGCAGCCCTTTGGTGGGCGTATGATGTGCATGAATTGTATGTATATATATTGATGCATTGTGTATGTGAGTCCAAAACAAAACAGCCCTAGTGGGCGCACGAGAGGCAAGTAGGCGCATGAGATATGGGATTGATTAATTGACTTGCATGTGTACGCGATTGTGTGTGTGTAAGTTATTGTGCATAGATATGTGTATGGATGCTAATTATATATGTATAGTTGTGGGCGCATGAGGCTGCAAATGGGGGTTCGGTAGGCACATGGGGTTGCTTACTTAGTATTTAATATGAAATGGTGTGCGTGAGTTTTGTGTGTATATGTATGTATGCGATTGTATGCATGTATGTATGTGTGTTACAAGTGATGAGTGGGTCATTATGTATTTGAGACAAATTAGAACTCGTGCGTAGTTACATGCAAATAAGACCAACCGATAACCGACACAGTAACCGAGACGCGAACGCGAAACCGTACGAATCTTATATTTGTAATTAATAATTAATATTAATTATATATATATACTGAATGAAACACAGGTTAATTTGGAGACCCGATCTCTTGTGTTTACGTTTACTTGTTGCTCTACATTCAAGGTGAGTTTCACGGCCCCTATTTTTACCTTCTTTCCTTTTTGGGGGAGAAAACATGCAAACATATTTTATGAATGGTTGCCAGTATTATTGATATCGCTTGTTACGTTAGTGCAAACACAACATGTCCTGACACACTCGAACCGTTAGTAATGGGATTAGCGAGGTAATTTTGAGTAGTACTACTGGGTCTGACAAACCCCGCCCGGGCTAGTCGCGCTAGCTTGATTGGAGGTCAAACGGGTGCTTGATTGGCCTAACATTTGTCATTGTCTGTTGAGACGTGACGGGGATACAACAAACACATATAGGACGCAAACAGTCAGCTTCGGTTCGAAACGCTAAGTAACAAGAACATAGGCTAGCTACCTAACGATATGCTTTATATACTAAACCATTGAAACGCAAACTATGGAAACGCTTACAAACACATTTATTGTTGACTAAAACCTGTGAACTCACCAACTTTATGTTGACACATTTTAGCATGTTTTCTCAGGTAACAGGAACGCTTAAGCTCATGATGCACGATTAAGGAACGCACTCAGGACATGCATCATCAAACTCATTTTCTTGCATTGGACATTTTGATTTGAATTAGCACTTTTAACTTTCAGTATTGGGTTACATTTCGTTTATTTGCTTCCGCACTGACGTTTATTTCATTTATGTTACTCTGATTTAAGTCAAACGTTTATTTTTAAACTCATATAGTGTCGTTTGATATAACCGTGTCTGAGATCCTGGTATGTCACACGCCTAACGGTAAAACCCCGTTTGTGGAAATTGAGGGTGTGACACATGTTGCCTTTGGTGTGTATTTGCAATGGGTTGTGATGATTTTTTTTTGTCTGAATAAAAATTCATTAACGAGGAGGGTTGGAGGATGGCGGGTTGTTGCCTGCAACCTGCCCTCCAGCTGTGATGTATTCATCGTTGTAGACACTCTGAGCCCAACATTAGAATGGAAACAGCATCTTCGGGCTCCACCGCGAGTTGCGTGTCGAAAAAACCTAACGCTGATCTGCGAAAAAATCGAAAATTAAATTCGCGCAACGCGCGTACCGGTCACACACTAGTTACATATGAATTTACCAAAGGGATGAATAGGAATGTGTTTCTTTTTGGGTATTGCCCACCACTATTTAAAAAACTTCATATTTAATCCCTGTGTCTTGATGTTTAAATGTGACTTTTTCTTATTTCTTTTTCACGCATCATCGCACCACCACGAAACAAAGAAAGGTATAGACACAGAGACGGAGAAAGAGAAGGAGAGAGAAGATCTCCGGTTAGATCTTTTTCTATTCTTCTCCAACGACGAGATCTGGTTCCCTCTTCTCCGAGTGGCATCGCCGCGTACTACGGTTTTATCTTTTGATTACACGGGAACACCTGTTATGTTTTATGTGATTAAACTTATCACTACCATAATAAACCTTTCTTAAGTATATACCTTTTATAAGTTGAGCTCTTTCAAAAGTTGGGTCACGACTAATTGACCTTTTCAAGTACCACTATTAATAAACTAAGAGAATTTTAAAGATGCTGTGAACTAGCTGAATAAACATGTAATTATTTAAAAATTTATTTAAAGTAACAAAATAAAAACTAAAAGAGATCAACAGGAGGATGGAATTGAGATCTTGCTATGAATCATTGCATCTACAATTTATAAATGATCATTTTATTCCTTTAATGAATCATTGTTGTAACACTTGTGCAACCACATCTATACATGATATTATCTCAACAATGAAAAATAGCTATCCAATCCATACCAAAGGTTTAACATCAACCGCGATATTATCTTTCTGCACACGTCGTTTTTTTGATACAGTGCATGAAATCAGTCTAGATCAAAGGTTGGGACCTGTGATTCCAAACCATGAGTGGCTTGGTACATCAACCGCGATATTATGTTCCTATATGGGTCGTTTTCTCTTTTCGTTTTACAATAGTTAAGGCATTTTTCAACCTCCCCTTTCACTTCTAAATACAGTTGATGGGCTCTCTCTTTATTCCTCAGTTCCTCCCTCCTCCCTGAAACCGAATCTAAATTCAGTTTATATATAAGCGCAATAAAGAATCTCAAAGTGTTATAATTTACCTTCTGTTTTAATTGGCTTTCCAAATAAGTAATAGTAACGCCCGGGAACTTTTGGTAAAAATACTGGCATGTGGAGGTCTTGATTTGCAACTTCTCCTTTCGTGTCATTCCTATCAACAACCACAAACTTAGAGGTAAGAACACACCGATAAATACACAGTTCTTCAGGTTTCAAAATTGTAAGTTTGTATGGGCCAGGATTGATATAATTAGCACCAATAAATATGCAGTTCTTGTTCAGATTCAACAATTCAACCCACTAACCCGACACAATTGACACCCCCACACACACACGTATCTCATCAACTAAACACCCTCTTCACTAACCAAAAGAACCAACATTCCTTACCTTAGTTTTATAGAATCATCGGTTGTTCGTTGCACATAATCCTTCATAAAGGGAATCTTCATTTGATCATCATAATCTAGTAACAACTGGTGTGGTGGAAATCAATAGCCAAAGCAGAATTAAATTCTAAAATCATCATGTTGAAGTAAACAGCTAGTTTTTAGACTTACCTGAGCATAATCGTCTTCCCCAACAGCACCGAACGGTACAACTGTGGCTCCAAATCTAGCAGCCATCCTCACAAACTCTGACTGCTCGGGCCAAAATAATTTGTATTCCTCCCCCTGAACACATTATAAAGTATAAATATTAATCTACATGTTTATTAATAGCGATGAATACCAGAGCGTATATCGTGGGTCCACCTTTCTATGAAGAGCTTCACGCACGCCTCCTGGATACAATAGGACATGGGACTTTAAGGAAAAGAGTTTATAGATGTTAGAGGGTGATACAGGAACTGCACCCATAATTCTTGTTATATCATATGTTGCTAGATCAGGCATTTCATTTTCTTTTAGTTGCTTGAATAACATTGGGTGTGCTACTCCTCGAATAATAATATTTTTCTCAATTAAGAAGCGCCGAATCATAGGAGCCAGTTCAAATCCTAGCATATTGTGGCAACCAACAAATAACACGGGTCCTTCAGAAGGAACTCCGTCTAGACCCCTCACGATTTTCCCATCTTCTAAAGTTGACAGCATCACAGGTGAAGCAGCAAAATCGAACCATCTGTAAGTTTTAGAAAATGGTAATTTGGTGTTTGTGGCTTCCCTTAGCTATTGGTTGGGATGAAGTTTATGCAGGTCGAATGAACTTACTTTAACGAATCTGAAACACCTTTGATTTCTTGAGAGCTTGGTGGTATGAAGTCGGTAGCATAATCTGTGTGTTTTGCGCGGCGATAAAAGCCAGCGCCCTTTATGACTGTTACCAGATCAAAATCTTCTTCCTGTTAAATATAAATATAATCTTGACCAAAAGGTTTCGGTTCATACTTCACTTCATATGTTGCTCCTTTAGGAATAGAGTAAAGTAAAAAGGTTTTGCATTTAAGGAAAGAGCAGACTACCAGAAACAGTGCATGACCCGCATCACTAAACGTGCGGATCTGACATTTTGGTAGAATTTTGCGAAGCCTTTCGCCTTCCTGTATACTTGGCAGTAGCTGATCGTTCCCACTGTAAAAGTTAAAAGCAGTAAAACCTCATTGAGTGAATAAAGTAGTAACAACTTAACATTGAAATTGCAAGTGGTTGAAGAGATAGGACCTCGAGAGTATCAATGTCTGAGCTGAAACCGAATGCAGGCATGAGTTTGAATACGCACAAGCTGATTCGATCATCTTCAGCTTCCAAAAAACCACCTCAACGGTTAACACATCTCCAACATCCTAGGAACCTTAATTGTCAGATCTTTTTTTGTACCACAAAGAAAAGTATTGACATTTAACAGTGTTGATCATCGTAGGGACGACTCTTTGACTTTAGATCTTACAGAAAGATAAGAATACAATGATGCAAAAGCCTCGGATAGTTTTGTAACGCTTTGTTCTGAGGGAAGTCCTTTCTTTGCAGTGGATGTCAGCATTCCTGAAGGCACCCCTGCATATTATATAGCGCGTGACTAATTATCATATGTCAGCAATTTAAAAAAATATTAATATCAAATGAAAAAGGCGTAAATGAAGTACCTGTCATTAAGCTCATAATATAAGGAAGGCCGGGACGAATCTGATCAGGTAAGGTTTTCAATATAGGTACCAAAGGCTGCAACGGGGACTTGTCAAAACTCGTAGCTTCATAAAGAGACCAACACATTCAATTACAGTAGTTAACAAATTAAAACATATAACGATTAACTGCACTAATAACAAGCTCTTCACCAGGATTAGCTAAAACTAACACAAGATCAATATGTGGGACACGGGCAGCAACAGACAGTGCAAGGCATCCGCCAATCGATTCACCAACAAGATATATCGGTCTGTCTGGAAACTGCTCATATTCAGACCTAATTGTTGTTTCAATTAGCTTTACAAGATCTGATCCAAAAGAAGAAAGATTCATCAAGTTAATTACTAATTAGCATGTTAAGTCAAATACAAATGAGAAAGAGAGACGATGACCTGTAAAAGGTGTTCGATCCGTTGTGGGAATATGCAAGCACCATACATCAAAAATCCTTCATCAAATAAAGGGAAGTGAGATTAAAAACAGCGACTGTATCTAAATAACATCAATAAATATGTGTTACATATTGCTATTATATGTCATTAATCTTCATAGAAGAAATCCACCTATTTCACATATGATGTGTCACTTACTCTCCAAGCCGCCGATGATGCAAAAGAAGCGAAAGCCCGTTACCATCAACCCCTGAAAAAACCATAATTATGGCATTATGCTATGAACATCACTACATAACAGTTGATCATATTGAACAAGGCTACTCTCCAAATTTGGTAGTTGTTATAGTGTCAGATGACTCATTATAGTTGGTCTATTTCAGCATCTACATATAATGGCAAGACTAAAGACACACCACTGATATACTATGCACACACCACTAACATTTCATACAAGTTGTATGATTTTATACGAGTCGTATAATGTGTTATACGAGGCTGTATGAGATGTCCATCATACTATACGAGTCCATTTGTGGCTTTATGCTTACATATCATACAGGCCCTATGAGATGTTATACAAGCAAATCATAATGTTAGGATGGGTGTTGGTGGAGCAAGTGACGGGTGGCGCTAACCATGTGGCTTGACATGTTGGTCGCGAACTCAGCAACACCAGGGCGCGATCAGGGGCATGATGGCTTGGGTTTGAGCTTGGTTTTAAAAATAGCGCTTGAGGTGCGCTTAAGGCATGAGACTCTACAGGCAATCAGGAAAAGGCCTCGGGGCTTTGAGGCGGCGCGTCATGCACATCTAGGTCAAATTTGGTTAACATTGGTCAAGATTAGGGTCTGTAAAAGAATGATACGTGGAAATAACCAAAGGGATGATGAGATTATGAATGATTTACATAGTAAAAAGCCAATATGTAAAAAAGTTTAGATAAATACAACTTTTGGCTGTACATATGGCTTATTTTGTTGTACATAGAACAACGCCTCACATACGTGAGGCACTCGCCTCATGCCTCACACATAGCGCCTTAGCTTTTCAGACTTAAACGCCTCGGAGCGCCTAGCGCTTTTTAAAACCAAGGGTGTGAGGGGGCTCGCGAGTGGACATGACCGTTGGGTTGAGTGAGTTTCAAAAATCATAGCCGCTAAAGGCTTAAAAATTATCACTTTTTCTTACCTATATATACCCATCTCCAAATTTTATACAAACCATCTTATTTACTCATTTTATCTTTAAATTTTATTAAAAAAAATACTCTGTCTCAACCATGGAATGAAGTTCCCTCCTCATCCGAATCTTCCAAAAAAGACGAGCTTATTTTTGAAAAGAGGAAAAAGGTGGTCGAGCATTTGATAAAGTAATCTCAACGTCAACGATCGTCAACGAGAACTTCACCTCTAAATCGTGACCGAGTGGGTGGTAACAACACTATAGTAAGACATTATTTTTTTCTCGATTGCCTTTATGACGAAAAGAGTTTTAGAACACGTTTTCGTTTGAGTAAACAATTACTTTTGCGTATATCAAATGCTTTGTCAGAGTGATATTAAGTAATGTGTTTTTTTATTTTTATACTTTTAGTGAATTTTATTTGACTATAATGCTTAATTTTATATTAATCTACAGCTTTTTTTTAACAAACCAAAATAGAACATCTTTCAATGAATTTTATATTATTGTTTTACATTAAAAAATAAATAAATTAATTAAAAAAATTCAATTCATAACAACATCAGACTACTGATCAAACTTTATTCAATATATACCCAGTTATCTATCACATATCACAATATTGCATGAATGCATGATAACTCCCACAACACATAACGACCCATATAACTTGCTCAAGTTGACACATGTAAGAAAACACACTATTTACAACCATATGATATGCTTGTACAGTAGGACCTAGATAATTACTCATGTTAGGTGCGCAGTTGAGCACTGTACTATCAGAACTACATCAGTCATCACAGTTTTTTGTCTGCCCTTCAAAACTTTCCAAAGTTTGACTTCTGTAATCAGTAATAAAGTCAAACAAGATTCTGATTCCACTTGCAGAATCTCATCTCCAAACAATCTCCACAACTCCTAGTTCTATCCTAAAACCATACGTGTCTATCAACTTCTTAAACCTTATGAAATCAACCGAAATTTCAAGATACCGTTGCCTTGCCCCAATATCACAAACCTCAAAGTCAACATAATATTTTTACAAAATGAGCGAAGAAGATGAAGAAACCTGGTAAACATAGCATAAGAGGTGCGTTACGTAAGCGTGAGCCACACTCCAACGGCGAAAACCACCGCGGAGGTCCACCGTCGGATCTCACCAACAAATCTCTCGACCGTTGAAAATACTCCGTCAAACTGAACCGTTGACCAACCGTCGTCTCTACCGATTCTCCGGCGGTGGTGATCGGTTGCTTCGGCGACACAACCGCCGCCGGCCGAACAGAGGACAAAGGTTTGAATCTGTAGTTTCTCGTTGTTGAAGATGGTGTGGTGCGTTTGAGCGTCGGGGTGAAAGTGAAACACGTGGCCGGAAGTCCGACGCCGGTGTTCGGCATGTGGTCGCCGGAGTGTTTTTCCGGCGGATTTGAAGGTTGTTTGCAGGATTAGTGAACGCTTTTGTTTGCAAACTGAACAGATGAATTTGTACTTGCGATTTTTGGGCTTTGGTGATTGATGTTTATGAGATTTCATTTATTGGAAGATTAAGATTTACCATTTGTGTCGCTTTCGATGTTTTTTTTTGGGTGTAGAAAGTTTATTATTATTATTATTTTATGATGATGATTTTTACTATAAAGTAGATTGCACGTGGACGCACAAAAGTGTTTTACTCTCGCATCTTTTCTATAAGGGGAGGGAGTGGGGTCGATAGGGGTGTTTCGGGAATTATAGTGTCCTATGCATTGTTTTCAAGACCGGATAGTCCAACCAGGGAATTGAAGGGTGGGTTGAACCTGTTGCATCAAGTTGTTTTGGAGGGGTTCAACCGGTCGGTTCGTCCCGATTGGTGGTCATACTGGGAACCGGATCGGGGTCAAACCGAATTTTATGTTTTTTGTACTTTAATGGGTAATATCAAGGTGTTGAACAATAAATTAGTGCGTTGGACATAAGATTGTTATTAAGTTATATATAACTATAAAATACACACATAATTTACTTATATTGAATTATATGCATAACTATATACAATGTCGGAACTTGAGCGAAAGCTTGAGGGGGCGGGGGCGAAAGTAAACTATTTTACGGGGGGCGGACTCTATATTTTTTAAAAAAATTCACTACCGGACCGAAAATTTACACTATCGAGCTGAAAATTTACAATACTGAAAAAAAGAAGGGGGGCGGCCCCCCCGGCCCTGTGAAGCTTCGCCCTGACTATATGTATAATATACTATATATATAATAAAGTCATCCGGTTCTAAAATCCGGTCCGAGCGGTCCAATCATCCGGTTCTTACTACCAAACCAGTAAGGCCTCCGATTCAACGTCCGACTCCGATTCTGAAAACATTGATCCTATGCACTTATGCCGGTACTAACATATGGATTCTTAAAAATAAACTTATATAAATTTAAAAAGGAAAAAGGAATTAGTATTTTGATAATTATTATTGCAATAAACAAAATAAATTTGTAGTATTAAAATGACTTATTTTAAATGGTTAAATGGATTTTTAGACTCGGCTAGTATTATTGGAAGCAAAATAAAAATGACACTTGAAAAGTAAACTTGTATATCTGTAATTGCATTGATTTGAAAATATAATATAACATCAATCCATAAACCAAAAATCATAATCATAATTAAAACTTTAAAAAATTTTCAATCTATATAAATGCATACCTTAAAGACCAAATTCATTAAACTACATTCTCACGTCTCATAAATCAAAATCGTAAATTAATCTAGAAAATATTACAAATTAGGTTTGCACTTTTCATTCTTGGCTCTCGTAATGCCTTCAACCTTTTATCGATTGTTGCAATTTGAGTTTGGATAACGGCCACAAATTATTACTATTTTTTGTTTGTTTAGTTAGGTTTAAAATGATATTTGAGTTAAATGAGTTTTAAATGAGCTAAAATTACGAAGCATATAGGCTTTATTTGGTTAAAATTTTAATTGGCAAGTTAGTTTTGATAGGTTTTTCTTCTAAAAGATGTATAATAAAAATATGCATAATAAATTTTTGGGCCTCTCGAAAAATCGATTTATATACGGTCACATGCCTGGAACACCCTTAGGGCCTCCCTTGATGCTCAGCTTTCGCATGGTACTTGTAAGAATGAATTATATAAATTTTATACATTTTGGTTTCTGGTAAAAAAAAAACCATATAATATTTACACTCAAAATTCACCATGGGGGGTGGGGTATTTATATGGTTTCCGCATAGGACGCATTTATATGATTTGGTACGACCACCGTTGAGTCATTGAGGTCATAACATGCTACAAGAGCTTGGTTATGACAAGAAACATATTATGCTTTATCATTTTAGGAATTCTAGAAAGGACATGAATTTTGGTTTAAGACCTTTAGGAAATGATGGTGATGTTTGTAACGTACTACGAGAAGCATAAGGTAAGTACCTCATAATCCAGGTCAGACATTTTCAAGCACTACGATCGAGGTAATAGCATACCAAATCCAGGTCAGACATTTTGATTGCATTCTACGGCATGTACGTTATACCACATTGACAACCTTCTAGATTTTTTTTTTGGAAGGTAAACGTTGAGACGTTTACCTTCCAAAAAAAAATCTAGAAGGTTGTCAATGTGGTATAACGTACATGCCGTAGAATGCAATCAAAATGCAATATACGACTACCATAAGGAACGAGCATAGTAAGGACTTTGAACCTACACACTCGTTAAGCATCCAAGTCCAAAGGGTGAGGAAAGGGATATATTTTGGTAAGGGTATCTGTTTCATTATCCACAGGAGCATTCCCCTAAATGTGCGAGTCATATATTATACCAACTAGCTATAGTAAACCCGTATGTTACACGGGTTGAATAATAAATAATGTATTAATATAATAAAGTTTATTAATTATAAAATGATATTATAAAATATTATATGACTAAAATCATATATCAGAAATGACTGTAAGTAATAAAACAATTATATCAAATTTTTAAAAATTTATTTTTAAAATTTTTTCTTAATTAGAAATAACATTAAAAAAGTGTTAAATAATATTATTAGTAACTAAGGTAATTATTTAATAATAGGAGAGAGAGGCGGGAAAATCTTAGTGAGGATGATTGTGGTGTTGACACGTGTCATCCGAATATACCTTTTTATTAAAGTAGGAAGATGATCCATAGCCAATTACATCTTTCTAACTAACCATGAGAGATTGACATAGTTTTATAATACTTTGCCGTTATTTTTTTATGGTTCAACATCGCCGCGGCAACGCGCGGGTTTTAATTACTAGTACTATAAAATGTGATTGCTTTTTAAAGTATAAACTTGAGACCCAACATATTCATTGTTTTTCTTTGTAAATTTAACTCGTGTGGCACACTAGATCATATGACTATCAATATTGTGGGTTGTCAAGATTGTTCACCACTTGTTCAATGTTCGCTCGGGGAATTAATGCTCGAAAAATGTTCACTTGATTTTTGGCTTGGTTGTAAACCCGATCAGCTCGGTTCGATTTTTAAACGAGCTAAGCACGAGCACATATCCACTCGGCTCGTGAACAACCCTAAGTTCAATTCTCATATGTGACAAAAAAATGAATTTCAGGTTGGGTTAGGGGGTTTTCTCACTTATGGTGAGTTTCCTTCTGAAGATGGTATCGGTTTCATACTCAAGTAATATGAAAATAATCGGGTGGGTCAGTGGCTCGTTAGTGGTCCTTTAGCCGTTAAAAAATATGCATATGTTTATGACGCTAGTGACGTGACACGAACGGTGGATGTGAGTTTAGAGCAAGCATCTCTAGATATATGCTACAAGAGTACTTAGGCCACTAGATTAATAAATAGCATGCATCTCTAAATATGGGCTACAAAATACGTTAGGCCATTAGATTAATAAATAAGCATGCATCTCCAAACATGGGCTACAAGAGTACGTTAGGCTTGTCTAGATTGATAAGTGCACACGTATCATGATAGTATAACAAGTATTGGATGGATAAGTGCGAATAGCCTAACCCATTTGGTAGATAGACTTGATGCCATAGGATCCCATTTTAATTTTTTTTATGACTTGTAACCTACTATGAAACGACTTGTTTATTGTTACATTGTTACCATATCAGTGGTTAATTGTACCGTCATAATTCGATAATTTAGAAAATTGAATCAATCACACTTATTTCTTCACAAAGATTATCGGCTTTATATTTCATTTGGTGTTTTTTTATAGAACATTTTTTTATTATATGGAACCGTGCTTTAATATTTGTTTTTTGAGTAAATTATAAGGATCGTCGTTGAGGTGTGTTTTAATTTCGCCTTTCTTCCTTGGGAATGAAAATTTCAATTTGTTCTTCCGTAGATGGCTTAGTCTTCCGTAGCAAAGTTATTCTTCCGTAGGAAATTCTTCTTCCGTAGGAGTCTTCACTTCATGGAACTTGATCATCCGCAGGAACTTACACTTGATCATTTGGTCTTGTATGAAACATATCTACGGATTAACAAAAGTGTTCATCCGTAGATGTTTCCTACACTTGGTCAATTTCAGTAAATCCATCCAAGTATATTATTTTTCCTGTCAAGTCACAAATCAACACACATACATATATGGGGTTAACCTATAGATTAAAATCACATATATATATATATTTTGATTGTTACAAATGTTAATTACAAAACTTGATTTTCAAGTACTAAGCCTATACAAAATTGATCTAGCCCTATACAATCTAGACCTAACAATACTCCCCTTAGGCTTAGCTTCTTGTAATCAGTCCTTCAAAACAGCAAGCTCCTTGACTCTTGCTATCATTTTGTTGTAGAAGTAAGATACAGCAGTTTTCTGATCATCGTACTTGTACTTGATCTGCATCCTGCTGATCTTCTTCAATGTGTCATAGCTCAGACCCAAAACATCTTCTTCTGTAGTGAGTGTTTCCACTACACTATCATTATGCATAATCTCTAATTCATCTTCTTCTGAAATTCTGAGTTCAGACACTTCAGCTATGGTATTACCCTTCAGTAGCCCAGCCTCATGTTTCCTTCTCTTGTGTGCCTTGGCATGCAGTTTATCAATGACTTGTATCATGTGCACGTACAGGCAGACATCATTTTGGGCTTTTTCATCTGTTAGCTTTGGGAAGAATTTGTCGTGAAGGTATGAAGTGTAACTGGGATGCAACATCTTTAGCTCCATTGGATCAAAGATTCTTATTTTGTCTCCCTTCTTCCCTTCAACATTTCTCAGCAACACCATCTCTTTATTCTTTTCAACGTATCCCCATTCTGAGATAGGACAAGTGAATTGATTTCCAGTGATGCTTTTGATGGTGTGTGAGCTTCTTGTACATCCCACTCTCCTTAGCAGATCATCATCTACAAGGGATGAGACTTCAGCTGTTTTTCTTTTCTGATTTTGTATCATTCTTTTGTGCTCCTTATCATTTCTCTTTGCTTGCATGAGCACATCATCAGTAAAACTGGTCTTCATACCATTTACAGCTGCAGAGAAGTCTCTCCCCCTGAGATGGATTGGGTAGTTGAACATTGGGATGCTTTGTAGATCTCTCATATCTTGCTCCGGAAGGCTGAGCATGTCTTCCACATCATGGAAGTATTGAATCCTTCCAGATGTCCTCTTGATTATTGCACAATCCCAGTCTGGATCATATTTCCAGGCCATAATCCTGTTGTCTTCCACAGAACTGGGAGTTGTGATATGATCATACAACTGTACGAGAGTTGATTTCTTCTCGGTGATTTCTCGAACAGTTGTTCCCAGAGGCCATACTTTTCCGGGGATCACCGCCCTTGGCTCTCTGATGAGTTTTTCTTTTTCCTTGTGCTGATCTTTTGATTCAACAGTTACTGGATCAGCAGCAAGTTTGCTTTGTTCTTTTGGATGTGGAGCAGTGGTTCTGAACTTAACTCCCGTTTCCAGTTCTACTTTCATCACATGCTCCATCATCCTCCGCAGTTCTCCAGTTGTTCTGCCTTTGAGCTCATGCGGTTTGTAATTGTGCCCCTGTAACCAGCAAGTCATATTATACTTGGTGAGTTTGGCTGTGTCACAGTGGCCCAGGTCCTTCCTTATCTTCTCCAATGATTGAAAAGTTGTAAAGGCTTCATAATCACAATTAGGGATTATGAACCTTGCAAACTCAAATTCTTTCAATGCATTGGTCATCTCTGATGTGTTCATCCTCTCAACCATGTCATACGGAAAACCATGGTTGATGAGGGTCATAAACATACTGGAGTCAGGCCTCTCTTCCATGATATCAGCAGTTGTTAGAAGGTCATCGGCCTTTCCACCCTTATCATCAGTGGGGACTCCATTCTTGTTAGCTCCTCCCACTCTTTATCACTGTCTACTTCTCCGGAGGATACCTTCACAGCAGACACTTCTACTGAAGGTGTAGGAGTAGGAGTTTGTTTTCTTTGGAGAGCTTTCATCCTCTGGTTTCTTTTGTGTAGCTCCAAAGTATTTTCTTTTACGGGTGTATGAGATCAGTGGCTTGGTAGCTCTACCCGATTGTTTTGCTGGCTCAGCACTTGACTCCACTTTTGTTTTCAAATCAGAGAGTTTTCTTTTCAGGCTCTCTATCTCTGAATCTTTTTGCTTTATTTGCTCAGCCTTTTCATTTTGCTCAAGTTTTAATGCAGCCTCCAACTCTCGTTTTGTTTGCAACAATAGATCAATAACTTCATTGTTGGACAGTGCATCTTCTCTCAGTCTTTTTAGACTGGCATCCTTCTTCGTCAGTTCTTCATCCTTTTCTTGGATTACACCGTACAACTCCAGAATTCTTTGTTTTCGCTTATTGGATTTAAGTACCAACTTGTTGTACTTAGCAACCAAAAAGCTTTTGCTCACAGGAATGTCACTGTCACTTAAGTCATCTTCATGGTATGCAGTGACATCCTGAGCAGATTCTTGAACTTCCCCGTGTTCATTAGCAGCTTGTTCATCTTTTAATGAAGGTATTGGCTCGGTATGTGCTGATGAGGGTTGTTCTTCTGTGTGTGTTGGTGAGAAGGGAACAGTGCTGGCTTCAGATAAAATTTCTGTCTCCCCTGAGTGTACGGAGTGTACAGACTCAGTTACCTCAAAAGGTTCAGTTCCAGCACTTTCCGGTGATTAAAGTTTTAGAGATTCTGGTGGTGGTTGTATGGGGGATTGGATTTGTTGTGGAGAGAAGAGTTGAGTGTGATGAGATGATGACTGAGAGGATGATGATGATATTGGTACAGGTGATTGATGGTGGTGAATTGGGGAGATTGGTTGGGTGTTTAGGCTTGCTGGTGATTGTGGTTGTTGAGTGGGTGATTGGCTGGATGATGCATGTTGTAGTGGTGGTGTTTGGAGTGGTGATTGTTGTTGGTGTTGTGGTGTTTGGTGTGGAGAGTGAGAAGATTGTGCAGAATCAGCAGATGATTCTGCTTCATCTGCCCATGCCAACTCTTGTGGCAGGTCAGCTTGAGGATCTAGAACATGTGCGAACATTGGCATCTCCGGACCCTCATACTTTCCACTAAGTTTGTTCAACACCGATTTGCTCAGGTGTGCTTGAACAAACATATCGCCAACTCTGGTCAACCCTGGAAGTTCTGAGTTGATTATCAGTTGTAGGAATCTCGGGAACATATACATCTTGTCATTCTTCTGCAATTTGACTTGTTCACTCATGCAGTTGAAGATGTATTTGGCGTAGTTGTATGTTCTCCCTTCGAATACCCCAATGATTCCGGATGATATATGCCGAGAGAATCTGTCTAGCCCCGACTTCCTATTTGACATGCATTTCAGGTAGGTGTGACACAAGAATCTGTACGGTTTGCACAGCCTACCCTTCTTGATTTCTCCTTTCTCGTAATCACCGTCGTACCCCATGAGATTGAATACCTTTTCTATGTATTCATTCTCGAATACATCGGGGTGCCCTATTTCTCTATCTCCCAGTTCCAGACATCTTCGTATGGTGCTTTCAGTGATTCGAAGACGCCGGTTCAGAATCTCAGCCACTATTACCTCCTCATCGTTTTGTTCTTCCACTCGTGCTGAATTCCAGAATCCGATTATGTGCGACTGATGGATCACAGGCTCAGCCGTCAAGGCGTAGAAGAGCCTGGATCGTCGGAGATATCTTATGATATCTCGACATCCTTCCGCTGCTGGATCATCAGCGTTCAAGAACGCGCACACATTGTGCTCTTTAGCAAATCTATTTGCCATCTGCAAAGAAAATCAAGTTAGAAACCATGCATTTGAATCGTTTGAGTGTCAATAATCGGTTAAACAGTTCCGTATTGATGTTTACGACATGATTTACCTTTGCAGTATCAGTAATCGGTTACTGGATAATGTTGATTTTTTGAAATTTTGAAAAAGAGGGAAAATGGGCGAATTTCTAGGTTAATCTGAAAAAGTGCTCTGTAAAAGTTATAAATGAATTTCAAGTCAGAAACCTTATTTATAGTCGAACATAATTAACATCTTTTATTAATTATGTTGGGCTCACATTATGTTGGGCCCACATCCATTTATTACTATGTTGGGCCCACTTCCATTTATTCCTTTTCATATCCCAAGTGTTTAGAATGCATTATCTCTTCCGCAGAACATCTGCGGAACCCTTGACATCTGCGGATGTCAACATCTGCGGAACCTTAACTTCTGCGGATGTCAACATCTGCGGAACTTTACATCGGATAAAGTTCAAATAATGCATTTGTTTTGTTTTGCTGCTGAATCAGAAATCACATAATACTTCTACGGATGAGATGTATTACTGTGACTTCTGCGGATGCAGAAATTTCACTGTTACTTCTACGGATGAGAAATATTACTGCAACTTCTGCGGAACTTAAAGTTTGAAAACTTTAAATGTATGATATCTACATAGTAGAATCAAATGTTGATGTTGGACATTGTTGACTTAATTTGCATGGCAATTAAGTACAGGGAAGCAAGTTTCCTGTATCCTGCATTCAAGTTAGTGCTCAAGTTCCAATTCCTTCAAAGTAATTCAGATCAATTATCAGCTTTTATTGTTTTTCATGCATGAACTACTCCCCCTAAATTTGTGATTAATGTGAAACTGTTGCATTCATCATAAATTTAAGTTGTGAACAGGCATGACAGGCATATGACAGTCTAAATGGGAGAAAGTCAGTTGAGATAACAATTAAACATCTGACAAACAGTTACATGCTTGCATATATATATAGAGGGATCATACTATAACTTGGCTTCTGCTGATGTTGATTAGTTGATTCAATACATACCTGATTGCAAGTATATAGATCCACTTAAATTCAAGCATGAGTATTGTATCAACTAGGCATGCTATTTATCATGTTGTGAAGTTTGTTAATCAGTAGCAATCATGAGTCGCACATTCAATTATCATTAGAGTATGTCTTCCGTAGGTGAGGCAAATCACTACATCCCACACTTAATGACTATGTACATTAAGTTATAAGTTCTATCTTGAGACAATTTTCAGTCTCATGAATGCTGTGATGTTAAAGCTCTTTGACTTGATGTACAATGGATCACAAGTGATTCCTTGTTAGAGCTGAAATATGATCTTCATAGTCACCAGGTCTTTACTTTCGTAAAACAGAGGTGAACTTTAACCCAGGTCTTTGTTTACACAAAACAGAGGGAGAATGAAGATCACACTTATTAATCACAGTCCCAGGTCTTTGTTCACACAAAACAGAGGGAATATGACTTTGCAAAGATAGAATATTATAAAGTATTTTACATAGTGTGCTTGTGTAATGATTTGATCACATCAGGAGAGAACAAACCTTCCTGATTCTCAAATGGAATCCTCACAGACAGTTACCTCATGCTTTTAGTTTGGCATGCTCGTAGCTTTGTTTCCACTCAAGTTGAACCTACTCACATATCAGTATGATATAAGTCAGATTGAGTTTTTGTTTAACAGCCAAGTATAGTCTACTATCATTTCCCATATATAATGCATGTATAGATGTTCGAACAGACACTTAAGTTATCCTTAACGATTACTCGTCACAAAGTCAATCATATGCTTTTGTTGATTTATTCTAAGTTAATCATCCCTAAAGATTCTATCAGAAAATTGAATCTAACAGAATCAAATGCTTTAGTAAACAAATCAGCAAGCTGATTGGTGGTATCTACTTTGACTAACTTGATTAGACCCTTTTCAGAGCAATCTCTCAGAAAATGGTATCTGATTTCTATATGTTTTGTTTTACTATGTTGAACTGGGTTAGCAGTTATAAACATAGCAGCTGAATTATCAATATGAATTGGTGTATGAAGGAAATTGTAACCATAATCAAGTAATTGGTTTTGCAACCAAAGTACTTGAGAGCAACCTGCTGAAGCAGCTATGTACTCTGCTTCAGCTGTGGATACAGATACATTTGTTTGCTTCTTGCACTGCCATGAAACAAGTCTTGGTCCTAAAAATTGACATCCACCAGTTGTGGATTTTCTGTTGTTGTTGCACCCTCCATAGTCACTATCTGAATAGGAGTAAAGGCTAAAGTCTCCATCTTTGGGATACCAAAGTCCCAATGCAGGTTTGCCTTTCAGATATCTGAAAATTCTCTTTACAGCATTCAAATGTGACTCCTTTGGGTCTGATTGATACCTGGCACAAACACAAACAGCAAACATTATGTCAGGTCTACTGGCAGTTAGATACATTAAAGAACCGATCATAGATCTGTACAATCTTTGATCTACGGATTTGCCAGCAGGGATAGGCACAATCTTGTCTATTGTTGATGCTGGTGTCTTGCAGGAAGTGGAATCAGCAAGATTGTACTTCTTCAAAATTTGATGAATGTACTTCTCTTGATTAATGAAAATGCCATCTGGTTTCTGATGAACTTGTAAGCCAAGGAAGAAAGTCAATTCTCCCATAGAGCTCATCTGAAATTCAGATTTCATTAAGTCTTCAAAGCTTTGACACAGCTTCTTGTTGGTTGATCCAAATATGATGTCATCAACATATATTTGAACTACCAAAAGATCTTGATGTTCATGTTTGAGGAAGAGTGTCTGATCAATTGTTCCTCTTTTGTATCCATTCTTCAGCAGAAATGATGATAGTGTGTCATACCACTTTCTGGGTGCTTGATGAAGACCATACAAAGCTTTATCAAGCTTGTATACTCTATGTGGATAATCAGGGTCTTCAAAACCAGGGGGTTGAGCCACATAGACTTCTTCATCAATTTTCCCATAAAGGAAAGCACACTTCACATCCATCTGATAGACTGTGAACCTCTTGAATGCTGCATAAGCGAGGAAGACTCGTATAGCTTCAA
Source organism: Flaveria linearis (assembly GCA_024085815.1). Lineage (NCBI taxonomy): Eukaryota > Viridiplantae > Streptophyta > Magnoliopsida > Asterales > Asteraceae > Flaveria > Flaveria linearis. The sequence goes on along the minus strand of CM044016.1, from coordinate 34,024,948 downwards.
TCCTTGCAACGGGTGCAAAGACTTCATCATAGTCTATGCCCTCTTCCTGAGTATATCCTTGAGCAATAAGTCTTGCCTTGTTTCTCACTATGATATCTCTGTCATCCAGCTTGTTCTTGAAAAGCCATCTTGTGCCAATTGGATGTTGACCCGTAGGCAAATCTACAAGAGTCCACACTTTTTGTTTTTGAATTGTTGTAACTCTTCTTGCATAGCCTCAATCCAGCTGTTGTCTTTTAGTGCAGCTGTAATGTTTGCAGGAACTGTTTGGGACAAAAAGCAGGTGAACAAACAAATGTTTGCCACACCTCCTTTGCTCCTTGTGGTTCTAGCATGCAAGTCCCCAATGATATTGTCTGTTGGATGAGACTTGTGTACTCTGCTTGTTGAGACAGCATCAACTTGAACTGTGGAGTCTAAGTTAGTGAAACCCATCGAAGCAGATGGTGTCAGCTGAGAAGTTGAGTCAATGAAATAATCAAAAGGCTCATGGTCGTTCGGATCAGCTTGTGTTTGATTGGCTGCTTTGTCTTCTTCCGCAGGAAGTTCTATGGAAGCAGCATTTTGTTCTTCCGCAGGAGGTTCTACGGAAGCAGCATTTTGTTCTTCCGCAGGAGGTGCTACGGAAGCAGTATTTTGTTCTTCCGTAGGAGATATATCACCATCCACGGATGAACAATGTTGGTCAGCTGGCAATGGTGGTTGAATGACTACCTCCTGTCCATCTCTAGCATCAGTAGTTGCACCAGAATTTATATCTGCGGATGAGGGAACATCTACGGATGAATTCACATGTGCTGGGGATGAAGAGTTTGCTTCTCCGGAAATAGCTTCATGCTGCTGACTTGATCTTTGCTGTGGTCCAGATGACACTTGTGCTCTTGGTGGGTCAGCTGTTAACGGCACTTCATTCACACTTGGGGGCACAAAGGGATAACATGTATCCACAGCACCTGCGTTGATCAAATAACCAATGTTAAATGATTCAGTTAATGCATCTATATCAAATAACCAAGATGATCCTTTTACAGTGGTAGTAAACATGGATTCATCAAAAGAAACATTGGGAGTCTCTTCAACTATGTTATGTTCTGGAATGTACACCCTATATGATTTAGAAGTGGATGAATATCCAACAAAGAAACCATCATAGGCTTTTTCAGAAAATTTTTCCAATTGTTCTTTAGTATTTAAAACAGACACATGACACCCAAAAGCTCTAAGATATCCTATAAAAGGTTTTCTTTTAAATAAGAGTTCGTAAGGTGTTTTATTATGTTCTTTGACTATCAAAGTTCTGTTTTGAACATTGCAAGCTGTATTCACAGCTTCTGCCCAGAATGTAATGGGCAGCTGAGAATCAGCTAGCATTGTTCTGGCTGCTTCTATCAGTGTTCTATTTCTCCTTTCAGCCACTCCATTTTGTTGTGGAGTTCTTAGGGCACTGAATTGTCTAGCTATTCCTTTAGTCCTGCAAAAAGAATTCAAATCAGCATTAACAAATTCAGTTCCATTGTCACTCCTAAAAATTTTAACTTTTAAATCAAGTTGATTCTCAATCTTGATCACAAAGTCCATTAATGTTTCAGATGTTTCACTCTTATGTTTTAAGAAAAAGACCCATGTAAATCTAGTGAAATCATCAACTATCACCAAACAATATTGCCTTTTTCCAATGCTCAGTACATTGGTTGGACCAAAGAGATCCATGTGAAGCAATTTGAGTGGTGTAGTGTTAGTGTTGATTGTTTTGGATTTATGAGACACTCTGTGTTGTTTTCCTTTATAACATGAAGAACAGTGATTAGAACAATGAAATTCTTTGTTTGGTAATCCAATGACTAAGTCATTTTTCACCAATTTATTCAAGTTCTTCATGTTGGAATGCACAAGTCTTCTATGCCACAATTGAGATTCATCTTCGGACGATTTGGACAGTAGGCATGTCTCATGTTGTGTGATTGTTGTGTTGTTCATATCCAAGATATATGTGTTGCCTTTTCTTGAGGCTTTAAGAAGTATCCAGTCTTCTGGAACTGTAAAACCTGGCTTAAGAATGTAACAGTTAGTGTTATCAAATAGTGTTAAATAATTTTGATCACAAATTTGGGAAACACTAAGTAAATTATACTGCAAATTTTCACAGTAATTTACTTTTTCAAATGTTAAAACACCGTTAGTTACCATTCCCTCACCAACAATTTTACCTCCCTTCTTATCCCCACCAAATGCCACATAAGAGGCATGTTTATGTTTGAAGTCATGAAGAAGTGCACAGTTGCCTGTCATAAGTCTGGAACAACCACTGTCAACATACCACTTGTTGTCAGCTCTCCTTGATTGTTCCTGCACAAAAAAAGGAATTAGTTAGTCTTGACAACCCAAGGCTTAATTGTCTTGGGTTTGCCAGTTGTGTCAACAATAGTTACTCCTTCATGAATTAGTCTTGAAGTTTCACTATTAGTTGTTTCTTTTTGATCTGATGGTGGTGAGGATGATTCTGTTGAAGATGATTCAGGTTTCTGATTATCTTCATGCTTATCCGAGACATTCTTCAACTTGGCTTGTTTTGGTTGGTATCTTAACTTTGAAGAGGATCCTGTAGACTTGAAAGTTTCTTCATCTTTCTGCTTTGATTGAGACACAGGAGTTCCTTTAGCAAAGTTATCAAAGAAGCCATCCGCTGCTTCACTTTGTTTGTCTGTCAAATCCACCTTTTTGTGAGGTGTCTTAGACTGTATTGGTGCTTTCTTCTTCAAAGTTTTGTCCGCAGCAGAGGGTCTTTTCTTTGATTTTTGTTGTTCTTTCTGAATCTTTGTCTCTTTGTCACTTTCTGAGGCTTGAGAATCTGATTCAGATGATGTATCTTGTGACTTGTTTTTGCTCTTTTTCTTGTTCTTCTTATTAAAATAACATTCCTGAGTGGAATGGTTATTTTTGTCACAAATGGCACAATGTTTGTTGAAGAAGCAATCATCAGTCATGTGATTGTTCATGTTACAAATGGAACAGTAGCTACTGAAATAGCATTCATCAGTGTTGTGATTCTTCATATCACACCATTTGCAATATTTCTCAGAAGTGTCTTCGGATTCAGCCTTCTTTTTGTTGGTTTTGTTCTCACTTGCTGAAACATCAGATGATTTCTTCTTGTTTTTGATTTGTGCTTCATTAGCTGTTGTTTCTTTGTCTTTAGCTCCCTTTTGTTGCTTGATATTGACCTTTTTCTGAGCATGTTTGTTTGTTTCTCTTGATACCTTGTCTGCAGAATCAGATTCTTTCTTCCGTGGATTGTCTGCGGATTCAGTAATTTTTGCCTTCCGCAGATGATCTACGGACTTGACAGTTTTTGCTTTCCGCAGATGTTCTACGGATTCTTCAGTTGGTGCTTTCTTAGGATTCTTGTTTGATTGTTTCTTACCTTTATCAGTTGACAAAGGTACTTTTGTGCTTGATCCGCAGCTATCAACTTTGTGAAGATGCAGTTCTTGTAATCCTTCATTAAGTTCAGCAATCCTCTTGCAAATGGTCTTCAGCATATTCCGTTGCTTTGGCGGGTACTGCAACTTTGATTCTTCAAGGACTCGCGGAAGACCAGTTTCAACTTGAACATTCTTACCAATGTTCAGTTGATCAGTATCATGTTCATCAGAATCATCCAGGTCATCATAGTTATCAAAATCTGATGCATTATGTTTAAGTGATTCTGATTCAGTAGATTCAGTTTCACTCATCTCAGTTTTATTGTTATTTATTTGACTATCTTTGATGTCAATTTTGGTGCTTTGCACAAAATGATTTGACAAATTGTTAGTCATTGTTTCAGGTAATGGTGTGTAGTTATCATTAATAGGTGGTGCAACAGCATTATAACCCTACCCGCACCTGTTCTTTGATTCAATATGAGAATTTAGCAACTTCTCATATTGCTGAGATGATAGTTGAAACTTCTGAAGTTTCACTTCAGTGGATGCATGATCAGCCATGGATTTTGTTAAGGAAGTGGTCAGATGCTCAACTTGGGCTTTTAGGCTGTAGTTTTCAGAAACATATTTTTCTAAATCTTTTTGTAAAGAGTTTATTTTGATTTGATATAGTTTTTGTTCTCTTAAGTGTGATTCATTTAAAACCATAGTTTCTTTTACTTTGTCAGCCAATTGTTGAGCATGGACTCTATATCTCTCAACTTCCTCAACACATGTTGATGAACATAACCTGTCTTTTACCTCTCTGGCCATAGGAGGAACTTTGTTTTCCATATGTGCCATCAGTGCTTGATTCTCCTCGATCACTTCCTTCTCATACAGGCTCCAGTCACATGTTCCATCCTGAAGTATGATCAGACCTGTCTCCTTAGAGTTGCTTGGTCCTGCTGACGTATTTGTTACTGGTGGGGATGTGAGCTGAGGTTGTCTATGCAGAGATCTTTGAGAGGTTGGCTGCTAATTCTGATAGTGTTGTTGCTGATGATGTTGTTGTTGCTGCTGCTGATGCTGTGGAGTTGATTGTTGATTGCATTCTCTAGAAAAATGCCCATAGAGATTGCACTTGTAACATCTGACCTTAGACTTATCAACTCCAATCTTCGATGTTTTGCTTGCTGCTACCAGATTTTTATTTCGTCTAAGATATTGCTTGGCTCTGTAAGCAATCATCGCCATCTGCCATTGTAGATCCATCTCTTCTACAACATCAGGAGGGAGTTCCTCCAAATCTTGCTGGCAGATGTTTGCTGCTGTAAGGGAACTTCCAAGATAAGCTTGAAAGCTAGAACTAAAAGCTGCAAAGGCTGCTTTTTGTTCTTCAGAATCCAATATCACAGTTATTGGTTCTGAGTTTGCTGTTGCTGGTGATTCTCTTTTCTCTGAAGATTTAGCCTTTTCCTTTTGAGTTTTGCTTTGAGATGATTTCTTAGTGGGTTTGGATGCATAGAAACTTACTTCCTCTTCATCATCACTCAAAGCACAAGAGTTATCATCTTCATTATTAGAGATAAATGCACTTCCAGCATTCTTTGTTTCCTTGAAGTGATAAGGTGAGACATGAGTTCTCACACTCTTGTTTCTTGATTATTCATCCAGTTCAAGTGCTTCAACTTTAGCAACCAAAGTATCTAGACCAGTTGTCTTGAGATCTATGGTGTTCTTGAACATAGAGACTGTTTGCTTCCAACTTTCAGGTAAAGTGTGGAGCATCTTCTTGTTCAGTTCCTCAGTAGTATATTTTAACTCCAAGATGTTCATCTCAGTAACGAGTTGCATGAATCTATGGAGTTGCTGAGGAATTGACTCACCCTCAATATGATGAAAAGTTTCATATTGTGATCTAAGGGTGTCTTTCCTTATGCTTCTGATCTCGTCACTCCCTTCACATAGAGTGTGAAGTATCTTCCACAAGGAATTGGCTGTTTTATAGTTCTCGCACCTGATCAAGATTTCTTCAGGCAAAGCCATACTAAGCAAGCTGTATGCTTTAATATCGACTTTGACCTTCTTGACATCATCAGGTGGCAAGTCCTTAGTGCTGATAGGCTGATTTTTGTCATTATAATCCGGTCCAAGAGTGGGTGGAATATAAGGACCTCGTGTGATGGACTCCCACAAGTCAGAATCTGTGTAGTTCACATGATTCCTGAACTTGATCTTCCAGGATTTAAAATCAGCTTTTGTTTCTAACTTTGGTGGTTGATAAGATCCTCCTCCAAAAGTACTCATGTTTAAAGTAAACGAATGAATAAAACTTAAACACGAAAATTGACAGATCTATCAAAGACCCAGATCTAGTCTTCAATTGATTTGAATATAGATCTAAATCAAACAAGCAATGCGAGAGTGCTTGCTGAAAAGTCAGTCGTTGATTGAATTGTTTGAAAATCAATTAAACAATTTTAATACTGATAGATCAATTGATCTAAATCAATGAGCACCAATGGCTCTGATACCACCTGTTAATCCAGGGATCGCAATTCAGGAATTATCAGTATTAAAATAAATCAATTTAATGATCGCGGAATTATCACTAATTGACGTTTAATTGTTTATAATGATCAATGATGAACACAACCACAGAAACACAATAAACACGAAATCTATAATAATTCAAATGTATTTCATTAACTATAAGGTAATGATTACAAAAGAATAATGAATAACTATGAACAATCGAATTCTGTGAATCGAATGATGTTTGATGTTGATGTGACGGCTGCTAGGGTTGCACAATGAACTCTTGATCGCCGTAATATTGATTGATTGTGTTCGCCGAGATGTGAAACCTAGGAGTCATATTTATAGATGGTTTGAGTCGGTTAAGGAAACACCGGATCTCTCGGGATTTGTTATTGATTGTGTTGACTTGTTTGACTTGGCATTTGCAATCGCACAAGTATAATGTTCTTCCGCAGCATTCTTGTCGTCCGCAGAATATTTGTTCTTCCGTAGATGGCTTAGTCTCCGTAGCAAAGTTATTCTTCCGTAGGAAATTCTTCTTCCGTAGGAGTCTTCACTTCATGGAACTTGATCGTCCGCAGGAACTTACACTTGGTCATTTGGTCTTGTATGAAACATATCTACGGATTAACAAAAGTGTTCATCCGTAGATGTTTCCTACACTTGGTCAATTTCAGTAAATCCATCCAAGTATATTATTTTTCCTGTCAAGTCACAAATCAACACACATACATATATGGGGTTAACCTATAGATTAAAATCACATATATATATATTTTTGATTGTTACAAATGTTAATTACAAAACTTGATTTTCAAGTACTAAGCCTATACAAAATTGATCTAGCCCTATACAATCTAGACCTAACAAGGTTTAATCCTAAGATTTGAGAAAACGTAATACTTTTCGTTCATGAATCAAACGGGCGTTAAATAGTTCCGTTAAGTGGGTGTGAAATTATATTTTTACCAAGAAAGGTGAAATGGGGTGGGGTGGGGTGGGGTGGGGTGGGGGTGGGATGGGTCCCATGTTTTGAAAGTATTTTGGGTTTTTTCAAAATTATTTATTTCTAAAAAGAAGGGTAGAAATGTAATTTCATGGACGAAAAGTATTAGTTTTTTTAAACCTTAGTACTAAAACTGTAATTTGTCAATCCTAGTGATGAAATGTGAAATTTAAGCAAACATCAGGGACAATCCGTGTAATTTAGCTCTTGTTACTTTGTATAGACGTTGGGGTGGGCAGACGCTAAGACGGAATAGACCTGCTAATATGCCCAAAGTCCCTGCCGTAATATGATGAGAGGCTATTCCTCTCGGAACAAAAGGATCAAAACCCTCCACACCCCCACGATGGATACAGATTGTACTTTTCCTGTTAGCCCATAAGGATCGGACATCCATATGCTAGGACCATTCAAGCCTGTTACAACAAACAACCACCATCATATACCTCACAACCACCACCACCACTACTACTACATACCCCATCTGGCAGCAACCACCTCCACCACCCCACATCCACTCCGGCAGCCACCACCACCCATAATAACATCCTCCGTCTGAAGCCATAACCTATACCAACTTCCTTCACCTTCTTCTTCTTCTTCTTCCTAACCATACCCACGCACTCCTATCACCTCCACCACACCTAGAAGCAAAAGGCACTTGATTTTTCAGATTCAATTAAGAGGTATTTGGTTAACTCGGTCACAAAGAAGCCATATGTGAACTTTGTGATGTCGTTGACTGGATTTGCACTTGTAGGATGGCAGAAAATTAAGCAAGATCATCTAAGCACAGGTTGCTTTGCA